>CM053790.1:323400783-324619950 GCA_028749045.1 Cupressus sempervirens
TTGGTTTTTCTTCTTCCAAATAATCAATTTGAGTGGCCATGTCCACTATTGTAGTTCATTTTTTCTTTTCCATCTCTTCTATTTGAATTGCTTTATCAACTATTTGCACCCCTTCTATGGAAACTTCTTTGTCTATACTCTCCTCTTCAACTTCCATTTGCAATAATTGTATTGTTAAGGAATATTATGCCATCCACTTGTCAAAAAGTGTATCATCTGGCTAGTTGAAGCTTAATATTTCTTGTTCTCTCTTTAGGATATCCTTAAAAATCTTCTTTATTTCAACAAAATCCTGCTTGAAAGAATAAAAAAATAATTGCACCTATACAATTTCATCAATGGTTCGAGCAAACTAGATTTAATTCTCTTTATTTATTACTTTGTTTAGCCTAATTCTCATTAATTCTTTCAAATCATTACCTCATTCTTCCTTATCTTTTACCCTACCTATGTCTTAAAGTACATGAGGGAAGAGTTCAAAAAAAATTCCAAGATATTTCAAAAAATATTTATTTATTCTCCTTTGCAATAAGTTTTTCTTATGATCAAAATCAAGGAGATCATTAGTCTGATCAGATGTCTTTTCTATCTAATCATTAGAGTGATTAATAATAGAGAAACATAAGGTTGTAATGGAATTATCCCTATTGATCCACTTATTCAAAATTAGCCTTAAATTGGATTTATTGTCATTTAATTTATCCCATATTTCCACTAGGCTTGACAAATCCAAGTAGAACAGAACCCAACCTACCCTATCCACTAGGTATAAAATGGTATTCCTAATTCTATCTTCATGTTGGTCTCCTAGTTCCACGTTTAGTAACTATATCTATTCCTTTTCTTCTTCAAGCTCCTCAACTGTATAAAAATATGGGCTTTGAGGTGTGCTAAGAATTTTCAAAATTGGCATTGTGATAAAGTGTGGAACAAGTGGAGGAGGAGCAACAATTCTAAGCTAGCTAGGCTACCTGCTTGCTTTTTCTTTTTCCAAATTATTTTTCAAATTGTGTAACTTTGTTTTCTAACTATTAGATCTATCTACCTCTTTCATCATATCCTTCTAATACCTTTTCAAATTTTTCATTTAATTCCAAATTTTTTTTTTAATCTTTGGTTGCTACCACTACACCAAAGTCAACCATCTATTTATTTATTAGGGCCACCTTTAATTCACTGTCTACCTCCTCAACTATATAGACCATGAAACTACCCATATGATCAAAATTTGACACTTCCTAAATTTTGGCCTTGTCTTTCATTTGGATGGACCACATGACCAAGGCTTTGTGGCCATCACTATACTTAACCCCTTTATGGGCTTGTAAAACCCCATCCTTAGTTCTAAATTGGGTCTCCTTTTCCTTCCTAACTACATCAAAGACCATTGCATTAGCAATGTCCCATTCAAGAAATATCATAACTCCTAAGTCCTTTAGCAATTTCCTCCCCCCTACAAGAGTTCTCTATCCAAACTCTTCCATGAGGCTAGATTTGATGTCCTCTTCAATATCAGAGTCCTGCCTATTAAGTTTCTCTACTTTGATCTTTTTGCACCTTGCCTCAAAATTATATGTATTATTCCACCATAGAAATTGAATGAAAGCTCTAGATATGATCATCCAAAAAATTGTTTGATGCTTGTTCCACCACATGATCAATTTATTTTCCTCTAAATTCCTCTATAGTAAGGGCTAAAAGTGGCATGTGAGGCTTTGTAGGTGCTCCTTCCTCTACCTCTGCTAAAGTGATCACAAGCTCCCCTTGGCCTCCTATATATCATAATTTCTCTATCAAGGAGTCTTCATAATCTATATGGATGGGGCCTATGAAGCAAAATATTCCTCAACCTTGGATGAGGATCCATGTTCTAGTTTCTGCTTCTTTGTAGCAGGCACAACAGGTGGACTTTCTAAAAATATTGCTTGTAGAGAGGCATAGGTTGTATGCTTCTTGCCACCACATATCCAACCTTTTTCTACAATGTGTATTACTATGGGCTTATGATGGCTCTACTAGCTAATCTCTTTTCAATTTCAATAGCTTGGTTTGGATAGATTTGAGCCATTTCTTTCTTCTCATTTAAGGTTTGCATAAACCCAAAAAAATTATTCATAAACATGTTAATTTTATTACCCCAATATTTTACATAAGCTAAGGGGTCATATTTAGGTTCTAAAGCATTGATTAATTAAAAAATCCTACTATATATTTTCCACTTTTCTTTCCTAACCTCTTGTTCTTGCAATGAAAATTCATTCCTAATTACATCTTTAGAAAAGTTAACAAGATGTTCATATGATTTATATTTTATTCTATCTTTAAACATATCATAGAATCCTTTAGGATCAATAAAATGTGGGTGGGACTGGGCCATCTGATACCTATCTAGAAATTTTTCTAAATGCTTTCATCATCCCTTTGTGATGACAAAATTGTAGATTATAGTGGAAAAGGAAAAATAGTACCTCTGGATCTACCCAATAGCTCCTTCTCTTCAAGTCCTCCTATCTACCATAGGAATCCTATATTTCCAACCTTCAATGACATTTGATAGGGAAAGACATGGGGATTCCCTTGGAAACTATATACTCTAAACATAGTGGAGACTGAGTATGGGATAATGTCCCCCTAATTGCGACTCACTTTTAGTCCCTTGGTATGATCCTTAGGTCTGACAACTCTAGAAAGGGTTGAGGTAATCAAAGATTATTTCCAGTCAATAGAATTCTTAGCTGAGAAGCAAAATATCCATCAAAATCTGACAAAGCTAGAACCACTGACCTTCCATGTTATATCAATGCTCATAGTTGGACTAGTATTTTCTCTCCATCCTTCTCCAGCTCTAACTTAATCTCCTTTGAGAAAAAGGAATACCCTTTGCTCAAGCACATGTACATTTACATAGAATACCAATAGAATAATTTCTCCACTTTGGCCTTGCTGATACGTATTAATCCATTGTGGATTTCTTCTTCTAGAAATGTGGTAAAATCAAAGATTTAGCTCATGCCATATTACAATGTCTAAGCAATGATAAAAACTATGGATCCTTGGATGTGATGTTGCTCATCCATTCCAAAAAGCTTGCAGATGGAGAAATACAAAGCTTATGCCCTAGGACTGAAGTATTTCCTTAGTGATTTCTTTGGGGTATTTATTGTAACCATGCCCTATTTTAATAAAGTGCTCCTACTATGGCCCTCTCCTTAGGTATAGCCTCTAGGCATCATACTTGGCTTGTAGATCTTCAAGATCATTTTATTTCATGTAATGCTTGGTTAGGGATTAACCTAAAAACTTCCCTAATCACCTCTAGTACCACCCTAAAAAGATTATCTCCTACATGGTTCTTGACTAACCTCAACACATGATCATATCTCTTGGATATCATTGTTAATAAATCATCATAAAAAAAGATGCCAAGAATAATCAATTTACCAATGTCGAGTTGCTAGACATTTCTTAGAGGAGTGTCATGGTTTCTCTCATAGAACCATTTTTAGAACATCTCTAAACCTCTAGTAGATGTCTCTACATCTCTTAGCCAATTTTCTTTATAGTATAAACCCTCACTAACCTACAACCTAGGGTTTTTTTGGAACTAACTCTTTCCCCTTAGTTGTTTCATTAGTGGATAAGGGAAATTGTTCTAGAAAATCTTCATGTACATTACTCTGTTGCTAATTGACTGTTCCCAAAAAAATTTGTCATGAAGGCATCTTATCTAGTTTATCATAATTGAGAGTGTAATTTCCAAATGATCAAGAATTTCAAACACTTACCCAAAAATTTTCTCACTCGATTGAAAATTTTTGTTTGTAACAAATTATTTCTTTAGAAAATGCAATCTCAGCTCTGGTTCTTGCTACACTTTGAATTCTTTATTTCTTGATACTTGATAATGAATTGAATTGCAAGTTTTATGAAAATTATCTCCACATGAATTCACATTGATTAACATTAATGTTTTAATAGTTGAATTTCAAGCAGCACCAAAAATTTGAAATTTGGCCATTGATCTGGCAAGATCAGATGATTTTGATTTAAACTTAAATAGCTATGTCACCCTTTTGGCAAGTTGGACATGTGTCATCTCATTACTTTCTTTCTTTAGCTAAATTTTGAGTATCTCTAAAATGTGAGAAGGCGATGACCATCAATCTATTTTTGATCAACAATCCTGAGAAATCCTAGTTGTCATTGTATTTCCTTTTGAATTTGGGCCCACTAAGACACATGTAAAATGTTCAAATTATCTCTTTGGTTAATCTTTGTGCAACTTTAGAAAGTGTGAATGCAGCAATTGTTGATCTTCTAAGATCTAACAGTTATTAAAAAGCAATAATTTTCCTTATGTTCTATACCTATAGAAAATTAAAACTCAGCACCTAGAACCTTATACTAACAAAAATATTTGGCAACTCATAACATGGGTCAACTCCATCATTTCCATGTGTCATTACATCACATTCTTTCTTTGGTTAAACTCTGTGTAACTTTTAAAAGTGAGAATACAATAGTGATCGATCTAATGACTTCTAGAAAATTGAAAACCTTATGTCATGGTCAGCACCTTTGAACAACTAGAGCATACCATTTTGTCAACTTATTCTAACATATTCCTTTTTGCTTACCATAGTTGAGTCTAGTCCCACTATGTCCACATGTTGAATGCTCACATTCTCCCTTAGAAGATGCACTATTTCATATTGTTTGGAGGCCAAAAGAGAGGTTCATAGGGAGAGGTTCCAAGTTGTCACTTTCTTATTTTAGCTAAATTCCATGCAACTTTAAAATGTGAGAAAGTGATGATCGTTGATCTTCCTTGGATCATTGATCATCAAATTGACTCTCCTTAGGTTAAGAGCTTAAAAAACAAAACAACGGGAGGGCTAACCAAAGAAAAATGTAGGTTGAAGAAGAGTCATGTGTTAGGGAAAAGAAAATTTTCACATAAACATTTAAAAAGGTTGCAAGAAAATTATATATTAAAAGGATTTTCAAAAAAAATTGAGGCTTTATTTAAAAAACCTTCTTGCACTTGTTTGAAAACATAAAAAATGTCAACCATTTATAGAAACCTAGGGCACAAAAAACATTAGGGAAATACAATTAGAGATTTTTCTAGGGCATAATCAATTAATAGATACACAATCCCTAATTGCAAAAGGACAATTGGATCTTTCACTACAATATTGTAGAACTTTTTATATGTGAAAAACTAGGCTAACATAATGAAGGACCAAATGAAATGTTTTAACTTAGAAAACTCAAAAACCAAAGGAACTAGAAAACCACAAAGAACTTGGAAACTACTCTAAACTCAAAAAACAAAGAGAACTCAGCAATGCAAGGCATTGCAACTTGGCAGCAACTAAGGAACTCAACAATGCAAGATACTGCAACTCAGTAACAACTAAGGAACTTGACAAACATGCATGATAGCCATGAAACCCAGGATGCTCCTACATAAATAATAGCCAAAAAAATAATTACATAAAATCATGTAATTAAAGGATCTAATTAATCTTATTTAAGAAACCCATTTGCACAAATTATTGAAATAAACAAGGTAAATGTTCGTAGCACATAATTCCATGAATCTAATATGGATATTTCATTTTATAATTGTTTAATAATTTAATAATGGAACTAATAACAATTACCCAACAACATAAATGATACTATAATCATCTAAGTCAACATGGTCAAACACATGAGTAAACCTTGTTGTAGGAATCTAGTAAAGTGTAATAGAATAAATAATGCATAGTGCAATCTCTACACACATTTTAGGGTAGTCATGGAACGACATTGTGATACCATATCAGTATAGGAAGTCACTGGTACAAACCTTAGTGAAGTGATCAATCAAATCATAATCTCAAAAATAAACATAAGCCTAATTAATATTGAAGATCAAATAACATAATCAAATCACCCCAAGGGTGTAGACCACTCACAGGGCCCAATCATGATCACTCACAAGGTAAGATCATCACAGTTGCATCTATTAGGAAAAATTATAAAAATTAAATAGGAGAGGCACTACAACAAGACTCATTTACAACTTCAAGTTTTTTGGCATATATGTGGACCACAACAATTTCCAACACCATAAAAACTATAAAAGTAGACTCCCACACACACTCTCTCTCTTGTGAATGTATATTTTCATCTCTTTCCAAGAGTCTTTAGATTACTATGTCTATATACTCTATCCTAGGGTCCTCACTTTGAGAGTGAGATAGTACTTGAGATGAGGATGCCTCTACTTGTTTGTCATTATTTTCTTCATTCTCTCCCTGGAGAAGGGATGTTGAAGGAATTAAGGAAACATGATTTGAAGAGGAAATAGTAGAAAAGGGGTCATAATATTCCCCTTGGTATCCTAGATTGGCTATTTGTATCTTGAACCATTGCTCACAAGATATTCTAGTTGGTTATTCTTCTTCTTCTAATTCCTTTGTTTCATATCGATCTTCATCAAACATTAGACCCGTGTCTAAAGTAGTGGAGAATCTCACGCTAGTTTTATTCCTTGTTTTATGCCTTGTATTGGCTCTTAAAAGTTCTAGGAGAGATACTCATGATCATTTATGGGTCCTTTTCTAGAGTAACCCATCTCTTGCAAGAATTCATATCCCTTCTTATATTTATCAAGAGTGATTATAGGAGTAGTGGTGGATTATTCAGTCTCTTCTCCTTGGTAAATCCATCACATACAACTCTTTCTTCATACTTGTCTTCAAAAGGGATAAAGGATGGGATAATGGGCCATGTTAAATGGTCAATATACATGATGAGGGTCTTATGGTCTCATACGGATTTCTATAAGACCTAGGAGAGATAGTCCCTACATAATAGAGTCGAGTCTTTAATTCTCCATGAAAGTACTTAGTGGTTTCATCTTTCTTTCACACTCTACTACTGTGGTCATTGATTTCTCTAATGCTCTACTATGTGGAAAAAATGTGTCTTCTACATGTCAGAGAGCATGCAAGATATAGTGTTATCACCTATGATAATGACCTTAGTCCCATTATATGGTATTTTTGTACATTGGTGGTATGTAGAGGGTACTACATTGATGTCACAAATCCATGGTCTACCAAGAAGGATATTGAATGCTAAGGGAAAGTTTTGTACTTGTAAAATTACATCCATTTTAATAGGTCACACTCTGATTGAAAGTACGATGAGACATTTAGATGACCTCTCCTCTTTATTATATGCTTTTATAGTTATTTTCTATCTAGGATCAATAGCATGCTCAGAGAATCCCAATTTTTTTGTTAAGTCACATGTATAGATATTTAGACCTACACCTCCATCTATCAATATGCACCTAGCATGATTTTTTTATATAATAACTTCCATGTGAAGGGGATGATTGTGTGTGTGTGATTGAGAATTTTATCATCTTCTTTAGAGAAAGACAAGTAGTTAGGTAATATGAAATGACTTGCCATGTTTTGGAATTGGTCCACATAGAGGTCCTTAGGGATATTTTCCACAAGAAGGGTCCTCTCTAGGATCTCCCAATATGTAGGGGATAATTCAAGAAATTAAAATAAATAATTTCTTTTGGATTTCTTTTTAATTAGTCTATGAGGTTGTCGCTAACCTTAGAAATACTGGAAGTGTTCTTGGAAGATAAGGCTCTTGAGTGTTTAGTTGTTGATTGTTTGGAAGGGCTAACTCTCTTAAGTGGTAGCTTATCCTAAATGTGGGTCACTAGGTTTAAGTGCTCAGATGTTTTTATTACTCCCTCAAAAATGACCTTGTGTTGGGTTGACATTTTTGTGTATTTAGTTTTAGATTTGTGAGACTATAAATAAGTAGAAAATGGATTTTCACCCTTGAGATCTTCCTTTTTAGGAGACTGGTTAGATGAACTAGAGGGTGATGTTTCTTTCTTTCCCTATATTCTAATCATGTTTTATGAGTCATTGATAAGTTCTAGTATGTGAATGACATTATTACTACCAATATAAGTGTAGTTTACCTTAATGTCTTTACTTTTAGTTTACATTATTACTTCTAGTATAAGTATAATCATATCTATCAAAGCATCTAACCAACCCTCAAGTCTTCTCTAGTATCACTACAACATTCAGGGTCAAATTGTGATTGCAATTTGTGATAGTGGTGTAATTTGAGGGTCATTTTCATGTTTTTTTGCAATTGTCCCTAACGCCATTGCAATACCGATGTTGGCATCATAATTGTGACAATATCGAGAGTATTAGGGAAAAAAAAGGAAAAAAAGACATAAATCATTCCCCATTTATTTTTATTGTGGAGAGTTACGTTGGAAAGAGGGTGGAGAGCTCCAAATGAGGGTGGAGAGGTTTGAACATTGTTGTGCCCTTTTCATTGGTGCATTTCATTGTTGTGATTAGTACATTTCATTGTTGTTCCCTTGCTTTGTGATTTTGTTGCTATGTATCTCTACATTTCAGTTCTCTAACCTTTCTTTGCAATTTGGTTGTCATGCCCTTGTGATCTCTACATTTTTTTTTTGTGTCCTTGTTCTACAATTTCATTGTCGTGCCCTTTTTCTATGATCTTGTTGCCATGTTGTGCCCTTGTGATGCAATTTTGTTACTGTGTCATGCCCTTTCTCTACAATTTCATTTGTGTGCCGTAGCTCTAAAATTTTTGTCAAGGGAGCTATGTAAATGTTCATTTCTTTTTCCTTCTAAATAGGTATCTCTTCGTATTTGCTTCTAAAAATGTATATTTAGAGATCTTTTAAAAGGTTCTTATAACATCTTAGCACAACAAAAAAATTGATCTAGCTGCATACATATTTCAAAATCTAAATAATAATAAAATAAAACTCACTCAACCCATGCTAAGTGACTTACCCCATGATCCTCCACAAAAATAATGTTGACCATGAAAAATGGATACATTTCACAAGAAATTTTACAAAAACATATCATTGAAGATATTTTTAAAAAGAAACTAGCCATAGCCCAGTTAAACGGGTCTAGTTTCTAATTAGTGGGGTTGATTACAAATTCATGCAGAACTATCATTAGATTAGGTACAATAAAATAAACAATCACCTATTCCCAGCCAACAAGATCAAATACAATTTTCCAAGGTGAGAAAATTGCATATGCAAGGACTTGGAGAATAACTTTAGTGAAGATTTGAGTGTAAGGAGTTGAAGAAGAAAGTTCTTCTTCTATGTAAATTCCTTAATCATGAGGGTCATTCCCTTGCAAAATCCTCTTCCATAATGAAATTATCTCTAAACCATGCATAGGATGTTGAAGTGGTTCCCAACCTTGAAACACTCTTATAAGCATTTGATACCTGGGATCATCGTAGGGAGTATGTGCCAATACTTGAAACACTCTTATAAGAATTTGATATTTGGACTATAAACTATCAAATACACTTGCAAGTGATTTCAATGTCATAGTACCTACCGCAACACTTCCCTAGATTCTATCTAGTGGCTCCTATAATATCCTCTATATTGTCTAGTTGTTGTTTATGTCATGCAATTTCTTTCTAAAGCCGCTCCTTTTACTTCCCTTTTTAAATCCACTCATCTTTCACTGTCATGCATTAATTTTTGATTATCAAACTTCTAAATATCTACCTCTACCTTATCTAAAATTAACTTCAAATTGTGTTGTAACTCTGGCATAGGTGTTTGATCATCAATAGCTTTCATTTCAGCATAAAGTTTTCAAGATTGGTCAACACTACACTTGTGGACCTCTCATGTCAAGAACTTTCTATATTATTTCAACACCATGTTCTTGCTTCTAAACTAACATTTCTTTGGGTGCATTTTCTTGTAAAAAAATAATTTTGTTGAACAATTATGAGCTCTTAGAATGTGCATTGTTGTTTTCATGTATGTATGTATATATAATAATGAATAATAATAATGTTTTCATGTATGTCAAAATAATAACATTTCCATTGCATCATTTACTAATGAAGCAATAAACCCAGCTAATCAATAACTACACCAATTTAACTAGCATTTCCAATGTCATAGTACCTACCTACCACAACAATTTTATGGATTCCATCTAGTGGGCTCCCATAATATTCTTATGTTGTTTAGCTATTGTTTCTATCATGCATTCTCTTTCTAAAGTTGTGCCTTCTACTTTGCTCTTGTGCCTTGAATTTTGATTATCAAACTTCTAAATATCTACCTCTACCTTATCTAAAATCAACTTCATAGTGTGTTGCAACTCTAGCATAGATGTTTGATCATCGATAGCTTTCATTTCAGCATTCAAGTTTTCAAAATTGGTCAACACCCTCACTTGTAGACCTCTCATGTCAAGAACTTTTTTTATTGTTTCAACACCATATTTTTGCTTCTAAGCTAATAGTTCTTTAGGTGCATTCTCTTGTAAAAAAAAAATTTTGTTGAACAATTGTAAACTCTTAGAATGCATTTTTGTTTTCATATATGTATGTATGTATATATCTATATATATATATATATATATATATATATATATATATATATATATATATATATATATATATATATATATATATATGATTGTATATATATATAGAGAGAGATCTTGTGGATTGTGGATTATGGATTATAAATAAAAGATAAAAGAAAACATGAAATTAATCATTCCCCATTTATTTTGATTGATTGTAGAGAGTTACATGTAAAAAAGGATGGAGAGCTTCAAACAAGTGTGGAGAGATATAAATGTTTTTGGAGATCAATGGAGATCTAGGATCTTGTTTTCATTCCCTTATGATTGTTGCATTTCATTTTTGTGTTGTGCCTTGTAATCTATGTGTCCTTGCTTTGTGATTTTCTTCAAGGGGAGAAGAGGTACCTATGTAAATGTTCTTTATTTCCCTTCTAATCATGTATCTCTTGTTCATATATAATAGCTTTGGTCTAATTCAAGGATAACTAATTATGATGATTGTATGTTGAATTTGGTTTTTGTTCTTCAGTTTGGTCTTGTCAATTTAGTAGTGGTGTCTAGAGATTCATTGGTGTTTGGATGTTTGGTTAGTCTTTTGGTGTGATTTTATTGATCCTCATACATTGATTTTCATGTGCATTCCATAATTTTTTTTTTAAAAATATCTTGGACTATATTTATCCTTTCTCCAAGGATCTCTAGGTGGGGTATTTCATCTAGTATCAAAGCCCATTTTGTAACATTGGGATCTCTATGTTATGCTTCCACTATGATTAGAGTTTTTCCATTTTGTATTGTTATATTATTTTGCTATCTTGATATCTTGTTGGCCCATACTTGCATCTCTTATGTTTGTGACATATGATTTTGACCATCTTGTTTCTTCCATAGTGATGCCTTCTACATGTGGTTTTTGTGGTTGGGGTGATAATCGATGAGTTGTTAAAGAAGAATACTATGAGGAATGATAGGATGGTAAGGGAGAATAGGGTAACAATAATTAGGGTGGCTATTGGGGCATTGATATCAGTGCTACAAGAGATTCTTGCTCAGTTGGGGCCTTGTGCTGAGGAAAACAAATGTGACAATGGTTAGGAAAAGGGATCCCATCATGGAGATTCCCATTAGTTAAAGCATAGAGAGGAGGAGTGAAGAGAGGAGGAGCTTAAACATTAACATTCCAATACACCATCTAGTAGGAGAGGGCACCAATAGAGGGGTCATAGTTGGAATGATAATGATGATGTCACCCAGGTGGATATGATGTGGGAACTTCAAAGGTCCAAACCACCGCTATTTGATGGCCATGGGACAGGGCCCAAGGCTAAGACTTGATTACTAGATATGAGGAATTTCTTCTCCTTATTACCTTATGGGAGCAATGTGAAGGCCCATTGTGCAATCACATAGTTGAGAGAATATGGTTATATTTTGTGGTATATGGAGAACAAGAAGCTCCATATTGATGTGGCAGATCTCACTTAGGAGATCTTTGAGGAGAGGTTCAGGGAGAAATTCCTTTCTCCATAGTATCATGAGGTCCATACTAATAAATTTCATTAGCTCAAGTAAGGTAATATGCCAGTGGACCAGTATGAGAAATTTATTCTTGGGTTGAGGTAGTATTCGAGCTATCGATGTGATGAAGCACTCCTCACCCAATATTTTGTTAGAGGCCTTCAGGATTCTATCATTGGAGATGTATGTGTTTACTAGTTGAGGACGCTTAAACTTTCCATGGAGAAGGTGAGAATTCTAGAGAGCAATGTGACTAGGGGGTTCAATGGTAAATCCAGTTCATAGAACCAAAGTGCAAAAACCTCAGGGTGGGATGTTCAATTTCCTCAGTCCTCAGGTAAGGGCCAAATCTAGTTAGCACCCTCTCAAGGTGAAAAACATCATGGTTATCAATGGGAGTTTTGGTCAAAGGTTTGATAGAATTTAGGTACCTTAGGGAAGAAAGGAGATGACTAGAGTCATGGCTAGAAGTCTCAATAGAATCATCCTCCTTTAGAGTGATCTGTAGAAATCTAGCAAGGGTAGTGCACATACTCTAAGGCTACCCAAGGTGGTCATAAGAATAGTTCTAACTTTCTTATGGAATGTTTCTCTTGTGGCCAGCTTGGTCATAAGGCATGGAGATGTCCTATTAAACCATCTGCAAGATCTAGTAGAGGTGCATCTAGATCATAGCCTACTATGGGAGATGTAGGAGGGAATCATTAAGTCTTTGCAGTGATTGAAAACCATCAAGTTGAGCATCAAACTATGGTAGTTGAGGCTATAGTTATGTTGCATGATATTTCATCTTTAGTATTATTTGACTTAGGCACTTTAGATTTTTTTATTTCACCATCTCTTGTTCAACGATGTGGGCTAGTGGCAACACGTTAGGTTGATAGGTGGCAAGTTGAGTTAGCCATGGGTTCCAAAGTGGTTGTAGACTCCTTGGTTTGAGGTTGTAGTTTGAACTTTGATACCTTCACCATCATAGTGGATCTTCATATCCTACCTCTAGGATTGTATGACATTGTGTTGCGCATGGATTGGTTAGAATCCCATTAGAAGAATATATATTGCTGCCATAAGTTGGTACAATGTGTTGATGACATAGGTGGGTAGAAGGAACTTGTAGGGGTCTAGAGACCAATCTTAGTTCAAATGATCTCAGCTAATCAGTTGAAGTAGAGTGTGCAAAATGGATGTCAATTGCTTGTTGTCTCTATCAA
Source organism: Cupressus sempervirens (assembly GCA_028749045.1). NCBI lineage: Eukaryota > Viridiplantae > Streptophyta > Pinopsida > Cupressales > Cupressaceae > Cupressus > Cupressus sempervirens. Next base: position 323,413,961 of record CM053790.1, read on the forward strand.
TGATCTTGAGGAGGTTGAGAATTAGATGATGGCACTTGATGATCACCCACTCCTTTATGAGTATGCAGATGTATTTTTTGATTAGATACCCAGTATGCAACTACAATGTGACATTGATTTTTAGATTGATTTTGTACTAGGAGTGGAGCCGATTTCATAAACTCCATACATGACTACTTAGAAGTTGAGTGAGCTCAAGTTGTAGTTGGAGAAATTGTTGGCCAAGGACCATATTCATCCTAGTGTATCACCATGGGATGCACTAGTTAGCTTTGTGAAGAGGAAAGATGGATCATTGCAATTATCCATTGACTACTAGTAATTGAATAAGGTGACAATGAAGAACCATTATCCTTTGCCAAGGATAGATGACTTTTTCAATTAGATTAAGGGAGTTTGTGTATTCTTAAAGATAAATCTTAAGTCAAGATACCATCATCTTCATATCTAGGAGGCTAACATTCATCAAACATATTTTCATACATGGTATAGGAATTAAGAGTTCACGATTGTACCCTTTAGGTTAACCAATGCACCATCAGTGTTCATGAGATTGATGAATGGATTTTTTAGCATGTACCTCAATCAATGTGTCATTATATTCTTGGATGAAATATTGATCTATTCCAAAACTATTGAGGAACATGAGGCTCATTTATGCCAATTATTGTAGTGTTTGAGAGACCGTCAGTTGTATGGAAACTTGGGTAAGTGTGGATTCTTCCAGTTGGAGGTAAAGTTTTTGACACACATCATCACTAGTTATGGTATTGTAGTGGATCCAAAGAAAATTTGAGCTATCGTGGATCGGCCAGTACCCAATAATGTCGTAGAGGTTTGTAGTTTCATGGGATTGGTGGGTTATTACTATCACTTTGTGAAGGATTTCTCATGTATAGTGCCTCATCCCATCACTTCTCTTCAGAGGAAAGGGAAGAAGTATGTTTGGTTAGACCAGTGTGAGAAAATTTTTAATGCTCTTAAGGAGTGTTTGACTAGTGCACCAGTCCTTGTAGTGTTAAATCCTACAAGTGATTTCATGGTTTTTGCATATGCTTCGTTGGAAGGCATGGGTGTGATGTTTATGTAGGATGGTTGAGTGATTGCATATGAGTCCATAAAACTCATGGACCATGAGCTTAATTATCCTACTCATTATTTGGAACTTGTGGCTATAGTGCATCCTCTTGTTCATTGGAAACATTTCCTTTTGGGACACAAGTTTGAGTTACATAGTGATCATAGAAGTTCAAATTTTTGAATGCATGATAGTGTCACTGGATGGAATTCCTATGTAAATATGACTTTGATTTTCACTACATTAAAGGGAAAGAGAATGCCATCATGGACGCCTTAAGTAGGAGGCGACATGAGATATGAATTTTGTCTTTTGAAGTGGATTTATGAGGTTGTATCTTGGAGGCCTTGCTTGGTGACACATGGTATTTGGAGGTGAGGGAAAATATTGAGTCTAGGCATACCCTTGAGGGGAGATTTTTAGGTTATTTTCTTGAGTTTGATGGACTATTGCGAGACTTGGGGTGTATCTTTGTACCAGTATTGGGTGATCTTTGTACCTTATTTTTGTTAGAAGCACATTGTGCATTGTATTCCACACACCTCAGTGTCAAGAAGATGCATGCCAATCTTAAATAGTTTTAATTTTTGGTAGGGATGAGGTGCATTGTTTCTAATTTTGTTGCTTGATGTCTTGAGTGCTAGAGAGTGAAGGCAAAGCATCAGCATCCAATGGGTCTTTTTTAGCTGCATGTCATTCCAAAGTGGAAATGGGATATGATATCTATTGATTTTATCACACGATTGCCTATGTCATCATGGTGTTGTGATTATATCATGGTGACAATGGACAAGTTGCCCAAGGTAGCTCATTTTTCACTCATGAGAACATCCCACATAGCTTCTTTTGTAGCACATGTTTTCTTGGAAGATATTTTCATTTGTATGGGATCCCTCATTGAATTATTTTGGATAGAGATCTAGTATGTACTTTAGCACTTTGGATATCTCTTAAGCATGCTTTGGGCATGCAACTCAATTTTAGTTCAGCTTATCACCCAGAGACTAATGGTTAGACTAAGAGAGTGAACCAAGTTCTAGAAGACATGCTTTGCATGTATGTTATAGATAGGAAGGTGAAGTGGGAGGATTATTTATACCTTGTTGAGATTTCTTATAACAATAGGTATCATAGTCCTCTTGGCATGTCACCTTTCTAGGCCTTGTATGATAGGTCATGTTGTACCCCTTTGAGTTGGGATAATTTAGAGGACTAAGTACTTTTAGGTCTAGAAATGCTTCAGGATATGGAGCAATAGGTTGTTCGTATTAAAGAGAATTTAGTTACTACTTAGGATAGGTAGAAGAAGTATGTAGATGCCCATAGGTTGGATTGTCACTTTTTTGTTGGTGACAGGGTATTTTTGAGAGTACATCTAAGGAAGAGTCCCGTCTATTATGAGAAAGGCTCTAAGTTGGCACCATGTTTTGTTAGACCATTTGAGATCCTTGAAAGGATCAATCCTATTGCTTATTGATTAGCATTACCACCTAGCCTATCACACATCCATGATGTTTTCCATGTTCCTATTTTGAGATAGTATATTCCTAATGTGAGCCATGTTCTTGATTGGGATGCTTTGCAAGTGGAGGATGGAAAACTTTCTTTAGAGCCCATTCATATTCTTCAACATCAAAGACTGACTTTGAGAGGTTGAGACATAGAGCAGGTAAGGGTCTAGTGGGACTTGAGTGATGAGACCTCTACTACTTGGAAAGATGCTACATGATTGAGAGGATTGTACCCCTATCTTTTTATTGGCTTTCATGAGTAAACTTATTCCTAGTGGGGGAGGATGTAGTGCCTTTCATGTTTACAGTTTGTACCTTGTTTATTTTGATCTAAGAGATACTTGTACTCATTTTATTATTTTTTTCTTTTGAGATGACCTAAGGGTCAGATGTTATACCTTGATTTTAGTATCATAGATGTTAGACTACTATGTTGTTTAGTTTATCATATTTGCATGATGATGCCATTTTGAGATGACAAAATTTTTTGTGATGATATTTGGTTATCCGGTGTTTGGATATATCTATGATTATGTTATGTGATGGATTTAATGCTATGGTTATTTACTTTATTCTTGCTTCATTACTCTTTATGTGAATGTGAGTGATGTAAATGGATTATTTCAGTATAATTGAATAAATGGTTAAATTAGGTGATTTAATACATTTATTGCTTCAGCTATGTTATTATATGCTATTGCACTTGATCATGTGTTTTAATGTGCATGAGTTATATCCCTAGTAGTGGCACATGGAGTTAGTGATTCATCTATTCATATTTACCAATACCATCCCTATATGGTCAAGGTATCTAATTTAAATGTTAAATTAAACTTTCCAGTGATTTAATAAATTGAAACTTAACTACATTATGTGATTAGACCTATGAATGTGTCTATGTATATAGAGGTTCATATTGTTGCAAAGGTTGTTAAGGAAATTCTATGATTTTTGGGCTTTATTTAATTGATTTTTAATTTATGGCAGCTTCGTCATAGATGAATTCCAATTACTTGGAATAGCCTTCTTTCATTTGGGTTGATTTAGATTTAACTAGTTATGTTGGTTATTTTCCCTAATTGATTATTCACTTGAAAAGTGAATAACTATTGAAAGAGGTAATTAATTCCTCACTTCTCACTTTTGGAAATTGAGAATTTGATAGCTTTTTCCAAAATCCTCTTATGGATGATTGCATTTCTATTTTTTGTGAGAGCTATGGGCATGGGATCTTCTTTAGATTGGTCTCATTGGATCCAGCTAGGGGAGACCTTATTTTGCTATAATTTTTAGCAGCTTCTTTGGGATATTTATTTTATCTAGTTGATTTCCATTTTTGCCCCTTTTGCTATTAGGTAGGGCTCTCCCATTTTTTTTGTTTCAGCTTCATTTATGGTTATGTTTCTGGTAGCTATTTGTTAGGAGGTTGAGAATTAGTTTTCCCCTCCATTTTTTATTGTTGATTCTGCCCAATTGGTCAAGTGTGAATGTTTTCCCTATTTTTGGGATGAGGGTTTGGGGTTTTACACTATTATGCTAGCCATTTTTCATATGGTGTTTGAACCTAAGTTTTTTTTTTTTTTTTTGTGATTTTATTCCCTAAGACCAAATGGGTTTTATTTTCAAATTTTTCCAATTTTGGGGTTTTTACCTCATTTTTTGTTCTGCCCTATTTTCTTAGGTTTTCTTGGGATGATGTTGGTCATGGACTTGGATCATCCATTGGGATGCTAGTTAGATCATTGTTGTAATTTTATGTTGCATTAGGGTGCATGTTGTATCCATCCTCCCAAGCTTGGTTTCAATTGAGAGTTATTTTGTTTATGTTCTCACCTATCCTTGTATTATGATTATCGTGATGGTGGTACACCACACACAAGCACATGCACATGCATTTTTTGGTTGACTTGCGGGGCCCAATCTCCTGGTGATAATGTAGTTGAGTTATGATCATTTGGGGTTGGGTTGGGAATGTGCATGCCTATGGATACTCTTTGTTGGATGAGCATGGGTAGGGTAGGGTAGCATATGGATGGGGCTTCTATCTTTGCAATTTGGTATCCATGCCTAGTGCATTTGCGTACAAAATTTCTAATCAAGTGATAACTAAATAAAATTTTGGATGGTAATAAAACATAAGATAATAATATGTGTGAGCACCTAATTAAGTTTGAGGACACAATGTGTGAGCCTTCCATTGGGAAGTTGAGTCTACATGATCTAAGCTTGGGCTATTTTATGCCAAGTGACTCTCCATGATGTCAACCCCTACATAGTAACCCACTGAGTACCTAACTAGAACCTATAGTACTTGCATTGTCTCATGATCTTGGTTTCAATCATGATTACTGCCTGGTGTGAGCGTTAGCCATGGACATTTATTTTGTGTGTGGTTGTGGTTGGATCATTATCTCCATTAGCATAGAGGGAGTGGACCTATGGGTTTCATGTGGTTGGGATGCTAGCTACCTATATCATTATTGGAGACAGGTGTAAAGAGATGGTCTATTGTCCTAGTGTGACTGTAGCTGGATGTTTTCACTTGGTACTACAAGTTCCAAAGTATGCTTTCTTGTGATTTATGCTTTCATTGGAATGCTTAGATATCATATTTAGATGATTTTAGTTTATTTGATGCATTCCCTTATTATGATCTTTAGCATATGATAAATGATGTGATTTTCTTGGTTGGATTATCTATTGCTTATTGGATTAGCATGTTAGATTTTATGTTCTTATGATGTTATAACACTTTAGTAATGATGTTCTTATAAGATAGCTTTGACTATCTAGTTGGCAGTTTGGGATGTTACACACACAAGATGGATAGGACCTTCAAGGTCTCATGATGTTATTATGGTTCGGAGGAATCATGCATGAGTTTTGTTATGATTCATCCATTGCAATGTTGTTTTTAGTTCTTTTCCTTCACTGCTATGTTTAGATGGCTAGATTCTATTTTCATATTTTGACTGTTAGGATTCGAGTATCTATACCTCAATTGTAGATCTGGTACTAAATTATCTTTTCCAAATATTCATCCTTTGTTTTTTTGGTGTGTTATTATGGTTCCTCATGTGAGATTTTACTTCGTCGCATGAGAGTCTAGAATTTTTGTGTGGTTCTTTGCATTTCCTCATGTAGCTTATTACACTTCCTCACACAAACCTTAGAACTACTACAATACATTTTGGGTAATCATCCTAGAATTTCCTCATGTGGGATGGCATTTCCCTACATGGCTTGGTGTACTTTCTCATGCAAAGAGGTAGTTCCTTACGTAAGACTATTAGTTATAAATTCTCTCATACAAAAAATAGGGGGCATCTTCATTATTTTTTGGAGAACACAATTTGGACTTTTGAGTGTACACCCTTTAGGAATTCTAGTGTTTCCTTTCTTTGATAGATCATAGATTTTGTGTTCTAATGTCATCTTTAGTTTTTATTCTTCAGTTTGGTCATGTTAGTTTAGTGGTGGTGTTTGGAGATCTGTTGGTGTTTGGATTTTGGTTAGTGTTCCATTGTGATCTTATTGATCCTCGTATGTTGATTGTCATGTGCATCTATACTTGTTTTTTCAAAAAAATCATGTCTTATATTTATCCTTGTTCCAAAGATCTTTGGATGGGGCATACATATGTCCACGAGATTCAAGTGTTTTAACTAAGCACTAGATTATTAGGGATTTCTCTCCTACATAACTAAATCTCTCCATGTTAATCTCTTAACTACGTGGAAACTAAGGTGATCTCTTCCATCAATGTTCCTCCATTTTGATACTATGTCTTCAACCCCCTATATAGAGAAAGGCCATTATTTTGTACACTTCTCTACATAGGAGAAAATGCAGTCTATTATTGTACTATTGAAGGAAGAACTTCATAGCAACACAAGTAAAATTGTCACTCCCCTAATGAGGAAGGTTCTCTTCACCTAACCAAAATATTATCAAAGTGTCTTGATCCTTGCCTTTACTAGGAGCATTGCCTTTGTGTAGAACATTTATGAACCTAAGGAAATATTAACCTTGATCATTTCTCCTATTCACACTCAAAAAGTTCTTTCGAAACTTGCAGGTATAAACCCCTTGTCTAAGAACTTAATAAAACAACCTACCAACATCCTACATTATTCATGTCAACTTCATAAGTCAAATTCTCATCACATCACATCATGAGCTATTCAAGACTTCCTACAATAATAAACTCATCTATTTACAAGTACAAGATAAGTGGATAAAGTCCAAAAAGTTAAAATCTACACTCAACTTGTAAACATCCAACATGAGTAATAATTCATTGATATTATAATACAAAAAACATATCACATGCATCAGACTATCCTTTGATCAATCTAAATTTAATTCATGTGCATCTCACCCAAGAAACTCAAAACCTCAGTAAGATCTACTCCCTCTTTTAGAGGTATTCTTTAATATCAACAAAAATTTAGATTTTATCCCTCCGTTTTTAGAATAAATTTTTTAGTGTAGCCTTGAATACCCCTATCAATTGTATGCATAGAATCAATCACTACTTCCATAGTAAGTTATGGAAACTATCTCCTTAAATTTGGATTGATATTCCATCATGGTATCCTATAATGCCTGCTTAAATGGATCAGCAAGTAGCATATAAAAGTCACCACCTTTAACGAACCAATTCAAACAAACTCTTGATAGTTATGAACATTGGGAGGTTAAAATGAATTTTTATGACAACTTTTAGGAATGATGGGAAAGACATATATAAGGTTGAAAAAAAACTTTTTTTTAGTTATTAGACTCAAAAACACTCAAAACCAACAAAACTTAACCTAGTGGACTAAGGACACTCTTGGTTTATAAAGTTACCACAAAGAGCCTTTTCCACACAAAAGGTTAAAACACCCACACAATGGATGGTTTTACTATTAGAAATATGGTTAGATAGATGTCTCAATGGTTTTCATTCATGGAAACATACATTCAGTATTTCATTTATACATTTAGATATAGAAAATTTTCTAAGTGTTAGACAGTTTACAATAGTACAGTGAACAAATATTAAGTTTATAGATGACTCATTAAGAGTTAGCTCTTGCATAGTTAAGGACAACTTCATGGTAGTATCATTATGATGTATGCTAGTGGATAGATATGTACAGATAGTGTGGCATGAGTTATGATTTAAATACCAGTGTGGGTACTTAGCAGTGTAGAACAAAGCATAGCAATGAATTGAATTATACAGCCTTATGAATTAGTTTGGTTACAAAATAATTTCTAAGTTATAGTGAGTTATCTATGCGGATATTATTATGTCAAACATGTGAACACATGAAGGCCAACTGAGCATAGTTTTGTAATATGCAAGGTATAAGTAAAGATATTATCTTGCAAAGAAAATTGTGCTATCTATGATAGATAAGGAAGTGTTAAGTGATATGCAAACTATTGTGTGAAAGATATGTGAGCCTTATGTGATGTTAATTTTGATGTATGATTAGAACAAGTGCAAAGTATAGTAGATAACAAGTATTGTCTGTATATCTATTCTTGAGAAGAAATGAATTGTATTAGTGCATGTTAGGGTAGTGGGCTCTTCTTGTATACATTGTATTTTTTCTACCAACCCCTAACAGGGTTGAGGCTTCTAACAAGGTTTGATCTCCTAACAGGGACTTGAGACACTATATGTACTTCATTAACTCTTAACAGGTTCAATATCCTTAATAGGATCCTATTGTTTAGTGAAACATCTAGTGGGTATCATCCCCACCACGATTTTCCCTTGGTCATGGTTTCCCTAATTAACAAATAATGGTGTTATGTCTCATCTATTTGCATGATTATATTTATTGTTCAACATTTTTGGTTTACTTTCATATGCAATTTATAAAGTAATTCACAATGTTTAGTTATGGGCAAAAGTTTGTAGAATAATAATTCATACACCCCCAACACCGCCCCCCCCCCCCCCCCCCCCCCCCCCCCCAGTATTATCTATTTATAATAGTTATCACATCCTTATTACATTACAAGAAAAGAACAAAACTACTCTTCAAGAAGGAACTAATCACATCCATTCATTCTCTAATTGGTTCCATACAAATGCTCGCACTAACATTTTTTTTGCCTCTAGGGCATTGTTAACTTACATTTTGTCTAACATAAAATTTTGAATGTTGGTTAAATCACTACCCTTAATTGAAAGCAATATTGAGCTATCTGTAAGGGCAAGGAAAATTCCATTCTACACTAGGGCCTCCTGTTTAGGTTGTATAATTCTAATGTGCCTTGTGTCCACTTATTAATTTTCCTTTTATTGATGTGCAACATGCTACCCCCTCCCCCCCAGGCTCTACCTATGAAGTTGATCTCTCTCATGTTAGCACCATTAGGAAAATGGCTAAGAATGAGACTTCTTCCCCCTAGATTTAGTGAAAAAAATAGCACCGAGATGAACAAGTCACCTAAAAAAGAAAAAATGAGGTTTTGATGGTTGATTCTAACAACCATATTGAAAACTTGGGTGCTTGTAGGTATAATAGAATTTCCAAAGAAAAATGAAAGTAGGTCCTAAAGAAAAATGAGTCTAAAAAGTCCGATAATTCCATTGTGAAAGCCACTAACAAGTTTTCCACCCACTCTTCCAACAAAACCCATGACTTCCCTTCCTTTGCTAAGAAAAAATCCAGCCCCTCCTCCCCTCATGTTTCCCCTCTACCCCAAACCCCACCCATACTCCCAACACCTCTCTCATGCAAGTCTTTTTTTATGAGGATACTAATATGGATGCTGCTACTCCAAAGGTTGGTGAGATGTTGGGGATTATCAAGAACCAACTAGTGATTCTTGATGGTGTAGTCAAGGAGTTAAAGAAGGATGTGGATGAGTTCAATAGGTAGCTTAAAGACTCCAATAAATTTGATATCAAATTCATGCATACATGCTCTATCACTCTGTACATGCTAGAGGATAAAATCATTACAAAAAAGGCCAAGACAAATAGGGATATCCACATAAGGAGATAGTTTCTTCCTACATAAACTACCATGTCATATACAACCATATTGGCATATTGAACTAAAAAATTTATCAGCAATATCACAAGCTATTATAATGTAATAGTTATCTACATAGGTATACATTTGAATTAGCTTCTTTAAATAAAACTTCCTCCAAACACCTTGCAACATTATAGAGTCATTTTGCTAATCCAGGGGAATTTTTACGTTGTTTGAGAAGTTCAATTCTACACAGAAATAAACACCATGAGACATTTTGTTGAGAAGCATTGAAAAGAAGCAATTTTTTCATGATATTTTCACATCATTACATATATATATATATATATATAAATATATCAAAACCTCAAAAACATGTTCATCCTAGTGCCACACTTAGATGAAAAACAACACTAGCACATGTAACTGAGTTTAAAACAATCACAATTGTTTATTGCTTGAAAGTTAAGATAGTCTTTCATGAGTGAAAATCATATGGCTCACTTGGTAAGATATCATCTATCTACACACTTGATTAAGACTTTAAACATTTAAGAGACCAAAGGAAATTTAGAAGTACACTAAAAGCTTTGAGAAAGCCAAGATAAATATATGCCCTAGTCCCTACACAGAAATGCTCTAACTGACAATTTTTTTGCCTCTGAGGCATTGTTAACTTACATTTTATCTAACATAAAATTTAAAATGTTGATTAAATCACTTCCCCATTTCCATTTCCTCCAAGAGCCTCCAATATGTGAAGATAAAGTACTTCCATTCTATGGTGTCAAGCCAGGTATATGTCCTCTTATGTCACCAACAACTTGTCTGCATACATGTGCTTGAGTCTACATTCTGATAAAATTTTCCACTAGAATTCTAAAAAATTCCTAACCTAGGTTGTAAAAAAATACAAATTTACCACCAATATCTCCATTGTCTTATCGATACTAAAATGTGGAAGGAGTAGCAAAAAGTGCATTTAGAATTATAAAAACTCACATTCAACATTTCTTCAAAGCTGAACCATTTTCAAATCACTCTCATGTTCTAAACTGCAACTTCTTCACTTGAAGCTAAAGGAACAAAAGTTTTCTTTTAGCTTCCAAAACTTACAAAATGTCATCCCTTAGCAAACCATGATCATATTTCTCCTACTAAATAATCTCTTGGTTCTCAACTAGAATTTTCATATGATCTTTCCAACCAAATCTAGTATATTTTCTCCCTAAAATGAATAATGTCATGTTAATATGGAATAAGTCAATACATATGAGTGAATTATAAAAAATTAGAAATGTTCCATTTATTCTAAAAAAGAACAGTTCAAGATAATATATTACTAGAATAGATAAATTTACAAAATAAAAACCTCACTCAAACAAGGAGCAAATATGAATAAGCACATTAAATATTTTATGTACATAATGAGAGTAATAATACTTGCATATTTTGTGAAAAAATAGAAGGAAATGAGGAGAAGGATTATCTCTTCTTCCAAAAAAATTTGAAAGGAACTATAAATACATCTATACTATTTTTCCTTAAACTAAAACAGAAAGAAGCCTATCAAATTTTAAGTTTATTTTCTAAGTCCACTACTTTTTTTGCAACTTATTTAATGAATAAATAAAAAACCATGTGATTATTTATTCAAATTCAACTGCATTTCTAGTCAGGGTTCATCAATCTATTACATGAATAGTGGCTCACATTGTATAATGACTTGTCTACCATATGTCTTGACATGGTTTGGAAGAAGCAATCCCAAAAGTCTAAATATGATTAGTTGGTTTTTCCATGATGCTTTGGAGCTCTATTGTGTTATCATGAAAAGGTATAGTATGAATATGAAAATATTTCAATCCTCTCCTTGCATTATTCCAAAAATAGAACTTCCAGGCTAGGTTCTTGTCTTCTAGGAGCATTGTTTCAAAAATAAAGCTTTCAGGCTAGCTAGCTTGTCTTTTGGAGGGCTGGAAGATAAGTCCATATTCCTACTTTATCTCCATTTTTATCTTCCTATAATTCTCTCCCACAAGCATTTCCCCAGTGGCCATGAAACATTCTCCTAGTGATCCATCATCTCCAACAGTTACTCCAGGAAATCAAGCAAAACCAGAATTACATATTTCCAAAATAGATTATAAAATCCTTCTCTTACACCTAAAATGCCTCAAATATACACTATATAGCTTGGTTTGAATTTATGAGTGGTGTCTCTCATAGTAACACCCAATTTAGCTCTAATATTTCTCATTGTTTATTTCATTTTGTCCAATTTGGGTTAGAAATGAGATCTACAAGGGTTTTAAAGAAGGGTTTTATGTTGGAGATCCATAAATAACTCAATATCTAATGTATTTTGGTCCAAATTGACCCTACCTTCTTGTCTAAAATTCCCAAAAAGCCTAGGATTTCTTGTCCATTGCATCTTGGATATTTTTCACCAAATATGCATCTACATTATTAGCATCATTTTTAATTTATATAGTTTTAAACAAACATAGAGATTGCATAATTTTTGGTATTGGGAATCATCATTCTAGATGTGTACCCTAAAAATTTGAGGCATGACCTTTGTCAACTTTATTAAATCACATTCTTTTCAGAAGCCCAACCTTTGTATAAGTCGCATGCTATTCAACACAACAAAATTACAAACCCACAGACCCTCTTTGCTGTTGACATGCATAATAGAGGATGAAACCTATTTTTTATTTGGTCATGTTTATAAATCAACATCCCATGGGTACTTTTGATTTTAAATATATTAGTAGAGCTTTGGATGAAAGTTTCCAATAAAGCAATATTTTATGGTCATTTCTTATTAGATTGTTGAATAGTTACTTGTACTTTATTTGTAATGATTATTTATTGATTAAATCAATTTGGTAGTAACTTTTGATGAATTCTCTTCCATTTGAATAAATTTTTAAGACCTATCATTGATTGAAGAGGGAGAACAAGAAATTTCCTTCAAATCTATCACCAAACCCTCCATAACAAGGGTTTTCAGATAGAATGATTATCTTTAGTATCCACCATTCTAAAATTATGAATTTGTGGAGTTTTTTAGTATTTTAAAGTATCTATTAAATACAATTGGGTTGAGATTAAATTATGGTATATTGTGCAAAATCTTGCAAGCCCTAGGTAGACTGTAAGTTAAGAATTTTATGTTTTGACAGTTTATTATGACAATTTGATCATTTCATGTTATGTTGCAAGTTGAAGACATAGTAAGAAGTAAAATAATATTCTATTGACCACTCAATAATGATGCCACTTGAAAATTTATAAGGAATTAAATATTTGGGACTATTTTCAAGAAATACCTATACTTAGGTCTCTATATATGAATCAATACATTCATTTTGTCAACTAGTCATGTAAATTTGCTACAATTTTATTGATCAAATATTATTCATGCATGAAAAACTATCAGAGAGCATGTGCCCCACTATGAGGGAAGAGTGGCTGGGATTAAGGAGGTAGTAGCACCTCCAATTTCCAACACTATTAGTCAATTAACCCATGCTTCCTTTTTGAAATGATTTATTGTGTGCACCTTATTTTTTGCTTAATTATTAGCTAAAAAGATTGGAATCACACTCTAATGCTTTGCAAATTTTCAAGTTTTCCCTCTCCAAGTTATAACAATACTTGTCAGAGCATCATTAGTTCATCTTGAAAAAAACTAGTAAGGGTCATTTTTTGCAAGTTTTCCATAAGAGAAAACTCCTTTATGAGATTGACATGACATATCATAGAAATATTGTCAAAATTTAACATAGTAACCTATAAAATATTTTACACACCATTTAAAAACATGATAATAGTTCCAACTGACCAACAAGACCTCCTCTACGTAGCATGCTAGGGGAAGTAGATGTGTTTATTCCTTCACCATCCCTATTATGAAAAAAAAACAATACATTAAACACTCAAAACTATTTAACATTTTTTGTATTACATCTAACGAATGGGCACCATCTTGGATATGAGAAATGAATCTGTCATTTTGCATAATGGTATTGAATTTGAAAATAAGAGAGTGGGAAAATTGAATATTAGTTCTCTTTTCATATCATCAAATATCCTTTCCATTCATATTCTCATAGATTTTGATTATGAATCAATTAATTAATAACTAATCAACTCCAATGATGACTATAGAATTTTGATTTATCATAAATAATTTAAGTGCTAGGGATTTCATAGGTTTCCAATCTATTCCCCTCTTTGTGTTTGATAGGCTTTCTCTTCTTTCTAGATGATAGGTGATTGTTGACCGAGATATTTTTGATATTTCCTAATATGCATAGCACATAAGTCTTGTAAATCTCTAATCCATCTCTTCATTCAACATTTAACAAAAACTAAGTTTTAGGTTCCACTACTAATTGCAATTTCTTGGCACTTAGTTGTTAGAATGATTTGTAAGATGGCACCTTATTTTTTGCCTCCAAAATAGATGGTATCTTATTTTTTTCCTCCATATTTTCATCTAACAATGTAACTTTCTTTAAAATTTGATTATTCTAGTTGTGGAGGATTATTGCAAGCCAATGTAGGCAATATGAATAATTCCCTTGTAGGGTATTTTCATTGAAAACTTGGTTTAAATCTAAACCCCAATCTATAGACATTCCATAAGCTACTTGCAGGTGGATTTATTAGTGTGTGACACCAAGTGTGTCATTATTTATCATTTGGGATTGGTGTAGTTGTGGCAAGTTTTGATGGTGTGATAGACATAAATGATCTTGATAATTTGGATAAGATCATTGTGTTCAATTCCAAAACATTGAGTTGGTAATTTCCCCAAGTATGCTATAGTCATCACTTAAAAAATACATAATTGGAAAAGAAACATAAGAAGGAAAATCCATGCAATATGTTTTCTTTCTTCCTTGTAAATTTATGTATTGCAAATTTTTTTCTTTATTTGGTTTTCAATTTATGTTGATAATTTATGAAAATATGCATATTTTTCACTTCTAAATTTTGAATGTTACAAGTTTCAATATTATTGGCTATTGTTCACATGTTGCTAGCATTGATTGGGATATACTATGTACCTGATGTTTATAAGAGCAATCTTTCTAGAAGTCACTGATCTAAAAAATTTCATCAAGCTTCTCTTGGAACAACATTACATGATGAGATCCTTACTATTTTGGACATAAAGCTTACATAATAAGATTGTGATATATCAGTTGATGGAATCTAGAAACAAATGAGGTGTCCTTCTAATTGATCACAAAATATTTTTAATCATTAAACTAAATAAATGTTAACAACTATTTTCCAAAAACATGAACTCTTACAAAGAATCCCAAAGGCCCAATAGGACATGTCACTTGCTAGACACGTGATGGTCTCTTTCAACTACAAGTCCCTTGCTCTAGGCCATTGGGAGGATATGTTATAATCAGGTGAATGAAGTACATATATAATAATAGGTCCTTGATCAAAAACAACAACAAAATAAGTCTTTCTACATTTTTCTCACCTTCCAAACCCCAACCTACCTCTTAATAACAACATAAATATAATCCATGGAAATAATAATGTCAATCTTGTTATAGAATTTTGTTCAAAATATAAGATAAATCATGCTGAAGAACTCGTATAACAATAAAAACAAGGCATTTGTTACTATATCCAACACCCAATTTTTTATATAAGAACACCTTGACCTTTTTAGCATTCCTCTTCATACATTTTTCATATTTTCTTGACAATCGGTATCTTTTTCACTATTTATGCTACATAACCAAAAAATTTAGATAGTCATGAATGGATCAGTTGGCAACTCCAAGGGAAAATTCATCACTCATAAAGGTAACTTTTTCTTTAATGTGATTTTTTACTCTAATGTGATTTTTTAAGGGTTGAATTATAATCTTACATCCAATAACTAAGATTTTTAAAGAGAAATCTAATGAATGGTGGATTTTTTGATGTTGTGTGTTGGGCACCTAGTGAAGCTCTAGTAATGGGGGAAACTTAAGTGGCTCCACCGTATGCTCTAGAAGTTCACATTCGAATCACATGCACTGCTTTGTGTCACACTGATGTTTGTTCTTGGAGTAATAAATAGGTTGCTACTTTTTCATTTTTCATTTCTCATTTGCTTTTAGCACACCTTGATAATTGCTAGGTATGAATTTGTGATGTTGAATTTTCAAGATCACACAAGGTATCCTCAAATTTTTGGCCATGAGGCAGTTGGGTATGTTGTTCTCTTTAAATTTCACGTTTTTGTGTCAAATAACACTATTTTTTGTCAAATTATCACATTTTGAGATTGTATGTTGCAAAAGAGTGGAAAGTGTGGGGGAAAATGTGAAGGATATTAAGGAGGAAGATCTTGTGATACCTATGTTCATGCCGCATTGCACTAAGTGTGTGAATTGTAAGTCAACCAAAAGAAATATGTGTTCAAGATTAGAAATTAAAATTGTAGGAACCATGGTAAATGATAATGGTACAAGATTCAACATCAATGGAAGCTTATACACCATTTTTTGGGTGTTTCTAGCTTCATCGAATACATTGTTTTAGAAGTTGATATTGTTGTCAAGATAGATTCAATGGTTGCCCCTGATAAAGTTTGTCTTCTTAGCTATGGAGTCACAATGGGTAAAGATAATAAATTTTTTATTTATTGGATAGCTTGTTTCAATTGGAGGATAGCTACAGTATTTAAGATGATTTTAATTGTCAAATAACATAGAATAATTGGATAGCTACAGTATTTAAGATGATTGTAATTGTCAAATATAATAGAATAACTCCTTACTATTTTACTGAAGAATTAGAACATCCCCATTTCTATACAAGTATAGTCTTTTATGAAAATTAAAATTTTGCAATTGTTTTGAAGAACTGATTACCTTTTTTTTTTTTTTTAGGGTTAGGTGGGGTTTGGAAGGTGGGAAATGTAGAAAAAGGCTCCACTATGGTTGTTTTTGGTTTAGGGACTACTGGCATGGTTGTAATTCACTTACTCTTCTCACACTTGAACCCAACATCTTCATCTAATAAAAATAAAGAGGATTCTATTTATAGATTTTGTAGTTATTTCATATGTTTTCTTTCTAACTTGTACAATTGTAGGTTGCATAAGGTGCAAGAATCAGAGGTGCATCTAGAATCATCGGTGTTGATTTGAAGCCTGAAAAGTTTAACATTGGTACAGTGATGGATTTGAACATCTTTCATGTTAATTTTGATACAAATAGATCATTTTTATTACATCATTGGAGAACCAATCTATGGATTAACTTATAGTCAAATTCATGACAAATTCTACAGCCTAAGTGTCATTTACTCCCAAGTTATACTCTCTACCTTTAGCTGAGATCATAGTTTTAGTACCTGATATTTATGTGTCAATTATCAATAGTAACAATATTGGGCTTCTATATATTGGAGATCTATTATTTTTTATTTATAAAAAATAAAATTTCTCTTCATTCTTTAATCTAATTCCTTTCAAGTATTTATTTAGCTACAAATATTACCCAATGTTATAGGATGTTTCCATCCATCAAATCTAGACAAGTCTCAAACTATTACTATCGATAGCATGTATATAAAGCTTATTGAAGTACATAATTGGGGATTTTAATTTCTCTTCTAGTAGTTCAATTGACAATACTTTTTCAATTGTCTCATGTTTTCTAATATGTTTCACTACTAATCTTTGTTTAGTATTTCTTAACAAGAGGAATCTGTCATTATAGGATGCATTATATGGAAATCAATCCAATGTTCATTATAGCATGTGTTTAAGTGGCTATTCTTATAAATAAAATTGAAATTTAAGTAAATCATACCTAAAAAAATAAGAAGCTTGATCCTTCATCTATATGCCTTCAAGTCCCAATATTCTTTTAACATTTTCATCCTTGATGATTACTCAATAATTTGTCTATGATCAATGCTTATTATGGTTGCAGTTATTTTCATATTGAATAGATTTGATCCAAAATCAAGATTTATTTCTTACATGTGAAAAACTCAACATTATTTAAGTTTGAAAAACTGGAGCTAATTTTTGAAACAAAAGGAGCCTTTAAACTATCAACTTTATTGGATGTTTCCTTGTTTCTCCCATTTCAAGAAATACAAATCTATAACCTTTTTGGCTATTATATTGAGAATTAAATGAAATAAATAAAAATTTATTATGTATTCTTTAAAGGGTGCTAGCTCAATGGAAGAGCACCTACTTTACAAGTAGGAAGATGGTGGTTCGATTCCATCGTGCCCTATTATGACCAAGTACATGACCAAATATGTGACTAAATATGCTATTGAATATGCTACTAAATATGTGACCAAATATACTATTGAATATGCTACTAAATATAGTACCAAATATATGAGTAAATATACTAAATATTTGAATAAATATGCTACTGAATATACCACTAAATATGTGATTAAATTAACTTTCAAATATATGACTAAATATGTATTAAATATATTACTAAATATACCACTAAATATGTGACTAAATTGATGATCAAAATTAGTGATCAAATAAGTGACTAAAATCATTTAGTATCATTATAAATGACTAGATATTAACTACTATTAGTCACGTGGCTGGTTTTAGTCACATATATTAAAAAAATAGTGGTTTTTTTAGTCACATATTGTTGTTTTTGTACTAGTGTCTCAATATGAGATCAACTATGTTAAGATGGATAGTGTGGAGGAAGCATATTAGTGTGCTCTAAAGGTTGAAGAAATATTAGTGAAGAGACATGATCAAAGACAAAGAGGAAGAGGTGACAAATTGAAGAGAAGTAGAGGCGGAACATATGGAGAAAGTAGCATATCTAATAGCAGAATGCAAGATAAAGGAAAACCAAAATGGAAGGAAGAACCTACTAGTAAAAGAGATAATTATACTAGAGGTAGATAAATTGGTTACTTTAGGAATAATAATAGTGGAAAGAGAGAAGAAAGATCTTGGTTTAAAATTACTTCTTACAAATGTGGTGAAGAAGGACCTCAAAACAGAGTGAATATAACATTGAGAAGGATCTAGTGGAATGACTAAGTTGATAGAGAACCTATTTTGAGAAGAAGTTTTTTCTAAACCAGATTTAAGATCACTAGAAAATATTGTAAGGTGATCATTGATAGTAGAAGTTTTGATAACTTGGAATCTAAGGAGATGGTTAACAAATTGTAGTTGCAGAGATTGAGACATCCTAAGCCTTCTCACGTTGCTTGGATCCAAAAGGAGCATAAATTACTTGTAAGTGAGAAATGCCTTGTTAAATTCAAAATTGGGAATTATCATGATGAATTCTTGTGTGACATTATATATGTAGATTTTTGTCATATTCTTTTGGGTAGACCTTGGTAGTATGATAGAAAAGCTTTGCATGATGGTATATTGACTCAATATACTATTTTAGTACATCAAAAGAAAAAAATATTGTTTCCTTTGGTAGAAAAACTTGATGAGAATAATTGTGCCACAATTAGAGTATGTTTGGGTGAAGATAATCAATTTGCTAAAGAGGTGAAGGAATAGAATATTTTTTTTTCTTTGATTCCTATAAAGACTGAGAAACAAGATGAGTTAGAACATGCACCTAAGATTAAATCTTTTTGGGTGAGGTTTCAAAATATAATTTCTAATAATGTACCTAATTTTTTACCACCTATGAGAAGTATAATTCATTGTATGGATCTTATACATGGTGCTAGTTTTCCTAATAAAGAACCACATTTTCTTACACCTGATGACAAGGCTAAATTGAACAAACAAGTACAAGAGTTTCTTGAGAAAGTTTGATTAGAGAAATTTTGAGTCCTTGTGCAACACCTATTGTGTTATAACCTAAAAGGAATGAAGAATGGAGGATGTGCACTGATTCTAGAGCTATAAACAAGATAATTGTAAAATATCGATTTTCTTTGCCTAAAATGGATGACATAATGGATAGTTTGAGTGGAAAAAAGTATTTTAGAAAGATTGATTTGAAAAGTGGCTATAATCATATCAAAATTAGAGAAGGACATGAATGGAAAACTACTTTCAAGACTAATGAAGGTATGTATGAGTGGTTGGTTATGCCTTTTGGTTTAATTAATGCACCTAGTACTTTTATGAGGATGATGAATGAAGTTTTGAAGAAATTCTTGGGTAAGTTTGTAATTGTATATTTTGATGTCATTCTAATACTTAGTTAAACTAAGGAAGAACATCTTGAGCATGTCAAACAACTATTTTAGAAATTGAAGAAGGAGAAGTTACTAATTAATTTGAAGAAATATTCATTCATGAAGTAAGAATTTTTGTATCTTGGTTTTGTTATTTTGGTTGATGGTTTGAAGATGGATCCTAAAAAGGTAAAAGTTATTCTTAATTGTCCTGCACCAGAGTGTTGGAATCATGAATGTTGATGATACTTCTATGGGAGTGTATTGTGGAAACATTATTAGATCATTATCATCATGATATGTTACATCCATGGCTATGTTTCTGATTGATGTCAATATAGCATTTTTTTTTGGTATCTGATAGAAGAAAAATGATAAAGATCAAGTTGGTATGGATAGATCATTGAGTATTTTCACTAGAGAGGTTAAAGGGAGATACTACTAAGTGTCTAATATATGCAACTAACCTTGTGAGAAAAATATATTAAGTCTAGAAGAAGTTATACAAGTTTTGGTGAAGATTGTTCTGAGATAGAGTTTACATAAGCATGTTCTAGTAAACTTGCTATATATCTTAGCAGAGTTGTTATTCTAAGAAGTAAGGTTAAAGGCATGTAGAAGTGTTGGTAAACAGATTTGTCACAGTAGAATTTTTTGAACGAAAATTCAGACCTTTAGAAAGAGAATGCCAAATGTACTTCCTTTATTTCCTTACACCAAGAAAGTAAGAAATAACTGATTACAAAAACAACAATTGTACACACTTTCCAATAATTTGTTTTTTATCAGAGCATAAGTGTTCCCTATATCTTTGTCCAAAAAGTCCCTTATTACATTGAGATTTTAGAATTCGTAGCTATTCTGGAATAACCAACCCTTCGGGTTCATAACTACCTGAAAAGTTAGAGTTTTGAAATTGGCAAGCATTTGAAAAGTATAGGGAGAGAGAAAAGTTTAACTTTTCTAAGACTAATCTCTCTCTCTCTCTCTAATTAATTAATATAACTAAAACCCCATGTAAAATTTTTGGGTAACAAGAAGACATGTTGGTAATGACATAGCTAAGCTCCCTCATCATAATATTACATGTTAAAAAAATTATTCAAGTTACAAAGTGACTAATTGATTTTATTGCCAAGTATAACATGTTCTTAATCAGGTCCTATAATAATTAATTGAAGAGGTGTAATAGCCAACTCAAGGAATTGTTTTATGGGTTCATTATAAAGGAAGGAAATTTTCCTTTGTTATGTATGAAAAATTTCATGAATCATGAAGAATGGAATAAAAGAAAAACAAGTTGACATGTTAGGATTAGTAGAATAGAGTGAAGCTAGAGAGAACTTCATTGTCGAGGTCTTATTCTAAGATTCAAGGTTTGATATTTGATCTAAGGTTTGTGACTTGGTCTACAAGGTCTAAAAGTGATTGGTCTAGTTAAAAGGATAGATGAAAGGGGATAAAGCATAGTATGAACAATTATTGTACAAGGAATAGTTGAGAGATCAATTGGATAGTGAAGTTCAGTGGTCTTTCGCCAGAAGCTATTTGGATAGTGGGTCCTTCTACCTTATACAACTCTTAATAGGGTTGGAATCTCATAACTAGGATTCAAAGTCTCCTAATAGGGTCTCTTATGTACTAAATGTGTTATAAAGTCCTAAAAAGGTCCATCATGTAACAAGGAATATATATATTAGTATATCTTTGTGGACATCATTCCCATCAGGGTTTTCCCTCTGATCAAGGGTTTCCTTAGTTAACAAATTTGGTGTAATTGTGTATGTTCATCTTGCTATGGTTGTTGTTTACTTTGATTGAATGGTTAAGATTAATTAAGGTTGATAAATATTTTAATTGGATAATTGATTCACACACCCCCCCCCCTCTCAATTATCTTAGTGGAATATTTTTTCAAACAAATGGTATCAAAGCATCAGGTCCTTGAAGATAAAGTTTAACAACTTTGGGAGGTCCATGGTGAATATATTTAGAAAGGATAGTCTGAAGTTTGATGGAACAAATTATGATAGTTGGAAGGAAAAGATGAAGACACATTTGTTGTGTATGGGTCCAAGATATTGGGTCTTGATAAAATCAGAAAAGACAATTATTTTTGAAAGTGTATTGAAAATTTTACCAAGGATGAGAGAGAAATTTTCATGTGCAACATGAGAGCTAGAGAAGCACTATTTGTAGGATTTCAGCAAAAGTGCACAACAAATCCACAAAGCCCAAGAAAACCTGCATGCAGAAAACTTGTCACAGAGAAGAAAAAGACAAGAAGAGGTAAGGGTTTGATCTAAAAAACTCAATCAAAAAAATAGTATTCAACGGATCTTCATAATGAAAAATACAATGAGATCAATTCTTATAAAAGGAGATCAAAACTTGAGAAGGGTAACCTAAAGCCTAAAAAAGCTAGGTTGCATAATATAATTAATAAAATATTAATTATATGCACCTACAAGATAGCTTAAGAAAACTAGAGTAATAGGCAACTTAATTAATTAAATCAAAGTGATTTAAGTAATAAGTGAAAACAAATAATTACTCTTACACCCCACCTTAAGCGAAGCTTAGGAGGTAAGCTAACCTAGCACAGCTATGAAAGTAGGAAAATTGGGTCCTAGCAAAAAGGTCTGATCAGGTACCCAATCACAACAAAATCTGTATAAAGAGGAGAAATAGAGAAAAACACATGGGAAAAACCCTACTCTAAAAAGAGATAGCAAAGAATGTTCTAGAAGAAGGAACAAAGAGATCAGAAGAGAATCACTGAAGCATGAAGAACCGCAAAACTCTGTCAAAATGTTGATCTGTAGAAACTCCATGGAAATAGAAGGCATGAACAGAGTGTGTCTATATGGTAGATGATCCATCTCACCAAAATGCATAGGTAGCTAGCCACTGCAATCGCCTAGTATGTAGGATCAAGTACTAAATACATACCTCACAAAAATGAACCATCAACCAAAGAAGCATAGAACAAAAATATAACCCCCCCTTGATGTAAGTGAGGGGATAGGCAATTGAAAAGATGGGCGAAAAAAATCTCCTACAACATAGGAACTAGACACATCAAGAGTGAGGTACAGACACCCATAAAGGCACATGTCATCGACACTACATGAGGCAAAAAATAAAGAGGGCCTATAAGAAACAAACAACTATCCCCCCCATGACACTTTATAAAATAGTGTGAGTACAACAAATCACAATGATGAAAAGGATCCTAAAATGCAAGAGTGGCACTTTATCTTAGTGCGTTGCATAAAGATGCTTACAATGAATATCAGAAATGCTCAAAAAGAACATAAGGCTGAAACAACAAAAGGTAGAGCCCAAAATGAAGCATCTGAAGCAACAAAATTGATCCCTAGACCTAAAAAAAACAAGATATCCACCAAAATGCTAAAATGCAAAAGACTAAATAGGATGTGCCTAGAATAGAATCTGGAACAACAACTAGCATCACTAGAAAGAGCACAGAAAGAGCTTTCCAGCAATATAAAGAAGTCCAAAAATGGAGATCGAATGCTCAAGATACGCCCCTCGGAGTGCAAAATAGGACATCCAGCTTTGATTGGCAAAACAAGCAACCAAACTACATCAAAAAACAAAATCACCTATACTAGCATCTCCATCTCAGAACCAACTTTTTGGCACATTTTTTGGATCAAAAAAATAAATCTGTATGCTCAAGTTACGGCAAAAAAACCTCCAGGGCCTCTAGAATGCATGAAAAAAAAATAAATTAATAATTAATAATAATAATAATAATAACCTTCAAAAAATCATGCCACCTGTGGGGTGGAGGCGGAGAGAAGGTCATTGGTTGAGCTGCTTGTTGGTGGTGGGTGGAGCGGTGGTGGTGGCAGGAGGTCCACCGCAGCAGAGCCGCCACTAAGCCACCACGGCACTGCTCACAGGCAGTGGTGGTGAAGCCACTATGACCACCAAGCCGCAGCGATCTGCGGAACGCTAGCGGTCACCACCGGTGGTGACTACTGGCAGTTACTACCGACTGCTAGTGGTTTTAGTGACTACTAGTAGTTTTTTAAAACTACAACAGTAAATAAAACCACTTTCTACAATTTTTTTGCTATTTTTTAAATTTATGTGCCTCTATCTGCGTGCCAAGGGTCATACAACCCTATCAAGAAAAAAAATTTGCCTCCCAAATCAATGTTGTCCAAATCGAACAAATTTTATATCAGAATAGGAGTTTTGATGCCTTCTAAATCCATTTGTGAGGTTTTTTTGGCCTCAAATTACTCTGAAAATTAGTGAACCCCTATTTTCTTAAAAAAAGCTACAAAAAACACCAGATCTGATCTACCAAACCCTTGTTCTCCCTTTTACTTGAAACATTGAACAAGTGACAACAGATCTGGCTCTAATACCATGTAGAATTTGAGCAAAAGTGCACAACAAATCCATGAAGCCCAAGAAAACCTGCATGTAGAAAACCTGTCACAGAGAAGAAAAAGACAAGAAGAGGCCAGGTTTGATCTAAAAAACTCTGACGAAGAAAATAGTATTCAACGAATCTTCATAATGAAAAATACAAAGAGATCAATCCTTATAAAAGGAGATCAAAACTTGAAAAGGGTAACCTAAAGCATAAAAAAGCTAGGTTGCATAATATAATTAATAAAATATTAATTATATGCACCTACAAGATAGCTTAAGAAAACTAGAGTAATAGGAAACTTAATTAATTAAATCAAAGTGATTTAATTAATAAGTGCAAACAAATAATTACTCTAACACTATTGTCTGAACTTCCTCAAATTGAGTACAACAAGGTAAAAACACATGATACTTCTAATAAGATTTGGAAAGCTTTGGAAAATAGTTTTGAAGGTGATGAACATTCTAAAAAATTGAGGCTACAAAGATAGATTTGTGCATTTCAAGATGCTAAAATGATAGAATATGAATCTATAACAACATATGTAGGAAGAATATTAGAAATTACTGCATCTATTAGATCTCAAGGTGGAACCAAGGAAGATGATGAGGTGATCTGGAAGATATTGAAGAGTTTAACACCACCATTTAAGTAAGCAGTTCAAATGATATAGTTGTTGATCTCTTGTACCAAATATTTCACCAAGGCAACATTACTTGGGAGACTTGAAGTAGATGAGAATGAGCTTAGACAGTCTAGAGAATTGTCTAGAATAGTGACAACTTTCAATACCCTAAACATTTGACCTAATCTATCAAGAAGCATAAGTGCTAGGGGATAATTTTCTAGTAGTAGAAAATTTGATGAGGACAAAAAGATAGAAGAAGGAGTATCCCTTCTAGTAAGAAGAGAAAAAGATGGTAAGAAAATATTTAAATGTTGGACTTGTAATGAGTTTGGTCATTATGCATCTAAGTTTCCTAAAAGAGAGAAAAAGTATAAAGGAAAATTCAAACCTAGAAGAGATAAAGATTGTCTGTATGCCAATAAAGAAGATGATTTTGATGAACAAGAAGTAAGTGCTAGTGATGATGAAATAGGATTTGTAGCTATTAAAGAAGAAAGTCTAGAGAAAATGGCTTTGGTATCATAGGTCAAAAAGAAATCTGATTGGATAATTAATAGTGTTTGTTCATATCATATGATTGGTGATATGAACAAGTTTGTTGACTTCAAAAGTTATGGTGGAGGCATTGTTAGAGTTGGAAACAATGTATCTTTCCATGTTAAAGGTATTGGCTCTATAACTCTTGATTGTAAGACTAACACTGAGGCTATATTTTTTTTTGATGGTTTAAAAAAAATCTTTTGAGTGTTGGACAACTAGTGGATAAAGGATATCAGTTACAATTCATAGAGAAGACATGCATGATCAAAAAAAAAGAAGGGAAGGTAATTAGAGAAAGAACTAGATCTAGAGGTAATGTATTTCAACTAAATCTCACTGAAATGACATGTTTGGTTACAAAGGTAGATAAAAGTTGGTTATAGCATAAGAGATTTTGTCATATAAACTTTGACAACATTGTGAAAACTAGTAATATGTTTGTAGTTAGAGATTTTCCTATGATTGTAAAGCCTACTAACATAATTTGCAAGGAGTGTGTAATGGAAAAGCATAACAAAGCTTCTTTTCCCATTAAGAAGTTCACTACTATAGCACAATTGGAGACTATACGCATAGATCTTAGTTGTCCTACAAAAACTAAAGGATTCTATGGTGAAAGGTACTTCATGATTATTGTTGATGACTTTTCTAGAATGATGTGAGTTCCATTTCTTAAAGAAAAATTTGAGGCATTTGATAAGTTCAAGATATTCACGAATAGAGTTGAGAATGAATTAGGTATGAAGATTAAATGTTTAAGATTAGATAGAGGAGGAGAGTTTACTTCAAATGAGTTTAATATATTTTGTGAAGCTAAAGGAATCAAAAGACAATTTTCAGCTCCTAGAACCCCTAAACAAAATGGTATTGTAGAAAAAAGATACAGGTCAATAACAGAAGTAGCAAGAGCTATGTTAGCTGAGAATGATGTATCCAAGAATTTTGGAGAGAATCTATGAATATAGTAGTCTACACTATAAGGATAACTTTAGTGGCTAATATTTTCCAATTGGCAAACCTCACACATTAGGGACCCCAGATTTGGCTAATGTTTTTGCACTTTTGGGGTGTCCATGTCACCTACACTTTACCAAAATTGGGTCCCATTCTTAACCTAATCACCAATAATAATACAAAAGCATTTATATTTTAGTGATGACTTCACCAATGGAATATAATTTTTCTCTGTAGTAATTTAACTATATTTGCCTATAATTTTCAAGGATTGTCTTAATTAATGGTCATATTCACCAATATTTGCTAATAATTTAAGTTACACTACATATTAAGTATGCATATTTGACATGTGTCTCTATTTTGAAGACTTTAAGGAAACTTTTTATCCTTTCTCACTTTGTTGTGAAATAGATTTGGTTGGGGACACGTGTCTTTACTTTGGGAACTTTCTTTAAAACTTGGTATCCTTTTAAAAGTTTGGCTTGAAATAGAATTTAGGTCATTGATCTAAGATCATACAATTGTTCAAAATAATAGGGGTGCTTCCCCCAAACCACCATTTATTAATCTAGAGGGAAACTATAATGATGAAAGTGGGCTAAATTTCACCTTAAAGTTTGATTATTAATTAGGTTTTATATTATACTAATAATAAAATCATTGTTTCTAGGTATGGGCACTTTTTTCCACAATTTTCATCAATAATAAATGATTTGTCATGATATTATAGAATTTTCATATGATTGAAAAATAATCACCAATGAAACTTAAAAAATTCCTACTTAAAAATAAAAATTTACCAGTAGAAATTAATTTTTTTCCCCTAAACTAATGTTTGATTTGCCAAAATTTTACACTTTTTTCTATAGGGGGTTTCTTAAAGTTATACTTCTACACTATGAATAGAGTGCACGTCAAGAAAGACACAAAAAAGACCCCTTATGAACTATGGTTTGGTCACTCACCTATAGTTAAGTATTTCAGAATTTTTGATAGCAAATGTTATATCAAAAGAGATGATGATGTAGGTAAATTTGATGCTAGAACTGATGAAGGTTTGTCTCTTGGTTATTCGTTGAAAAGAGGAGCTTATAGATGTTATAATATAAGAAGTAAGAATATTGTTTAAAGTGCAAATGTAAGAGTTGATGAGAAATTTAGGATGCAAGAAAGAATAGTTTACTACAGTTTTGATTATGAGAATGTTGTTGTTACTAAACCAAGGAATGATGAAGTATTCTTTGATACTAACATTGATTTGTAGAATGAAGGAGAGCTAAGGTAGGAACAAAGTTTATAACCTAGATTAAAGCTAAGAGTTGAGATAACAACTCGTACTTCTGGTAAGAATGTGACAAAGAATCATCCACCAGAGTAGATCATTAGCAATTGAGATAAAGGTGTGATGAAAAGAAGAAAAATCAATGAAGAACTATGTCTGATATCTCAAGTAAAACTAAAGAATGTAGATGAGGCATGTAAATATGAATATTGGAAAAAAGATATGAAAGAAGAACTAGATTATATAGTGAAGAATGAGACATCAGAATTGGTCCCTAGATAAGAAGACAAGAATGTGATAGGAACAAAATGGGTATTCAAGAACAAGATGAATGAACAAGGTGAAGTTGTAAGGAACAAAGCAAGATTGGTATGTAAAGGTTACTCATAGAAAGAAGGAATAGACTATTACAAAACCTATGCTCTTGTGTCAAGAATTAAAGCTAGTAAGGTTATTCTTAGCCTATGTAGCACATAAGAAATTCAACTTGTGTATCAGAGGGATGCCAAGCCACCATTTCTAAATGGAGAGCTAGAAGAAGAGGTATACATAGAATAGCCTAAGGTTTTCCTTTAAAATATGACAAGGAAATGGTATGTAGATTAAAGAAAGTATTGTATGGCTTAAAACAAGTAGCCAAAACTTGGTATGCAAGATTGTACAAGCATTTGACAAAACTTGGATTTATCAAAGGTATGGCAGAAAATAATCTATATTGGAAAGAAATAGATGATGGATTGATGATTTTGGTAATATTTTTGATGTATCATATTTGGAGGAGATGATGATGAAAGTGAAAAATTTACAAAAGAGATGAAGAATGAATTTGAAATGAGTATGATAGGAGAGATGAAATACTTCCTAGAATTATAGATTGTGTAAGATAAAAAAGTAATCTTTATTTCTTAGACTAAGTATTTGAAAGATCTATTGAAAGAGTTTGGTTTGGAAACATGTAAAATAGTTAGAACACCTATGATAACTAGATGCAAGTTATCTACAAAGGATGAGACACCTACTATTGAGTAGAAGAAGTACAGATCTATGATTGGAGGATTGCAATATCTGACTCACACAAGGCTAGATATAGCAAATGTAGTTGGAATTGTTGCAAGATTTCAAGCTAATCCTAAAGAAGAAAATTATGTAGTAGTTAAAAGGATATTTAGATATCTTAAGGGAACACTAAAGTTTGAATTGTGGTATGATAGATCTAATGATTTTACTTTATATGCTTACACTAATGCTAATTGAGTAGGAAATATGGATGAAAAAAAGAGCACTAGTGGTGGAGCTTTCTTTCTTGGAGGAAGTTTGGTTTCTTGGTTAAGAAAGAAGTGGGACTGTATCTCATAGAGTATAGAAGAGGCAGAATATGTCACTGTAGAAGCAAAAAATTATAATCAAGTTGTTTGGATGAAGTAGATGTTGAAGATAAAGATAGAATTCAATAAACCTATTGTCATACATTGTGATAACACAAGCATAGTGAATATGTCTCAGAATCCAATGTTGCATTCTAAGACTAGGCACATTTCTCTCTAATATCACATGTTGAGAGAGAAATTTGTAAAAAAATAAATTAGATTGGAGTATGTAAGCACCAAAGAGCAAATTGCAGATATTTTTACCAAGCCTCTTCCCAAAGAGACTTTTGAGTATTTGCGAGGTATGCTAGGGGTTATGCCCCTAACTATATCAGCATGGGGGAGTATCTATGATGGATAGATTCATCTAGGACTCTTGTTGGATGTTGTTTTAAATAGTGTCTTTGGACACTTGAGCAAGTTAGAGACAATTATTGCAGAGATAGATGGTTGCTGAAACCTTTGACATTGATGTCAATGGGGGAGAGATTACAACATTAAAAATAGTTTGATATAGAGTATCTTGAGGTATATTAATGGGGGAGAATGATTGATGAAGAGGATTTGAAAAGAAAGGACAATAGTCTTTAACAACTGGTATTCTTGGAATTAGATGTTTTCATCTATGTTGTCATCAATGCCAAAGGGGGAGATTGTTGGAAGCATGAATTTTGATGATATTTCTATGGGGGGATATTCTATAAATATGATTAGATCATTTTCATGATGATATGTTACATTCATGACTATGTTTTTTATTTATGTCAACATAGCAATTTTCTGTGGTATCTGACAGAAGAAAAATAGTAAAGATCAAGTTGGTACAGATAGATCATTGAGTATTTTCACTAGTGAGTTTAAAGGGAGATACTACCATGTGTCTAGTATGTGTAGCTAACTTAAAAAGCAAAAGATATTAAGTCTAGAAGAAGTTATGCAAGTTTTGGTGAAGACTATTTTGAGATAGAGTTTACAGAAGAATGTTCTAGTAAACTTGTTATATCTCTTAGCAGAGTTGTTATTCTGAGAAGAAAGGTTAAAATCATGTAGAAGACATGTTGGTGATGATGTGGCTAAGCTATCTTGTCATAATATTACACATACAAAAAGTTATTCAAGTTACAAAGTGACTGATTAATGTTATCACTAAGTATAACATGTTCTTAATGAGGTCCTATAATAATTAATTGAGAAGGTGTAATAGCTTACTCGGGGAATTGTTTTATGGATTTAGTATAAAGGAGGATATTTTCCTTTTTTATGTATGAAAAATTGCATGAAGAACAAGGAGTGAAATAGAAGAAAAACAATTTGATGTGCAAGGATAAGTAGAGTAGAGAAAAGTTGGAGATAACTTTGTTGCCAAGGTTTTAGTCTAAGATCTAAGGCTTGCTATTTGGATCTAAGGTTTGTGACCTAGTCTACAAGGTCTGATAGTTATTGGCCTAGTTGAAAAGATAAAGGAAAGAGGATAAAGCATAGTATGAAAATTTATTTTACAAGGAATAGTTGAGAGATCAGTTGGACAGTGAAGTTTAGTGGTCTTGTCCCAAAAGTTGTTTGGATAGTGGGCCCTTCTACCTTCTACAACTCCTAACAGGGTTGGCAAAACTCCTAACAGGTTTGGTATCTCCCAAGAAGGATTCAAAGTCTCCTAATAGGGACTCTGACGTATTGAATGTGTTTATAGACTCCTAATAGGGTCCATCCTCTAACAAGGAATATATATATTAGTATATCTTTATGGGCATCATTCCCACCATGGTTTTCCCTCTTATCAAGGGTTTCCCTAGTTAACAAATCTGGTTTAATTATGTATGTGCATCTTGTTATGGTTGTTGTTTACTTTGATTGAATAGTTAAGATTAATTAAGGTTGATAAATGATTTAATTAGATAACTGATTCACAACCTTCCCCCCTCTCAGTTATCTTTGTGGGCTATTATTTCTAACATTGAGAATGTTAGAGAGGTAAGATCATTTCATGGATTGGAAAGCTTTTATAGAAAGTGCATCAGAAATTCTAGTTCTATTTGTAATGTATGATTGGGACTATGAGATGAGATAAAAGATAACTCAAATGGAAACATGGAGCACAAAAGAGTTTTGAAAAATTGCAAAAAAAGATTGTAGAATTGCCTACACTTAATTTTCTTGATTTTAGTAAAGTTTTTCAAGTTGAATGTGATGTTAGTGAAAGTTCTATAGGAGATATTTTGAGGCAAGAAGGAAGACCTATACCTTTCTTTAGTGAGAAATTGAATAATGCTAAGAGAAAATATTCAATTTATGATCAAGAATTCTATATTATTGTTCAAGCTTTGAAGAAATAGAGACATTATTTGATGCCTAAATATTTTGTGTTGTATACTAACCATAAATTTTTCTAGGACTTGAGAAGTTAGAATAAGTTAAATCAGAGACACATAAAGTTGGTTGAGTTTTTCTTGAACTTTTCTTTTTCATTGAAATATAAGAGTGGACAATTAAACAAGGTTGATGATGCTTTGAGTAGAAGAATGAATTTTCTAACAAAAATGAAAGTTGAGGTACTTGGTTTTAATGACTTGAAGCATTTCTATGAAATTGATCCTATTTTGGAGAACCTTGGAAAGCTTATAAAGATCAAATGGTGAGAGATAAGTGGACTAATTAATTCATTCATGAAGATATGTTATTTAAGGGAATTTAGTTGTGTATACCTAGAGAATCTATGAGAGAGAACATCATGAAGGAGAAGCATAGTGGTGGACTTGCAAGACATTTTAGGATTGACAAGATAATGAAGTTGATTTCAAATAGGTAATTTTAAGTGTAGATTTATAAGGATGTGAAGAATATGGTGGGAAGTTGTAGAATTTTTCAAACAAAAAAAAAAACAAGTTAGAAATTGGGATTGTATTTACCATTTCCTATACCTTAGAAGCCTTGGGAAGATATCAGTATGGATTTTGCTCTTGGTTTGCCTAGAACTCAGAGATGTAATGATTCTATTTTGGTAGTATTTGATATATTTTCAAAAATGGCTCATCTCATACCTTGTAAGAAGGCATATGATGTAGTACATATGGCTAAATTAATCTTTAGGGAAGTGCTTAGATTGTGTGATTTTCCTAATACTATTCTTTCAGATAGAGATGCTAAGTTTACTAGTTATTTCTAGAAGACACTTTGGAAAAAGTTGAAAATTGAATTGAAGTTTAGTTTTACATTTCATCTACAAATAGATGGAAAACTAAATTTATGAATAGAATTTTGGGTAACTTGTTGAGATGTTTGGTTGGAGATAAGCCTATTGATTGGGATTTGATTTTGGCATAAGTAGACTTTGCATATAATAATTTTGTGAATCAAAGTAATAAGAAGACACCTTTTGAGATTGTTAGTGGAATGAATCCTAAGGGAGCTATTGAGTTGAGAAATATGAACCTTAAGACTAGAAGAAGTGTTAAAGCAGATGAATTTTTAGATTTCATGAAGACTTTGCATTAACGAAGTGAAAATAAATTTGGAGGAAATTGAATTGGAATACAAATAGAGAGCTAATAAAAGGAAGAGACATAAATATTTTGAAGTCATTGATGAGGTTATGATTCAT
This sequence comes from Cupressus sempervirens, assembly GCA_028749045.1. Taxonomy (NCBI): domain Eukaryota; kingdom Viridiplantae; phylum Streptophyta; class Pinopsida; order Cupressales; family Cupressaceae; genus Cupressus; species Cupressus sempervirens. The sequence continues at coordinate 323,446,528 of CM053790.1, forward strand.
TTGAAGAAGAATATATTTTTAGTTGGTACCTATAGTAAATTGAAAATGAAGAAGTTTGGTCCTTTTAGGATTCTCAAGAAGTTTGATAGTGGAAATGCTTTTGAATTTGAATTACTAGAAGACATGGATATTTCACCTATATTCAACATTGCATATTATTTTGAATATTTTGAATCAAATGATGAGCTAAAAAATAACAATGGATTATCATAAGAAGAAAATATATAGCATTGAAAGTATTTTGAATGGTAAAGTAAGCAAGACCAGCAAAGGAAATGACTACATAGAATACCTAGTTTAGTGGATAGATAAGCTAGTTAAAGATAGATCATAGATTACACAAGATAAGTTGGATCTTTATGATTTAGGTTAGAATATCAATAATGTGTGATAAGGATATCAGTTCTTTATTAACCCCAAGTGTTTGATGTAGGATCATCTTGGGCTTTTGAGCAATCTTGCATCAACCAAAAAATATTTCTTGTTTTATGTACCAGTATGTTGTTCATGAAGTATTCATTGCCACTTTTGATTTCTTGTTGTGCATAGTTGATATAATTGACAATTGGCTAATGAAGATATGTAATTATTTTCATTTATGGAAACACATAATGTGCATGCTTGTAGGAAACCTTAGACATAAAGATGCTTAGCTTTTGGTACTCAAAAAATTGTCTAAGTATGAATTTGGTTTACGACAACATATTATTTTGTATGTAGCTTGTTACTGACATCATATTATGACTAGAAAAGTTAGATGGAGATATTATACATGTTGATGATGATTTTTATAACCTCAGACATCAATACAAATTGTACAAAAAAAAAGATATTCATGTTTTACTGGTGAAATAGGACAGCAAAATTAAAAGAAAGGAGTTATTTTGTTTACAAAATAATTACTTGACCAATTAGGGCCAACATCCTAGATGTTTACTCTAAGTTGGAAAATTATATTATGGCCTTAGCTGACCTAGTAGGAATTTTTGAAAAGGCATGGTATTTATGCAAAGGACATCCTGCATAAAGGAAGTGAAGTATTCTATGCTATTGTGATATGCTAACTTTCTATAAAGCAACTTATGTGAAATTGATTGTGTGATCTGAGATTGAACTAAGGAGGAATCTATATTCTTGAAGACTAATTACTTGTTTGGGAAGTGGGCTCATCTTGCATCTACTGTACTAGACCTCCTAATAGGGTTGGAATCTCCTAATAGGGATTCAAAGTCTCATAATAGGGACTCTCTATACTCAATTTTCTCATTGACTCCTAACAGGGTCCAGAACATATATATCAGTATATTATCTAGTGGTCACTAGGGTTTTCCCTTGGATAGGGTTTCCCTAGTTTAAAAAAATATGGTGTTATGAGTTATCTTTGTGCATGGTCACTATTATTGTTCAGCATTACTTTATTACTTTCTTATGTATGGTTCAAAGTAATAATAAATAATATTTAGTTGGAAACTAAAGTTTGTAAATTTTCAATTCACCCCCCCTCCCTTAGTAATTCTTATTTCTAACAAATATCATGTCAAGGACCAATCCTAGATCCTTGTCCTAAATGCGCAAGTTTTAACGGTTCATATTTCTCAAGTTTTGTGTCATTCTTTTTGGTCTATGTTTCCTATTATTTTCATCTAGTGAGGCATGCTATTCTGATTGGCATAGTTTCTTATGCTTACATGGTATCTTGCACAATTGGGAGCTAGCTCTTAACACACGTATTGACCTACCTTTAAGTGCACATGATTTTGTATTGTCCTTTTCTAGGGTTTTGGTTTACTCTTCCAAGACTAGATGTATAAGGTAATCAAATGCTTGACTAGCTGACTTGTGACTTAGCTAACTATAAAATAAGCTTGGTTGGATGTAGGAAAGGGGGAATTTAGAAAGAGTAGAATATAGGAGATGTGATATTGGACTCTAATTTCATAATTTTATTTTTATATGGATGCAACCAAGAAGGACTCATAACTAAGCATGTAATGGCCCTTAATATGTGAAGTAAAATAATTACACCTATGAATATGTTACATCTAGCCTAGTGTTCTATGTGTGTAACTCTTATCAAGGGAGTGTTGGGACTCAAAATCAAAGCCTTGATTTTGAGTACCATTGAAGAAATTGTTAGGATAAACCACAAACAGAAATAAAAACTACATGCAAATATAACCAATAACAAAAAATAATAGATCACACAAAAATGAACACAAGGCACCAAGATTTAACATGGTTCACCCAATCCCTGGGCTACATCCACCAAACAGCAAGTCTGATCTTATTACAATCTAGTGACTACAACCTAATTACAATCTGTAATCCCTTACAGCTCAATACTGCCACAAGAACCAATTTCACATCACAACATAATGAAAATACCTAACCCTAAACCATTTTATACAAGTATTTTATTCATTTTAGGGTTACAACATGTCGGCCATATGTCGACCATAATATGTCGGCTACCATGTCGGCCATGGCCCACTATTTATGAAGTATGTATAGTACTTTCCTGATCAGTCACCATAATCTAACAATCTCCTAGTTGGGGACTGATCAGGCTCCACACTAAACAACAATCTCCCACTTGGAGACTAATCTTGTACCAATACCACTACCACATGGGGCTCCCACTGAATCAAACCATCCTAGACTATGCTATTCTTTTATTCATGTTCAGTCTAAAAGACCAACCAAAGCTGAAGAGGAGTTCAAATTCTCCCTTGTTACAACCTTTGTCAACATATCTACTGGATTGTCATTGGTATGTATCTTCTCCAGCTTTAACTGTCCATCCTCCAAAAATTGATCGAATGAAATGGTACCGCAACTGTATGTGATTGGTCTTAGAATGCAGAGCTGAACTCTTAGCAAGATGAATGGCACTCTGACTATCTATGAACAAATAATTATGCTTCTGAGGATGTCCCAATTCTTCTAAGAAGAACTAAAGCCATATCATCTCCTTGGCTGCCTTTGTAGCAGCAACATACTCGGCCTCTTTAGTGGATAGAGCATTAATCTTTTTTAACCTAGAAACCCAGCTCACAGCTGCCTCACCAATAGTAAAGACATAACCTGTAGTACTCCACCTGGTATCAATATCCCCTACCAAATTTGAGTCAACATAGCCCTGTAAATCAGTAGTAGAGCCCCCAAAGTGTAAACACTTATTGGATGTTCCTCTCAAATATCAAAGAATCCACTTAACAGCATTCCAATGCTCAAATCCTGGATGACTCATATACCTGCTAACGACTCCCACTGCATGTGCAATATCTAGCCTAGTGCATACCATGGCATACATCAAGCTTCCTATAGCTGAAGCATAGGGTACCTTGGACATCTTATCCTCCTCTTCCTGTGTCTTGGGACACATCTCCTTAGTCAATTTCAAATGACCAGTTAAAGGTGTGCTGACAGCTTTAGCATTCTTCGTAGAGAAACGTTGCAACACCTTCTCAACATAATTAGCCTGAGATAGCAAGGTTCTATTCTTCCTATCTCTACAAATCTTCATACCAAGGATTTGTTTTGCTACCCCCAAATCCTTCATAGCAAATGCATGTGCTAACTGGCATTTTAGCCCCTTCATATGATCCATGTTAGACCCAGCTACAAGCATATCATGAACATATAAACATAAAATAATGTAGCTATCATCATCCAACCTCTTAAAATAAACACAGTAATTTGAATGACATCTGTTATATCCATGCTCGTGCATAAAACTATCAAATTTTAGATACCATTGCCGAGGTGCTTGCTTCAAGCCATATAAACTTTTCTTCAATTTGCACACTAAGTTCTCCTTACCTTTTACCTCAAAACCATGTGGTTGAGCCATATATATTTCTTCATCCAAACCACCATGAAGAAAGGTTGTTTTAACATCCAACTGCTCTAAATGCAAATCTTCAGTAGCCACAAGACTTAAAACAGTACGAATAGAAGTCATTTTAACAACAGGAGAAAATATCTCATCAAAATCAATTCCCTTTTTCTGTGCAAATCCTTTTACAACTAACCTAGCCTTAAATCTTTTCTTACCTCCTTCCTCTTCTTTCAACCTTTAAACCCACTTATTCTGTAAAGCCTTTTTACCTGTAGGCAACTTGCACAAATCCCATGTCTTATTTTTCAGCAAAGACTCCATTTCATCTTTCATTGCAAAATCCCACTGAATCTTAGTATCCACCTACATAGCTTCATCATAACTTTCAGGTTCACCAGCATTAGTAAGTAAAATAGAATACAAAGAGGGAGAAAATCTTTGTGGAGGTCTAATTGGCCTCGTTGACCATCTAACATTTACTGGTGTGTGTGGTATTTTTTGTTACAGTTGTTACACATCATGAGGAATGCTAGAAAATCAGCTTTTAGAGTATCATCCAGCACTACATAATCATCTTCTTTCTTCTCATGTTGCTGCAACAGATCTTTGTACAACACTTTCTCATTGAATATGACATCCCAAATTCTAACAATTTTAAGATTTTCAAAATCCCAAAGCCTATAACCAAATTCATTAATGCCATATCCAACAAAGACATATTTCTTTGATTTAGCTTCTACCTTGGTTCTATTTTTAGAGTCTATATGAGCAAAAGCTTCACAACCGAAGGTCTTGAGAAAAGAATAACTCACCTTCTTACCGGTCCATGCTTCCTCTAGAATACCATAGCCCAAAGGAGTAGAGAGACCTCTATTAATCACATATACTATAGTATTGATAGCCTCTAGCCACATGTGTAAGGGCAACCCAGCATGCAACCTCATGCTCCTTGCATGCTCCATTATAGTCCTGTTCATGCGTTCAGCCACTCCATTTTCCTATGGAGTCCTTGGAATAGTTTTCTATCTATGAATACCATTAGTGGAGCAATAATCTTCAAATTCATTACTACAATACTCACCACCATTATTAGATCTGAGACATTTTAATTTCTTACTAGTCTCATTTACAACCAAGCATTTCCACTTCTTAAAAGTTTGAAATACATCAGATTTCTGTCTAAGGAAATAAACCCATACTTTTCTAGTTGCATCATCAATAAATGTAACATAATAATTAGAGACACCAAGGAAAGATACCTGAGCTGGTCCCCATACATCTGTATGCACAAGCTCTAATTTCTCCTTTTTGTTTTCCTTCCTAGTCTTTACAAAACTCACTCTCTTTTATTTTCCATACACACAACTTTCACAGAAATCCATATTAACACATTTTAGACCTAGTAAAACTTTCTTTGAATGAATTATTTTCATACCTTTCTCACTCATATTCCCAAGTCTGTTGTGCCACAACACTGTATCAGAATCTACAACAGCTATTTGTTCTCCCTGCTCAACTGCAGCAATTGTTCCTGAACATTCATTTTTCTCTGAAACAATAAAAGTAGTAGGAACAATATGACCTGTACAAAGATATAAGGTGCCTACTTTAACACCTTTTGCTACTACAAGGGAACCTTTTGAAACCTTCCAATTTTTATCATTAAAAGTAACTACACAACCCTCATCACCGAGTTGCCCGGCTAAAATTAAATTTCTACTCAGCCTTGGAACATGTCTTACCTCATGTAGTAGCCAATGATTCCCATTCTGCAACTTAATCTTAATTTTTCCCTTTCCAACAATCTGACAGGGTTCATTATCCCCCAAATAAACAAGCCCAAAATCCCCTTGGTCATAATCAATGAAATAACCTCTATGAGGTGTAGCATGAAATGAAGCACCAGAATCTAAAACCCATGAATCATCAACACTCTCTAAAGATAGAAGCAAAGCACCCTCTTTGCATTTGTTACTTACCACATTTTCCTCCTTGTCTCCATCTGATTTATCTCCTTCATTTTTCTTTCGATTCCAACAATCTTTCTTTTTGTGCCCTGGTTTCCCACAGTACCAGCAATCATTTGGTCCTATCAATTGAGACCTCCTCCCCTTTGACTTTCCTCTTGATTTCTCATGATTTCCAGAGTTACTTCCTCTTTCAGTTGTTTTTCCCCTGCTTTGTGCATTCAAAGCACTTCCTGATGTAGATCCACCTGAGGATTTCCTATGAGTTTCCTCACTCAAAACAACATCGATCACATCATCATATTTTAGGGTACTAGATCCAAGAACAGAATTACTCACTGCCATTACCAAGCCATTCTAGCTTTCAGGCAAAGAACACAAAATCAAGAGAGCCCTAATTTCTTCATCAAAATTGATACCCATAGAAGATAACTGACTAGTAATAGTATTAAACTCATTTAAATGATCTGCAACAGATCCACCTTTTGCCATTTTCATATTAAATAAACACTTCATGAGAAATACCTTGTTTGAAGCGGAGGGCTTTTCATACAGTGTCGCTAGGGTTTTCATCAAATCTTCTGTCATCTTTGCTTTTGTAATATTAAATGCCACCGATGGTGCCAAGCATAACCGAATGCTTTCGAGTGCCTTTCTATCCAAAAGATCCCATTCAGCCTTTGACATAGTTCCCTGATTCTTGGCTTTGCCTTCCAACGGCTTCCATAAATCCTTCTGATATAGATAGTCTTCCATTTGCATCTTCCATAACTAGAAGTTTTGCCCATTAAACCTGTCAACCCTTAGCTTACCCTGATCTACCATCGCTCCCACTCAACCGTGAGACTCCCACTTAACCATGAGACTTTCCTGCAGAGGAAAACTAAAAGACAACCTCACTCTGATACCACTTGTTAGGATAAACCATGAACAGAAATAAAAACTACATGCAAATGTAACCAATAACAAAAAATAATAGATCACACAAAAATGAACACAAGGCACCAAGATTTAAAATGGTTCACCCAATCCCTGGGCTGCGTACACCAAACAGCAATTTTGATCTTATTACAATCCAATGATTACAACCTGATTACAATCTGTAATCCCTTACAGCTCAATACTGCCACAAGAACCAATTTTGCATCACAACATAATGAAAATACGTAACCCTAAACCCTTTTATACAAGTATTTTATTCATTTTAGGGTTAAAACATGTCGGCCATATGTTGGCCATAATATGTCAGCTACCATGTCGGCCCCAAACCCCACTATATATGAAGTATGTACAGTACATTCCTGATCAGTCGCCATAATTTAATAGAAATTAAGTCCTATAAGTGCTCTTTAATGCATATGTACCCGGTTCTACTTTTGGACCCTAAGAGGTCTTTAATGTTTCTAGCACCTTTCATTCAGTGCGTCTATGTGTTCCATTAATTTAAATTGACATTCCAAGCTATCCCATGAAGTCTTTTTTTGAGCATTTGTCAATTCTGCACTTTCACCTAAGTGTCAAACAATGACAGAAGCCTATGTTTGCAATTGAATATCTCACACCCAGTAATGTTTCATGACTCACCACTTTGAGAGTATATGTCCATATCAAAGCACTTAAGTTTTAAATTTTGAGTCATTTCAAGTCTGTTTGACTAGGTTTTGAATCCCTCAGAGTTGGTCATTTACTAATGTCATGCTGATGCAATTAGTTCTAAATTCTAGGAAGCCCTATTTGACTGGTTATAACTTTGACCCAGTTGAACAAAATGATAAAATTCCTTTTGCATTGCATTTTAGAGGTTAGAGACTTGCTATATTTCAATTTTGACCTTATGATGAATTTTTTTGATTAGTTTTCAAATGTGATTCCAAATGCAATTTCTAACTTTTTACTAGTGTCAAAAGGAGCAAATTTGTCGGAACCCCTATTCATGATGTTATAAATCTGAATCCATGATAGGTAAGATCAAATGGATTTTACCACTATGTTATACTCTAAAAATACTTTATGTGTGTCAATTTTCAAATCATGACGAATCTATTTGCATACTTTTCCAAGTCAATTCCATTTGCAAAAACTACTTTCCTGCCATTGTTTCTAGTTTGTAAAATCTGAGTAGCACACTTTGACCACCTACCATTTTTTCCCAGTTATTCATCATGAGCCCAAATTGTAGATTTATGTTTTCCTCATGACAGTGAACTAGTTCCCTAGTTTTTTTTCCCCCAAGTGTTGGTTTTCCTAGTTTTTGAAGCCAAATCTGAATGCAGTTTAGTGTTTTCTGACATGTTTACTTGCAGGTAATTCTGAGAAGTAACTTTGACAGTGAATATCTTTAGCCTGAGAATTTTTCATGAGACAAGATTTGGCAGGGTGCAAGAGTGTAGCATAGAGAATCAGTGTGTCTGATTTCAAAGCTTGGTCATTTGTTTGGATTAGTTTTTAAAGCCAACTAACAGGTCTTTTTAGCTGAAAAATCATAGTCTGCAGAAAATGATAAAATGAGTTTTTAATGGCAAAGTACTGCTCGATTGTGAATCTAGTTAATGTTGGATGATTTAGTGGGCCAACTTGACATTTCAGTTGTTCAAAAATGAAAATTTTGTTAGCTAGACCCACTTTGGAGCCTGACTATCTCCGCCAGGATTGATGGATTTTGAGGTGGTCTTTGGGTGGCAATTGGATGCACCCATTTTTTATTGCACTAGGTATAGGGTTAAAACATCATCAAAGAAATCTTTCTTCTTGGAAATCATTTTTTTATTCTTTGGTTCCTTTCTTAGCACCAAAAGATATAATTCTACCTCAGAATCTTCTTGTTTCCTTCCAAGTAATTGCCTGTTTGAAAAAATGGCTCTCCTAAATATTGGAGAAAGTAACTGAGATGATGTTTTCTATAGGTATAAGATGCCTAAAATGATCAAAAAAAATTGAGGGCCGAGGAAATGGCATCAAAAAAATTTTTTTAAACATGGTTGATGTGGCAAAAGCACTTGGTAGTCCCCCTTCTTATACTACTATGTATTTTGGATGTGAACTAGTTGCTCAATCAAAATTTAATAATAAGAAAAATTGGGATTTCTCATGTTAATAGCTCTCATGAAACTACAAAACTAGCTTCACTTTTGGAGATTTTTATTAAGTATGTGCAGTGCCATAAAATGCCACAATCTTGAGACAGAAATACTCATTTCAAAAACCTAGATGATTACTTTAAAGTGTTTTTCTTGTAGATATGTTTTAGATGTTGATATGAGAGACAAGATGACTACATTTATTTTGAAGAATCCCCCAAAGAAGAAGGTTGGCAAGGATAAGAAGGCTATAAGAAGATTAGAACAAGAGCATTTTAAAGTGGGAGGTGGCAGTATAAAGAGCAAAGCTCCACTCCATCACCCATGTGGAAGAGGCAAGGGGTCACATTTTTAGGAGGAACCCACACCCATATGAGAGAAAGGAAAATTATGCCAAGATTGGAAGGCGGGATCTAGAGAAAGACCACAAGCATGCAACATAGAATAGGGGAGGTCCACACATGCTGAAAAGAGAGCAACAACTCCACATCCAAGAACTACAAGATGAAGACAGTCAATGGCCCAAAAAAGAGAGGAAGTTTCACATTCAACGCAAGCTAGGAGGAAAACAAGAGGAATAAAGCTGCAGCAACCAAAGAATCTAACTCTCAACACATATAAAGAATGGAATTAGTGTATTAAGAGAGTTAGAAGCCCCTTGCATGAAGCAACTATTGAGGATGGCTATAATGAATGGCTATGAACAACAGGGCAGCCAGCCGTAGGGGAACTACATAAAGCACATGCATTATTTAGAGAAAAGAGCATATCACACAAAGAGGGAGCTCACACTAGATAAGAGAGAAATGTAAAAAGCCACCTAGTGATAAAAGGGAGTTCACACCAATGCATAAGAATCAGCTCACACAAACAAAGATACAGTGAGCCGCCAATTAAAAAAGAAGCTGCAGTGTTGGACGTGTAAGATTTGTTAAAACTTTTTTCAAATAGCAAAGACCATGCATTTGAAAAGGAGGAAGCCACAAATCAAAAAGAAAGGAGAAAACTTAAGAAAGAGGAGCTTCATGCTGACAAAGAAGAGCTCACACACATGAAAGGAAGTCGTTGTGCGATAGAAGAAGCAGGAGAAGTAAACAATGGAATGGTGGGAGTTGTCATTCTGGAGGTTCTTACAAGGTGATCACCAGCATTCCAACTCACATTTTTTGACATCGATTTGGTCACTTGGGTTAAGATGCCATGTAAAATAGGGGTCTCCACATATAGAGAAAAGACAATATGCAAGAGCTAAGAGGAGGATAGTTTGAAACTATATTCCACATTTTTTGTGGTTTAAATTTTTTAATCTTTAAATACTTTTGCACACTATTAGTTTGATGTCTTAAAGGCCATGGTCTTTTGAAAGGTAGTGAAGCATTAAAAGGGACCCACTGTGGATGCCAACTAGTAAGTCAACAGGTAATATTTTGAATGGGCATGCAAGTTGAGGCTGTCAAGAAGTGTTGCCAAAAACTTGGAAATGTTGTCAAAAAAGGGGAAGATTTCCAATGGTCACTATGTCACCAATAGAAAATAGCGAGATTTCTAGCATGTGACATGGTGACCTATCAAAAAATCTCAAATCTAGCTAGCAACCCAACAAAAAACTAAAAATTTGGTGAGGAGTTAAGAAAGCAGTGTGGGTCCTACCTAAAAATTTGATGACGAATCAAAATGTGAAAAGTGGCAGCTAGGCAATGGGAATAGAATGACTCGACGATGATGTGGAGTTTTAGACCAACCACAAGATGCCACATGGTGAAAATTTTGAGGAAGGATGTGGTGTGGCAAGAAGATATCTCAGATGCACCAGATTGTGCCATGTGGTAGATCTGATAGATGTCGCTATGTTGCAAAGATGAAGTTGCTCGACAAATAACATGGTGACATAGCGACACAATATAAAGTTGACATGTGGAAGTGAGATGGATGAATCTAACGATGACATGTGGCACCCAATTAGAGAGGTTTGATAGTTGTGTAAAAAAAGGAACTAATCACAACGTGACACATGTCACCAAGCTGGTCAACAAGTTTGACCTGGACAAGAATGGAGGGGAATTTTCAAATTTTCAAATTTTAATATTTTAATAATTTTCCCTTAGATTCACGTGTAGGTCATATTTTAAATAAAACTAGAGATTATTCTATAGTTTTTACTATTGAAAAAGGATAATTTTTTGCAATTTTAAATGCTATGCAAAACCATGAACAAAGGCCTGAACTTTAGAGGGGCATAATTGGGGCAATTTTTATCTAAAATGGATGCTCAGTATACTATTGGAACTGGGAGAAGATGAGCTATCTATCTATGAAGTTCATTTTTGCATAGGATATCACTGGTATGTGCTATAGGGAGTTTTGTGTTTTCAATCAAATCCTCAGTTCTAGACAATGATTTCATCAATGCAATTATAGAATTCAGTTGGGATACATTTGATATGCTTTTTTGGCTCAGTTTGTTCAAAATTTGATGCATAATGATGTGTTTTTCTTGCTTTTTGATAGAACTTCTTAGAATTTTTGTCTTTATCAATCAGCTATGATTTCCATCAAAATATCTAAGATACTTTATTGTTTGGGAAGCAAAAAGGATCAAGGATTTGATTTTGTAGTGGAGCGAAGAGATTAGAAAGATGCTTTTAACTAGTTGAGAAGGTTTTCCAAGTGGACACATGTCAATGGCATAATAGATCCGGGAATTCACTTCTTGCTATATCTTTCTTTCTTTCTTTCATTGTAGGGGTTGGAAAATATTGGAAAGTTTTTATGGAATGAAGATATTTAGTAGAATTGGCCTTAGAATTGATGAAGTCTGAATGGAAGATCTGGGATGTGTTGGTTCCAGACCATGAAGCTTTTTCTTTGGCTATGACACCCACTTCCCATCCCATCAGTTTCTCATTCCTACCATTTTCTCTCTTGTATGACATCATTTGTTCATTGTATAGTCTAGTTTATTAGGTTCTTTATGAGTTAATTTCATGCATTTTAATGTATTATTTAAAGGAAATTAATACAAAGAATAGAAAATGTTGAGTTTTTTTTTAAATCTTGTCTCCTTTCTTAGTGAGCTATGATGTTTTATGATCTTTGAACAAAGAGCGTAGATCATAGTTGCAGTACCTTAAGGCTGTATGTTGCTTGTAATTCAAGGAATTATGTAAATGCTTTAGGGAAATCAACAGGTTTTTAGGTTTATTGAGGAGGATATCAAGTAAGAATGAGATTTAGATCAAACATTAATATCCAATTTACAAGATAAATGGATAGATCTAGAGTCTTGGCATACGATATATGTTCTAGATATCCAAAATGTATGAGGGAGATTCATGAATTGCCCAATGGATGAGGCACTAATCTGTTACACGATCATAAGTTTGTTGTTCATACCTAGTTTTCATTCACTTTCCCCACCCACATAAAATCAAATCAAATTCAAATCATCATTACATTTTATATTGAAGAGATAGAATAGTCTAACCGTCACTCATCTTGTGAAATTCCTAGATTTGCAATTTGGTACTGTAGATCTATGTCATTACATGAGTTATTAGGAGATATAAGGGTTTTTATATACTTTATGAGATTCAAGAATATGTTTTGCACTGGTACCATATGAATTGAATCTGAGGTCCACCTGCCTAGGTTTTGTAGAGCCTAATGTAGAAGAAGGGTCAAGCCTTATAGTTGGCCCAGTGTCTAAAATGACATGTTGAAGATTGGAGTTAGCTGCCCCTAGATGTATCATATTTTCATCAGGGTAATCGATAGCATTTTCAAACACCAGCAAGGAGTATTGGCAGGTTATGTTGAGTATATTATCCCTTATTTCTCCTTTTCAATACCCTCCCTATGTCACTATGAACCATGCTCGACCTTATTTTTTAAATGATTCACTGAATTCTACATTAATTTGATAAAATAATCAAATCACATATTTCCTATCTCTAATAATATGATACTTGATGGAAATATGCTTGGCCTTAGAGCATATCATTCTATTCTTGCATATTTTAATAACACTTGTGTTATCATAATAGATAGCTATTGGTTTAGTTGCCTTTTCCTAAATTCCTTCCAATATCTTCTTAATTTGTACTACTTTGTGTACAATTGATAGTAGTAGCAATATTTTCTACTTCAATTGTGGATTGAGATATACAATTCTACAATTTTGTTTGTCTAATACATTAAGCCTCTTTCCAATAAATAAATCATTACCACTTTTGCTCTTTTGATCATCTACATTACCTTCTCAATATGCATCAATAAATACATTCAAGGAGAAATCGCCTTTATGAGCATACCAAAGAGTGAAGTCTTTAGTTCCCTTCAAGTACTTGAATATCCTCTTTACTTCCATTAGGTGATATTTTTAGGATTAGAGAAAAACCTAGCTACTAATCTAATTGTCTATACTATGTATGGTTTATTATGCACAACATAATACAAATTCCATATCATGGAACTATACAAAGTTTTACCCACTTTCTTTGATTCATCTTCCTTTGACAACTTGCAATCAATTACAATAGGTGTACTAACTAATTTTGAGTCTTCTAATCCAAATTTCTTCAAGATCTCTCTGACATGTTGGACTATTTGATATAGATTCCATCTCTAAGTTTTGATACATATAATTCAAAGAAGAAATTGATCTTATTGATCATAGATAACTCAAATTCCTTCAACTCATCTGCAAATGCAAGTCTCAAAGAATCATTTCCTCTAAACATGATGTCATCTACAAAGACCTTTTCAATTAATTACTTTTCATCCTTATCTACCTTTAGGTACACATACTTTCATCAATTTTTTTGATGAAACCTATCTCTATTAGGTATGAATGCAGTCTTTCATGCCATACCCTTGGTTCCTACTTTAATCCATATAGATCTTTCTTCATCTTAAACACCATATCTTTTCCATCTAAATAAGAAAACCCTTTGAGTTGTTCAAAGTACACTTATTTTTCTAGAACACCATTGAGAAATGTAGACTTAACATCCATCTAGTATACCTTAAACCTCTTGTATGAAGCATATGTAAGTAGAATCCTTAGACCTTCAACTATTTATATGGATGAAAATATTTCAATATAGTCAAAACTTTCTTCTTGTGCATAAACTTTGCAAAAAAAAATTTCCTTTTTCCTTACCATTTCACTAGATTTATCCATATTGTTTCTAAAAACCCACTTTTTATTGATCACATTCTTTTTCTTTGATCTCGGCACTAATGCCCATCTCTTGATCGTCTATAATTTTTCTCACTCTTCTTCCATTTATTTTATCCATTCATCATCCTTTAGATATTCTTTCACAATTTTAGGCTCAAATTCAAATATAAAAGTTCTACTCTCTCTTGCCTCTCTTTTTGTTATCACACCAACATCCTATCTCAAATAATTTGATCTACAAAATTATTAAATTTGAAATGCCTTGGTAATACAAGTTTAGTAACAAGAACCTCTTCTTATTTTTGTGTTGGTTCTTCCTTACCATCTTTTCTATCTGTATCTTTGACAACTTTCTCTATTAGTTGTTCATATATAATCCCTTTGTAGTCTTTTGGCTCCTTCTAACTAGATTTATCATTCTTCTCAAATAATTCATCAACTCTCACACTTGCACTCCCTATTATCTTTTTGGTTATCATTTTAAAACACTTTTAGGATTCACTCTTTGTAGATTACCCCAATAATATCACTCTTTGGATTAAACTTTCTTGTACTAGTTCTCATCTTTATTGATGGATCATCTACTCCCAGATACTTTGAAATAACTAACACTAGGTGAATGATCATACCACAACTCATACAAATTTTTATCTATAACATACTTTATATATACCCAATTTAGTGTGTATACTATAGTTCTCACAACTTCTCTCAAAAAAATGAGTTAGGGCTTTATAAATCATCATTGTTCTTGTACACTCAACAACTAATTTGTTCCTTCTCTCTACAATGTCATTTTCTTTGAGGAGTCCTAGGTGCAGACATATGTCTTTTGATTTTTTATTCTTGATATAGTAGTAAATTAACTCATGTGATATAAACTCACCTCCTCTATCAAATCTTAGATATTGTAGGCTCTTACTAGTCTCCTCCACTATGGCTTTGTATATCTTAAATATAAAAAAATCTTATGATTTTTATTTTAGAAACACAACCCACTCCACTCTAGACAATTCATTAATGAATAGCATAAAGTACTTGTCACCATAATATCTTTGATTTCTCATACAGCCACACAAGTTAGTATAAACCAAATCTAGAATACCTTCAGAAGAATATGACTGACTAGTGAAACTAGAACTATTTAACTTTCCCAACTGATAATATTTATACATCACATCATTTTGTTTGACTAAATATGGAGATCTCATTATAGATATAATCTTACTCTCTTTAATCAGAATATCAAAGTTAACAAAACATGATCTTTTGTGCCAAATCCAACTATCTTTAACCTTAGTGGTCACTGGCTAGACATCTTGTACTAGTAGTGTGATGGAAAAAGTTACATTTAGATAACTAATTGATACCAATTGTAATCACCCAAAAATGGTCATCTAGACTATGAGGCTCCTTTTGAGCATTTTGGCTTAATTTATTAATTGATCATTCTTGATCCTCATTTTATAATTTATTTGATTATAACCTATGGTTTGACCACTTTATCCTAAGTCTTTTATTTAATTGAAATAACATGCTCCCTTTTAATTAAATAAAAAGCCCCACCGTGGGTGCCAAAAATGTACACTAGAATTGTGTATTTCTATTAGCCCTTCTATCCAAGGTATTCCATAGATTGGAAAGCTTGAATGGTGACCTAGAGCTCCCTACTCATGGAGTGCAAGAGGCATAAAAATAAGCATAAAGAGGATTCTCAGTTGAACCTTAGAGATGCAACCCTTTCTAGTGAACCATGAAATGGAAGATTCTTTAGACAAGAGCAAGAGTACTAGTGTCAAAGAACTCTCAAATATGCAATGCAAGAATGAAACTATGCTAAGATAAGATGCACAATGCAACTAAGCTAATAAAATGAGAGTGTTACAACCGTTCTAATTAAGCTAAGTGATCTGTGTTATTGCAAAAGGAAACTATATTGATGCAAATGAATCTAAACTAGAATGAGAATGCAAGAATGAGACAAGAAGATAGAAGTTCTCCACAAGATGCTCCAAGAAATCTGTAAATAAACCTATAGCATAATGTTAGCATGAGAGTCTAAGATCTTAGAATGAGGAGAGAGACCTCCTTTTTAAAGAAAAATGGATGGTAGAAACATTTTTGTAAATAAATCAAAGTCAAATGATGAAATTCCCCTTAGGAAGACACATTTTTGTACACAAAACATATCTGATATAGATCATATTCATATCTACATAGTTATACTAGTGATGATTGTATGATCTTTTGATGTCCCTAATAAGGCTTGATGATAAAAATAAGGATCTACTTATATAAGCCTTATAATTGTGCATTTGCATACTAGGTTTCATTCTAGAGGTCATTCTATTTTAGCTTTTGCATCTTGAATTTGACAGAGAGACTTCTTTATCTTTCATGGATTGGCTAACTAAGTTCATTCTTCTCTTACTTCTCCTTAATCATATCTTGCCTTTTTTTGGCTTTTTTTCACCTCTTCACTATCCTGTCATCCAAAGGGTTAATTTATCATCACATTTATCTATCCTTTTGAACCTCTTACATCATTTTGATATTTTGGATCCATTTTTGGGATCGATATCAAAATTTGGGTTCATCTTAATGGTCAAAATTGTGCTTTAAAATTCTTCCTTCTTCTATTTAGTTAGCTGACTTTCTGAGGTTTAATCTTTAAACCTTGCTAGGGAAATCATCATTTCTTTATCATTTCTACTCTCTTTCACTCTTCTTATTCATTTCTTCTTCATTTCATTTCATCCTTATTCTTTCTTTGACCTACTTTTGATGCTTTATCTTACTAGTCAAACTAGGGGATATATTCACTATTCAATGGTCACTCTTGGGTTTTAATCACTTATCTATCATCATGGACCTTACTTTATCTTGATCTTTTCATATCTTTCTCATTTTGATTTCAATTCTATGGGGTCAAGAATATTCTATCACCTCTGCGAATTACTTGCTTGCTATGGCTATCTATTTCTTAAAATCATATGCTTGACCTTTCTATTTTCTCTTGATCTATTTTCTTTTCTCTACATGTTAGTCTTCTTTGCGAGTTATGATATCATCTCTCTCTACTAGTGTTTAGTACTATCACTATTAGGTTGTGCATTTAGGGTTTGATATCTCTTTGCACTTCATTCTTCGAAGTCAATTTCTACTACTTGTTTGGTTTCTTTAATCTTTGATTTAATGTGATCCTAGATCAATCACACAAATGTAATCACCCAAAAATGGTCATCTAGACTATGAACCCCCTTTCTAACATTTTGGCTTAATTAATTAATTTCTCATTCTTGATCAAATCCTCATTTTATAATTTATTTGATTATAACCTATGTTTTGACCATTTTATCTTAAGTCTCTTATTTAATTAAAAGAGCATGCTCCATTTTAATTAAATAAAAATCCCCACTTCCCACTTCTCACTTATCCTAAGTGTGCACATATAAAGCATTATTCCTATTTTAAAAATAAGAGGAAGATGCATTTTTGTCTACACATGAATGCACAATTTCTATGTGAGAGGAATCTTCTATTTTTAAAATAACTTTAATTCTCCTCCACACATTTCTTTCCCTCTCAAAATTCAACTATCATTTCTCATTGGTGGAGATGCTTGTGCACATGGATCACTCAAGATGCATTCTCCTCCCTTGATTGTGCCTCTTTTTCCTCTTAATCTCTACCATACATTTTTCTTTAAAAAGGAGATCTCTCTCTTCTTTCTAAGATCTTAGACTCTCATTCTAACATTATGATGTAGGTTTTCTTGGTGACTTTGGAGCTTTTAAAGACTTGGAGCATTCTCATTCTTGCATTTTGCATCCTCACACTTGCATTTTAGTTTATTTGCATATAGTTTAGCTTTCTTTTATTCTATAATAGCCCTCACATAGTTTAAATAGGAAGACTTGTAATCCTCATTCTTGTTAGCTTAGATTTCATCTTGTATCTCATTTAGTTTAGCTTTCATCTTGCATTGCATATCCATTTGAGGACTCCTAGATACTGGCAGTCATTGCCTCTACTCTTTGAATATCTTGTTCTATGGTGCATCTTGCAAGGATTTCATAGATCTGGTTCATTTGAGATCCACCATAATATCATTTTGTACCTTTGCACGTCATACATAGAGATCTATAAGCTAGCTCTTAAGACTCCCTCTTCCATGGGAATTCTCAAGAATAATGATTTATAGAAGTGTGACGCATTCGTGTACACACACCAATAAAAACTCTTGATTTAAAAATAATTCTTCACATACCTATGTTGAACTCTAACACATATCATTTGTTATTGAACTATAAAAAATTTAGAAAATTATACTTACAACTTTCAACTTAATAGACATCATCATAGTTGGGTTTGTTATATAATGCAATAGATTTTTTACCTTCTAATAGACATGGAGCATTATTACCAAATATTATTTATCCTCCACTACATTCCTCTTTTTGAATGAACTTTCTTTTATCACATGTCATATGATGAGAATAACCATATCAATTATCCAATCTCCATTGTGATTCATGCAGAAAACTAGTGCTTTCTCACCAACCAAAGAGGGGTCCTCCTTGAATGCAACACACAATATAATTTTCATCCTTACCATTAGACTCTTCACTAGTGACACCTTCTTCTAGATAGCATTCCTTCTTTTCCTTTTCTTTGTATTTTCTTGTCTTATCTTTCTTATCACTTTCATACAGCTAAAGGCAATATAACCAATCTTTCCACATGAAAAGAAAATTCAAAGGTTATTTACCCTTATACTTACCATTTTCTCTAGGAAACCTTATAAAAGAAATGCTTCCACCTCTTTATCTTTCCTCAATTTAGATAGAGTGGATTCATAATCTTAGAATAATGTGTCAGATCAAAAGAACTAACATTGTTTATTTCTTTCCTCTAATAGCAATGACCACATCCTTGATCCTTTGACTATGCTGCTTAATATTCTCATCTTCCATCATCATCATGTAATAAAATATTCATTTACACACTATCCACCTTATCCTTCTATACAACCACATCCTTGATCCTTTGACTATGCTGCTTAATATTCTCATCTTCCATCATCATCATGTAATAAAATATTCATTTACACACTATCCACCTTATCCTTCTATACATGTTTATTGGGGGGAAATGTAAAGCGAGGAGTAAATCCTAAGTTTATCACATAACCTAACACCTCGAGAGGATATGGTTAAGAAGAAGGATAATTTCTAACCAATCCTTAAGGATGATAAATCTCATTAGGCTAATGAAATCCAAATGATAATGAAGCACTATCACAAACAAAGATCAAATGGTTATGAAGATGGGTAAAATAATGCCCTAGGTCCTTGAGATCCAAGTAAATTACTTCTAAACCTATGAGCAATAATGTAAAAAAATGTATGTTGTTGAATTGACAAAAGAAAATAAGGTACTTACCTTAAAAGGGGAACCAAATGATTAAATTAAAATTTATATTCACTTTTCTAATTTTGTTGATGAAAAAATCTATATTTGGTCCTAAAATAGTCAATTTTGCAAAACCCAAAAATCTTTTGTCCTTCTGGTAGGGTCAATTTTTTTTAGCAGGGTCAACTTTCAGAAGCAAGGCTAAAGTGTGTCTCTACCAAACAAGTTTGATCACAAAAGTGGTTTTACACCTCTAAATCTCAATGAAAATGGTATGTGAATTTATGATTTATTTTTCCTTCTAAGATCTATTGATATCTAAAAATAGGGTGTTTTGGGTGGCTATGTAAGGGTTTGTCTTAGTCAACCCCCCTTTTTGGTGGCTCCCACCTCCACAAATACTCATTCAATCAATAGTAATGCATGTGATTTATAACACCTCACCAAGGAACCCAAAAGAAATTAACCTAAAGTGTCACTAAGTTTTCCAAGCTTTTTTTTTTTGAAATTAGATTAAAACAACAAGAGATAACATAGTGGAGGAAATACCTCATATACATACAAATAATCTGTAGTGCTCTACCTAGAGATCCTTAAAGCACAAGGATAAAAACATGCACTAAATAATTTTTTTGCTTAAGATAAGTTGTTGAAAAATAACATAAAGTAACCAAGTGCAATGATGAAACATCAAAACAAGGTGATAAGAATAGGGAACATGGATAAACTCACATTTCAACCTACACCATTGGAAGTCTTACAAAACTTCCAATGATCTCCAAGAAAAATACCAAAACTCACAACCCAAAGATCACATGAATCATGAGAATATACCAAGGGGATGTTCTCTTTCAACCCCAAGGTAAAAGTTCCTAGCATGGTTAGACAACAAGTCCATTTCCACTAGTCATAACATAATCAAGAATTACAAGAAGAGACCAACAGTAGTCATACATAGGACGAGGGCTCAAAGTTACCACCACTCATCTATTGGTCACCATGCTAAAAGAAAAATGCTGACTCCAAAAATTTTGCCAAGTCTAAAATCCTAAAGCCCTAAAATTTGGCTAAGTCTAAATTTTTGAAGCCTTGAAATTTCCTATAATCCTTATCTTAACTTGGAGAGGTTTGGAACCTATCTCAAATGAATTGTCACATAAATTAAAATATATCTTAAGTATGAGGAATTAAATATGAATCAACTTATACTTGAATGATATATTTTAAAACCCATAGAAAATTTGTTATGAACTACTAAGGTGTGGAACCTAGTAGGGTGTCCAAAACTAAGTTCCAAACTTTGCTAGCCCAAGCCTAAATGCTCCCTATTTTTTGTGTGAGGAAACATTGATGTTTAGTCTCACATGAGACTTTGTATTACTACATGTGAGAGAATGCATTTGGTCACATAAGACAATACATCACCTCACATGAGATAGTACATGAGAGAATGCATTGCTCATGCAAGAGAATACTTACTTGTGTGTAAGATAGGGTACATCCTCATGCAGGGTAGGATACATCCTCATGTGAGAGGGTACTTAGTCACATATGAGAATGCCTTTCCTAGGTGAAAAAAAACCAACAACATAACCATAAAGGTAAAGATAAATCATAAAGTAAGAAACTTCCACACCAAGGAGTACTGGATCCACGTAAATTGAGTAATGATCACTTGAGAGCATAAAAGAAATCAATTAATTATAACATCTAAACCACAACATCTAATGTAATCATACAGAAAAAAACATCACAATGAACATACATGTGCATAAATCAACTAACTCATGAAGGAGAATATAAGAAAAGAGCCACCAAACTAAAAACATTTGTGCTCATTTCCTCCCGTCCATAATAGCATCATTAGACCTCAAAGGCCCTAGCCATCCCTCAAGCATCAATCTCAAATTGCCAAAAAGATAGTTGGAGTTGTATCATGAGACCATTCTTACCAATACTATCAATAACAACATAAGGGAAAAATACATCCAATCATGTTGATCTATCAATAGCAACACTATTCAAAGCAATGGTAAGGAATCTCATCTAACAATATGATACAAGATCATGATAAAGGAATGCACATCAATTAACATTCTAATCATCATCTAAACATGATAGCAAAAGTATCCAAAGTAAAACATAAATCACTAGAGAGCATACTCTGAATACACCATGTACCAAGTGAATATCTAGCATCAGCCTCAAACTAGAAATAAACCATCTTTGCACACTAGTCCCCAATAGTGGTATAGGTAGCTATGCCTCCCAGCCATGTGGTCATCTATAGGGCCACTCCTACTATGTTGATGGAGATAATGATCTAACCAAAACCACACAACACAAACATCCATTCATGTATAACACATGCCAAATAGTACAAAGGATTGAAACCAAGAGCATGAGATAATGCAATACAACAGCTCCTGGTCAAACACTCTATGGGTCTACTATGTAGGGACTCTGGTGGAGAGTAGGCTACTTGGGACTTCTAAGCTCAATATTGTTACTAACCATTCCCCTCAGGAGTCCAATGTGATGTGTCCTTGGATAAGTTGTGCAAACAATGTGGTATTTTCTTATCTTATTTAATTACCCATGAGTTTATTTAGTTATCACTTATTAGAAACTTCTACGCGTATACCTTGTCGAGAACATGACCCAAGGTTTTGAGAGAAGTCCCTCGACTAACCTACCCTACATACCCATTCTCATCACATAATGAGTGTCTGTAGGAAATGAATTTTCCCAACCTAGCCCCAATGAACATAACTTAGATGACAAGCAAATGGGAGCTCGAGTCTCATAAGACCAACAAGTGCATGTTCATGTGCTCATGTGTGGGCACACAAACTACATGATGATCATGGTAACAAGGGATGGATGAGAAAAAAATAAAACAAAAGTATAACAAAACACTCAAATGACTTACATCCAAGAGTACAAATTCTACATGAATCCCAATGCATAATAAATCACCAAGCATCATGAACTCACTCAACTGACCTAAATCTGGGAGTATAGATTCTACAAAAATCCCAATGATGTAACAAAACACTATACATCATGAGATCACTCAATCGGCCTAAATCTAGAAGTATAGATTCTACACGAATCCTAGTGTCCATAAATAATAAAAAGGGTTTGATCATAAATAATAACACCAAGTACAAAATGACTCAATCGAATACATAGTCAAGAGTATGGATTTAACACAAATCCCAATGCAAATAAAATACAAATATAGCTAGATTGGAATCCTCATAAATAATTCAAATCTATGACCAACATTAGTGCCAGGAAATACCTAAGAAAACTAGGTGGCACACAAATTGAGGCAAAGTCAAAAACACCCAAAATCCAACATTGATGACAATCAACGAAATTAAAACCCTTTTTACAAGGGGGTATAAAAACCATAAATATCCAATAAAATTTGGGTTCAAAGTACATATGAAAAAATGGCTAGCATAATGGTCCAAAACCCCAAAACCCTAAGTCAAAATGGAATCAAATGCTTGAATACTTGCCCAATTGGTTATAGCCAGCATACACAAATGGAGGAGAAAACTAGTTCTCTACCTCCTAGCAAACTGCTATCCAAAAAAGACTCTAAAATAGAGCTTACACATAAAAATACGAGAGCCCTACCTAGTAGCCAAAAGGGGCAAAATAGAAACTCATGAAATAAAATAATCAGTCTGTGGAGATCACCCAAAAGCTTGGAAAACCAAAGTCTCCCTGAGTATGATCCAATGATACCAACCTTACGATGATCCCACACCCATAACTCCCACAATGAATCAAACAATGATTCCTCCTAAAGAGGATTTGGATTTTGCTCTCAAAATTTCTAATTCAAAAGGTGAGAAGTGAAAAATAACTCCCTTTTTGGGATATATATTCACTTTAAAAGTGAAATATTAAAACAGGAAATTAATTGGTTCACTTAATTAAGTTGTCTCTCAACCCAGACCAAAATTGGCAATAATTAGATAACTTCCACGACCACTATGGATTCCTAAATGCATAGATACACTCATGGATCTAAGCACATAATGCATTATGAATCTAGATTTATTAATTACAAGAGGATTAAAATATCCATAAAGATACATCATCCATATAGGGAAGATATTGGCTCAACATGATAGGTCAAATAAATAACTCCATGTGCCACTATCAGGGATATAAATATTGCATAATAAAAAACAAAATCAAGTGTAGATGCAAAATATTAATAGCTGAAGCAACAATTACATGAAATCATGTAATATAAGCATCTAATTAATTTCATTTAAATAATCCATTTACCTAACAACTGAAATGAATAAGGTAAATATCTAGAGCACCATCACATCACAATAAACCCAACAATATACATTGATAATCCTCAGTGAAACCATCTAACACATCAAAATCTCATAAATTAGGCAATAGCATAATAAACTAGATAATGCAACAATATAAATCAAATCACCCCCATGGTGTACACCACTCATAGTCTCAATCATGATCACTCATAAGAAGATCATCAAGGTTTCATCTATTAGGATGACTTTTAGAAATCAAATGGGAGAGGCACTACATAATCCATAAATAGATTACATCTCTTAAGGGTTTCATGACATTGAATCACATACATAAGTTTTATCCATACTAAATCTGGTACATAATAAAATCCACATCATTGAATAACCATAAGTACAAACCCAATGAAATAATATACAATTACATAATATGCCACATGATATAACTAGAATGCATAAGCATCTGCTATACAAGTCACATGGTATGTGTAGAACCAGAATCAGTATGCAAAGAACATTAACAAATGAAGTAAACATTCACAAACCAAAAACTAAATTCACATATATGCTTAGACTAAGAAAGAAAATAAGAAGTGCAAACCTCACAAGAGAAAACACTCCATGCTTTCTTGATTCTGTAGATGTGTCCTTTTGCTGTGGATGTATGCTCAAGATGCTCAAAAGCTGCTTCAATGGAGATGGGTAATGGCAAATTGGTAGCTTTGTGAGCTCTCAATTTGGCATTATAAGGGTATGGTGATGGCTTTGGTTCTCAAAATAGCATGGTAACTTTAGCTCAAAGATTGTTGATGAAATGGCTTGGGATGGGATTCAATTTATAGGCTAAGGGGTAGAGAGATGGAGGGCTTAGATGCAAGGATGGATGAAGGCTTAAGGAGGGCTAAGATGCACTCAAAGGGGAGCACATGGATTGTGCTTGTTTAGCACCAATGGGAAGGTGACACTTGTCACAAGGAGGAGGAGTGTGAGAGGGTAGGGTTAAGGGTTGGTTAAAGTCATGATGAGTGGGGTTGAGTATGTAAGAGGGATGTAAGAGGAATGAGTGTGGAAGAGGGAAGAGTGTGTAAGATGGATGTAAGAGTCATGAGTGGGCTTGTAAGAGTCTTTATGTTTTGTAAGAGCACTCATGACTTAGTGGTTGGGTTTTTTTGAGGGGAGACTTTGGTTTGGATTAGGAAAGTCTTAAACTTGTTTAAGGAATGTGACAACATTAGGGGGTGGATTAGGCTTGGGTTTAGGATTAGATTAGGGATGTTAGAGATGTGCAAGTGGATGGCATTAATGAGGGTGGGTGAGTTAGTGGCTAAGCTTGGTTAGTATGGGTGGATGGGGTGGATTAGGCTAAATGGAGGATTAGAAATAGGTTAGGGGTTTTTGAATTTGAGGATTTCATTTATCAAATAGATTTATTTAATAAATGGGGATTTTTGGAATTAGATAGAAGAATAGGATTTAATTGATAAATAATAGATTATTTGATTTATCAATTAGGACTATAGATGACTAATTAAATTAATCAACTAGGGGATGACAAAGGATTAATTAAATAGAAATTTAATTAATAATGCCTTTTTAGATAACTAAATAGGATTACTAAAATAGTGTAATCAAATTTAGGTGTCTACATTTTGCCCCTCTTTGACATAGTGTTGAGACAACACTATTTCAAAGAAGTTCAAATGAAGACGACACGAAGAAGATGTTTTAGCAACAAGGTTGCCCCAGTCTCGGATAAGAAGAGGAGAGACTAGACTTAGATGATGCCCCCTCAAGAAGGCGGCGGGGAGAGAAATGAGGCTCGATGACTTCTTGAAAAGTACAAGAAATTGAGACGAGCTGAGACACAGGTTGGCGAAGAGAAGGGGCTGAATTAGCTCAAACTCTTACTACGGGAGAATGATAAAGGGAAATCAGAGGCACAATAGTAAAGCAAGCTTAAGACTTTCCAGGATTTGGGGGGGAGATGGAGGAGCGGAGCGCTATAAAAGGAATCCATTGAAGCTTTTTGAGTGGGGGGATACTTCAAAGAGAAGTACCACCATGTAGTTGAGCACTAGATTTGCTATAGGACTGTTGGTTAATTGCCAAGGTTACCAAGAACATCAAGGCCTTTTCACCAACCGTCCAGAGGACTGACGAACTGACTCAAAACAAACACACAAGGATTGCCCCAGTATCACACATGAATCCTAGAGGAAGCAGCGTGGAAACGACACTAGGTAACCCACAAGCAGAAAAAGAAAACAAGCAAAAGACCTGATCAAGACCTTACGCTCTAATTGCCCCATTCGCAGCATACCATGATATGGAAGATCATGGCAACCTTGAGGAGGGAACAAGGAGATTGCTTGGAAAAGATATTTCAAGACCCAAAAGGGAAGATCCCAAATCAAAAGAAAGTGAAAATCCAAAAGAGAACTGTTTGCCAACGAGATGGGTAGGACGAGGTACTAACGGACCAAGATCAGACATGAGGAAAGCTATATCCTGCAAAAATCTATCAGAGAGCACCTAAGCTGATGGATCTGGATGAGTGATGCGTCTGGCAAGCTGAACTAAGAAGGATAACACTTTGGTGATAGGAGATCTAGCTAAAGGATGCATTGGAATATCTAACCAAGGTGTGCAATGTGTGCAAGATGTTGACCAAGGATGAACTAACATGAAAGCCGGATAGATACAATGATACTAAGCTAAAATGTATAAGCTGACAGACCAAGATATGTTACAAATGTACAAGTTTGTTCATGTTTTGGTTTTTTGTGAGATGGAAATTTTTGTGAAGGATGGGATGTCTATAATAGTTGATAGGTGGATAGGTAGATGGTTTGTGAAAAGCTTAAGGAAAATGGGATTCTGTGTGTGCATGTGATAGGATACGGGCTAGGGTACAAGATTATTTACAAGCTGGAATATGGTATAAGCTTTGGACAAGATTTGGATATATACAAGGTATGGTACAAGATTTTCAAGGTATAATACAAGCTTTGGTACAAGATTTACAAGTTGTACAGGAGGTATTGACAAGCTCCATCAGATTTTGGATATTTGATTGGAACACCAAGGGAACAAGTAGGTGTTTTATGGGATGGTGGGTGGATGGATGAGGGATAGGATAGTGATAGATAATGGATTAGTCTTTAGCACACAAGGCGCCTGAATTACCAGGTTTTTACCAAGGTACCTATCCAGGGTGCTTGAATTGCCAAGTTTTCACCATTGGACGCTTATTTCTCTTTACTATTTTTTTTTGTATTTTTTCAAAAGCTGGGTATACCAAGGATCTTCAAGCATAGAACTTCTTGAGGTGAATGATGTTAGTGGGATCATTCAAGAGTTCTCCTTCTGGTGTAGATAATTGATAGGCTCCGGAGCCAAAGGAGGCAGTAACCACATAGGGACCAAGCCATGTAGGTTCAAACTTGCCTTTCTTTTCTCGATCTGCTTGGACTTTCATATTTTCTTTGAGGACCATGTCACCTGGCTAAAAGTGTCGTGGGAGCACCTTCTTGTTGAAATTCCTTTTGAGACAAGTTTGATAGACTGTGAGATGGTCATAGGCTTGTTGTCTCTTCTCGTTTAAGAGATCTAGCTGGGTGAGTCGAGCTACTCTGTATTCTTCATCTGAGATTTGCCCTCGCAAAGATATGCGTAGTGAGGGAAGTTCAACTTCTATAGGTAATACCGCTTCGGCACCATAGACTAGGGAGTATGGAGTTGTGCTTGTGGATGTACGGAAGGAAGTTCGATAGGCCCATAGAGCCAGATTTATTTGAAGGTGCCAGTCACGGCCGGAATCATTGACAACTTTCTTTAGGATTTTGAGGAGGGTTTTATTAGTTGCCTCTGCCTGGCCGTTACCTTGTGGGAAATATGGGCTAGAAAAGCGGTGATGGATGCGGAGGGAAGTGCATAATTCTTCCATGTTGAGATTTTCAAAATTACCTCCATGGTCAGTGAAGATGGTGGATGGGATGCCGAAGCGGCAAACAATGTGGTACAAGATGAACTTGGAGACTTGAACTCCTGTAGCTGAGACTAGGGGGACTGCTTCCACCCACTTAGTGAAATAGTCTGTAGCTATTATTATCCATTTATGTCCATCAGATGAGAGAGGGGTGATAGTTCCAACTAGATCAAGGCCCCAACAAGCGAAAGGCCAAGGTGGTGCAATAGGCTGTAGATCCTGTGCTGGAGCGTGCACAAGATTTGCATGCTGCTGACATGGGAGACACTTTCTGACAAAGTCACAAGAGTCTTCTTCAATGGTAGGCCAATAGTAGCCTTCTCTAAGGATTTGTCGTGCTAGGACAATACCACTCGTGTGGGCACCGCAAAGTCCAGAATGTACTTCTTTTAATGCCATCGTGGCCTCATTTTCATCTAAACATCGAGAGAGAGTATCGTGATAACCTCGACGATATAGGGTATTGGCTATGATAACATAGCGGGATGATTTTCGGATGAGGTTCTAGCGTTGGGTACATGTGAGGTGAGGGGATATGATACCATCGTTAAGGTAAGCGTGAATTTCATGGTACCAAGGGGATTGGGGACCAACCAAGATACAAACACGGTTTGAATCCTCATTCGCATAGGCAGGTGTGAGGAGCTGCTCAACTAAAAACTCATACTGCGTAGCTTCTTTGGGAATTTCCAAGAGCGAGCCGATAGTGGCCATGGCATCTGCTGCCTTGTTCTGCATTCGAGGCACTTGTGTAAACTGAAGCTTTGTAAAATGTTGGGTCAACTGATCAACTAGCTCTTTGTAGGGTAATAGCTTTTCATCTTTGGTTTGATATTCATTTAAGACTTGTTTGATAATGAGTTGGGAATCACCAAAGACTTGTAACTCAGTGATATTCCATTCTGCAGCTATCTTTAATCCTGCTACAAGAGCTTCATATTCTGCTATATTGTTGGTGCTAGGGAATTGTAGCTTGAAGGCTTTTGGAATGTAATCTCCTTGAGGTGTAACTAATAATATTCCTACCCCTGAACCATGAGAGGTGTATGAGCCATCAAAATAAAGCTTCCATGGGGGCTGTTCTTCAATTAGGCAGATATGTTCATCTGGAAATTCTGTGAGCAAAGGATATGCATCTACTAGAGGTGCATCAGCTAGGTGATCTGCTATAGCTTGCCCTTTGATTGCCTTTCTGTCCACATACTGGATGTCAAACTCACTTAGTAGCATAACCCATTTGGCCAAACGGCCTGTAAGTGCTGTTCTGGAGAGCATATACTTGAGAGGGTCAATCTTGGAGACTAGTTGGATGGTATGACTTAGCATGTAGTGGCGAAGCTTTTGAGTTGAGAAAAAAACTTCCAAACAAGCTTTTTCCATAGGAGTGTAATTGATTTCATAACCAACTAGGGTTCTACTGATATAGTAGATGGCTCTCTCTCTGCTATAATCATCATGTTGTGCTAGAAGTGCCCCTAGAGCAGTAGGTGTTGCTGATATATACAAGATCAAGGGACGACCAGGAACTGGTGGAACCAAGATAGGGGGATTGGTGAGATACTGCTTGAGCTGATCGAAGCTGCGCTGACATAAAAGATCCCACTTGAAGTTCTCATTCTTCTTTAGCAAGTGTGAAAACGGTGTACACTTATCTGCAAGTTGGGAGATGAAGCGCCGGACAGATTGAAGTTTTCCCTGAAGAGAGCGAAGCTGTCGTAGTGTCTGGGGAGGAGGCATGTTTAAGATAGCCTTGACCTTTTTGGGGTCGATCTCTATACCTCGTTTAGAAACTATAAAGCCTAGAAGCTTGTTAGATGTGACCCCAAAGACACACTTCTTGGGATTTAGCATGAGATGATATTGGGCCAACCTATCAAAGACTTTTTCCAGGTCAGCAAGATGATCCATGAAGGTGTGAGATTTGACTAGGATATCGTCCACATAATCTTCCAAAATGCTATGGATAAGATCATGGAAAATGGCTGTCATAGCTCTTTGATAGGTAGCCCCAACATTCTTTAGGCCAAAAGGCATCATGGTGTAACAAAAGGTTCCCCAAGGGGTAGTGAATGATGTCTTATGTTGGTCCTCTTCTGCAATCTTGATCTGATTATACCCGGAAAATCCATCCATAAGGGACAAAATTCCATGTCCAGCTATGAGATCTACAATCATATCTATGTTGGGCAAGGGAAAATCATCCTTTGGACAAGCTTTGTTAAGATCTCTAAAATCAGTGTAGATTCTGATGTCACCGGAAGGCTTAGTGACAGGGACCATGTTGGAGATCCATTCTGAGTAGTCGATAGGTCAGATAACCTTAGCAGCTAACATTCTTTCTAGTTCAGCTTTGACTAGTAATGCCACCTTGGGGTGCATTTTTCTAAGCTTTTGTCTGACGGGCTTGATCTTTGGATCAACTGCAAGATGATGAACTACAAGCTTTGGATCAAGTTCTGGCATGTCCTGATATGACCATGCAAATCGGCCAATGTTCTCTTGTAAAACCTCAAAGAGGAGGTCAGCTTGGTCTTGTGATAGGGATGCAGCAATGTGAACAATTCTAGGGATCTCTGAAGGACCAATGTTGACTTCTCTAGTATCCTCTATTAGAATAGAAGACACCTCTGGTCGATTATCTTGAGGAGGCAATACTAAATCCTCATGTTCTGCTTGTGGCTCTGGATTTTCTTGCTGAGGGGTTCTCTTTGCTACCTTAGCTAGTCCCGATTTTACCTTAGTTCCATTTTTGTGTGTATCGAAACTAGGTTGGGGATTTTCTCCAAAATACCCCTTGGGATCTAGCTTGTAGATGTAGGCAGAATCTGGCTTTGTCTTCTTATGAGGAGTTTCAGCTCCCATGAATCTTAGAAGCGCTTCCTCTGATGCGAACTCATCAATATGTATGACACTTGGTTGGTCCCAATCTATGAGTTGTGGATGAGCAAGTGGTAGGTCAATGAGATGGATGGATAGTTCTCAGAGAACAGAGTCTCCTAGGAAGATTTGGTCTGGGATATCATCGTAGGCTCTCTTTTCAACTTCCTCAGGAATGTCTTCGATTTCGACAAGGTCACGGTGGATGTTCAAAAAAGCGTGACCATTCTCGTTGGTGCCCCCAGTTGTGGGTATGCCAAAGCCAAGACCTGACTTTATCTCCCAATCATGTGCTTCGATGGGACATTGCATGCCCCTTTCTTCTGGTCCTAGTCCACCTCCTTGATAGTTCCATTTTTTAGTGACAAGATTATGTTGTTGGGGATACTTCTGGCTGAAGTGATCAAGGCGCACTTGATTTCTTGGAGGTGCATCCTTATGTAGCCAATTGTTGATATCTGGAGTGAGCTCCTCATGAAGAGGGGTTTTTGAGGACACAAAGGTGGTTGGGCCAAACTGTTTGTATCGAGGAGGTGGAATCTCCTTAGCTTTGTGATATGTTGGCCGTCCATGGGTATGTGGATCAAGTGGGATTGCTCCGACAGCAAATGCATCTGATAGACTATATTCTCCACATCCTTTGTTGTTGATCTTTATAGTGGATAGGGTGGAGGCAAGGATGGTTTCTGCGTCATTACAAGTGTGGGATGAGCTGGCGATGGCTGTGTCGATGTCTATTCTAGGGCAATGGTTTGTATATGAAGCTTCAACCACATTGCAGTAAGCAAAGGGTTCTGGATCGGCATGGATGGTTACCTCAGTGCCTTGATGCGGAAATTTGATGCACTGATGGTAGGTGGATGGAACGGCCTTCATAGCATGAATCCATGGGCGACCGAGGAGGATGTTAAATGGTAGGTTTAGATCAACAACATGGCAAACTGTCTCTTGAATGACTGGCCCAACCTTGATTGGTAGCAAAATAGTCCCTTCTGTGGTCCTTTCCAAGTTGTCATAAGCTTTGATGGTGATAACCTCACTGATCATATCTGCCTCAGTATACCCAGCTTGTTTTATGAATTTTAGGGTGCAAATGTTCAAGGCTGATCCATTATCTATCATTACTCTTTTCACGGCAAAATTGGATACCATGATGGCTATGCGAAGTGGAAGGGTGTGATCTGGCTCAATTGCGGGTATGTCGGTTGGTTTGAAAGATAGGGCACATGAGGATGAAAGGTGTCCAACAAGATTACAAAAATTAGTAGCATTGATATCAGAAGGGACACGGGATTCTATGAGAGCACTGTCAAGGATGTCTTTGTACACAGGACTAGTGCGGAGAAGGTCTAAAATGGATATTTGGGTTGGCATGTTCCCAAGGTGTTCCAAGATATTGTACCGGCTTTTTGATGGAGCTGATGGTGTTGATGAAACTGGTGGGCCTGTGATGTTAAATCGTGCTCTTCGAGTGGTGACCGCACACTCATTGTCTGGTCCTCGAATATTGATAACATTGACAGAAGGCTCTTTCTCCAATATACAACCTATAAGGCTACCATAGTCTATATAGGATGAAGTGTGGTCATTGTTCTTCCCATGCTGTTGGTTTGGCTGGCGGTTGTTGGTGTGGTTTTGGATAGGTGCTTTTCCAGGATTTTGGTTGTTGTGTGGAGGAAAAGCATTTTGATAAATCTGTAAGCCTACATTGGGAGAGGTTTGGGCACCAACAGTGATTTCCTTCTTATCAATGAGGTCTTGCACATAGTCTTTCAGTTTCATGCATCTGAGGGTGGTGTGACCGTTTACCCTATGGAACTTGCAATACTCATTGTCCTTGTACCGTGCAGCTTTGGATTGGCTTGGATCAATTTGCTGGGTAGGAGGAAATTTGATGAGGTTTTCCTTAGCCAATTTCTCAAAAATAACATCCAATGGCTCACCAAGGGGTGTATAGTTTCTAGGTGCAGGTTGGAATCTGGGCTTTTGCCCTGCAGCTACATTGATGGCATTAGCTTGATTGTTAGACCCTTGAAAGTTGGGTCTTGTATTGTGGTTTTGATAGCTTTGGTTGTTTCATTGTTGGTAATTGGTAGCTCGTTGGTTGTTTGTTTGATATGGTGGGTTAGACTGGTTTTGAGAAGGACCAACGATATTCACATGTCTGGTGTCAGTAACCCCATCTGTTGCAACATGCTTGTTTTTGTTCCAATACCTAGACTTGTCATTGGAATGTGATTGATTTTGGTTGGCCTCTTTGTAAATCTTTACCACAGCATCTTTGATGAGTCCTTGCTCAAGGATCATTCCTTTCTCTTTAATATCCTTATAGGTCTGCAAACAGTTCATGGTCATGTGGTGAGCCAAGCTGGGATGTGCATTATCAATAAACATTTTCACCACATGGCGTTCTGGCAAGGTGCAGGATATGCGGGTGGTAAGGGTTTGCCATCTTTGCAGGTATTCGGCAAGGCTTTCTCCACCTTTTTGCTTGGTGTGGACAAGATCAACTATTGATAGCTCTGTTTCAACAAGATGGGCATATTGGGCTACAAATGCCTCAGATAATTCAGCAAAGTTTTTAATTGTGCCATAGGGGATTCTATAAAACCATTCAAGAGCTGGTCCAGCCAAGCTTTTGGGAAAAAGGCGCAAGAGGAAGACATCATTGTATGCCACGTCCTGGCAATGCATGTAAAATTCTTTGATATGTGTGACAGGGTCTCCTTTTCCTCTAAACTTGTCAAATTTAGGTACCTCAAAGTGTTTGGGAAATGGTGTCGTGGTAATGGCTCTGTCAAATGGGTAAGGACACACATTCTCAAACTTGAATGTCTTTGGATCATTCCCTTCTTGGATGGCTTTCAGAGCTGTCTTCATTTGCTCCCACTCTGAATTGATAGGTGATGGTTGGGGTGCCCCCAATGTAGGAGTACCTTTAGGTAGGTATATGCTGGATGGGGCCACTGAATATGGATGGCTGTGAGGGATTTGCTGATAGGGATTGTACATTGTTTGGGCAGCTGCATGGTGGATGACGGGTTGTTGAGGGGGAGGTGGTGCATATTGCTGCATGTGCTGCGAGGCTTGCTGTTGATATGGGATTTGAGGTTGGGATTGAGGAACATAAGCTGGTTGTGGGATAAATGGATTACTTTGTGGAGGTAAGGTATAAGGTGGTTGTGAGGCTTGGGGAAAGGATCGGAGGGCTTGTGGGGTTTGACCAATGTATGTGGGTTATGCCCCCATTTGGGATGGCATCTGCAAATAATTGGTGGTTGGCTGGGGTGGTGGATTACCTCCTAGAAGTGGCATTGAAAAGTAGTTGGTAATTGGAGGTAATGGATTAGTTGGTGGTGGAGGTGGTGGGAATTGAAAGCTTGGGAATGGAACTGATGGGGTTTGATAGCTTTGTGGCTGGATTTGGAAGCTTGGTAGAGGGGTGGTGGGAGCTAGGGTCACTTGGGAGCTTGGTAGAAGATTGGCAGTAGCTTGTGGGTTTTGATAGCTTTGTGGAGTGAAGGTAGTAGCTTGTGGATTTGTGGCTGGTGGTATTGAGCTCCCAAGACCTAATGGAAATGATGGGATTGTGCTTTGGGCTGTGGTGAACAAGCTGGGGGCGATGAAAGGTTGATTACTTGGCCCCATGGGTGGCATCCTTGTTGTATATTGCTGAGGTTGGCCAAAGATGCTAGCACTGATTTGGGAGATGGGTGGATTGGGAAGGCTAGGTTCGGGAGCAGCAGCAATAGTGAAGGGGGTGAATGGTGAGGTGTTTTGGGTAAAGGGGGTTTGGAGCGAAGAGGTATGAACCAAGGATGGAGTGGTGGTGGCTGGGTTGGCTTGCGGCATGGAGATTTCAACTTGGGTGGATGATGGTATGTTTGGGTCTGTTGGATTGGCTGGAGGCTCTTCTTTTGGAATATATTGAGGATAATTTGGATCATAAGAGCCTATGGGTGGGGGCAGCTGCCCAAACAATGGGTGAGATGGATCTGATAATGGAGGGGGTCTTCCAAAGTCAAAGGTTCCTACATTGTCCCTTCGAAAATTAGCCATGATTGTCTCTTTGTTTTTGTCTATAATGGCGTTTACCAATACTGCATTTCCTGGTTGGTTCATGAAAGCTTCAATGTCAGTAGGTGATGGCATAGCTGGCTCTGGGCTGAAGGATGGCTGAGTGCTCAAGGGGGGTGAGGCTGTTCGATCTAAATGATAGGGCTCCATTGTTTCTTTCTTCTTGGCTAAGTGAGTGACGGGTGGCATGAAAAAATGCTCCTAGGGATGAGATGCAATAATGCTGATGGATGCAAAAGGGGGAAGGCTTCTCTATGCAAATGATTTCCTAGGTTGAGGCAAAGCTATATGACAAAAACTAAGGAGGATTGGGTTGGGGATTCTAACTTCAAAGATATGTTGTCAAAGTACAAAAGGTCTGCTTTCCTATGTGGAAGCTTGGTGGTGATTGTGTCAACTTAAGGATAGACTGATGATCCTTTAGGAAGAACACGAGATTGACCACTTGTGAATCCCAACCTTTAGCTCAAGGTGATGAGGGATAACAAGTGACAAAGCTAGATTACCCTAGACAAAGCTCTGTCAAAGGGATAACCTTGGTGAGATTGGTGGATTTGGAAGATTTTAGGATTGGCAAACTTTTAGCAAGGTGACAACAATTTTGAAAGCTTAGATGTGTAGATTTCTGATTACTAGCTAGATGGTATGATTCTAAATGAGATGGATGAGCTAATAATGCTTAAGGGGATAACCTAAGATGGCTGGCTTTTCTACAAAGATGACTCTAAAGTGAAGCTTATCCAAGAAGATGGGGAAAAACAAGGGTGTCTAATCATAGAAATCATGCCTAGTTGGTAAGGCATAAGCAGGATTAACTCCTAGATGTTGGCTAAATTTGATGGTGCACTCTAACCAGGCCTCTTGAAGTGCTTCGTCGGTAGCTTTTTCCTCTACTTTGTGGAGTTTGGAAATTCGTGGGCTTGGTGTTATTGCTTTTCTCCTGGCTGAAAGTTCTTGGTATGCTAGAGATGGCTTGAGTTTGACCTTGTGAAACTTCTATTTGGGTTGTTCCGACATAAATTCCTGAATCTGCTTGGCTTTGGGAAAAATCCCAGTTGTTTTGCTTCAACTTGTTCAACTTCCAAAATAGGCAGTGACTACGCTAAGTGTGCCCTAAGCTAGGATTGACCAAGTTTGGCAAACATTCATTCAACAAGTAAAAATAAAAACAAGCAATAGATAGGAACACCCAGATAGAAGTTTGTGGTTCTCAGAATGTGGTACTTGCGCCAAGGAGTGTGTATGTTCTACAAATGTTTCGATTAGTCACTCCAAACACATTAACATCCTAGATGGTTTTCTGCAAGGCAGACAATTGGTTTAGCTAGGGAGTCCTCGATATACGCAAGGTACGTGAGGCCCAAATCCATAGATGAGACCAAAAGGATGTCACACAGCCGAGAGGAGCGGTAACCCACTTCTCCTCTTTCACTTCTCAAGGGTATAAAGTTCCTTGAGGCTTAGCCCGAATGACAAAATCTTGATCCCAAGAGAGGTGTCTTTCGATTCACCTCCCGATTCTTATACTCCGCCGGAACGCAGGAGTTGAGGTCATCCAAGGGGTGATGAAATCCCCAAGCAGGCCTCCTAAAAAAGAAACAAGGTTTTGGATCCTAATCTTATGCACCCTAGATGGCCTCGAAAGACGACAAGGGGAGAGAAGACTCGGATGACCTTGGGCTAAAAAACACGCTTGTTCTTTTACCAACTGACTCTTATGTGTGCTAATCTAGACTTTGCAAGCACTCATGTTTAAGAGACAATGTTCAATTCCAACTTGAAGCGCCAACAAAAGTAAATCGATCAAAGAATGCACACAATAAGAAGAGTTAGGGTCAACAAAAGAAAACTCGCGCGCCTGGAGGCCCTCCACGTCAAGTATCGATTAATTTTCTTTAAGGCATTCAAGATTGAGTGTGAGTTTGTTTTAAGCCCAAAACAAAAGTGTGTGAGATTCGATTTCAAGCGCACGCCCGGAGGCTCTCCACGTCAGTTGTTGTTCAATTTTAGTGCCCAAACTTGAAGTGTGATCGATTTAATCTAGAGTTTTGACCATTTAAGAATTTTGATAAAGTTAAAGCAAACGTTCAAAGACCAAGTGAGTGAGTTAGATTGTGGAACATTTAACACCTTTTTCAAGTAGACCCATCCCCATAAATGGCGCTGAGATTGCAACCAATGGTTAATATTTGATGGGTGATTAGAAAAGAGGTGAGTCCAAGGAACTACTCAAATTGATTTTTGTAAATTTGTATTTTAACTTAACAAAGTTTCTTAAATGTCCAAAAATCCAACTTTACCTAGATTGCATGTGAAAAAGAGATTTGTAATGGTTAATTGATCCTTGGCATTCAAGATTGGATTTTTTTGTTTTAAACATGCATTCCAAAGAAAGTTGATTTTAATCCATGACATTCAAGAGTGTGTTTTTGAGCAACATTCATTCAATGAAAAATGTGTTTAACCATTCAAGTTCATTTTTTAGCAACATGAAAACCTGCAAGAAACATGGTTAGTGGTTCCATATGTGCTCCAACCTGCAATGAGACAAAAAAAAGCAATTTAGTTAGTTAGCCAAAATCTTCAAAAATGAGAGCTTAACTATGGGAAAAAAAATTTTAACTTTTTTTGTTGTTTTTTCTACGCGTAAAAATGCTTAAAATGGTCATAGATTCTACATAAATCCCAATGATGTAACAAAACACTATACATCATGAGATCACTCAATCGGCCTAAATCTAGAAGTATAGATTCTACACGAATCCTAGTGTCCATAAATAATAAAAAGGGTTTGATCATAAATAATAACACCAAGTACAAAATGACTCAATCGAATACATAGTCAAGAGTATGGATTTAACACAAATCCCAATGCAAATAAAATACAAATATAGCTAGATTGGAATCCTCATAAATAATTCAAATCTATGACCAACATTAGTGCCAGGAAATACCTAAGAAAACTAGGTGGCACACAAATTGAGGCAAAGTCAAAAACACCCAAAATCCAACATTGATGAAAATCAACGAAATTAAAACCCTTTTTACAAGGGGGTATAAAAACCATAAATATCCAATAAAATTTGGGTTCAAAGTACATATGAAAAAATGGCTAGCATAATGGTCCAAAACCCCAAAACCCTAAGTCAAAATGGAATCAAATGCTTGAATACTTGCCCAATTGGTTATAGCCAGCATACACAAATGGAGGAGAAAACTAGTTCTCTACCTCCTAGCAAACTGCTATCCAAAAAAGACTCTAAAATAGAGCTTACACATAAAAATACGAGAGCCCTACCTAGTAGCCAAAAGGGGCAAAATAGAAACTCATGAAATAAAATAATCAGTCTGTGGAGATCACCCAAAAGCTTGGAAAACCAAAGTCTCCCTGAGTATGATCCAATGATACCAACCTTATGATGATCCCACACCCATAACTCCCACAATGAATCAAACAATGATTCCTCCTAAAGAGGATTTGGATTTTGCTCTCAAAATTTCTAATTCAAAAGGTGAGAAGTGAAAAATAACTCCCTTTTTGGGATATATATTCACTTTAAAAGTGAAATATTAAAACAGGAAATTAATTGGTTCACTTAATTAAGTTGTCTCTCAACCCAGACCAAAATTGGCAATAATTAGATAACTTCCACGACCACTATGGATTCCTAAATGCATAGACACACTCATGGATCTAAGCACATAATGCATTATGAATCTAGATTTATTAATTACAAGAGGATTAAAATATCCATAAAGATACATCATCCATATAGGGAAGATATTGGCTCAACATGATAGGTCAAATAAATAACTCCATGTGCCACTATCAGGGATATAAATATTGCATAATAAAAAACAAAATCAAGTGTAGATGCACAAT
The DNA here is from genome assembly GCA_028749045.1 of Cupressus sempervirens. Classification (NCBI taxonomy): domain Eukaryota; kingdom Viridiplantae; phylum Streptophyta; class Pinopsida; order Cupressales; family Cupressaceae; genus Cupressus; species Cupressus sempervirens. Next base: position 323,485,145 of record CM053790.1, read on the forward strand.
ATTAATAGCTGAAGCAACAATTACATGAAATCATGTAATATAAGCATCTAATTAATTTGATTTAAATAATCCATTTACCTAACAACTGAAATGAATAAGGTAAATATCTAGAGCACCATCACATCACAATAAACCCAACAATATACATTGATAATCCTCAGTGAAACCATCTAACACATCAAAATCTCATAAATTAGGCAATAGCATAATAAACTAGATAATGCAAAAATATAAATCAAATCACCCCCATGGTGTACACCACTCATAGTCTCAATCATGATCACTCATAAGAAGATCATCAAGGTTTCATCTATTAGGATGACTTTTAGAAATCAAATGGGAGAGGCACTACATAATCCATAAATAGATTACATCTCTTAAGGGTTTCATGACATTGAATCACATACATAAGTTTTATCCATACTAAATCTGGTACATAATAAAATCCACATCATTGAATAACCATAAGTACAAACCCAATGAAATAATATACAATTACATAATATGCCACATGATATAACTAGAATGCATAAGCATCTGCTATACAAGTCACATGGTATGTGTAGAACCAGAATCAGTATGCAAAGAACATTAACAAATGAAGTAAACATTCACAAACCAAAAACTAAATTCACATATATGCTTAGACTAAGAAAGAAAATAAGAAGTGCAAACCTCACAAGAGAAAACACTCCATGCTTTCTTGATTCTGTAGATGTGTCCTTTTGCTGTGGATGTATGCTCAAGATGCTCAAAAGCTGCTTCAATGGAGATGGGTAATGGCAAATTGGTAGCTTTGTGAGCTCTCAATTTGGCATTATAAGGGTATGGTGATGGCTTTGGTTCTCAAAATAGCATGGTAACTTTAGCTCAAAGATTGTTGATGAAATGGCTTGGGATGGGATTCAATTTATAGGCTAAGGGGTAGAGAGATGGAGGGCTTAGATGCAAGGATGGATGAAGGCTTAAGGAGGGCTAAGATGCACTCAAAGGGGAGCACATGGATTGTGCTTGTTTAGCACCAATGGGAAGGTGACACTTGTCACAAGGAGGAGGAGTGTGAGAGGGTAGGGTTAAGGGTTGGTTAAAGTCATGATGAGTGGGGTTGAGTATGTAAGAGGGATGTAAGAGGAATGAGTGTGGAAGAGGGAAGAGTGTGTAAGATGGATGTAAGAGTCATGAGTGGGCTTGTAAGAGTCTTTATGTTTTGTAAGAGCACTCATGACTTAGTGGTTGGGTTTTTTTGAGGGGAGACTTTGGTTTGGATTAGGAAAGTCTTAAACTTGTTTAAGGAATGTGACAACATTAGGGGGTGGATTAGGCTTGGGTTTAGGATTAGATTAGGGATGTTAGAGATGTGCAAGTGGATGGCATTAATGAGGGTGGGTGAGTTAGTGGCTAAGCTTGGTTAGTATGGGTGGATGGGGTGGATTAGGCTAAATGGAGGATTAGAAATAGGTTAGGGGTTTTTGAATTTGAGGATTTCATTTATCAAATAGATTTATTTAATAAATGGGGATTTTTGGAATTAGATAGAAGAATAGGATTTAATTGATAAATAATAGATTATTTGATTTATCAATTAGGACTATAGATGATTAATTAAATTAATCAACTAGGGGATGACAAAGGATTAATTAAATAGAAATTTAATTAATAATGCCTTTTTAGATAACTAAATAGGATTACTAAAATAGTGTAATCAAATTTAGGTGTCTACAGTATGAAAATCTAAAAGAATATACATCATGAATAAATATATCATCTCAAAAGATCTCTGGATAATCAAGTACAGTACATCAAAATATGACCACCAAAATAGAAACACAAGAGCAGAATGAAAGGAACAACTACACAAGTACATTTAGCAATGGTGTCTAGCTATCATATCTCAATGGTATAAGCAACACTACCACCTGACCTCGTGGAACCTAAATGGCCCACTCCCACCATGCTAATGAGATAATCTCAAGTCTCATATAGATATCAATCTCAAAATTCATAACCAACTTCTAGGTCAAGGAAAACCTGATTGCAATCTATCTCAAAGATACCAAGACACAATTAACATCTAAACCGAGAGGCAACAAAGACACGTAGGAAATCTACTATGTAAGTGGGAAAATGTCATTGCATGAGCCAACTCTAAGCTTACCCTAGCAACCTCTCTAGACTTTGGCCCTCTAGTGTCTCTATGCGGCATCAATATCCTTTTGTCTAGACATGGCATACCAATGAGGCAAGGTCGCAACCAAGCACCCTCTCTACTCCCATCCTAGCCAGTACTAGCACTCGAGGCATGGATGAGGAAAAATATTGACTCTTATTAATTTATTCTAAACTCATTTAATGAAATTTTATCACTTATTAATACAACCTACAATGGGTTACCCAAGTAGCCTCTTTAGGGATCCGATCTCCATTGTAAGCCACTTCCCAGCATACACATAGATAACCTACCCTAAGCTTAGAAAAAGTATAACTCATAAAATCATAATATTCACCTTCATCATATATAAGAAACTGGAAAGAATCAAAAGAGAATCGATCAAAACTCAAAGGTTACAACAAAAAAACCACAATAATCACTTCAATCCTCCACTAGCAATTGGAAAGAACCAAACATAAGAGATTGAAAACTCAAATGTTACACCAAGAAAAATCACAATAAGCACTACAATCCTATACAAGCAACTAGAAAGCACTAGAAATTAACTGATCCAAAACTCATCACAAAAACAAGTGCATGCATCACAATGGTTGAGAATAAAAAATTCTGACCAAAATATAGATAACATCATCACAGAACAAAATCCCCCAAGCCTTTGGTAAACATACCTAAACTGGTCAAAATTAGGTTTAACCCAAACCCAACACAAGGTAAACCATACATTACATTAAATGTAGCTTCATAGTTCATTTGGTTTTGAAATCACAAAAGTTTGATTACAAACAGGGTTCTAGTTTTCCATAATTTCTAAAGTGTCACATTTACTAAGGTTTTCAAATTTACAAAAGTAATAAAATTCCATAGTATAAAAAATCATTTTCATATAAAACTAAACCCTCTAGACAAAAATCTAAGTTTTATTAAATATGATCAATTTTCCCAATTGAATTATAGTTATCAATTAAATTCAATATATATATATATATATATATATACACACTCATTTACACAAATCTTTTATTAAACATTATTAAGATCTAATAAGAATTATTAAATTAATTACTATTATTATTGTATTATTAATCACATAACATTAATTAAATTATTAATAACAATAACTATTACTTTACTATTATAAAATAATACATATTAAATATTAATAATGGCAATAAATTTAAAACTTTATACATAATTTTTTTTAAATAATAAATATAATTTAATGTTTATAGCCCGATGGGCTAGCATGCTTGTGTGTAATGGCTCACTTTCCAATATTTTTTATATTAGATATTTTATAATAAATTTCATTTTTCACAAACAAGAACCCCAAATTTATTTTAATATTATTACTATAGTAATAGGTTATTACTGTGGTAATTAATATTATATTTTTTATAAACATTCTAATTTAGATCTGATAGGATAAAGAATTTGTAGCAATCAAGATTAACAATTTAAATCAGGTCTTCTTTTTCAAACCCCATCTCGAATTTGCAATTTTCTAAATCAGTCCAATTTTTCAATTAGAGTTTCTCAAACAAGGGTTTCAAATCTGATTTTCATTGGTAGATGTTTTCAATAATGAACAACAATAAATTTTAACAAGGGTTTCAACCAGAATTATTTTTGAAAACATATCCATAACAAACGCGAAGAAGATAAAGGAAATTTGAAGATAAATTACTGTGCAAATCTCAACAAGATCCTACCTCGATCTAATGCTAACCAAAAGAATGCCCAGAACTCGCAAGAATTATTGTCTTCTCGAAAACCCTCTTCTCAAAATTTTCTTCTCCAAACTTGTGTGTGGAGAAATGAGCTCTAATTTATTAATAAAGAGCTTTCTCCTTTAGGGTTATGGTTTTACAAACACGCCAACCCTTTTCTTTATTATTTTAATTTCATGTGCAAACTTTTTGCGTTTTAATTTAAAAAAATTTATTTATTTTATTTTCTCTCTCTTTATTAAATCATGAGATGTATTTAATAGTATGTTTATTAATTTAACTAATAATAATATTTAGAGTTTATTATTAAAATGAAACTCCTAAATAAATTATTATTAAATTAAATAAATATAATTATGCCAAAATTAGAACTTTTATTTAAAAATTTTAATTCAATTCCTCTATTTAGGTAATTTCAACTAATTAAATATAAGTAAAAATTGATTTTTCTTTATAAAAAATTGTTAAATTAAATGATTAAATAATCTTTTCATTTGATTTAATTATAATTGAAAATCACAAGAGACCCACAAGTCTAAATAAGAAAACTCATTTTAAAGACAAAGTACTAAATCAAACTCCGGGGTCAAAATCTCATATTCACATCACTTGACAAATTTAAAAGGGTAAATAACTTGAATTTGAATACTTGTCCTACTTTGTAGGACAATTGGCTTAGGTTTAGGATTTGGACTCAAGAACTATCTCCCCTCTTTACCATTAAGATACTGCGATAGGGTACGCTCATCCTAGCAATTCAAAAAAGTCAATGTGTAGTGCCTTAAATCTACATAAAATTTGAGCATGTACATATACATATAAATCTAAACTAAATAGGCAATGGTGGGCAGTGGTGCATCATATAGATCTCGACTAGAAGGTAACTACAACTCCCTCCCTCAACTATATTAGAAATGTCAAACATAAGTAAAATATACATGTACACCATACACATGCAAGTATGGGGTAAGTATCCGTAGAAACTGCATAAAATCATCCATCTATCTATCATCATGAGATAACTAAAAATCACTATATGAATAGGCATGTATCATCATTGAAAGAATAATTGTGAACACATGAAATAACTAAGTATCAAGTAGCTCATCAAATATATCAACCAATTATGAAATAACATCCAATCAAATTAGGTAACAAATTATCACTAATCATAAAACATAACCATAAAGTTGGCCTAAAAGAATTTGGCAAAATAACATGAAAATTAAACTAGGGGTAGGTATTACATCCACCCCCCCCTCTAGACTTACTCTTACTTTTGGAAGCCTACAAACAAGATAAAACTCAAGCACTCAATGTGTAGGTCCCATTGGACCCTCCACACTTGTAGGAGGATAAGATTTCACTAAAAATAGCCTCTATGATCTACCCATATCTCCAAACATGGGTTCTAAAACTATAGGTCTATGATCCAAGAACTATGGTTTCCATTTAGGACAATGGGATGACTTATGCCAACATTTTCTACATGAAAAACATTCTCTGTCAAAAATCCCCTACACTCTAGGTGCACTAGACTATTGAAAACTACCCCCACTAGAAAAAGAATGAGTACTTTGTGCTAGTTGGTCATACTAATTGTGTCTATTGTACTGAGAGTACAAAGAATCCCTAGAGTGTGAACCACTACCACCAATCCATGTTGGAGGATAAGATCCTCCTTTTTGCTACTATTGATTTCCTCTAGAAGGAGGGTTTCTATTACTACCTATTTCTTTGTTACCTTTGGACCCTAATGCTATAGGTGCTCCCACAAAACCACCATGTCCCAAAGTGATATTTTTCTCTACAAGAATATCCTAATGTACAAAAATCTTGAGGGTTTTAGGATGGAATACCTTAACACCCCAATGAAATAGTTATTCAAACTCTAAATGAAATGTTGTACCATCAGTGGAGAACTATCATTGGTCCCTTCATAAGGCATGAGCTCATAGAACTTCTACTCATACTCTGTCATGGTCATAGTATACTATCTCATATTGTGAAATTCATCTGCCCTTTGTTGATGTCATTCCTCTGGTAGGAAGTGATCACAGAATTCTCAAGGAATAACTCCCATGTAATAGAGTTCATATTCACACCTAGTTTATTTTCTTCAATGTTCTACCATGTAACCCCAAAGAGCTATAGGTGCATGATGGCATACCTTTCTTTGACATTGGAGTCAAAATATTGCATCATAAAAAAAAAAATCTAAATAAATCAACCATTGTTGTACCACATATCCTGTACCAAATCCATTGAAAGGTTTGATCTTGGACCTCTATAGGTCCCTCATCTAAGTGGCCTTAGCTAACCTCTATCTATCACCATAGAGGTCTCCCCGAGGACTCTTGGATCTCTACCACTCCTAATTCCTGGCATGATGTAATTCCTCCTAATCAACATCCTTTGGAGGAGGTAAGCACTCTAAGATCATCCTAATCATTTGTCTCAAATTAGCCTCCTCTGAGTCAGCATGCTCTTCTTTATCGCTCTCCTCCCTATTCTCTTCCTGAACAAGACTCTCTCTATGAGTCAGAGGAGGGCTATCATGTCCACCTCTCCCACGACCTCTTCCTCTACCTAGAAAATGACCCCTAATAGCTAATCTAGTACCAGACACCATCCTCCTAAAACACCCAAGCAAGAACAAAAAAATGATCACAAAGTAAACAAAGGCATACCACCTTAAAGCACAATCATAAGAAAATATGTTTGAAAACCAACTCAAGAGTTATTAATGTTTTTCCCTTTTTCTATGTTCAAGTAATCGATTCTAAAGTTCAAAGTGTTCAAGTTGTAATAACTATATATAGTAATTCAAGTTTTGTTTCAATTTAACTAGTTGTCATCTAGTGGTGTTCTAATATACCTAGAGCTCCCAATGTAGAAACTTAGGCTTTGACACTAGATGTAACACCCCACCAGAGAACCCAAAAGAGATTAACCTAAAGTGTCACTAAGTTTTCCAAACATTTTATTTTTTGAAAGATTAAAACAACAAGAGATAACATAGCAAAATCAATAACTCACATACATATAGATGATCCATAAATAGACAACATCTCTTAAGGGTTCCATGACGTTGAATCACATACATAAATTTTATCAATACTAAATCCAATACATAACAAAATCCACATTATAGAATAAACACAAGTATGAATCCAATAAAATAATATACAATTACATAAGATGCCACATGGCATAACCAGAATGCATAATCATCTAATACACAAGTCACAGGGTATGAAAATATCAAAGAATATACATCATATATAAATACATCATCTTAAAAGATCTCTAGATAATTAATTACAGTACATCAAAATATGACCACCAAAACATAAACACAAGATTAGAATGAAAGGAACAACTAGACAAGTACATCTAGCTGTTGGATCTCAATGGTATAAAAAACACTACGACTTGACCTCATGGAACCTAAATGGCCCACTCCCACTATGTTGAGGAGATAATCTCAAGCACATACAAATATCAATCCCAAAAGTCATAACCAAAAACTAGGTCAAGGAAAACCTAATAGCAATCAATCTCAAAGGTACCAAGACACAAATAACATCTAAAGCCAGAGGCAACAAAGACACATAGGAAATCTACTATTTATGTGGATAAGTGTCATCACATGAGAAAACTCTAAGGTTACCCTGGTAGCCTTTCTAGACTCTAGCCCCCTAGTGTCTCTATTTGGCATTAATATTCTTTTGTACAGACAAGGCATACCAATGATGCAAGGTCACAACCAAGCATCCTCTCTACTCCCATCCTAGCCTATACTAGCACTCAAGGCATGGGTGATGAAAAAAATTGACTCTTATTAATTCATTTTAAACTCATTTATTGAAATGTTATCACTTATTGATACAACCTACAATGGCTTACCTAGGTAGCCTCTCTAGGGCTTTGAGCTCCATTGCAAGACACTTCCCAGTATACAAATAGATAACCTACCTTAAGATCATAAAAATTATAACTCATAAAATCACAATATTCACCTCAGTCCTATACAAGAAACTGGAAAGCACCAAAATATAATTGATTAAAACTCAAAGGTTACAACAAGAAAACCAATATAACCACCTCAGTCCTCCACTAGCAACTAGAAAGCACCAAAGATAATTGATCTAAAAATCAAATGTTACACCAAGAAAAATCACAATAATCACCTTGGTCCTATATAGGCAACTGGAAATCACTAGCAATTAACAGATCCAAAATTAATTATAGAAACACGTGAATGCATTACAATGGTTGAGAATTAAATATTTTGACCAAAATAATCATAACATCATGATAGAAAAAAAAATCTCCCAAGCCTCTGGTACATGTACCTAAACTGGTCAAAACTAGGCTTAATCCAAACCCAACACAAGGTAAATTGTACATCACATTAAATGTAGCTGCATAGTTCATTTGGTTTTGAAATCACAAAAGTTCAATTTACAAATAGGTTTCTAGTTTTCCATTTTTCCAAAGTGTTATATTTACTAAGTTTTTTGAATTTACAAAAGTAATAAAATTCCTTAGTATAAAAATAATTTTCATAGAATATTTGGGAATGGGTCTTGCAATTTCTAATAACATTTGGAGAATCCACATAGAAGGGGATTCTCAAGTTATAACCTCAATAGTTACATCAAGACATTCTTCTAGCTAGGAGATCCACTACATTCTTCAGGAGGTGAGGGTGTTACCTTCAAATTTTGTAGAATACAAAATTTCACATTGCTTTAGGGATGCTAAAAGGTTAGTTGATTGGGTAGAAAATAAAGGGATTTCTTTGGACAAAGGTTCGATTGATTGGGATTCAACATCATTAGCCAATTCATTGATAGTTGATAAAGTTTTGGAATGGGTGTTGGGAGAAGTCTCATCATTTAGTATGTGACAGATTGCTAGGGGGTATAAGGCTTCTCACTTAGTATTTTGGTTTTGAATATGCTCCCAATTTTTTTTGGGGTAGATTTTGGTTATATCTCATTGAATATATCTTGTTCATTCGGTTGCAAAGGGAGGTTTTCTTCACTGCTTCTTTTGTCCTGGAGCCTCCTGAAGTAGTTTATAATAAAGTATAACCGCCCCATCCATTTTTATCAAAAAAAATCATTTTCATAAAAAGATGAACCCTCTAGAAAAAAATTTGAATTTTATTAAATAAAATCAAATTTTTTAATCGAATTATAATTATCAATTAAATTTTAAATATATATATATATTAAAAAGTATACTCATTTATACAAATATTTAATTAAACATTATATAGATCGAATAAGAATTATTAAATTAATAATAGTTATTATTGTTGAATTATTAATAACATAACATTAATTAAATTATTAGTAATTTATTATTATAAAATAATACATATTAAATATTAATAATGGAAATTAATTAAAAAATTTATATATAAGTTAAAGAAAAACATTTTTAAAAATAATAATAAAATTTAAAAATGTAATTTTTTATAGCGTGATGGGTTGGCATGCTTGTGTGTGAGGCTGCAAGGCAGCACTCACTATTGCCAAAGTAGTGCGAGTTGCTTCTTGCAACGCTCATGGTTACTGTAGCATCGTGAACTACTACTTATAGCATTCATGACTAATGTATGTAGCATGAGCTACCGCAGTGGCCTAGAAAGGTAGGGGGTGGGGGTAATGGCCTACTTCCCCATTTTTTTAAATTAATTTTTTTATAATAAATTTCATTTTTCACAAACAAGAACCCCAAATTTATTATAATATTATTACCACAGTAATAATTTGTTACTGTCATAATTAATATTATATTTTTTATAAATATTTTAATTTAGATTTGATAGGGTAAATAATTTGAAATAGTCAAGATTAATAATAAATTTGGTCTTCTTTTTGAAACCTTGTGTCGAATTCACCATTTTCTAAATTGATCCAATGTTTCAATGAGAGTTTCTCAAACAAGGGTTTCAAACCTTATTTTCATTCACAAAGGTTTTCAATAATGAAGAAAAGTAAATTTTAACAAGGGTTTCAACTAGAATTATTTTTAAAAACATATCCATAACAAACACGAAGAAGACAAAGGAAATTCCAAGAGAAATTACTGTATAAATCTCAATAAGATGTTACCTCGATCTAATGCTTGTTGGAAATAATCAATACTAGCTAGGTTATTGAGAGGGGAGGGGTGAATCAGTAACCTTAAAAACTTTAAATTAATTCAGAACTTAATCAACATAATCCATTTACCATTAATTCATCTACTCTACTACATGCATGAGAAACTGAAAGATAAACATTCATGACACATGAACAAAAATTTGGTGACGTGACCCAGAAACCTTCCAAATAGAAAGTGAAATTGGGGTGGGGATGATACCCACAAAACTTCACTATTGTAGCATAAAGTTGGCCTGTTAAGGCTTACATTGACCACTTCTATTGATCTGTCCTGTTAAGAGCAATTTGGACTACTAGATCCACCTTGTTAGAGGTTTTAAAAACATAGGATGAAGTATGCACTCTGTTAAGAGATTTGAAGAAAGACTGTTAAGTCTACCCTGTTAAAATATTTAGAAAACTAATTCACCTGTCAAGATGAAATAGTAGATTTGACTTACAACTTGATTGCTGACTAGATCCTTGAAGTACAGATCACCTCTTGTGATTGATATAACTTTACTACTCCTTGTAGACCTTGCTAAATACTCTGTATTGCTGCTGATTTGCATTCAATCTTCTCAAAAACATTACATATCCATTCCTTGATAGATTGGTATGATACAATACATCACATATATATACCATCACAATATTTACAAATACAAGGTCGGTTAAAACACAAGTAAACAAAATATTGTTGAGTCAGCCAATTAGTAGAAACTCGGGTTCTATAAGCTAACTCCACTGCATTACTCGACATTGTCATGCACTCGACAGAAGGAGAGGCTTGGTCCATACTAATCACACAATGTAGCTTCAAACTCGGTGACCATTGGAGACTTGATAGATATAGTGTCACCCAGTAGATATTGAATCCTTTGTTTACCTTGCTTTCACTCGGTAAACACTACACATCCATCTCTCGATAGACATTGGCTTCTCATCACACAAACTAATGACTTGGTAGACATTGTGAAGGTTGGTAACCACTATCTTCTCAATGAACATTGTTGGACTGCACACTGTCTATATTCACTCAGTAGCTCCAAGAATGCTTGGTGTGAACTGTGAAACTTGGTTAACATTGGATTGCTCGATATACACTGGGGACTGAGTGATGAGCTTGGTGACCATACAAAATTGAATAAGTGTTGTCACTAATGACAAATATCACATAATGCCAATAATCTCCCCCTTTGACATTAGTGACAAAAACACTTATAAGCCAAGACTTATGTACACTAACATATTGATTTTGATTTTTCAAAATTTATCTTTGTAAAGCTATTGTATATACATTTGTACATATCTCCCCCATACATAAGTCATAATATATACATAGTCTTTCTTCCTGATTATTTTATACATTTATTAATATATTCTCTCCCTCTTTGTCTCTACATATCTCTTACTCCTCCTTTTTGACAATAATGCCAAAGAGTTATGCAATGTATTCAAATAAAGACATCAAAATGTGAGAGAAACTTAGAGTGTACCTTGAGAATAAGAGCTAATGTCTCATCCTGGTTGTCTTGCAAAATTTTTTAGGTGGAGAGTGCCACTTGAACTTCTGTTAAAAGTTCAATCATATGATCTACAATAGAAAAATTGTTATCCTAGACCAATGTCTTTGATTAAAATCAAACATGTATGAAATCTGATCATCATTTTACCTTCATTGTTTTTCATTGTTGCCTTAACTTCTACATCTGTAAGATTAGGTAGTAACTTTCTCAAAGATTGCTCATATATATCTTTTGTTGTCTATACAACTGATTCCCACCTTGGTTGAAATCTTGCCAATAATTCATTTGAAATTTGAGGGGCAATTTGATCAAGGGAATATTTCCATTTTCCCATCTTAATGAGTACTAGCTCCTCAATCTGCATCTTCTCAGCATCTATTCTAGTTTCAAACTTTAAGGCTTTGAAGTTTGTGATGCCTGCTCCTTCTTCCATATGTTTCCACCTTTCTTGGAAGGTGAGTGGGGGCTTGTTGAACACACCTTCACCACCACCTTTCCTTTTAGATCTCCTTATGAATACAGCTATGGAAGCCTTGGGTGGCTTGCTAATGATTACCCTACCCTTCTTTTTCACTGGCTCTTCCTCCTTCTTAGATTCCTGCTCTTCTTCTTTTGATTCTTCTTCATCCTCTCCTTTTCCCTTGGTAAGCATGAGAGGGGCACTTGCAATTTTCAACTTGGCTATCTTCCTCTTACCTTTGTTTATAGCCTAGGGTAGCTTGATTTCAAGCTCAATTCTAGTTTCGGCATCTTCATAAGTTCCAAAAATAGGTTGCTTTGGATCTACTATCTCATTCACTAGTGCTTCAATGATATCTTTAGTTTCATCAATATTAACCTCATATGGAAGAGGTTTCACCCATGCAATTCTAGGTTTCACTACCTAGATATACATTTTATCACAATCAATCATAAAACATACATCATCTTTATAGTCTTCACCTAGCTTAGAAGGAATCCTGAACCTGTTGTTCATTTTCTCCTTGAAAACTTCAAAGTGATTATCTATGATACTATCAAAATTTTCACCCATTTCTATAATAAATTCATTAATCTGATACAAAATTGGAGTATCTTTCCTCCATACTACTGAACCTTTTGATGGGACAAACTTTTGAACATAAAAGAAAAGACATGTTAACAAATAACCAAATTTACAAGGGTTGTTCTTCAATGTCCTAATGTTGTCCATGTTCTTGTTCAAGTGTTTCAATAATAGCTCTGATAGATCAAATTCCATATTTTTCTTTACAACCTTATATGCCAGATCAATTGCCTCACATGGTACAATATGCAAATGACTAGACCTATAATTCTTGTGTGCAATGATGTGAATACCAAACCTTAATTCTACATCAGATATAGTGCTAATCTTTAGACTTCTACCATCCCACTCAACTAGGGTTTTCTTTTGAAGCTCATCTTGACCTAGGGTTTTGTTAGTTTTGGCCTTATTTAGCATAAGGAGACCCATGATCTTATGTAAGATTTTCTTTGTGATCAACACTAGTTGTTCTAACCACAACTGACCATCATGCACATGACTAAGAATATACCTAATCCACTTAATTTGAAAATTCCTCAACATATGCAGAATATGGGTTAACCCTTTTGCCTCTAAATGCTTATGCTTGAGTTTTAAAGAACCATCAACCCACATTTCTCCTAGGGCACTATCCATATTTAGGTTTCTAATTTCTTGAATAGAACACTTAAAATGACTGCAAATATCATTAATGACAAGTACCTATTGAGGAATTTATGATTGAGTTCCATTCGGGTCGAGTGACTCCACAACTGTTGGTACTATCTTGAAATTTGGCATTTTCCATTCCACACCTTTTACCAACATTTTAGAACCTCTTTTTGCCTTGCTACTACTAGTGCTTCTAGATGCCATGGTTGCTCGGTAATTGAGAAAATTTCTTTGAACAAATCTTCACTGCAAATTCACTCGAGATTGCTTGTATGCATTGGAAATCATTTTGCTCTAAGTATTCTAAAGTCATGGTGAAAAATGAAGTTGAATTTTGCCCTCTTGATGAAAATTCTCCATTAATTCTTGGTACCATAATGACATAGTGCATGATAGACTTCCATCCACTCACTATGCTAGGTAGAAGCTTGTGATTCGACGATCGAACAAAATTTTATTACTCCCAACCTAGCTCGGTAGAGTCTATGACCAACATTGCTTAGTATGACTTGATTACTTGTAATCCCTCTGTATCTAAAATACTAATTTGGATCTTCTACTTCCTTTCATTGGAACTGCTCAAGCTATGACTTGAGGATACAGTTCCAATCCTTCCTTTAAGAATCTAATTGCAAAGGTGTTGCATCTGTACTCAACCTTTGAAGAGTGTGACTAGAAGGAGTGCCAGATTCTAGTAAAATTACTAGTGCTTGAATTGCTACTAGATCCTTTAGCTTGGGTGCCAACTTAGTCTTTTCAAGATTATCCTTTTCTACCACAATGCCTTGAATTGTACCTTGAACTTGTGTTGGAGGTGTAGATGAATCTATCTGACCTATTCGACTCTATGTTTCAATAGTAGCTTGAGTTTCCACTTCATCTTCTCCAATTGTACCAACCTTTGTAGGTGTAACTTCTGGTACTTTATCTAAAGGTTTTACATTAGTGACTTGAGGGGTGATGGTAGGTGGTTCTTATGTTTTCACCTCTTCCCTTGTAGTGTTAATCACTGATTTCTGAATTTCATCTACACTCATCAATACAGGGTTGTCACACAATTTAGCCTATAGTGTAGATTGATCAAGTATCTTTTTCAAGTCTTCCTCTATTAGCAAATTGATGTTCTGAGTAGTAATATTAGAAACATCCTTTACTATGATAGTTTTAGTACTTACGCTTGTTATTTGTTAAGGGTTGACACTTGGTAATTGTGTATCTTGTACACTCTATTCTTGTTGTTGCTCTTTCTTAGCTATTTCCTGATCATCTACATCGATTTCAGTACCTCCCTTAACTGCACCTTCATTATTGTCATGTTCTTCATCATCTTTGACCTCAATAAGCTCTTATTCTCCTAATTTGACTATAGGTAGCCCATATGTGACATTCCACATCTGTGTAGTCTTCTTTACAACATCTTCTATGTTATTCTATAATATGTTGAAGGCTCTATATTTAGGAACAAATCTTATAGCATATTTCTTTATGGCTTTAGCAATTTATGCCTTTCTATGTTCAAGTATAACTTGAGTGAGTGTAGTTTCTCTAATTGTCCTTTCAATATCTAAACAATAGTGCCATTTTTGTTCAACTCTTTCATATAGGCTTTATGGTATGGAGTTTGCAATCTCTAGATGAGCTTTCTTGAAAGTAATCATCATGGCATATATTGCCTCCTCTACTTGATTCTTTCCAACTTTTCCAAGATTTTCAAAATAAATGCGAGAAAATCCTGATAAATCAGCATTATTTCTAACATTCTCACATAGGTTGTCTAGATCTGACAATGGATTATGACTCACCATTTGGAATTGGTTGTTGTCATTAGATATTCTTTCCTCATTAGATTCAACCTAAGCAATGTACTTTCTCCTTGGTCTTTTCTATGCTCCTCCTTCTTGCTCCATAGGTTTGGCTTTCTCTTTAGCCTTCTGTGCAGTAACACATGCACTAGCCCTTGAGGTAGGTGTTGTAGGTTTGGGCTGGCTTGGTTTAGCAACCTTCTTGGGTCTTGTCACTATTTGTGCCTTAGTCTTTCTCTTCTTTTGATCAATAGGAGTAGGTGCTTCCTTGGCTTCTTCTTCATTGGCACCTTTTGTAGTTTATGTTTCTTCCTCTTTTTGATCTTCACCCTTTCCTTGTGTAAATGAAAGTGGTTCTTGAATCTAAGTGTCTTCTTCCTCTTCATCATCTTCCTACTCAGTACCTTCACCAATTTTTTCTTTCAGTTTCTTTACTAATTTTTCCTTTTTTCTTATGATAGAAGCAATCTTTAATTCCATACTAATATTAGATTTGATCATCTCATAATTACCAAATTCTCTAGCATCTTTCTCTATGTCTTCTACAAGTAATGTTTTTATTGTTGTAGAGGCCTCATATACATTAATTTCATAACCTAATGGCCTCAGCCATCTTACTCTTGGAGTTGCTACTTGAACAAATGTATAATTAGCATCAACTAGGAAACAAAGATCATCATAATTTTTTTCCGCTAATGATACTCGAATCCTCTATCTCTTCTTCATAGATTGCTTGAAGTCCTCAAAGTAACTAGTCATTACTGACTCAAAATTTTCACCTAACTATACAATGAACTGTCCTATTTGGACTACAACAGACCTATTTGTTTTCCATGCCATAGTGCCAAATATAGAAAATGTGTTCTAAACATAGAAGAAGATAAATATCAAAATAGATCCAAATTTACACTGAGCACTCTTCGTCTTAGCTATAGCTAGGCAAGATCATATGTATGATCCTTCTTCACAGTCTTGTAACACATCTATTGCAATATAGGGCACACTATTCAATCAACTTGATTGGTAAAACTTATGTACAATTACCCTTACTAAAAAATCTATCAGAGAATCTGTGATGGTCTCTATGGTCATTCCCCTCTTATTCCACATAGCCCATGTGTTCTTCTCAATAACTTCTTTAGACTCACTCCTCATAGTCTTAGGCTGATCTAGGGTTGGATACCCTATTACCGTATGGATTATTCTCTTTGATATTTTGATTGGCCCATTGTCTAACCATAGTGAACTATCATGAATCATACTCAAAACAATCCTAATCCATTTAGTTTTTAAAATGTTAGGTAAATCTAGGGCACAAGTTAACCCTTTCTTTTCTACAATCTTTAGTTCTTCCTTTAAACACCATTTTCACATAGTTTATCATATGCTTCTCTAATTTCCATGTCACCAATACTCCCAATTTTATAATTATAGCATTTTTTGACATCCTCAATCATTAAAACTTTCAGTGGTATCATGGATAATGCACCAGAGGGATCTTGTTTATATGCAAGGTCTAGTATGGCTTTGAAAATAGGTTGTTTTAATTCATTACTAACTAAGTGAACATTCAAAACCTCTTTTCCCTTTGAAGAACTATATGCCATTTTTAAAAACTAGGGTTTACAAAATTAGAAACAGTGTAGCTTAGCACATGATAAATACCTTGCAAAATCTAATAAGATGATGTTGAATAGCTATTCAAATCTCCTATAAATGATTTGAATGAAATTTCCTAATTGCTTCTAGCTCTCCTTGCTCTCTCTCAATTTTGAATGATGCTAAATGAGTAGAAATTGATCAAATACCCCTTTGAAATACTACAATTAATGCTAAGTGCTTACATAGCTATAAGCTTGGCATCATCTAATTTCTAGCTCACTCGGCATCCACTAGCATTTTCATTCTTTCGAAAACCATTATGAGCTTGGAAACAACTATCCAATCTATTAGCTTGGCATCCTCTAACATTCCACTTGGAAATCATAGGGAAATTTTCATGCTCAGTAGTAACATGAAAAACTTGAAGATTTTTCTTTGATTCCTAATAGCACCTTGCATCTTTATTCATGCTTATGTAAACTTTTCAAAACTAAATCCTTTTTGGAACTGATGTATGATATAACTTTTGAATATCAGTCTCACATACCTCTTGATTGCTTAGTTTGATGAGGTGTGATCACTTGACCCATTAGATGAAGTGATCCCTTTCCACTTGATGTTCTGCAATCCTCTTTTTTCTTCAATGACTTGTTCATTTCATTTCTAACATTTTCAATATCTGCGTTGTCTTTTCCTTTATCAAACTCACAAGTTAGTGCCTTTGACCTTGTTGGACAATATTGACTGATGTGACCAATCTTCAAACAATTGAAACATGTGGTTTGAATCAATCACCTTTTGTAGTCATTTCTAAAGTGTGTTCTAATATAATTCTCAAGAACATGTCCATACGCTTGACAATAGTGACAACTATACCTTGTATTATAATCCCAGTTGTAAGAGTTGCCATTGTTCTTTACCTTTGTTTGCCTATTTGATGACCACATGGGTTTGGATCTGCACTCATAAGCTCTTTGTCCATACTTCTAATAGTTATAACAATATCCTTCAAATCTTTGAGTGTGCATGATCTTATTTTTGTATTCATGTGCTTGATGACCTTGTTTGTTTCACTTATGATAGTAACCCATGCTCTTTTGCTTAACATTTTGATTTATAGTCTTGCTCCTACATACATTTGTAGTGTGCCCTTTCTTACTACAATTATGATAGGTAGTTTTAGAATTCTTACCTTTGTTACTCTTTTCTTTAGCACTTTTGGATGACTCTCCTTCTTCAATACTTGTGTATCCCAGTCCAAATGTATCATTGTTGGATCTAGGGAATCTTATTAATTGCTCAAAGTATTTGAGGGCTTCACTTGGTTTATTAAAAATTTCAGCAAATTTATTTTCTCTTTTTAGGTCATTATTCAATTGCTCATTATGCAACTTCAATATTGTTAGCTCAATGTCCTTGACATTCAATTCATAGCTAGCATTCATCATTTGACTCAAAGTATCCAATTACATGTTAGCAATCCTAGTTAGCTCTAATGATTTCTCTTCTAGTATATTGGTCAATACTCTTTTATCGTCTTCAATCATGGCTTTGTCTTCCACATCTTTCTTTTTCTATTTAGTCACCTCACATAGTAGTATGGCTTGTGATTCTTGTTCTAACTTGAGATTTTTTATTTCTTTAGCTTGGGCCTTATTCTTTTCCATTAGATTTGCAATTGTTGCATCAAATTTGTTGGAGTCTCCATTAGAAAATAGATTAGTAGTGTTTATCTCTCTATATTGTGTTTCATTCTCCTCAATAGAAATTTCCTTCCTTCTCTTCAAACATTTCTTTAAGTCTTTTCTTGCTTCATTCATTTGATGCAGATTGAGTTCTATTTCAATTCCATGATTCTCAATAATCTTTTCTGACTTGTAGACTTATGTTTCCAAGATCTTTCCTCAAAGCTACAAAGCTTCTATTCTAGACAATAGAGCTCTGATACCAATTGTTGCAATTACAATAGGAAAGGTAAACTTCTGAGGTGGGGGAGGGGGGAAATCAATACCTTAAACTTTGACCCATAAAACATTCACCACACATCCATCTCATACATTTAATAAGTAAATTGAAATTCCATGTAAAGCATGAACATCTAAATCATGTAGACAAGTAAGCATTCACACATATATGACAATAGATATGATTACCCAGAAACCCTCCAATGAGAAGGTAAAACTGGGGTGGGGATGAAACCCACAAATCTTCACTATTGTAGTAATAAAGTGTATCCAACGAAGGTTACAATGTTTGATCATGAGACATGATCTACCTTATGAAAGGTCTGCCCTATTAAAGGCTTACAAAGACTGTTAGGTCTTACCCTATTAAAAGTGTGCCTTGTTAAAGGACTTCAACTCACAATTAAATAAGCACCTTGTTAGAGGATTTTAATGCAGCCTATTAGGACTACTCTATTTAGAGATTTAACTTATTCACCTATTAGAATGTCTCAAAATTGATCTTGTAGTTAGTACTTTGTTGTTTGATAACAGATCACCTCTAAACTGATGTATTCTTGATCCTTCTTGATCAGATGTCTCTCTGTTGTTCATTATTTCCTTCCTCTATTCTCCTTTAACTTATTGTGTAATGTAATTTTAGATCATTATACCTTGGTCACCATGAATTTAATGGTTTTCACATGTAAACTTATCTCTTTTCTCCTTCCACACACATTAGAAGTTTAGGGTTTGTCCTCCTTAAGAAGACCTAGGTGACCTAGGGTTAGGTATGAATCAACAGCTATGATTCATCCATTTTTTTGCTTAAACCTTCCCTTTACCTGATTGGGTAGACCTAAAACCAATCTAAGATCAAAAAATAACATGGCCAAAGAAAGTGATAAGCTAAGGGCATCACATTTTAGTTCTTCAACATTAAAGGTGAAGATATTTGATTAATTATGTTGATTTTAGCAAAACCCAAAATATGTAGCAATAAGAACAAGTTGATCATGTAGCTAATCAATGCCTTATCTATTGGGAAATTCCACAAATTAAACACATACATCTGTGATACCATTAACATATTCCATACATCAAGATATTAGATCTATCTTATCACTTTGTGAATTAGACATCAGTGTCAGATACATCAAACATTTACTTGGCCCTTTGTTCTAACAGAAAAATATATCAGACATACAACCTTGAGGGGATGCAAATGGGTCTTAGTTCTTTTTCCCAAAACCACATAATATTATAGATTACAGAGATTGGAGATGAGAATCAGAATGAAACTAAGAGATTCTTGCACATTTGTATTCATTTGTTTGAAATAATACATTCAAATGCATGTAAAATAATTCATAAAACCACTAAGTAGATCAAAAATAGTTATATTATCTTAACTACTATTTTTCATACAAGAATAATCTATTAAAGAATGTGGTATCACAGCTCTGGATCCAACAATGTGGTCTCACAAACAAACTAGAACCAACATGGTATCACAACAATGAGAAATTTTTCTCCAAAACTAGAACCCTTAAAATGGATGAGAAAGAGAAAGATATAGAAGAAGAATGAAATCTTAGATCTAATCTAGAAGTGACATGTGTCCACTTGAATCTTCATTCTCTATAGTTGTAAAATCTCTCTCATCTTTCCACCCATGAAATCTAATATGATTTTCATCATTATTCTGTAACAAACCTTAAATATCTCTTCCTCAATTATGAAAACCCTTGTGTTACCAAAATATATGAAATTCATCAGAAATGTTGATAATACCTTTATTCAACTAATTTGGATGTGACAAAATTTTCCCATAACTATATTTTTACTACCTTTTACATTCACTCAATTCACCATTTCACTAGAAATTAGATCTGAACTGCCCCAACTGAATGAAATTGAAAATTGGGTAACTGAGACAAATCCTCATGTAACTTAAACTAGTGGCCTCTTGATTGAAAAAAAACTCCATAAATGGAAATTTTGTTCTCTCCTGATTCTAACGATATATAATACTGCTATACTTACTTACCAAAAATGCCTAGGATTGCTGTTTGAATTTCAGGATCCTATCATGGCTTTGAAACTAAATTTCATTTCTCAAAGATTTAAAATTTTCTAAATTTTAAACTTTAGTTTATATCCCTTTTGATTTAAAATGCCTTGCATATGAGTTTAAAGAAAAATAATAAAATATTCATGTTTCAATTTCTAAAATTTTCCCTCTAGAATTTCCATCCAGTTTAAAGATGTTTAACTAACCCTGACACATGTCAATGTTGGATTGGATAATTTCCTACTTAGTTGCCTAACACCCATCACCTGGGCACCATGTGTCATTTTGTTATTAGTCCTTTATTCTGCCATATGGTGGCCACATCATCAATTTCTATGTTGCTATCCTAGTCAGCATGGTGCCATGTCATCGCAACATAGTGATGTCATGACATGTGGCACCCCCATACACATCAGCACACAGTCAACATCACCATGTCATCACCTCGTCACCCTACCACATCATCAGTCGCTATGTCACATGACACCTTAGCATGGTGCTACATCATCACAACATAGTGATGTCATGACACTTGTCACTTTCTGCCACATTTAGAAGCCTCTACCACATGTCAATTTTTGATTGGTCCACCTTAGTCTAGCTTGTGCCACCTGTCATAGTTTGGTTGGTCTAAAATCTAGTCAACATCTTGATATGTGTGTTTGTTCAAAAGTACCTCTTAAGTTCCCTTCGGTCATTCATGGGCCCCACACAAGTTGTTTAAGGCTTTAAAAGCCATGTCTCTTAAGACATTAGACTTATTGAGTGCTTTAGTATTTAAACCACTTAGGTTTTCATTACCCACTCAATGTGGCATTAAAATTTAGAAGAGCACTCCTCTCTAGTATGTATCTTCATCCTCAACATAAACACCTCTACAGTCAAACTTCTTCCATGGTGCCTTCAAAGGAACTTGATTTTGAGTGAAACACTAAAAACTCCTAAGGTTGCATGTCTAATTGAAAAAGGTGTAGCATGTTCTACTTCAACCTGCACTCTCCAAGCTCTCCAATTTTGGTAACTCACATATGAATCATAAAGGGACTTTAATTTTAAATTGGCCATTTCATAATGAAATTTCCTTTCATCTAAGTGTTTCTATTACCTGTGAATTCCACTACTACTTCATTGCATGTGTCCTCTTGTAATCGATTTAGGAATATTTAAATCCCATCAATCTTCTTCTCTTTGCATCTGACTTGCCAATCGGATTGCATATCTTTGTATCCAAGCTACCTCTTTAATTGCTTGAATATTCATAGCATGTGGTATCAACTTTCACACCTCTGGCATCCTCCACAAATACCCTATTGATCCTCATTCAAAAGGAACTCCAAAGGTGCTCCAATCCTCATGTGGATCTGTTGAAAAGGCTCCCCCTTTGCATTTTGAAGCATAAAACATAGTTCTTCCTCTTTTAAAAGTTTCCCCTTATGGTAGCTCCATTCCTCTCGACCTTGGACACCACTTCATCACCAATGATTGATCTGTGCAGCTTATTCATAAGTCCCTTCATAGTTTGTGTACATGCTAGCATCCTCTATATCTGAAACATGTGTGAGAAGGAGACCACTGCACATGAACCTCCAAACCACTTTGAGCTTGTCTTGGCACTAAAAAAAATTCTAGCTTCTTCTAGAAAATACTTACTTTCTTAACAATCTATATGCTTTTGACTCCCAACTATCTTGATGATAGGAGCAATATGCATCTCATTCATATCCAAGTTCTCTCATGAGTCGTGCACATACATGAACATTGAAAATCTAGTATGGCTTAGTAACAATGTACTTAGATGAAAAATTGAGGCACATGCCCACACAATTCCTCCAAACAAGATGAAGCTACCTTCTCAGAAAAAAAATGGAGTTCTTCTCTTGGTGCTTGCCTAGATAGTTGAAAGTAGGAGATGTCTAATGCCTACTGGAGCAATGAGACGAAGGGAATGGACCACTTCCTAGAAAAAAAAACTCAGTCAATTACCCTTATTTGAACTACAAAAGCTTCATGTTCCATGGAAAATTCATGAATGAGAATGTGCCTCCACGGTCTTGAATGACATAAGCTTTAACCCACATGTGTTGAGTTGATAACACATTCCTTAGACAAGAAATTCCTTTGAAAACACTTTTAATAATTATTAACTTTGGGCCTATCAAGTGTGGTTAGTAGTTTCCAGAATATCAACTCCCCAACCTAAAATTTGCAATCCATAATTTTTTTTGTGCAATCATAATGGCAGTGATGAACTAGAACCCCCTTTTTACTAAGGGCATTACATGTATATCCAATTTTCTTTGTCATAATATGTGCATATGCCAAGATATCAACATGAAAAGCCTCAATATAATATTCTTTGAAAACACCTACATTCCTCACCATCTCATCAGTCTTACGGAATTAGTCATGCCCCAAAGTGGGTCTGGCTAGAAAAAGAATTCAAACTTAAACACCTAGACCTCCAAACTAACTCTTTAAACATTTTTTACTAATAAAAATCAAATTCCACCACTGAAACTACCAATTAAAACTCATTTTATCATTTTCTGCAAGGTGTCAATCCATATTCAAGGGGTCCTCTGACCAGCTTTAAAAACTAACAAAAACTCTTGATCGGGCTCTAAAAATAGGAGCACTAATTCTCTATTTTACATACTCTTACCCTATCAAATCAAATCTCATCTCATGATGAATTCCTAGTCAAAAGATATTGACTATCAAAGTTGCCTTCTCAAAATTGCCTACAAGAAAACATGTCAGAAGCCACAAAACACATTACAATTTGGCTTTGAAAATAGATCAAACTAATGCTGAAAGGCTTGAAAATTGGGACATTAGTTCATTTTCATGAGAAGAGTATAAATTTTTTATTTAGGCTCATGAAAAATAATCAAGAGAATTCAGTGAGCAGTCAAATTAGGCTACTCAGAATTGTAGAGCTGGGAACAATGGCAAAAAAGTGGTTTTTGCAAATGGAATGGACTTGGGAAAGTATGCAAATGGATTCATCAAGACTTGGAAACTAGAAAACTTAAAGAATTTTATAGTATAACACAAAGTTACAATCCATTTAATCTCACCTATCACTAATTCAAAGTTATAACAAGTCAAACAGGGCCTCCTAGAATTCTGAACATTTTGCATTAGCATAACAATAATAAATGACCAACTATGAGGGATTGAAAACCTAGTCAAAATATGTCAAAATGACTCAAAATATGAAACATAGGTTCTCTAATATGGATATAAAACACTCCCAAAGTAGAGACTCATGAAAAATTATTAGGTGCAAGATATTCAATTGCAAACAAGGCCTCCTATCACTATTTGACACTAAGGTAAAAATGCAGATTTGGAAATTGCTCAAAATGGAACTTCATAGAATGACTTAGAGTGGAAATTTATCTTCATGGTATGAGTGGATATGCATAATTCAAGGTGTTATAAATATTAAACAACTATTAGGCCTCAAATGGACAACCGGGTATACATAGATTAAAAAGAGCTTATAGGGCTTATTTTTAGAATGGTACTCAAAATTAGGGCTTCAATTTTGAGTCCCAACACATGTATCATCATTGAAAGAATAATCATAAGCACAAGAAATAACTAAGTATCAAGTAGCTCATTAAATATATCAACTGAGTATGAAATAACATCTAATCAAATCAGCTATCCAAGTACCATTAATCATAAAATATAACCATAAAATTGGCCTGAAAGAATTCGTCAAAATAACATGAAAAGTAACTTAGGGGTAGGCATTACCTGATTCTCATGTGTGAAATTTGAATGTGCAATGAAAATATTTAAATCCCTAGATCAAAACCTTAGCATAAAGATCAAACTTGAATGATTATAAAATAATAATTCATATATTTGAGGATAACCAAGAAAGCATACCAACCCCCCAAGCTAAAGTACTCTAAGCGATACTTACAATCCATATTTTCTACTCCATAATTGACTCTTAAATAATTTAATGATAGAATGGAATGGAAAGAAGAAGAAGACTTTTTTCTTGAAATGATGTTTTCAAGCCTCCTTGCTTCCACCTTGCAAACGTATTATGACAAATTGGGATGTCCACAATGGCTTATCCATATGCAATAGGTGTGTGCTTTATTTCTCCTTCTTTCTTGATCACTTTTGGTGTGCTCACTTATTTCCAAATGAAGAAATTAAGGTTATTTTTAAATGATTATGAATTAAATTTCTCCCAGCAGTCAACTAGGGAAAAAACTAAGCCTTGGATCATTCCTCAATTTAGTGTCTAATAAGAGACACAATATGGGATGCACTGCATCCCTGATCTTTCTAGATCCCTAATTAATATAGTAGGGATGCACTATATATTTGATTAATCTAGTAGGGATATATTACATCCTTGATTTAGTAGGGACACACTGTGTCGATGCTAACCATGTGTAAAAATCCCTAAGACTGTCTCAAGGTCCCAAAATACGTCTCAAATATCAAAAATTAGGTACAAATTCTAAGAAAACCTTATCTTAGTGTCAAAAAAGAGTTAAAGTGATTGAAATAAAAGGAAAGGGATTACCTTATTCTATATATCCTACATCAAGTGTTGCATTATAAAATAGGAATACCAAGGAGGACATATTAAGTCCTACCTAGATCTTGTCTAGGAGAAATAAAAAGGGATATATGAAAATGCATCTTGAATAAAAATTTATTATTAATTACATTAAATAGGTGCTAAATAATCATTAAATTGAAGTGATTAAAATTAAGATGCTACATTTAGCCCCCACTTTAGCTAGATATGATACTACATGAGTAGCAAGCTAAAGTAAGGAAAAGTTTTACTTAAAGAAAATGATATAGGAAAGTCCACAACTTTGAGATCTTGCAAGAAAGTGTTAGTACCTATGCCCTTTGGAGCACACATTATTGAAAAATAAAAAAACACCTAGGACTTACTAACAATGATTTTGTGAGGTTCATAGGTGCCCATATGCCCCCTATTTCAACTTGATTTATTAGGAAAGGTAAAATAGGGTGAGATAGCTATCTTTATAAAATAGATGTGTAGAATAATGGAAAAAACCCTTAAAAACTAATGAGGAATTTACCACAAATTCACTTAATTAAATTTTAAGGGATGGTAACTAAATCATAATTCCAACACCTACTATAGTGAAAAAACTAAATTTATGCAGTTCAAGTTATGATGAAAAGAGTGTATGCTTATTCTAAATGCATATAATGGAGAAACCCTAATTTTGGCGCTAATTTAACTTCATTAAGACATAAATAAGGGTTCTTAACATTAATTTTTAACTTTTTAGGTTTGTGAAGGAGAAGAAAAGTAGTGAAGATCCCAAAGAAGATGTTGGAGGCAATATGGATTGAGGTCCTAAGAGAGGTTGGGGCAACTAGTGAGTTGATTCCTGAGGAAAGTGGTAGTATTAATCATATTTTTCCTTTATTTGCATGCTTTTGACCTTCTCTACATCATATTTTTTATATTTTTAATGAATGTATGATCTGTTCTTGGGATTTTGATCTTTTATTGTGGACAAAAGTTAATCCTACTCAGGGAAGTCAACCCTAATCAAGAAAGTCAATCCTGATCAAACAAGTAAACCCTAATTAGGGAAGTCAACCCTATCAAGATTTATCAAAATCTTCTACAAATTTCATATTGATAGTGTACAAATATGTGGTTTGATTTTCTTTTGTAGAAGTTATCATCTCTACAAGAGCATCTCATTTCTCAAGCAATTTACTTCATCCATGAGAAAATGAAAAGTATGAGTGAGGATGAACCATGATATCTAATTGTTGAGGGATGTGGGCCTATATTTGGTAGGCTAGCTACCACACATGATATTCCATCAAGGCACATTAGTGGCTTTTCTAGAGAAGTGGAATGAGGACACATATACATTTCATCTTTGGATTGGAGAGATTACAATGACCTAATAGGATATGCATAGGATACTTCATCTTCCTATCAGAGGGCTCCCATTGAGGTTGCATGTAGGTAGAGATGTAGAGCTATGAGGTCTTGATCATAGATGAGATCTAGAGTAGACCATTATTATAATATTTAGAATAACTAAGAAGAGGGATGAATTAGTTATCTAAGGTCCAGATGTACCAATTGAACAAACAAACACTTAAACAATTTTAGATCTTATCATTCCATTGCTCAGCCACTACTATAAACTATTTACAACATTAATTGGTTGTCCACTATTCTAAGAAATAACAAACTTGAATAATTTAAACTTAAATCAAAAAAGCATCACAATAACATCCACACAATCTTTACACTATGATTTTACATGAAAATCCAATTTAGAAAAAACTACTAGCAACATGTCACCAATTTTCACTCTTCTAAAGTAAGCCTTGTTAAGAGCCAACCCTATTAAAGGTTACAATAAACACTATCAAATGTGACCTTGTTAAAGGATTTAATCACCCTATTGGGAGTGGCCTTATTAGAGGACTTTAGAACATTCCATTAGAATGTCACCTGGTTAAAGTATTTACATAGACTATTAGGTCCTCATGATTATTAGGTCAACCTTGATTTAAGGATTTCAAATACTATTTACAATGATTAGAAAGTAATAACAGGTTTGATCTATTTAGTACAGCTTGCTTTGCATGTTCAAATCTATGTTCAACTCTTAATACTAGTTCACTGTCTAGCCCCCATTTCATCTCAATATCAGATTCATTTGGCAACCCTTTAAGAAATCACCCTACACTTCTCCTCAACTCAATCAAGCCTTATTCTTAGATTAACCAATAAAAAACATTAGTAACAGCTCCAACTCTTTGGAACCTTTTCACATGCACATAGGTTCTCTACACTTTTTTCTTTCTCTTCCATGTACACATACATACAATATGATTGCAAGTTCTCTTATGTACCTCTTTAAATAGGCAGTTATGATCTTTTGTTGCTTAATCAACACTATCAATCTTAGGGTTCATAATTTGATCCATCAGATACAATTTATCAAATTTCATTTTGTTTATCTCTTCTTTTCTAGAAACTTGTTCTTGAATTTATCTCTTAGATCTTTTACCTAATCTTCTCTTTAAATTAAATGATCTAACTAATCAATCCTTATCTTCATCACATTTTCCATATCCCAAGAATGAACTTAGTTGGCTAGAAATTACAAGTTGTTGCAAACAGTTAAAATTAGTTCCTTGTCCAACACTAAGTTCTGGTGCTCAGTCATTACTAGATTGCTTGGTCACTATAAAACTTTTTTCTTGGCATCAATGTTGTCACTCAGTTGATACTGATGCTCAGTCAACACTAAATTTTCTCAGCACTTACTATGGCTTAGTTGACACTAGCATCACTCAGCATGTAGATCAAAATTCCTTAATCTTTTATTCTATTGCTCGATCAAGCTTGCACAAGTGACACCTTCAAGACTTGAACACTACTATCTTCTCCTTTATCAACATGATTTAAACAATCACTTTGTCTTGTCAAAGTCTAACTAATCAAATGTCCATTTTTATTTTCCTCTTCATAACTTAATATTTCCTCTAGATGCTTTTGTTATGAACTTCTAAAATCCTCTTCATCAATGTAATAGATATGACATCAATGACAACAAAAATCCCAATGTATCAAATCTGTATCATATCTTTTATTAATATCCTTAGTTTCATTCTGATGCATATCTCTAATCTAGTAATAGTCCTTAATTATCATTGAACTCCCTCTGAGTAATCACTCCCTCATGGTGGAACTTAATATTTTACCAATATTTCTTCACCTTCTATTTTCTTTGATCCTTATGCATTTACTATTAATTATTTACCATTTTCCTTCTTTAGGTTGATTGTATGATTGTGATCAAATAAACGAATTACTTACTATATTTATTTGCATTGGAAATTAATTACAATTTACCATCTAAACTCAAAGGATCCTATTTTAAATTGCACTCTTGGGGCTTACTCACCACATGGAAATCCCTATAAATTGATCCCAGTTCTAATATTATTGGAATTTTGAGAGATATTCATATTTTTGTGCATATCGTTATAGCTACAGTGATGGAGAATTTGTTTCTGCTATATCATATAGTAATAACAAAAAGGTCAATTTCAAAAGCTTGGTGAGATATCTCTATATCATATAGAAATCCAGGTTCATCACTAGGTGGGGAAGACATAACACCAATATAGCGATGAGCGATAAAAGAAGGATGTCACCATGACTTTCATCGATTATCACTAATCAAAGTAATAAGGTTCTAGTCTTGATTATTAGTGATAAGTTGAAGGATATCGCTATAGGATACAATGAACAATATTATAGGTAATCGAAAGAAGACAAGTTATGTTGCAGTGATAAGCAATTAAGTTAAATGATTGTTTTAGTAGACAGTGATAAAGATGTAAATTGTTAAGGCAACATTACCATGTATTATAGCAATAGGTCCATCACAGATCACATTTGGAGTAATAGAAATATAGGAATTATTGATGAGCTTTGGTATATCCTTGTATGTTATAGTGATAAGGTAACACTTGTATCAATGACTAAGATTCTTGATCGTCATACCTAATAGTGAGAACATTTATTAAAGATAATAGATAGAGGACTTTTGATATAGTGATGAGTGATGGAATGTTTTCCATTGCTATTTCAATAAACAAAAAAATGAAAATAATTCACTATTTTTAGAATTGAGATATAGCAATCAGAGGTATACATATATTTATCGCTAAGAGTTATAGTGATCAAATATTTGAATGCATTTTATAAGACACATAGATAATGACATGACATGACTTTTGACAATCACTATAGTGTTACAATGATCAAAAAAGGCTTTATGATTTCAATTTGTGTGGGAGAGTAAATGCACAAATGTTGGATGTTTTATAATAAAATGGTAATTATTCCTAGTTTTGTACACAAATTTGTAGAAGAAAGCTATGATATTTTCTGTTAACATATGAACTTTGTAGAAAATTGTTACAAAGGGAATTTTTAAGAAGAAAATATGGAGAGCTTTAGTTCAACACAAAAGAGAAAAGTCAAGAAAGTGAAAAGGGGAAAAGTAGAGAAGAAACATAAGATAGATGATAAAGTCTCACCCAAGAAATTGAATGAACATTTAATTGAGCAAATGGATTGTGTCGGTCCAAATTCCAAAAGAAGAAATTTTTCTTCTCTAGACAAAATAGAAGATAAATATAGTGAAGTTGGAGATATCTAGACTATGACTAGGGGATATGAGCTTTTTCTTTATCACTATGTTAGAAGAAATCATAAGGCAACTATCTATCATCCTTGGGAGATGAATTTAGGGAAGCTAACAGTGGCTAATGTATTTGTGAATTTGGAGTTTCTTAAGGTCATCATCAAAAAATACAATGGTAATGATAGATGTATTTATGATAATGTCAAGGAGAACTTCATGGAGATATCAATTGGTTCTCTGAATGAAGTTTTCAGACAAAAAATGGTCTTGCTAAGAGGTTATCATTCATAGAACTAAAGAATGAATATGAGAGGTCATACATCTCATATATCTAGTGGAAACTAATGTTACACAACATAGTCAAAGAGCCCTTAACTACAACAGATGGACCTCTGTTCAAAATCAATATGTTTAATACATACTTGGGCATGACATATCAATCCTACGGACAAGTAGGATGAATAGAAGCTCCTTATTTGATTGAGATTGGACCTATGGTGTTAGCATCTACCATTCAAATGCTAGAGCCTAGACCTTATGATTATGTAGAGCATGTTTTTTATAACATTCATACCTCTTTTGTCAATTTTGATGGTGTTGAATATCCTACTTTTAGGCATTATTATCTACTTATGCATATGATTTTGTATTATGTTCAATTAAGAGGATTGTGGGGTGAAAATTTGAAATTAAATATGAGGGAAATTAATGGGGAAGAGGGGCTAGTTCAAATGTGGATATCAGTATGGGATTATAGATACAGTGTCTCCTACTACCTCACCTTTGAATATTACTTTGAGCAACCTCTGTACACTCTATTTGGGCACCAATCTTTTCCATCTATTAGCCTTGATATTAAGAAATTCTTGAGACCGAAAGACAATGGGCTGGGAGAGAATTTAGCATAATTGGGGAGATTGGTATGCCTATGATTACTTCACTTGCTTTAGAGTTTTTAGGTAAGGGAAACCATTTAGATTTCCAGCATCAATTCCTAATAGGATTGCATATGTAGAGATCGTAAGGCAAATGTCTGAATCTAGTAAACAACATTTTAGAGGAAAGCAAAGAAAACAAACCTTTCTCCCAACCACTCTTCTTTTGGAGATTTTACTATTTGTGCTACCAAATCTTATAATAAGATTGGAGAGAAGTTGCAAAATGAATATCACATGTATAATATAGATTCTTGGATTCATTATGATCCAAAGGGATATATTCATGCATGCAAAAAATCACAAAAATTGGGTGATTGCATTCACTAGGGTATTGAATATGAAGACAGTTTTAAAAATATGGAATGGTTAGAGGTATAGCAAAAGATTCAAGATCAAAATAGAAAATTGGAAGAGAATAGGTAGCAAGCTAAGGAATAGTTTAAATATGATATTCAAAAGAAACCAGACTCCCATGTTCCAATAATAGGGACTATGGATAGGCTAGTACTTTAGGCCTTGGAACATGATGTTCAAGTGCTTGATAGAGTAGATGTTGAGAAGGATGAGAGACTCCTTGAATCAAGTAAATTGTGAGTGATGATGCTTTCATTACATCTTAGGAATTTTTTGTTGTTCTATACAATAACAGAGGGAAAATATTAAGGCAGAGTATCTAGAATATCTCTCTAGAAAATGAACAAGAACTGATGATAAATTTGAAAGAGGATATTAAGAGGCAAGTAGAGCACATGACTTATTCTAGAGGGAGAAAAATTTTGAATGAAATAAGGATTATGGTTTTTCTTGGTTGGGATTTTAGTGCTTCTTACATTTTTTATAGTCTAATTAAATCCAGGAAATAGGACATGAAGTTAGATGTGTAAGGGGTCAAAGATGTAATTATTGGCTCAAGGTTTGTAGAAGATTAAATATTGATGTTATTATGGGATTTATACCCTTCACACAAAAGGCCATGGATTATTGATGTAGATTGAGCTTTTCGACATCTGATGACTCTAAAATTAGGGGTGACAAACCCTAATAAAGCAACAATTATGCAAGTTGACATGGCTTTATTTAATCAAGTGCAAATGAAGCAAGTAGTATTTAAGAGAGACAATTGGAAGACATTTTATGAAAACATGCTCAAATAAATAAATTCATAGGTGCAACCTATGATCCAATCATCTAAGGATGCTTTGAGGTTTGAAATGAAAATGTTATAAGAAGAAAAAAAAAATTGAAGGATGTTTCTATGATTTGAAAGGAGATATATGGCACAGTATTGAGAAACCATTTTGAAATGTTGCTAATCAAATTAGGGTAGGTTTGGGATATATAGTGCATATAAACCCATGGCCTTATGACATAATGAAATCTATAGGGAATTTTTTGAGGAAAAGAATGAACTTGAAGAAGATGAAGACATACAAGAAGTAGAAAGATTGATCAAAGATCACATTGTTTATTCACAAGAGTTCAAGGCCACTTTTTGGTTGATTAAAGAATTGGTGATAGAACATGAGGTTATATCTTAGCATGATGCAGATGGAAATATAATTAATCAGGAGACATGGATGGGAATGTGTCATGTGACGTATGAGCGAGCCTTAGGAGCAACACAAAATGATAGACTGGAGATGATGAAGACCAACCAATATATAGAGCAAATGTTCGAGATTGAAGTTAAAGCCTGAGAGGTGATCAACAATGCAAATTTTCCTAGAGATGATAAATATTAGGAACACATTAAAAAATGCAATGATTTCATTGAGGATTCATCATCAGATTCAAAACAATGAATCTTTCTTTAATAAACTTATTTTGTTTACTTGACAATTGATTATTAGGTAGCTGATTAGTTCAAATTTTGTAAATAAAGGGTCCCACCCTTTCATTTTGCAACCAATTTGATGTCTATAATTATAAGGACCAAATTTGGAAAATATATCATAGATTTAACTACCATGTGCATTGTTCATACAGTTTGATAGAGAGAAATTTATTGTGTTGTCTACACTAGATTTTTTCATCTATATGCACCAGCAACACATGTAACTTGTGGTGAAAGTATTTCAAGTTCAATACAAGGATTCATCTATTTGATTGATCTTTTGATGATATCATTTATGTCTCATTCATTTTTTTTCCTCTAATAAAATTTTAAATTTTCTTTAATCAGTTGTCCAATTGATTGAATGCAATGAATGATTTTAGTTTTTGAAAAACATTAGTGTTGTATTGATTGATCAATCTTCATTATTGTCTTGTTGGGCTCTTGAGGGAAGTTAAACTCAATAAGATTAAGGACTAGAATTTTCTTAAGCATTTCAAACATTTCATACATGATTAAGGTGATAATAATTTATCTCAAAGGGATTTATTTTTTGTCTATGAGGATTAAATTAAACATTATGAATGATTGATAGAAGAATGAAAAAAAATCCATCGGTTAAGGCACTGATCTATTGATTATTGTTTTGATTCTTCATGTTGATTATAGAAAGGAAATACATCCAAGTGACAAAGGTCAACAAATCATTTATATATTCAATTATTACAACCACAAGCTTTTATCAACTTTTAAAATATTGTAAAACACCTAAATCCCCAAATTATCTGCTCTAAAAAAGCTCTAGGGTGTGAGGTATAGGCCTACCATTCTTGGTTCTATAGAGCCAAAATTGTGGAGGCTCGCATTCATTTGGAGTGGAACCTGTCAGTTGGCAAATTTCTAGTAGAAATTTCCATAATTGGATCATCATTCCATAGGAAACTTAATCTGCCAATTTGGGCACCAACACCTTGTACTGAGCATGTCTCTACCAGAATCCAAGTTCTCCTTTTATGAATCTCCATCTTTGAAGATAATTTTTCCTTCATTTATGCAATCTCACCCATGCAAATCTCTCCCTCTAATATTTTATGTAATATCTCCCTTTTTTATAACAATGCCAAAAACACTATCTCTTGCACATGCATCTGAATTATGTAGATAAGTACATGTCAAGTCAGAATTCTTCATCTATCATCTTCATATGACCGATCTTTTTTAGTGTTCCTAACACAAGGAGGGTAGAGAATAAATAGGGCCAAAGGCACACCCAACAATCCAAACCAACCTTGCAGAGTTAACATAATGGAAGAAAACACACAAGAAGAATAGCACCATAGAGAGATAGAACCATATTCTTTTATTAATTCATGAAATAATCAGCATACATGCCCAATTGTAAGGCCTTATGGGTTACGATCGGATACAAAAATACATTCAAGATCTAAGATCCAACTTCAAATTTGCAACATCCAAACACATATGCAAAAAAGTTTCCAACTTTTGCATTCTACTCTAGACTCCTTCAAATCTACTCTAAAAACTTGCCCTAACTCTAAGCTAAACATCCTATTTATACTTGCCAAAATGGCTTACAAAATATTCTAGATCATTACATAATAGAGAGGCTGACCCAACAATGGTTCTGACAATTTCCAAGAAAAGATCTTATCATAAATGTTGCAATCAAAATAAATCTCACAAGTTAGCTCGCAAAAAAAAATGCAAAAAAACACATCCAAAATATTGACACTTGGCATCAACAGGATAACTTGACACATGAAGGGTCACTCGGCACACATTGTAGAACTCAGCATATAAAGAATAGATTGGCACAAACTATAGAACTTGGCACACACAATAGAGTGAGATAGGATAACACGTGAACCCAAGTGTTAACATGATGTGGGATAACCTCAACTCAACTTAAATTGAAAAATTACTGGCACTCAACAATGACTAAAACTTGGCAGCAACTAGCAAAATGAACACAAATGAGCAAGATAACACATAAACCCAGGATGTTCCTACATCAAACAACTAGGGTAGAAAGAAATGATTCTCCTAAATCATTGAGATGTCACAACCTAAGCAAAATCCAACTCAGATTGATAAATCCATGTAGCATCTTCAATTGGTCTATTTTTCCATTTCACCAAATATTCATAGTATTCTTTTCCTCTTGTGATTTTACCAACTCTCTGATCCAATATCTATTCAGCTTCTTCAATTTTCTTCTTAGGATAATCATTAGGTATAGAAACTTCATCACCTAACTCATGATACTTATATAGATCAGCAACATTGAATATAGGAGTTATATCCACGTCATCAGGTAACTCAACTTTATAAGTATATCCACTATCAAAGTTTTTCAAGATCTTACAAGGTCCAAACTTCTTCATCTTCAGCTTACTATATGTTCCAACCAAAAATCTTTCTTTCTTCAAATGAACCATCACTTCATCACCAACTTCAAAAATATGATGTCTTCTAGATTTATCAACATTCTCCTTGTACATATGATTACTTTATTCCAACTTTAGCTTCACTTATGCAAATTCCCCCTAAAATCAGCAAATTCTTCTCCTACATCATGTCTCTTTTCTTCACTAGCAACATCCCTTAAATCCGATACTCCTCTAGGCTTCATTCCAATAATAATCTCAAAAGGTTTCTTTCTTGTAATCCTATTTATAGAATTATTATATGCAAACTTAGCTTGTGCCAATACCATCTCCCAATTATGTGTTTCATCTCCAACTAAGCATCTCAACAAATTACCCAAGCTTCTATTCACAACCTCTGTTTGTCCATTAGTGTATGGATGGAATGTAGAACTAAATTTCAACTTAGTACCCATCTTCTTCCATAAATTCTTCCAAAAATAACCAAAAAAATTACTATCTCTATCAAAAATAATACTTCTTGGTAAACCATGCAGTCTAAAAATCTCTTTGAAGAAAAGTTTAGCAACATGCTTAGCATCTGATGTCTTCTTACATGGTATAAAATGACCCATTTTTAAAAATATATCTACAATAACAAATATAGAATCATACGCCTTTGGTGTCTTAGGCAATCCAAGAACAAAATCCAATACTAATATCACTCCAAGGTTTCGTAGGAATAAAAATAGGTGTATACAATCTAGTATTCTAACTTACTCATTTTGCAACTTAATAAACTCCACAACTCTTCACAAAATTCTAAACATCCTTATACATCTATGGCCAATAATACTTCTCTTTCAAAAAACTTAATGTCTTATCAATTCAAAAATGTCTAGCCAATCCACCACTATCTTTTTCCTTAATCAAATTCAACCTCATAGAACTTCTAGGGATACACAACTGAATACATTTGAACAACATACCTTCTTGAATAAAATATTAATCATACTTACTCATGTGATCTATTATATTTGGTGCTCTACACTCTCTCTATGCCTCAAAAAAATCACGATCAGCATCATACAACTCTTTTATTTCATCAAAACCAAAAACTTTAACCTTCATTTTAGTCAACAAAGAACATGTTCTACTCAATGCATTAGCAACTTTGTTAGTAATTCTGCTCTTATGCTTAATCAAAAATGTAAAACTTTGCAAATACTCAACCCACTTCATATTTCTTTGATTCAATTTATGTTGACTTCCCAAGTACTATAAAGTTTTATGATCAGTATACAACACAAACTCCTTAGGAATCAAATAATGTCTCTACTTCTTCAATGCTTGAAAAAATAGCATAAAACTCTTGATCATACATAGAATACTTCCTTTTAGCATCATTTAAATTCTTACTAAAGAAAGTAATAGGCTTACCTTCTTGACTCAATACAACATTTATTGCACTACCACTTGTGTCACATTCAAGTTGAAATACCTCATTGAAATCAGGCAAAACCAATATAGGTAACTCAGGAACCTTTTGTTTCAAAGTCCCAAAACTCTTATCAGCTCCATGTGTCCACTTGAATTTCTTTTTATCTCCTCTCATTATTTTAGTCATAGCATTAAAAATAGCACTAAAATTCTTTATAAACTTCTAGTAAAAGCTAGCCAAACCATAAAATATTTTTTCCTCACCCACGTTCTCAAGTGTAGGCCATTCCAAAATTGCTTTAACCTTCTTAGGATCCATTCTCAAATCATCAACTGAAATCACAAATCACAAATCCCAAATACACAATCTCCTCTTGCATAAAAGAACACTTTTTTAGATTAATCATCAACTTTTCCTCTTTCAATCTCTACAATACTTGTCTAACATTCTCAAGATGTTCTTCCTTAGTCTTACTGAATATCATAATATCATCCAAATAAACAATCACAAACTTACCCAAGAATCTTTTTAGAACTTCATTCATCAACCTCATGAAAGTACTAGGTGCATTAGTCAAACCATAAGGCATAACCAACCATTCATACAAACCATCTTTTATCTTGAAAGCAGTCTTCCATTCACCTCCTTCTCTAATTCTAATCTGATGATAGTCACTCTTCAAATCAATCTTGGTAAAATACTTTTCTCCACTCAAACAATCCATTATGTCATCCATCCTCAGCATAGGAAACCTATATTTCACTAAGATCTTGTTAATAGCTCTGAAATCAATACACATTCTCCATTCCCCATTATTCTTAGCTACTAATACAATAGGTACAACACATGGACTCAAACTTTCTTTGATTAATTCATTCTATATAAATTCATGCACATGTTTGTTAAGTTCTTGATTCTCTATAGGTGTCAATCTATATGGTGCTTTGTTTGGAAAACTAGCTCTAGGAATTAGATCCTTACAATGACTTGTGCTTCTTATTGGTAGTAAACCATCAAGAATATCCTCAACAACAATATCCTTATACTTGTTCAACAATTTTGTAATTTCTTTTGGTACTTGTTTACCACTATCTATTGTCACTTGGTCATTACTAGTTTCTATTGTCACTCGGTCATTACTACCCAAATTTGGTCCTCTAGGAATTATGGGAAAAAAAACTTGATTCTTCTTCACCTCTTTTTCAAATTGCTTTCCATTAACCATGCAAACCTTTATTGCAATACCTTTAACCTCATCTAGACTTGCAATCAAAGGCAGCAATATTTGCTTCTTCCCATTCACCCAAAGAGTATATTGATTCAATCTTCCATCATATATAGCATATCTATTATATTGCTAAGGTCTACCCAAAAAAATATGACAAAAATCCATAAGCATAATATCACACAATACTTCATCAAATTAATGTCCAATCTTGAACTTCACAATGCATTGTTCGCTTACCAATATCTTATGTTCATCTTTGATCCATAAAACATGATAGGGTTTAAGATGCTTTAGCCTCTACAACTATAACTTTGTAACCAGCTCTTCTAATGCCAAATTTTTTGAACTTCCACTATCAATGATCACCTTGTAGCATTTTCTAGCCATCTTACATTTGATCTTCAAAAGACTTCATCTAAGGACAGGTTCCTCATCACTTCCCTTATTACATAGGGTTCTTCACACCATCAAATTTTCTCCAGCCTTAGGTCCACTCAATGAACTCTCAATGTCCTCTTGAATCATATCATTTTTATTATTTTACCCACTTTTAGAAAATCTACATTCAAAAGATCTATGCCCTTCTTTACCACATCTGAAACAATTACCATGAAAACTGCCTCTAGGATAAGAATTACCTCTTCCTTAGTAAGAACCAGTACCTCCTTGGTATGAACTACCACCTTTCCACTCAGTCTTGTCTTTTTCATCATTCCTCCATTCATATTTTCCTTTATCTTGCACAAAACTATCAAATCTACTACCTTCACCATAAGATCTACTTCTACCTCTTTGGAATCTACCACCGCTACCTCTTTGTCTTTGTTCATGCTTCTTTGTCAAGATCTCCTTAGCTTTCAATGCATATTGATATGCTTCTTCTACACTTTCCAATTTCACAAAACTTATTTCATCTTGAATTCTAGATCTCAATCCATTTATGTACCTTGCAATTTTCTCAACATCATCATCCACATGTCTAGATATGATGTCCAATCTATAGGATTCCTCAATATACTCTTTCACAGTCATGTCTTTTTGTCTCAAATTTTGCATCTTTCTCAACAAGCTAACTTAGTAATCAGCAAGAAGGAATTTTTTCTTTACCTTGTTCACCATCTTTAGCTAAGTCTTGATTTTTTCCTTTCCTCTCCTTTGTCTATCAGTTTTCAAATGCTCCCACCATAGTGAAGCATAACCTTTTAGCCTAGTAACTACAATCTTCACCTTCCTATTATCAAGAGTGTTTTCATACTCAAATAACTTCTCCATATTAGAGATCCAATCCAACATAAGGAATAACTAGTATCCTATTTTCCATCATAAGGAATAACTTCTATAGCAAGCTTTGAATGTGCCCTAGACAATACTCTCAGTAATCTTTCCTCATCTTGATCTTCTTCCAATTCCAAATTAGGGTTTGGTGCTACTACTTCATCATCACTTACATCCTCAAGATGTGTTCCTCTCCTCTTTTTTGTCTCCACAACATCTAATCTAGTTGCAATTTGTCTCAATGTATCTAACATAGTATTATCGGCATTTCCTCTACCCATC
Organism: Cupressus sempervirens; assembly: GCA_028749045.1. Taxonomy (NCBI): domain Eukaryota; kingdom Viridiplantae; phylum Streptophyta; class Pinopsida; order Cupressales; family Cupressaceae; genus Cupressus; species Cupressus sempervirens. Next base: position 323,524,455 of record CM053790.1, read on the forward strand.
TTTACAAATTAGGTTCCTACAAGATCATAACCATCTACAAGTTATAGGTCAAATCTATAGATCTACAACCCTACAATCAAATCTAAATTAAGGTTCTACACAATCCAAGGTCTTGGTAAAAATTGCCTCACACTTTAGTGATTTGCTTGCACACTTAGGAACAACTATGCTCTAATACCACCTGATGCAAGGAGAGAGAGAAGAACTAGGGCCAAAGGCACACCCAAAAATCCAAACTAACCTTGTAGAGTTAATAAAATGAAAGAAAACACACAAGAAGAATAGCACCACAGAGAGATAGAACAATATTCTTTTATTGATTCATGAAATAATTAGCATACATACCCAACTATAAAGCTTTCTGGGTTATGGCTGGGTACAAAAATGCATTCAAGATCTAAGATTCAACTTCAAATTTGTAACACCTAGACACATATGCAACAAAGTTTCCAACTTTTACATTCTGCTCTAGACTCCTTCAAATCTATTCTAAAAACTTGTCCTAACTCTAAGCCTAAACATCTTATTTATACTTGCCAAAATGGCTTACATTATATTCTATATCATTACATAATAGAGAGGCTAACCCAACAATGGTTTGGACACATCCCATGAAAAGATCTTATCATAAATGGCATGATCAAAATAAATCTCGCAAGTTAGCTTGCACCAAAAAATGTAAAAAACACATCCATAATATTAACGCTCGACATCAACAGGATAACTTAGCACATGAAGGGTCACTTGGCATACACTAGGTAACTTGGCACATGAAGAATAGCTCAACACAGACTATGGAACTTGTCACACACTACAGAGTGAGATGGGATAACACGCAAACTTGAGTGTTAACATGACATGGGATAACCTCAACTCGGCTTAAACAACAAAATTGATGGCACTCAGCAATGACTCAAACTTGGCATCAACTAGAAAAATGAACACAAATAAGTAGAATAGCACGTCAATCTAGGATGATCCTACATCAGTTCCTCTTCTTCACTACTACCTCAAGAAACTCCTAAAGTAGAATTTTGTATCAATGTGTAAGATAGTCTAATCAGCACATTTAATGCAATGCATCTTTGTAGCTTAATTATATTTGTCTAGGGGAATCACCCCCATTTTACCTCTAAGATATTCATGAGCTTCCTTAGGTAAGGATTTAGTGAATATGTTAGCAATTTTCTCTTTTGTGTTCACATATTCCAATTTCACTTCTTTGTCTTCAACTATCTCTCTCAAGTAATGATACTTGATAGAAATATGCTTTGTCTTTGTGTGCATAACATGGTTCTTTGATATATTAATATCACTTGTGTTATCACAATAAAAAACCACCAATCAATAATCTCTACCTTCAACCTTTCAGCAATTGTTTGATCCAACTAATATTTGAACAATTTACTATGTCTGCCACATACTCAACTTTATCTATTGATTAGGAAATACAGTTATAGTTCTTGCTTGTCCATGAAATTAGTCTCTTTCCTAGAAAGAATGCATCACCACATGTTCTCTTCCTATCATCAACATTTCCTACCCAATTATAATCAATAAATACCTTCAGTTCAAAATTATCATTCTTCTTGTAATACAATTCATAGTCTTTTGTTCCTTTCAGATATCTCAATTTTCTTTTTACTGCCATCATATGATTTTCCTTAGGATTTTATGAAAATATAGCAACTATCCCAACAACTAATGCAATATCTAGTCTTCTATGAAGAACATATTACAGTTTACCAATCATTGATCTATATTGTGTCTAGTTTACATCAGTGGAATTATCATTCTTAGATAATTTGTGTCCAGTAACCATAGGTGTACCCACTAGTTTATAATCTTACATTCCAAAAGTTTTCAATGTCTCCTTTATGTATTTGGACTTATTAATGAAGATACCTTACTTCATTTGATATACTTGTAAACCAAAAAAGAACTTGATCTCACCAAACATTGACATTTCAAATTCCTTCTTCATTTCATTAGAAAAAGTTTTTCATAATGCTTAATTTCCTTTAAATATGATATCATCAAAAAAAAATTCATATAAAAATATCTCATTGTTCTTTCCAGACTTCAAATATAGATTATTGTTATCATTTATCCTTACAAAACAAATCTTCACCAAATAATTATGCAATCTTTCATACCATTCTCTAGGGGATTATTTCAAAACATATAAGATTTGTGCAAATTCACAAATCCTTCAGGCTGATCTATGTATACTTCTTCCTCATGTATCCCATTCAAAAATGTATATTTGAAATCCATTTGATATACCTTGAAACTTTTATAAGCAAAATATGCAAGCAGTGTTCTTACTCCTTCTAATATTGCTACAGGGGAAAATGTTTCCCCATAGTCAACACATTCCTCTTGTGCATATCCTTTGCATACAAATTTACCTTTATTCCTTGTGACTTCACCTTTCTCATTTAGCTTGTTCCTAAATACCCACTTTATTCCAATAACATTTTTTTCTTTAGGTTTGGGTACTAGAGACCATGTTTCCTTCTTTTCAATCTGTTCAATTTCTTCATTCATATCTTGTATCCAATCTTCATTTTCAAAGCATCTTTCATAGATTTGGGCTCAAACTCACAAAGTAAGCATGTATCACTTCAGAGTCTTTTTCTTGTCATAACACCAGACTCTTTATCTCCAATGATTTTTTCAAGTGCATGATGTCTTCTCACATATTTTGCTAACAACAAGTTCATCTTGAAAACTAAATTTAAGCTCATTATCTCTTTCTTGTTGCCTACCTATTGTTCAACTTTCTTTTTCTATGACTCAATGTCATTTAACTATTTCTTGACACCCACAGTCTTCTACTCAACAATTGGATGTTGGAACTTAGCATTCCTAGTCTGCTATAGATTTGCAATGTTGATTTCTTATTTAGGTAGAATTCTTGGAGCAATATCATTCACATATATGAATGAACTATAATCTTCAAGTTATATCTTGCATTCAACTTCATTTTTCTCTATGTATTCATCAAACACTTATAAGCTTTCCTCTTGGTGAAATATCCTAGGAATATACCTTCATCACTTTTAGCATCAAGTTTTCCATTCCTATTGTCTTTAAGTATGTAGCATTTGCTTCCAAAAACTTTGAAATATTTCACATTAGGTGCATAACCATACCATAATTCAAAAAGTGTAGCATCTATACCTTTCTTGACTTGCACTCTGTTTAGAGTATAAATAGTTGTACTTACAACATCTCCCTGATATCTTTGTGACACATTCTTCTCCATCATCATTTTTCTAGTACAATCTATAATTGATTTATTTCTTCTTTCATATATTCCATTCTAAGGAGGGTTCATAGATGCAGACATCTATCTTTTGAATCCTTTGTCATTATAGAATATGTTTAACTCATTGGAAATGAATTTACCGTCTCTATCAAATCTCAAGAACCTCAAACTCTTCCCCATCTCCTTTTCAACTCTGGCCAAATGCCACTTAAACTACTCAAAAGTGTTAGAATTTTTTTAAAGAAAAAGAATAGTCATCATTCTAGAGTAGTCATCAACAAATAGAATGAAATATTTGTCTCTACAATAGCTTTGAACTTCAGTAGGTCCACATAAGTCATTATGAACCAATTCCAAAATATCATCAGATGAATATGTTTTGCTCTTGAAACTAGACTTTGTCATTTTTCCCAATCAGCATTGTTTACACATAGCATTGTCAAATTTCTTAGTTTTGAAAAACCTCTTACTCTTTTCATTTTACTAATTCTAACCAAATTTTCAAATTTTACATGACATAACCACTTCTGCCATAACCAAATATCTTCATATTGTGCAAAAAAACATGTCTCACTAGATAATCTAGGTAGAACAAGTTACCTCTTGTTTGATCACCACTTCCAATTAGTTTACTATTAGCATCAATATTTTGGCCTTTTTGTGATGGAATTCAACTCTGCGGCATGGTTTTTTTATTGTAAAACACTCAACAGATTATAGATATGTCCTTCAACCTAGTAAACATTGTCACATTTAATTTTATTAGTTAGTTGAATTGTCGCTTTACCTTTCACAATACATGGAACATCATTACCAAATTTAACATAGCCACCCTTGCATGGTCCAATGTCCTCAAATTTACTTCTATCACCAGTCATGATTAGAGAAACCACTATCAATTATGCATCTATCACTTTTGTTCACATAAGAGATTAATGAATTTGTATCATCTTCATCAAAATATTCTTTCATAGCAACATAAATTGCCTCTCCATCATTACTTTCAAATTCAATATCTATTTCTTCTTCAGCAATATAACAAGATTTCTTACCTTTGTCATTGTAGTCTGTGATCTTCTTGAAGTCTCATTCATCTCTTCTTCCTTTGTACTTGCTCTCTTTTCTTTCATTATTTTCTTTTCTGTTAGGACAACTTGCAGCAATATGACCAACTTTGTTGCATGAAAAAAAAATTATGGGAAGTTTACCTTTATATTTACATTTGCCTCTTCCAAATCTCCTAGCTATCATTGCCTCAAGTTCATTAGTTTCGTCATCAGAAGTATCACTTTCATGTTTTATATGTTTTCCTTTTCCTTTCTTGGTAAGAACTAGTTGTGATTTAAAAGAAAATTAAATAGTAGTAGGAGTGTAATTATCAAAATTTGACATCTCAAGAGCAATAAGCCTACCAATCACACCCTCAAGAGTTAGGTTATTACCTAGTGTATACCTTAGTTCTTGTATTGTACAAACCCTAATAGCATAAATAGGAAGTAGAGTTCTCAATACCTTGTTGATTATTGTTTCATCTTCAATCTTTCCATTGGCTCCCTTGATAGCATTGACAAGTTTTTTTATTCTTATACAATATTGCACTATGTTCTGACCTTCTATCATTCTCATTTCATCAAACTTACCTCTTAGACTTTCTGATTTGGCTCTTAATACATTGTCATCTCCTCCATAGATGGTCTTTAGTTTATCCCACATTTCTTTTGAAATATTTCATTCCTTGAGGTCATCAAACTCAGTATAGCTTAGGGCTTAAGAAATCTCCAACATTGACTGATTATGTTCTTGCTTTTCTTTTATTTATTGAGCACTCAAAGGGACTATTGTTATATCCACATATGCATTGTCTAGAAAATCCAATGCAGCATCACTAATACTAGTTATGTATAGCCTCATCAACTTTTTCCATGTAGGAAAATTTTCTTTGTTCAACTTTGGTACCACTCTCTTGTATCCCATGATCTTTAGCTTTGAGTACCTTCAAACTTCTCTCTACAATCAACAATGCTCTGATACTAATTGTTAGAATATTTAGACTAACTAAGAGGCACTAATACATTTGGTACCAAATTGCAATGGCAGTGCCATTGCAATTTTTCCATCACAACCTTGTCATCATCGCAATTGTGATGGTAGACCATCACAATTGCAACGATGACACGGTTGTGACAAAAAAATAGCAACGGCACTGTCATTGCAATTTGGTACCAAATGTATTAGTGAGGGGGGGTGAATCAATTATCCAAGGTCCAAATGTACCAATTGAAAAAAAAAAACTTAAACAATTTTAGCTCTTACCATTCCATTGCTCGACCTCTACTATGAACTATTTGCAACATTAACTAGTTGTCCACTATTCTAAGAAATAATAGACTTGCAGAATGTAAACTTAAATCAATAAAGCATCACAATAATATCCACACAAGTTTGACATTGTAATTTTATGTGGAAACCCAATTTGAGACAAACCACCATCAACATGTCACCAGTTTTCACTCTTTTGAAGTGAGCACTGTTAAGAGCTAACCCTATTAAAGATTACAATGCATACTATTAAATGTGACCTTGTTAAAAGATTAATCAATTTGTTAGGAGTGGCCTTGTTAGAGGACTTTAAAATATTCCATTAGAATGTCACTATTTAAAGGATTTACATAGACTATTAGGTCCTTATGACTATTAGGTCAACCTTGATTAAAGGATTTCAAATATTTTTTACAATGGTTAGAGAGTAACACTAGGTTTGATCTATTTAGTGAAATTCACTTTGCATGTTTAGATCTATGTTTTAGCTCTCAATACTGGTTCACTTTTTGGCCTCCATTGTCATCTCAATATTAGATTCTCTTGGCAACCCTATAAGCAACCACCCTACACTTCTTCTCAACTCAATCAAGCCTTCTTCTTAGATTCACCAGTCAAGAACATCAGTAATAGTTGAAACTCTCTATAACTCTTTCATACATGCACAACTTCTCTTCACTTGATTCTTTCTTTTCCACACACACATACACACAACACGACTATAAGCTCACCTCTATACCTCTTTAAATAGGAAGTTCTAATCTTTTTCTAGTTAATCAGTATTGTCAATCTTATGGTTAATGATTTGATCCATTAGATACAATGTATCTAATCACCACTCTTTTTATTTCTTCTTTTCTATAAACATCTCCTTGAAATTATCTCTTAGATTTTTTACCTAATCCTCTATTGAAATTAAATGATCCAACTAATTGATCATTATCTTCAAAATATTTTCCATATCCCAAGAAATCAACTTAGTTGACTAGAATTTACAATTCATCACGAATAGTTAAGATGTTGTTCCTAGGCCAACACTAAGTTGTAACACTTGATCATCACCAAATTTCTCAATCTCTATAAGATTTCTTGCTCGACATCAACAATATTACTCAATTGATATAGATACTCTGTCAACACTAAATTTTCTTGGTACTTACTATGGCTCAATTAACACTAGCATCACTCGGCATGTACATCAAAATTCCTTAGTCTTTTATTTCACTACTCAGTGAAGCTTTTATATAAGTAATCTATCATTTCTCACACCTTCAAGAGTACTTGAACATTGTTGTCTTGTCCTTTATCAACATGATTTAAACAATCACTTTGTCTTTTCAAAGTCTAACTAATCAAAAGTCCATTTGTAGTTTCCTCTTCATAACTCAATATTTCCTCTAGATACTTTTGTTATGAACAACTTCTCAAACCCTCTTCATTAATCAAATAGATATGGCATTTAGATCAAATAGAAAACTATCTCACCAATAGATTTGACATCAATAAAAATAAAAAAATTGTTCCAATTGTGGTTTCCAATAGACTGCATTATTCTTTTTTGTATCATAGTGGATCCTATACCATTTATTAGACAATAGATATGTTTCATATAGACATGCATTGTGACTCCAAATAGTAAGGGGATAATTTTTTTTACACCCTTTACACATTTGGTATGATGAGTGGAAATAAAGAAAGCGGTGGTTACATAGGGGAGGAGTATGCTAGCAATTCTATATTCGAAGTTGAGCAGACTTACTAGATATTAGAGAGAGAGCCTCATAGTATGTGCATACACTAGGCTAGCAGAAGTTCTAATGGCATTAGATCAGATCCTTCTGAGAGAATATGCTTATCCCCCAGCTGATATATAGTAGGTCAGAGATATAGTGTATAGGATAGTGAGATTTGATAATATGTGAGGAGATGAGATAGTATGGATACCATAACTCCACATGGAGGAGCAGACTAAGAAAACATAGTATACAATATACTCACTAAGGATGGGACTTATAGAGGGATGGAAGAGTTGTGTGATTATGCCATACTACTACAATTGAGTACTAAGGAAGTTTGACATACAGTAGGATGCCCAAAGTGTGGTTCCATAGTATATACATCCCTATAGATATATATAGAGACATGGAGCCAATCATAGGCCTACAATACTCAATATCATCCTTAGTGATATAGAGGCAATAGAGTATGTTCCTATTACCCTAAAAGAGTATGTTGTTTGCATCATGGAGCACATCTACTAATAGATGACAAAGGGAGTGAAACCCATCTTCCTAGAAGACTATTCCATAGGTGACCCAAGTCCATTCTTTAGAGCTCATAGAGGAGCTAGTAGGGAGGAGGAGATAGAGTATAAGGACTAGCCAAAGGATGATACAATGGATGAGGAGATCCCCAAGCCAGAGGGTACAAGAGGTAATATAGGAGAGAAAAGAGGAAATGGATGATGAGAGGTAAAAGGAGATGTCCCTAGAAGGTCATCCTATGGATGAGGAACAAATATTTACTATACCAACTGGACCACTTTGAGCATTAAATCTACACTCATAGAATGATACACCACTCCCACAACTAATAACATGAGTGCATGGAGAGAGTATTCATTTCATGCCCCCACCCTAATCATTAGAGAGAGATGTAGAGAACTAGGAGGGGGGTCTAGCTACTAAATTATATATTTAGAATTTAAATTGAGAAAGAAAAATATGTTTTGATTGTAGTTACCATGAGAAATTACAAGAGATTTGTGGGTGAGGTCCTAAAAGACCTATTGTAGCTTCAAGGATACCATTTACTTGCTAGCATGAGATAATAAGATAGAGAGATCTAGGTAGACATGTTGATATCTTGTATACATCACACTAGAGCTAAGATTGCGATAGGAGAATGAGACAAGACTTGAGTGATACATAGAATAGGAAGAGACTAAGATACTAGTGTTAGGAGAGCATTTATATGAACATAATTCATCTAGGAATCATTCTCACAACATTACATCATACAGGCCATCCTTCTCACACCATAGATTAGAGAGGTTCGGGAGTCATCACTCGATAGAGCATTGAGAGAGAGAGAGAGAGAGAGAGAGAGAGAGAGAGAGAGAGAGAGAGAGAGAGAGAGAGAGAGAGAGAGAGAGAGAGAGAGAGATGATATGTCATGATATACTATAGGCCTAATTTCTATGATGCCTTAATGTAATAGAAATTTTGATGATATATGAGAAACATCATTATTCCAATGATTAATGGTGATTAATTGCATAAAAATAACAATAGAGAAGAGGATATTGATCTTTCTAAAGAAATATTTTAGTTAAATGAAACATTACACACTAATAAAACACAATAAAATGTTTTATTAGAAGAAACATTATTATACAAAGAAAGGAACAAGAAAAAAAAGTATTTAAACACAATATCATCAAAGATGCATAATAGTAATCTGTTATTTGAGAGGAATGTCATCCACGTCAACAATCTTATAAGCACCTAAACTATACACTTCACTAACTAAAAAGGGACCTAACCAATTAGGACTAAATTTTCCTTTTTTTATGAAGTAAATCATTTGCATTCCTTTGGTCTTCATAAAGATCAAGATCGCCAATAGAAAAAGAACATTCAAACTATTTGTTATTGTAATTTTTTGAAAAGAGTTGTGATAGGCTTTGATATGTTCTAATGCATTGATTCATTGTTTATCTGACATTTCTAATTCTTGTAAAAATTATTCCCTAAAATTTTTTGCATCAATAATCCCATGAAATGATACTTGAAGATAATGTATGTCTATATTCAAAGGCATTATATCATCAGCACCATAAACAAGATTATAAGGAGAAGTACCCATAGTAGTATGAAAACCAATCATATAAGCCCATAAAGCATATGTTAACTAAGTATGCTAGTCTTTTCCATGTTTATTAATAGTTTTATGCAAGATTTTCTCAATGGTCTTATTAGAAGCTTTAACTTGCATGTTAGATTGTGGATAGAAAGGTGTAGAAAAATGTTGATAATTCAATATTTCTCAATAAATTTCTTAACTTGCTTATTTTTAAAATAAGTTGCATTATTAGAGATAATTGTGGAAGGAATGTAAAAGTGATAAATAATATTTTGATGAATAAAATCAAAAATAACATCAGTTTTAGTAGAACAAAGAGGTACAACTTGAACCCATTTCATAAAATAATAGGTGGCTATAAAAATAAGGGTATGTCCTTGCGAGAAAGGAGGATAAATCATGCCAATAAAAGGAGCATGAATAATGTCATTATTGGCTATTTTTTCCCCTATTCATCCCATTAGTGATAACCAATTTGAGAGATCTTCAATGGGTTGGATTCTTTGCAATGGGTTAACACGCTAAATTTGGCAACTAACATTTCATGTTAGCTTGGTTCCTTCTTTAATTGAGTTAGCTTGGGTTGTTCTTTAACCAAGTTAGCTCAGTTTTGTTAGAATAAACCATGGACAAAAATAAAAACTACATGCAAATATAACCAATAATAGAAAATAATAGATCACACAGAAATGAATACAAGGCACCAAGATTTAATGTGGTTCACCCAATCCCTGGGCTACAGCCACCAAACAGCAAGTCTGATCTTAGTACAATCCAGTGATTACAACCTGATTACAATCTTTAATCCCTTACAGCTCAATACCGTCGCAAGAACTAATTTCACATCACAACATAATGAAAAATACCCAACCCTAAACCCTTTTATACAAGTATTAAACCACTTTGGGGTTATAACATGTCGGTCATAATTAGCCATAACTTTAGTGGCAAATCTATGAATGGAAAATAGTACCCAAAAAAAAAATTATGAAGTATGTATAGTACTTTCCTAATTAGTCACCACAATCTAACAATCTCCCACTTGGGGACTAATCACACTCCACACTAAACAACAATCTCCCACTTGGAGACGAATCTTGTAGCAAGACCACTACCACATGGGGCTCCCACTGGATCAAACCACCCTAGACTCTGTTGTTCTTTTATTCATGTTTAGTCTAAAAGACCAACCGAAGTTGAAGAGGAGTTCAGCTTCTCCCTTGTTACAATCTTTGTCAACATATCTGCTAGATTGTCATTGGTATGTATCTTCTCTAGCTTTAACTGTCCATCCTCCAAAATTGACCGAATGAAATGGTACTGCAACTATATGTGTTTGGTCTTAGAATGCAGAGCTGAATTCTTAGCAAGATGAATGGCACTCTGACTATCTGTGAACAAATAATTATACTTCTGAGGATGTCCCAATTCTTCCAAGAAGAATTGAAGCCATATCATCTCCTTGGTTGCCTCTATAGCAGCAACATACTCTGCCTCTGTAGTGGATAGAGAATTAATCTTTTGTAACCTAGAAACCCAGCTCACAGCTGCCCCACCAACAATAAAGACATAACCTATAGTACTCCACCTGGTATCAATATCCCTTGCCAAATTTGAGTCAACATAGCCCTGTAAATCAGTAATAGAGCCCCCAAAGTGTAAACACTTATTAGATGTTCCTCTCAAATATCGAAGAATCCACTTGATAGCATTCCAATGCTCAAATCCTGGATGACTCATATACCTGCTAACGACTCCCACTACATGTGCAATATTTGGCCTAGTGCATACCATAACACACATCAAGCTTCCTATAGCTGAAGCATAGGGTACCTTGGACATTTTATCCTCCTCTTCTTGTGTCTTGGGACACATCTCCTTAGTCAATTTCAAATGACCAAGTAAAGGTGTACTAACAGCTTTAGCATTCTCCATAGAGAAACATTGCAACACCTTCTCAACATAATCAACTTGAGATAGTGTCAATGTTCTATTCTTCCTATCTCTGTAAATCTTCATACCAAGGATTTGTTTTGCTGCCCCCAAATCCTTCATAGAAAATGCATGTGCTAATTGGCATTTCAGCCCCTTAATATGATCAATGTTAGACCCAGCTACAAGCATATCATCAACATATAGACATAAAATAATGTAGCTATCATCATCCAACCTCTTAAAATAAACACAATAATCTGAATGACACTTGTTATAGCCATGCTCATGCATAAACCTATCAAATTTTAGATACAATTGCCGAGGTGCTTGCTTCAAGCCATATAAACTTTTCTTCAATTTGCACACTAAGTTCTCCTTACCTTTGACCTCAAATCCCCATGGCTGGGCCATATATATTTCTTCATCCAAATCACCATGAAGAAACGTTGTTTTAACATCCAACTATTCTAAATGCAAATCTTCAGTAGCCACAAGACTTAAAATAGTACGAATAGAAGTCATTTTAACAATAGGAGAAAATATCTCATCAAAATCAATTCCCTTTTTCTGTGCAAATCTTTTTACAACTAACCTGGCCTTAAATCTTTTCTTACCTCCTTCCTCTTCTTTCAACCTATAAACCCACTTATTCTATAAAGCCTATTTACCTGTAGGAAACTTGCATAGATCCCATGTCTTATTCTATAGCAAAGAGTCCATTTTATCTTTCGTAGCAGACTCCCACTAAATCTTAGTATCCACCTGCACAGCTTCATCATAACTTTTAGGTTCACCAGCATCAGTAAGTAAAATAGAATACAAAGAGGGGGAAAATATTTGTGGAGGTCTAATTTGCCTTGTTGACCATCTAACATTCACTGGTGTGTGTGGTATTTTTTGTTTCAGTCGTTGCACATCATGAGGAATGGCTGGAACATCAGCTTTTGGAGTATCATCTAGCACTACATAATCATCTTCTTTCTTCTCATGTTGCTGCAACAGATCTTTGTACAACACTTTCTCATTGAATATGACATCCTGACTTCTAACAAATTTAAGATTTTCAAAATCACAAAGCCTATAACCAAATTCATTAATGCCATATCCAAAAAAGACACATTTCTTTGATTTAGCTTCTAGCTTGGTTCTATTTTCAGAGTCTATATGAGAAAAAGCTTCACAACCGAAGGTCTTGAGAAAAGAATAACTCACCTTCTTACCAGTCCATGCTTCCTCTAGAATACCACAGCCCAAAGGAGTAGAGGGACCTCTATTAATCACATATACTATAGTATTGACAGCCTCCACCCACATGTGTAAGGGCAACCCAGCATGCAACCTCATGCTCCTTGCGCGCTCCATTATAGTCCTGTTCATGCATTCAGCCACTCCATTTTCCTATGGAGTCCTTGGAATAGTTTTTCGTCTATGAATACCATTAGTGGAGCAATAATCTTCAAATTTATGACTGCAATACTCACCACCATTATCAGATCTGAGACATTTTAATTTCTTACCAATCTCATTTTCAACCAAGCATTTTCATTTCTTAAAAGTTTGAAATACATCAAATTTCTATCTAAGGAAATAAACCCATACTTTTCTAGTTGTGTCATCAATAAATGTAACATAATAATGAGAGACACCAAGGGAAGATACCTGAGCTGGTCCCCATACATTTGTATGCACAAGCTCTAATTTCTCCTTTTTGTTTTCCTTCCCAGTCTTTACAGAACTCACTCTCTTTTGTTTTTCATACACACAACTTTCACAAAAATCCATATTAACACATTTTAGACCTAGTAAAACTTTCTTTGAATGAAGTACTTTCATACCTTTCTCACTCATGTGCCCAAGTTTGTTGTGCCACGGCGCTGTATCAAAATCTACAATAGCTATTTGTTCTCCCTGCTCAACTGCAGCAATTGTTCCTGAACATTCATTTTTCTCTGAAACAATTAAAGTAGTAGGAACAATATGACCTATACAAAGATATAAGGTGCCTACTTTCACAACTTTTGCTACTACAAGGGAACCTTTTGAAACCTTCCAATTTTTATCATTAAAAGTAACTACACAACCCTCATCATCGAGTTGCCCAGCTGAAATTAAATTTCTACTCAGCCTTGGAACATGTCTTACCTCATGTAGTAGCCAATGATTCCCATTTTGCAACTTAATCTTAATTTTTCCCTTTCCAACAATCTGATAGGGTTCATTATCCCCCAAATAAACAAGCCCAAAATCCCCTTGGGCATAATCAATGAAATAACCTCTATGAGGTGTAGCATGAAATGAAGCACCAGAATCTAAAACCCATGAATCATCAACACTCTCTAAAGATAGAAGCAAAGCATCCTCTTTGGATTTTTTACTTACCACGTTTGCCTCCTTGTCTCCATCTAATTTATCTCCTTCATTTCTCTTTCGATTCCAGCAATCTTTCTTTTTGTGCCTTGGTTTCCCACAGTACCAAAAATCATTTGGTCCTCTTGATTGAGACCTCCTCCCCTTTTACTTTCCTCTTAATTTCCCTCAATTTCCAGAGTTACTTCCTCTTTTAGTCTCTTTGCCCCTGCTTTGTGCATTCAAAGCACTTCCTGATGTAGATCCACCTGAGGATTTCCTACGAGTTTCCTCACTCAAAACAACACCAATCACATCATCATATTTTAGGGTACTAGATCTAAGAACAGAATTACTCACTGCCATTACCAAGTCATTCCAGCTTTCAGGAAAAGAACATAAAATCAAGAGAGCCCTAATTTCTTCATCAAAATTGATACCCACAAAAGATAACTGACCAGTAATAGTATTAAACTCATTTAAATGATCTACAATAGATCCACCTTCTACCATTTTCAAATTAAATAAACGCTTTATGAGAAATACCTTGTTTGAAGCGGAGGGCTTTTCATAAAGTGTCGCTAGGGTTTTCATCAAATCTTTTGTCGTCTTTGCTTTTGTAATATTAAATGCCACTGATGGTGCCAAGCATAAATGAATGCTTTCGAGTGCCTTTCTATCCAAAAGATCCCATTCAGCCTCTGGCATAGTTCCCTAATTCTTGGCTTTGTCTTCCAACGGCTTCCATAAATCCTTCTAATATAGATAGTCTTCCATTTGCATCTTCCATAACTGGAAGTTCTACCCATTAAACCTGTCAAACCTCAACTTACCCTCATCTTCCATCACTCCCACTCAACCGTGAGACTCCCACTTAACCGTGAGACTTTCCTACAGAGGATAACTGAAAGACAACCTCACTCTAATACAACTTGTTAGGATAAACCACAGACAAAAATAAAAACTACATGCAAATATAGCCAATAATAGAAAATAATAGATCACATAGAAATGAACACAAGGCACCAAGATTTAACGTGTTTCACCCAATCCCTAGGCTACATCCACCAAATAGCAAGTTCAATCTTATTACAATCCATTGATTACAACCTAATTACAATCTATAATCCCTTACAGCTCAATACCGCCGCAAGAACCAATTTTGCATCACAACATAATGAAAAATACCCAACCCTAAACCCTTTTATACAAGTATTAAACTACTTTAGGGTTATAACATGTCATCCATAATTAGCCATAACTTTAGTGGCAAATCTACGAATGGCGAATAGTACCAAAAAAAAAATTTTACCACACTAATTATGAAGTATGTATAGTACTTTCCTAATCGGTCACCACAATCTAACAAGTTTAATCTTCTCCTAAGTGACTCAATTATAGCTCAGTTTATTCTTTAACTGAGTGGACTTGGTCTCTTCTTTTGTCAAGTTTTGTGTAATCTAACAACTTTTTCATTTTTGTAAAACCTCTTCCTTTTTGGAGATTCTTTGTTGCATCTCAACCATCCATTTCAAATAAAGAGATCTACATCAATGATTGTGTTTTAATCATTTATTGGGGACATTTTCACAATATTTGGGTCATCCATTTCAAATAGAATATCTACATTGATGGTCCACCTTTCTCCTAGGCAAACAACTCTTTTCCACGTGGGTCAACTATACAGGTGTACATAGGTGGGTTAAGTGTGTGGTATCTCATCTCGCATTTTTTTGAAATAGTGCAATTTGATCTCTTACAACCATGACACATTACAAGGACCAGTTCTTTATTGCAAAATGACACTTTTTGGCATTGTTTCCATGATGCTAATGCATCTCCATGCCTCTTTATTGCATGCAATGATCAGATCTTACGATTTTATCTTTTACGATTGGGTGCATTTTTTTTGCCCTTCCTATCACTTCCAACAACAATTTCACTTCAAGATTAGATTTCATTTTGATATTCAATTATTGCTCTCTATAATCTGACTCCACATTGGTTGGGGTTTGAGCTTCAATTTTAGATCTAAGTTATGCCCAATCTATAAAGGCAATTTATAAATACTTCTTTTGGGTTGGTTCTTCTCTGCTTGTATTTTTCAGCAACATTATGCTCTACAACTTTTTGCCTTCCATTAATGAAACCTATTAGTTTTACCTCCTCTTTCCATTCTACTATCTTATGCATGTTACTTGCCTTGTACTGAATGTTTCCTTTCTAGTTTCTTAGATTTTCATGTTGTATTTAATTTTATAGTGAAGTGTTTTGTGGCGAAGTTTTCTTTCTGTCAACATCTAATCAGGTCTTACCTACATGTGAAGATCTTTGCGGGTAGATTAGAGTTTAGATCTATGTATTGGAGTGTTTCATTGATGTTTTGTGTAGTCATAGGTAGAGTTGTAACCACAATTTGATCTTGGTGCATTACCATATTTCCCCTTTCATCTTTTAATTTTAGTTTCACTCTCATTTTTCCTCCCAATTTTTAGTTTGTGTGCACCTTGATAGTGAAGTCAGCCTTCTTTGCAAATTCAGCCTTAAAGAAAAAGTCCCACACTTGGAGGTTTTTTCCATTTTATACAAGGTTTCCCAAGGATAACATGTTAGGTAGCAGTGCAAACTTTTGTGTCAATAGTTACCATGATGTTGAAACTATGGACATCTTTTAATAAAGGAAAAAGATTCATGTTCCATTGCTTGCCAATAGTATCACGTTTGTTAAATTTCATTGACTAATAATTTTCCACCAAAATGCCCTCCATAAGATCATGAATGAGCTTCTTGTAGAGCTATCAGAATTTCATTATTTCTAAGACATCTAAGTGAATGGACATAAGAAAATATTTTAGTGAAATTGTATAATGAACTGCTAGCTTTTTTATATGATTACAAGCATTACATGAAGAAGAATTAGAAAAGGTTTCATCCTTCAAGTACTGGAAGGTGTTACAATACCATGCATCCAAATGTAAATTAAAACATCAAGTCACAATAGGATTAGAAATGGTAGTGTTGGCTCCTGATGTGATAGGATTTCAAATACCTTTTGGGATGTGGACAATACCTAGGAATTGGCTATAAATAATGACAAGTATTCCTATTCAAACCAATAAAACTAACTTATAATATATTTATTCTTATTGCCTTTGAATTTTATAGGATTAAGGAGAGTATACCTTGGAATTAATCACCACATCCCTTTGCAATAATATTTAACATTAATTTATATTAAGTAGAAAATAGCCCTCAACTTTTCAAATTAATAAACAACAAAAGGAATACAAGACAACCAATCTTACAGTTCTTGGAGCTCTCTAAATCAAGTACGGGCTAACCTTTTTAGATCTATAACATATCATGAAACATTTAAGAGTTTGATTTATAATTGTTGGAACTTTTTAATCTTATTAACTTGCTCAAAATCAATTTATAGTCAATGCTTTAGCCATTGGGTTACCTATTCACAAAACTTGACACTACACTTTCAAATTTGTTCCTTCACTTTGTTAGAAAAATAGATACATAACTTAGACCTCATTCTTATCATAATCTCCATATGAAATATTTTACTTCTCTCATGTCACATTAATCATTTACTTAATTAATTTGATTAACAACAAAATATGAGATGTGATACAATTCAAAATGAACTACAACTGAAAATCAACATTCTTGATATTGAATCACAAAAAACTAAAAGCAAGACAAGAAGAGACAAGATCTAAATTGAGCACCTTTAAATACTTCTTCATGTGTATTAATCTTCTTGAAAAAATATAATTGGAATATCAGGTCTTATAGAAATACAACAACTCTAGATAGACTTATCACACTCAAACTCTATATTCCTTTCATATAAGTAAAGTCAAAAACTATAGCACTACACAGTATTGGACCAACTTAAAACATGAAAAATAAAATTCATTCTTATCAAAATTTGAACCATTCTCTAGTCTTGAGAACTCATTTATATAGATGAGTTGCAAAAAGCTTTAGACTCAAAGTTAAAAGACACATGTCAACCTTTCATTTGATAAAATATTCTAGTTATAATTGACTCACTTAGAAGAAATGTGAGCAATTAATTATTTACCAACATGATGGAAAAATTATTAGTCTACATAACTCTCTATTTCCTTTCCCAAATTGCATCACTTTCAAAAGAGAATATCTTTTTTTGTCACTATTGCTCTAGTGAGGCCTCGTCATTTGAATCGTCAGGTGGAATGTACCTATTAACCCACTCCTCATATTCTTCATTAGTTGGTCACTCATGCTTGAGGATTTGATATGCTACCCATCTTTATGGATTATATTTCACCATGGCATGTGTAACTTCCTTTATAGAATTTTCACAGAATACCCAAGAAGTTATCAATTTTGAAATGTACTCTTGAAAAAAATTCATGTTCATATCTTCGGCTATGGGTTTTACCAAGTCATTTACCTTGGAAATAGCCTCATTTCTCCACTCAACAAATTATTTTATACCTTTGTATTCCTTGAAAATTAGTGACACAAACATGTCTTTAAAATTCTCCAAGCTATATTTTAACTCTGTCATCTTATTTTCAATATAATCAGGTAAAACTAAAAAAATTATTAATTGAATTTACAATTTTACTTGTAGGCATGGAATTTGGAGGAGCATTGGGGTCTACTTTCACACATAGTTCAATTTGTTTCATTTTCTCTATTCTAATGACCTATTTTTTATAGGCCTAATTTACAAAGGTCCTATCATCCTCTAACTTACCAATAGCCAAATATAACAACTCCCAAACTTGTGGGAATCTAAACATCCTTGAATTGATCTTATCATGCAAGTGTAGTAGATTAGTTCTAACAATAAGCTCTTTGTTATAATCAAAATCATTTTTGTTATTTTCAAGCTTAAATTGCAAGTGAACTACTTCTTTGATTAAAGAATCAACACCTTTATCTCCATCTAGTGGAATTTGTTGCAGAGGCATTATGGAACTAGTAGGAGTGACTAGAATTATACTCAATTGATTTGAAGAGCTTGCCCTTTCTTCATCTTGTATTTTAGGTGCTTCTAGTTGTGCTATATTTTTCTCCAACAAACTTACTTGAGTGTGCAAGCTATTATTAATTAACTTTACAATTTTACTTGTAGGCATGGAATTTGGAGGAGCATTGGGGTCTACTTTTACACATAGTTCAATTTGTTTCATTTTCTCTATTCTAATGACCCATTTTTTATAGGCCTAATTTACAAAGGTCCTATCATCCTCTAACTTACTAATAGCCAAATATAACAACTCCCAAACTTGGTGGAATCTAAACATCCTTGAATTGATCTTATCATGCAAGTGCAGTAGAGTAGTTCTAACAATAAGCTCTTTGTTATAATCAAAATCATTTTTGTTATTTTCAAGCTTAAATTGCAAGTGAACTACTTCTTTGATTAAAGAATCAACACCTTTATCTCCATCTAGTGGAATTTGTTGTAGAGGCATTATGGAACTAGTAGGAGTGACTAGAATTATACTCAATTGATTTGAAGAGCTTTCCCTTTCTTCATCTTGTATTTTAGGTTCTTCTAGTTGTGCTATCTTTTTCTCCAACAAACTTACTTGAGTGTGCAAGCTAGAATTAATTTTTTATTAATTTTCATAGGAAATAAACATATGATTAAATATCTCATGCAACTCTTCATACTTATTTCCTTTCCTTTTGGATATGCTATGCGCATATGATGCATATTCACTCATGCCACTTGTTGCTTCAAAGAGCTTGGAATATTCAACTCTCTATAAGACTATATTTCCTCTAACACCATCATTCTCATCAACAATTTATTTCCTTAAGAAGAGTCAAAGAATGACCATGTGACTAAGGTGCCCAGATCCTCACTGTAATATGTCCCTCTAGCATTTCTGTCAACTTCTCTAGCATTTACCCTTTTTGTCCTCATCTCTTGCATGATTGAATCAAAATCAATGCCATCTCTTATGTTTAAGTTTGTGAGTAGCATAAGTATTGACACCTTTACAAATTTCCTTCCTTCTTCTAGAGTAAATGCCTCAAATTTAGTCATCATCTCCATTTCAATTTCTTATATAATTTATTCAACATCAACCCCAAGCCTTTATTCTTTCTTCTCATCCACTTTTTGAAGGTATTTAGTCCTATAGTATCACCAAAGAAAATTTTTTAAAGCTACTAACTTTACAAACTCATCATCTTCAAAAAAATTCTCTGCATACCTCTATCCTTACATCCCTGGGGAAAACTCCTATTATTTCCTCTGTAATAATATTGGAAATTGGTGTTTTAGGCACTTGGAGGAGACCCCTTGTCAATAGTTCTTCTAGTACATAGATATAATTTTCCTCTTCATCCTCCTCTTTAGGAGAATTCTCCTCAAATTTCTTCTTTATAGTTGGGGTAGTTATTACATTGTTGGAGGTCCATTTCTCTTCAGCCACAAAGTCATGATGTCTTCCTGATGGTGAAAGTGGGGTAGTTGGTATTCAAGATTATGGGGAAGTGGTTCTTCTATCATGATCCTTAGCTTCTTTCCCCTTGTAGATAATTGGTGTACCTCTAGCCATCCCTTCCTCTACTGTTGGTATTGTCTATACTGCTTCTTCCCCTACTATCTAAAGGGCTGGTGCTCGTGCTGGTGAATCTGGTACTGTGTGAAGGGGAGTCAGGTCTAATGGAACTGTTGCTTTGGTTGCTTCCCTTTATAATAGTAGGGCCGATACAGTAGGCATTGAATCGACCCTACAATGGCCCCGAAAGGCCTCCCCTTGGCGAATAGTAGGGGCCTGCTGTGTGTGGGTGGGCAAGATTCTATACGTAATATGAAGCGCTTGCCTTAGAATAGTAGGGGGCTCTACCTTTGGTTTATTTCCTCCTCTAGTAGACCATCAACCTCTACCTCTTGGATGTCTCTTTTTCCTGGGATCTTTCCTCTTCTCTTTTCCTTTCTTAACCCCTTTCTTGTTGAAGAATTATATCAAAAGCCTTTAGTAACAAATCTAACCCTTCTACATCCTCTACAAAGGTAGCCTTAGATACTTTGACCCCACCAAGCTTTTCATTCATAATGTCATATGCTTCTGAAAAATGATTAAAGATATTTCTCAACTTTTGGTCCCATTTTTTGGCATCTAGAAATGGATTATAAATAGGTTCTACTTCCTTAATTTCATCCTAGAGATCTTTAATATCATGTCATTATATTTTCTTCTTCTTATGAGATTCCATCTCCTCATCATTTATGATGATGTCTTCTAGAAAGTCAAATTCATGTTTACCCCTTGATGTTACCCTTATTTTATTTATCAACATTTCATAAAACCCCTCTATAACATTCAACCTTTTGGAGCTAACATTCATTGAATAAAGGCCTAAGAAAATGGACTAACTCATTTTGTCCCCCTTTTATCATTGCAAAATAATGCAAAACTATTAATTTGGGGAAGAAAGTTCCTTTGTGATCTTTAGCTAGGAAATCAATCTCTTGGAGCATGTCAATCTATCTCATTACTTCAAGAAATCCAATCCTTAATGGAACATATGTGTTTAGCACAAAAGGTCACCTTAGGAAACCATAAACTCTAATGATAGTTGTATGAGGACAGAAATAAATGTCTCCCTATTGATGGCACAATTTTTCCTTTAGATCACACTCAATCAACCTTAAGAATTCTTGAAGGAGACAGCGAAAATTTCTAACAAATGGAAAAAAAAATCTCCTAAGAGAAAAAGGAAATTCATTGTCAAATAATGTGAAACTAAAACCATCCTAGTTAGTCGAAAAAACTATTGACCATAATTAAATTGGTAATACTTCATCCTCCCCTTCAAACTCCATATAAATGTGTTTGGAAATATAATCCCTATTATGGGAAAGGATTATATGTATAATTAATGAATACCACATGAAGTCTATGGATTGTCCCTTATGTAAGATTGGAATTCCTTCATTAATCTTCTCTTCTAAGTACTAAGGAAAATCATAAATCACTTCTTCCCCATACTTTTAAGTTCCAAGGCATACCCACATGGTAGCCTTATGAAATTTTTCCCTACTAGTTAACCCTAGTACTTGATACAAAGCAATATGGGTGTTCACCAATGTATCATCTAGTACTTTAAATTACCTATAGTATAGGATATGGCTATAGGGGTTAATTTGATTCCATTTACATCCTTCAAGAATGGAGTTATCAATTTTTGTTGCATATCTGGTCCAACATGGTCAAAAGCCTCTTTAGACATCTTGAAATATATTTCATCAATTACATCTAGGGCATAGTGGAGATCGAATTCCTTCCTTATAGATTTAACATCAATTTTAAGTTAGACTTCCCCATCTAAATCCCTAATTACATATGTGATGGGGTCATATATTGATGCTAATTTTAACAACATATCAATATCCAAAAAATATAGTTCCAAGATTGTATTGCCATATATTATGAAATGGACTTCTAGCAATAACCTAGTCATACCACCTTCTAAAAACATGTAGGCCCTTTCTAGGTATGTTGGTGTCATATATATGTGTTGTCATTAATGTCAAATCTACTGATGAGACATGTTGTTGTATGATCTAAATGTCATATATATTTGATTGATGAAGCTGAGAAGTTTCTCATAACAAAAGCACCTAGAGGAAAGGTTGAGTCATGAAAAGGAAGCTATAATGGATATTTGATTAGTTAAACTTTGACAAGACAAAGTAATTGTTTAAATCATGTTTATAAATAGTGATGTTCAAGTCTTGACAATACAAGTTGAGATAGATCACTTATGTAAGACTTGACCAAGCAATAGAGTAAAAGATCAAGGAATGTTGAAGTTTGTGTTGAATGATGCTAGTGACAACTGAGCCACAGTAAGTGCTAAGAAAATTCAATGTCGATAGAGCATTAGTATCAACTAAGTGATAATGTTGATGTTGAGCTAGAAGTTCTACAATGATCTAGTAAATCAGTGATGACCAAGTGTTAGAACTTAGTGTTGGTCGAGCAATAGTATTTTGAATGCATATGAGAAATCATGATTCTTAACTGACTCAGTTGATTTCTTTAAATATGGAAAAAAAAATTGAAGATAAGAATGATGAGTTGGATCATTTTATTCAAGGTGAGGATTAGGTAAGATACCTAATGAACAAATTCGATGAGAAGTTTCTAGAAGTGAAAGAAAAGAAGAAAATGAATAGAATGGCAAGTAGATAAAAATAAATCTATTGGGTCAAATTGCAAACCCTAATATCTATGGTGATTTTGAAAATGAAAAAGGACCAAATTACCTATTTAAGGAGGCATAGAGGCAAACTAAAAGAGAATATGAAACAAAAAGAGAAGAATAGAACAAAGAAGTTATGTGTGTTTCTAGTAAAATGCTAATGAGGCTACACATATCTAGTATTATCGATGCTTCAATAAAAATTTTGGATAATGAATATATGAAGATAAAAACCATTCCTTTAACTATTCAACAACTAAAAGAAAAGTGAAAACACAATCAAGTAATGGTGGAGATTGCTTTAGCCCTAAGCTATGCCAATTTTGATGACATAAAAGAATCTAATAGTGCAAAACAAATGTGGGACAACCGAAGAAAATATATAGAGGAGAGGCCAATGTCTTGAGACACAAATTAGAGCCTAAGAGGTAAATTTGATGAAATGAGAATGATGGAAGGTGAGAACATAGTACTGTTGAAATTCTAGTCATGTTTGTTATTAGTGACATACACTTATTCCGATTGTAAGTTCATACTAAGCTTATTATATAGTTAACAATGTTAACTAAGAATTTTAGTTGTTATTGAGTTCTACAATTGCTACTGATTCCTTTGGATAGATTTTAGTTTGCACCAAGTAGTTACTACTATGGTGATGATCAGTAGTGTAAACTGAGCATCTTAGTGGATGTTGAGTTTACCAATACAAATTAGGTTGTGCAATGCTTACCAAGTTTGCAGTTGATGTGATGCAAGTCTAGTGTTAATCAAGCTACTTAGTGTTAACCAAGTGACTCAGTTTATACCAAGATCAAAGTAATAGCATTGATCAAGCTATGCAATGTGAATCAAGTGATTTAGTTTATATGTCAAGTTTCATAGTATTCACTGAGTCACCAATGTAGATTGAGTTCAAGACTACTTGGAAGTGATTAGTATGGACCGAACTTCTCCATCTATTGAGTGCATGACAATGCCAAGCATTAACAGTAGATGTCAAGTATCAGAACTTCATCAAGTTAGTCTTCAAAACTTGAGTTTCTACACTTTTTTCGACTTTGTAATATTTGTGTAAACTTGTATTGTGGCCAACTTTGCAATTGTGTAATTGGATTGGTATATATGTAATATATTGTATTACATCCAAAGTATCAAAAATGTAATCATCAAAGAAGAGTAGAATAAAAAATTACAAAGGCTACAGGAGTATAAGGAGCAACAAAGATTTATCTATCACAACAAGGTGATTTGTACACTCAAAGGAATCTCATTTAGCAAACCAAGTTGTAGATCAGAGATCAGCTACTTCTTCATTCTAATAGGTGGATCAATCAAATCCTTTAACAAGATTGACCTAACAGTCTTATGTAAATCTCTTTATCGAGTGCATACTTCATTTTATGTTTGTAAATACTTTTGCAAGGTGGACCTAGCAGTCCTAATTGCTCCTAACAAGGCAGATCATCAGAAGTGATCATTTTAAGCCTTAACAGGCCAACTTTATACTATAGTACTAAAGTTGTGGGTATCATCCCCACCCAGTTTTACTTTCTATTTGGAAGGTTTCTGGGTCATCAAATCTTGTGTGTTAAAGTGTTATAAATGTTTTATTGTTTTCAATTTCTCATGCATGCAATTAGATCAAAATATACATGAAGGATTAATTGCTAATTAAGGATAAAGTTTTATTTGTTACTCATTCACCCCTCCCCTCTTAGTAACTTAGACTGTCATGATATTTCCAACAATTGATATTAGAGCTTAGTGGTTTTTAGAGAAAAGTTTAATAGCTTTAGCAAAGATCAAAGGCAATTGAGGTATTCATACTTGACAAGGCTATTGACAATGAGAAGCTAGATTTGGAATTGGCTATTGGACAACTCAAGAAAGAAAAAGAGAAACTCTCTCAATCCGTTAAGAAAAGATCTTGCAATCCAAATGAATGATCCACTCTACAATGAAGAAAGAATTGAATACATCCATTCAAGAAATTCAAATGAAGTTGATGAAGCAATCAAACAACTATTGGAAAATAATAGTACTCTTCAAGAAGAAGCAAGAAAATTAAGAAGAGAGTAAGAAATTCAATCAGTAAGATTGTGTGAAGTCATGGAAGAGAAAAACAAGATAAGAGAAGAGATAGAATGAAAGAACAATGAAGAAAGAATTGAATACTCTTAAAGAAAAGATCTTGCAATCCAAATGAATGATCCACTCTACATTGAAGAAAGAATTTAATACATCCATTCAAGAAATTCAAATGAAGCTAATGAAGCAATCAAAGAACTATTGGAAAATAATAGTACTCTTTAAGAAGAAGCAAGAAAATTAAGAAGACAGTAAGAAATTCAATCAGTAAGATTTTTTGAAGTCATGGAAGAGAAAATCAAGATAAGAGAAGAGATAGAATGAAAGAACAATCAAATTCAGCACCTATCCCTTCAGCAAGAAAACTTCATGGATCAACTCACCAATGCAAATGAAGAAATCATAAATCTAAGATCAGAGAAAGAAAGACTATAGAATGATCTAAACACTGAAAGGAAAACCAATGAAAGAATTATGAAATCCCAAGTAGACATGAATCAATTAAATGAGAAAAGTCATTATAGACAAAAAGAGAAAGTAGGAATTGGATATATAGAAGAAGGTGAATCATCTAAGCAAGAAGCTCAAAGGAATCAAAAACCTACTTGCAGTTACTATGGTAAGATAGGTCATACATCAAACAAATTTTGGAGCAATGGGAAAGCAAAATTGAATGGAAAATGCTACAATTGTAATTAGCATGGTCATAGAGCTAATGAATGCAAAGAAAAACTAATATTTGAAGGCAAATGTCACAAATGTATGAAGCATGGACACAAGTCATCAGAATGCAAAACTAAGATATTGAATCTAGTAGAGCAGATTGTAAAAGCTATATTTGGTTGGGACTATAAAACTTGGTGCAGATGTCATTACTGTGGAGAATTTGGACACATTGAAATGAATTGTGAAAAACATCACTTGGTCATCTTGCCAAGAACTATATGTGTAAGAATTTGCCTTAGGTCAAAATTCACCCAAGACCAAGGAACTCAAAAGCATAAGCACAATAGTAGACCAAAAGAGTATGATTAGAATAACAATATGATATTCAAATCAGTGTGAAAATATACTAGAAATGCCAATATAAAAAGGCCTCTAGAATGCTTCTAGAATGCCTAGGAATTAGCAACATGATAAGTCATACAACTAGGCACATGTCCACCAAGTGTGGGTTATCCTCCATTAAGCATAGGAGTAAGTGCAATGATGAGAGGATAAGCCTACAAAGGTGTAGCATGCAAAATTATGTTATAGACACCATGTGCTAAAATAGGAGGGTGGATAACTATTTTGTCTACATGACAACTCAATTAATTATGCAAACTCCAGTATTGTAGACACGATGTGCTAAATTAGAGTTGCTTACTCTAGTGTTGTAAACATGACAACTCATAAGAGTACGTAAACTCCTAAGTGTCTCACCTAAGAAATAATAGAATAATGCATTGACCTAAGTAAACTTAAGTAAAGTATAAATAGTAAATACTTATTTACACCAACACTCCCCCCCTCCCCCCCTTAAGTTCAACTTAGGGGGATGCCCTTAAGCTTACGAAAACTAGGATGAAATGCAAGATGGGTCCTGAATATTAGGCCATGTTAGGTACCCATGTACATAATGCAATGCAATCTCTCATAAAGCAGAGAAAGAGGGAAAACCTCATGGGAAAAACCCTCCCCCAAAAAGAGAGATGAAAAATCAAGATGCATGGATGGATGGAGTAATCAAGACGCTCCCATTACAACATACATCAAGTATATACAATAGAGAAGAAGGGAAAAATCCCATAAGGGAAATAAATCCTCCAAAAAAGAGAAGGAGACAAGGTAGTCCCTCCCCCCAAATGTAGAGTACCAATCAGTGATAACTGCTCCAATGTAGAAGTTGATCCAATGCTACTAAATAATAGTCCTCCCCTTTGGAAGAAACAATGGTAGAGGTACAAATGAGATGCTTCCCCTATGTATAGAAAGAATCTCGATGATCAATGATGCCTCTAAAACCTACTCAACTATCCCTGTGTCAACATTGACTATCACCCCTTCCAATATTGCTGAAAAGAACAAGTGTAGATCTAGCAAGGATGGATGTAGAACCTATCCCAAAGAACCAACTATCTCCAAAAATGATAAAGAGACCTCCTACAATGGTTGTACATAAGAATCCACAATCATATCAACCTGTGAAGATTGATCATGTTGAGAATGGACATGAGGGTCAGAGTGAGCCCTCGCAACAACTAAAGAAGGATCTTCTTCATCAAAGAGTAGATGTATATCATCAATGATGTCTCCCAAATATACTATATGTGACTCCACAAACAAACCTGAAATACCTGTCAAGAAGTCATCCACTGATGTTAGAGCTGGATGACTAGGTGTACCCTACTATGTTGGACCTATCACTATGGCTATATATACATGTGGAATGTCCTAATGATGTGACCTCTCCCTATATCTATCAAGAGGATCCCACATGTCTAAGTCTATTGAATCACTATTGTTGGTGCCACTATCAGTTTCCACAATGTATGAAGTGTGAAGAGGATTAGAGGATAAGCTAGGTGAACTTTCCTCAAAGTGTACATTCCTCTCTATGAAAATATCATGAGTCTCAGGATCCATAAGTCTGTATGCCTTAACACCATCTTCACATGCAATGGAATTACAAGCCCTAGGTGGTGGTTCCTTGCATCCCCTGGAAGATATGTTTTCCCATGATGGACAACGGAAGATTTTGAAGTGTTTCACAACTAGTTTTTTGCCACACCATGCCTCAAAAGGAGTCTTTCCATCTAAGGCATTATGAGGAGACCTATTAAGTATGTGAGTTGCACTACTTATAGCTTCGACTTCAGTGATGGATTGAGAGGCTTGGCTTGTATCATGCAACTTTCCATTGACTCAAGAGTTTAAATCCTTAGTGCTACAACATCTATCTTGTGCGGATTGAATGTTGGTGGATTATGAAGATCAATTCCCTCAAGTTTTTAAAACTCTTTACTTCTTGTGTTCACATATTTTCTTTCATTGTCCATCTGAAGAACTTTGACAGATTTTGTTGATTGTTGTTCAACATGAATCTTGAAGGCTAGAAACTTGTCCAACACTTTATTCTTGTGATGAATAAAGTAGACCCATGTCTAGTGTGAAAAGTCATCAGTGAAAGTAAGTATGTAGTGACCCTGGCTGATTGATGTCACTGTAAAAGGACCTACTAGTCCATGTGAACCAACTAAAGAACAATTGGTGCTCTTGAAAACTTCCCTTTATTAAGCTTCTCCTCTAGATTGATATCCACTAAACATGTTGAACATTCACCCTTAGAAAAGTTGATTGTAGGTAGACCTTTGACCATGTTTTGTGAGAAAAGTTGATGAAGATAGCAGAAGGCAAGATGACCATACTACTCATGCAATGATTTGATTTGTGGATGAGATTGAGTCAACAAGGCATGTGAAGGAGACTTAGGGACAAAGTGGGAGAAAGAATACAACCTTGTGTCATGATTAACTTTCCCCATTGCAACCAATGAATCATCATTGAGAGTGTGCACCATTACTGAATCTAGAAGGAACTCAACTTTATTTCCATCTCCGAGGTGAGTGATTTGGTAAATTGAGAGGAGATTAGAGCTTAGGTTAGGAACATAGAGAATGTCTTTAAACTCTCCATTTTCCATTTCCACATGTCCTTTCCCTTCAACTTCCATTTTTGTATTATCTCCTACAACGATGTGTGGTACCTTGGACTACTTCAATGAAGAAAAGTCTTCTTTTGAAGAACCCATATGATATGAGGCAGCGAAGTCAAGAATCCATTCCACTAAAGAACTTGATTTTTCCATAAGTGCTTTCCCTTTTCCCTTTGAATCTAAAGATGAAGATCCTTTCTCCTTATAAGCATTAGGTAGTGGAACATTGTGTTTCTTTATGATGTTTGTTAACTCATCAATATTATTATGATAAAACTCATGTTCATCATGACCCAACTTCTTGTAATAGGCACACTTTTTCTACTCCTTATTAGTGTCCCCCTTCTTTTTTGAATTCAAGGAAGAATTGCCTTGTTGATTTGATGGTGGTGTTGTATTTTCGGTATCCTCTTGTGTGTTATTTGTCCACTTCTTTTTCTTTTTCTTTCCCTTTCCCCTATTTGAAGTTTGAAAACCCTCATTATTGGCCACCAATGCCTTGGATGACTAGAGAATCTCCATTGATTGCAGCTTCTTTTCTTCATCATCTAATAGTTGATCATAACAATCAAAAGTGACTTTTTGATAGGTAGCTTCTAATGCAGTCTTGGTGGTGTTGTAAGAATAAACAAATGTGGAGCACTCAAATGGTAGCTTATTATGAATGAGATAGATTAACTTGTCATCTTTAATAGGACTACCACTATCATCAGCTTCTTTCTTAATTCATTCACCTTTATGATAAAATCCTATATAGAATCAAATGTCTTAGGATCTAGGGAGACAAGCTCATCTTCAATTTTGTAAACATCCTCCTTGGACACTTTACCATAAAAGTTTTTGAGGGCATCCCAAGCATCCTTCGATGCCTTATACTTCTCTATCTAATAAAGGATTGTATCTTCAACCCCCAACATAATATCACCTAGGGCTTTCCTATCTATATATTCCCAATCATTAATGTCACTTTTAGATACTTGATCACCTATTATTTTAGGAAGGGTACCATCAACATATTGAGAGACTTGATTATGCATTAATTGACACCACATTTTAATGGACCATGTAGCATAGTTATGTGGTTTTAATTTTGGAAACTTAAAATTTCCCATGATGCAAGAAATGAAAGAAAAAAGTATGAAAAGAGGAACACAATGCCAAGAAACACCCCCCCTTTTCACTCAATCAAGAAACCCCCCCAAAAAAAGATGCTTTTGGCACTTTATATGTAGTGCATTTACAATAGCCACTTGCCAATTTTGGCCTTAGTGGTCCTTTGATTTTGTCTTTTACAACCTCCTTTTGGAGTTCAAAAACTAGAACATTACAATGTATCTCAGATATACAACAATTTTAAAGTTATATCAAAGCATTACAATGCAGAAAAGGAACTAATTCTGAAAGTGATATTTTTGTCCACACAACCCTATAATTTAATTGTAGATATGGAAAGTAGACAAAAAATAATGCACTTTCAAAAAAAAAATACAACCTATTTTCAAGTATATATGAGCCCTTACAGAGAAATTGAAGTTGCAAAAATATAGGATTAGATAGGTACAGTCACCAAAAGATGCAATTTCTAACAAATCTATGCACCAAAACTAGAAAAGAACTACAGCACTAAAAAGTTTAGGAAATTCTAGTCAAAATCAAAAAAATTGCACCTAATTTGGAGCACAGATGAGTAAGATATGGCCTCCCAAAGTCGCACTGTCAAATCAAAAATGAATTTGGAGAGGGGTCTAATCAGCAAAAGATGAGGTTAAATTTGATGGTTGAACGATTGTCAGAACAGTTCAAATTTAGCTATAGTCATCAATTTAAACCAACAAAATTATGACAACAAAAAATTCATCCCTTGGATGATGTCAGCGTGATGTGGCAGTATGGAAATGTATGGATCTGATGTCACTATACAGATTCTACACACGCAGATGGTATAGATCATGTGTGTCATCTTCGCTAACATGGGTGTCCACATGTCAGGTATTTGATAGATGGATGTCATGTAGATTGTACAGAGGTGTATTGACTGGATTCTTCTTGTCACATGTTTGCTTTAGTTGGTAGTCCAAGCTAGTAATTTGTTGTCATGGCAATGTGTTAGACCATAGCTGCATGGAGGTAAATACAATGGAAACAAAAAAAATTCAATGCCAAAAACTTGACCAGTATTGGACCAAAATCTCCTACCAGAATGGTGATTGTTGCCGAGATAAGGAGCCGATGTCTATGCCACCACTGGGAGTATGAAAATATTTAATGGCACTAAATTTCTTCAATACTGGCAGGGAGTTCTTAGTCCCACATTGGAGGTGGGAAGATTTTACAAAGTGTTTAAAACAAATGTTGCTTGTGTATTAAACAAACAAGCCCACCGTGAATGGTGTTGGCCAAAAGTTGAGTATAATCCAGTCGGTGTGGACAGATTCTTCAATGCAGTTGCAGGGTTTATGTGTGAAATTTGGCCAAAGAATATTTTTCCTAGAATAAATGATGAAGCCCACGATTAATAAAATGGAATATGTCATTTTCCAATATGGAATATTCCATGCAGGGCTGAAGTGTCACTAGTCAGTTCTTGCACAAAAAAATCTCTACAACCCTGATAGGCTAAAAAAATGTGAAAATACAAAAATTCAAAAATAGTTGTAGGGAAGAATAAAATTAGATCTAAAACATAAATCAATAGATCTAACAAATGGCCATATCAGAATTGTAAATCTGGCCTTCGGGTGCCGATTAGCAAAAAAAATTTGCCTCAAAATTGACTTTGGCCCAATATAAGAAAATCTATAGTCGATATTCACCGAATCAACATTCTGGACACAATGGCAAGGTCTATTTTGGCTCTAGACACTCCCAATTTTTGTAGATTCTCTAGATCTAGGTCAAGGTGCTGAAGCAAGAATGGTCTCAAATGGTTATGTGAAGAGAAATTCCCCAAGCTCTAATACCATGTAAGAATTTTCCTTAGGGAAAAATTAACCCAAGACCAAGTAACTCAAAAGCATAAGCACAATAGTAGAGCAAAAGAGTATGATCAAAATAATGATATGATATTCAATTCAATGTGAAAGTACACTAGGAGTGTCTGTATATAAAGGCCTCTAGAATACTTCTAGAATGACTAAGAATCAACAACATGATAAGTCATACAACCAGGCACATGCCCACTAGGTGTGGGTTATCCTCCATTAAGCACAGGAGTAAGTGTGATGATGAGAGAATAAGCCTATAAAGATGTAGCACACAAAATTATGTTGTAGAAACCATGTGCTAAAATAGGAGTGCAAATCACTATGTTTTCTACATGAAAACTCAGTTAATTATGCAAACTCCAGTGTTGTAGACACCATGTGTTGAATTAGAGTTGCTTACTCCAGTTTTGTCAACATGACAACTCATAAGAGTACGCAAACTCCTAAGTGTCTCACCTAAGAAATAATAAAATAATGCATAATAATAAAATAATGCATTGACCTAAGTAAACTTAAGTAAAGTGTAAATAGTAAATACTTATTTACACCAATAGTATGAATATTGGAAGAATTGAAGATGAAAAGAAGGAAAAATTTAATAACATCAAAAAATAGATGAGACACCAATGGGTTCCAAAGTCTAGTGAGAATGCAAGTCCGAGCAATGATGATCAAGTCACTCAAGAATTGGGTGACTTCACCATTTCCACTTGATTTCTCAAAGAAGAACTGGAACTAGGCTACTAGAGAATAAATCTAATATTAGTTCTAGTTGATAGGACAAAAGATCCATATCAACATTCAAGATGCAAAGGGATCACCGAGTAAGAGGTACTAGTTACTACTGAGTCACAGATTCTTACCGAGTGAGGTCGGTAGTAACTAAATTATATGTGGTTACCGAGCCATGGAAGACTCTATCAACTATTCAATGCAAATGAAGTGGATGATAGTCTATCAATTTCATCTAACATTCATACTAGGCATTTATCAAAAAAATTGATAAAAGGGTGAAATCAAAGTCATTTCTCATCGTGAATTTTTGAGATCTATTTGTGCGAAGCGATCTTCTAAGCAATCAAGTGATTTGAGAAAATTGTTACCAAATTTTTTTGAGCTCTCTCAAACCCTATCGAATGAAGATGGCATCCACCAATAGTAATGCAAAATTAGGTTCAAACATGTTGGTTTGTGGTATGGAATGGAAGGCACCAAATTTTAAGCTTACTCCTATAGTTGCAAAAACCCTAGATCCGAGCGGAGTGCAATCTCAAATTCCACCAAAGGTACTTTTAATCAAAAACATATGTTCCAATTTCAAATGTTCAATTCAGGATATTGGTACTTTGGAAGTGGATGAAACTTTAGAGAAACTATGTGTTAATGGTGTATTGAAACTAAAACACCAACATTTGTGAGCTAAAGGTTTAACACATATGCCACAAGATTTTCAAATTAGGTAGATAAGATACATCCTTAGTCATGTGCATAACGTTCAGTTGTGGTTGGAGCAACCATTTCTAATAAAAAAGAAGTTGATCTGCAGGATCACCGGTCTCCCCATGTTAACAAAAGCTAAAATGACTAAAACCCTAGGTCAGGTTGAACTGGAAAAGAAAACCTTTGCTGAGTGGGATGGAAGGTGAATGAAAATAATTAGTATGACCAACATGGAATTGAAGTTTGGTATTCATATCATCACACATAAGATATACATCTCTAGCAAGTTGAACAATGTGTCATGTGAAGCTATGGACTTGGCTTATAAGATAGTCAAGAATAACCTTTCTCTTAACCTTACTGAGTTACTATTGAACTAGTTCAACAATAACATGGAGAGCATAAGAACTTCAAAGAATAATCCATGTAAGTTTGGTTCACTCTTGACATATTTATTTTTCTATGTTTATAAATTCTTTCCATCAAAAGGTGTTGTTGTTTAGAGAAAAGATGTGCCAGTCCTTTATCAGATTAATGAATATATTGTTGAAATGGGAGAGAATTATACAAGTATCATGGATAGCTATTTTGATGCATTTAAGGAGAAAATGAATAAAAGATTTTGAATTCCAAGGAAATTAGTTGAAGATTATAAAGATGATGTTTGTTTCATGGCAAATAGTGACAAGGTGTATATTCAGGCAGTTAGGCCAAGAATTGCATGGGTAAAACCTAGGATATGAAATAAACATTGATGAAATTAAGGACATAATTGAGGCATTAATAAATGAGCTAGTTGATCCCAAGGTTTCTTACTTTGGCACCTGTGATGAGGTAAAAAAATAGGATAGAACTGGAGATCAAACTTCCTCAAGCAGTTAACAAGGGCAAAAAAAGGATTGCCAAATTGAAAACTAGTTCTACTCTTCTATTAACTAAAGGAAAAGGTGAGGATGAAGAAAAGTTAGAAGAAGAGGAGAGACTGAAGAAGGGTAAGGTAATAATTACCAAACCTAACAAGACATCCACTATCATGTTCACAAGGAGATCCTCTAGGAAGAAAGCAGATAAAGGAGGAGATGTGATTTTCAAGAGATCTCCACCCACTTTTGAAGAGAGAATGAAAGAGTTGAAATCAAGTTCTGGCATCACAAGCTTCAAAGTATTGAAATATGAGACCAGGACTACTGATGAGTAGAAGCAGATAGAAGATATACTAATATCCAAGATGGGTAAGTGAAAATACTCACCTGATCAGCTTACTCAGCAAATTCCTAATGCTTTGATGGAAAAGATTAAACCAAGATGGGAGCATGCAATGCAAACTAAAAAAGATATATATGAGTAGACCTTAAGGAAACTTATACCAAATTTGGATGACAAGGAGGTGAAATAATCTTTGAAGAAAAATTAAGAAAAGCTAACTTTAAGATTCAACACTTGTCTTATTCTATTAAAAGAAATTGAGCATGTTAGGAAGAACACTACAAACACATGGAAGAATGTCTACTTTCTTCACAAACTAAGTGATTTTTTTGTTAGTGTAAGTGATAAGGATGATGATGATCAGGAGGAGAGAGATGAAAAGAAAAATGATGAAGAGGTGACTCATTTTGATAATGTAGATGATAAAGAGGAATAGGGGCAGGAAGCTAGTGAAGAAGATACACAAGATGTTGACGAAACTTACCCAATTAAGATTGCTATAGTGATCATAGCCTCACTTCATCATTCTCCAAGCAAAAAGTTGATGACATCAAGCTCAAAGACAACTTCAGCAGGATTGATTGTGACTAGCACTACAAACACAAGCACTCAATCAATCTCTCCACCAGTCCAGCTTAGTACTTCACTAATAGTAGTTCCTAGCACTTCATCTACTAAGTAGCAAGTTCTACCATCTACATAAATTATGGCTACAACAAGTATTTCTATTATTATTTCAATGAGTGCAGTATCCATTTTTGCAACAAGTCCTACCATTTCCACAATTTTTTCCATTCCTAGTATGCAAGCAATAAGTGCAAGGATAGTTGAGACCAATCTTCAACCGAGCACAAAAATTTTGAGTAAAGGCAAAGAAAAGAAAGAGGATATAGATCTTGATGAGGAGACTATCATTCCTAAATGGGACATCTCAAATCCAAATCTAGATCAGATGCAAACTTTTGGTGAACATCTTCAAAAGAAATCCAATCAACAAAGACTAAGAGAAGAAAGAAACAAAGAGTTTAAGATTATTGAGTATGCTAAGAACATTATGGCAGAGACTCTAGGCATATAGGTGGACACTTCTCAACCAATTTTGTATCAGTTGGTAGAGGCAGTCCAGAAATATAATGAAGATTTGGATGGATAGGATAAATTACTGCAGAAAGCTAAGAAAAGTTTTGAGAATAAAGTTTGAAAACATATTGCTTAACAAACTGCCATTCATCAAGTAGAGCTATATACTATTTTAGGATCTCTAGAGACCTCTTGCATTAATGTATCTTTACTTTTTGGTAAACTATGTGATACATCAATTTTCACAAAAGAAATAAGAGATAAACTATCAAAAATTGATGAAGATCTAAAGGCAAGTGCACAGCAATTGTAGCTTGACCCAAATTCTAGCTCTGCTCACTTCAATAAGATCAGACTTATGACAAATATGTAGGAAGAATTGCTTAGAGAAGAAGCAAGAATCAAATCAACATGATAGCTATTTAGAATATGATTCTTCCTAACATGGATGCACTGGAGAATCACATTGCACATTCAAAAATGCTCATCTATGACAATAAATTCTCCATTATAGACCACATGATTCAATTTTTAGTTGAAGTGTAGGTTGCATTGCACACATGCAAGGTCTTGCAATAGAATTGGGACAAGAATTTGGTGCTTATCTTGAAGGTACACTCAGAATTCTTGTCACATTTTGCAATTACTATGTAAATACATGTAGCATAAATCTTTGGCATTAATATCAAAAAGGGGAGAAGCAACAAGAAGATATAAAAGGGAGAAGATATGAAAAGATGTGAGAAGATATAAAGAGAAAGGGGGAGAAATTTGAAAGAAAATTGTAGAGAAAATGTATATTGTATGTATAGTATACTATATATTATGTATGAGGGAGCATTACCATGTACATAAATATATCTCTTACAAAACCAATTTTGGAAAATCTCAAAATTAATATACTCTACCAAGTTGGAGACATAAGGTGATGTGATAAAGATGTTTTTGAACATTGTTGAATTTAGTTTTGACTAATAAGTTTTTTTGTCACTAATACCAAAGGGGAGATTGTTGACATTCTAGTCGTGTTTGTTATTAGTGACATACACTTATTCAGATTGTAAGTTCACACCAAGCTTATTGTATAGTTAATAGTGTTAACCAAGCATATTAGTTGTTACCGAGTTCTATAGTTGCTACCGAGTCCTTTGGATAGATTTTAGTTTGCACTAAATAGTTACTACTATGGTGATGATCAGTAGTGTAAATTGAGCATCTCAATGTATGCTAAGGTTACCAGTGCAAACTGAGTTGTGCAATGCTTACTGAGTTTGCAGTTGATGTGATGTGAGTTTAGTCTTAACCGAGCTACTCAATGTTAACCAAGTGACTTAGTTTATATCGAGCTCAAAGTAATAGCATTGATCGAGCTATTCAGTGTGAATCAAGTGATTCAGTTTATATGCCAAGTTTCATAGTATTCACTGAGTCACCAATGCAAACCAAGTTTAAGACTACTTGGAAGTGATCAGTATGGACCGAGCTTCTACATCTACCGAGTGCATTATGATATCAAGCATTCACAATGGATGTTGAGTATCAAAACTTCACCAAGTCAGTCTTCCAAACCTAAGTTTCTACACTTTGGCTAACTTTGTAATATTTGTGTAAACTTGTATTGTGGCTGACTTTGTAATTATGTAATTGGATTGGTATATATGTAATATATTGTATCACATCCAAAGTATCAAAAATGTAATCATCAAAGAAGAGTAGAAGAACAAAATATAAAGGCTACATTAGTATAAGGAGCAGCAAAGATTTATCTATCATAGTAAGGTGATTTGTACACTCAGAGGAATCTCATTCAGGAAACCAAGTTGCAGACCAGAGATCAGCTACTGCTTCATCCTAAAAATGGATCAGTCAAATCTTTAACAAGGTAGACCTAACAATCTTATGTAAATGTCTTTACTGAGTGCATACTTCATTGTATGTTTGCAAATCCTTTTGCAAGGTGGACTTAGCAGTCCTTATTGCTCCTAATATGGCAGATCATCAGAAGAGATCATTGTAAGCCTTAATAGGCCAACTTTATATTTTAGTACTAAAGCTTGTGGGTATCATCCCCACCCTAGTTTTTCCTTCTATTTGGAAGGTTTCTGGGTCATCAAATCTTGTTTGTTAAAGTGTTATGAATGCTTTAATGTTTTAAGTTTCTCATGCATGCAATTAAATCAAAATACACATGAAGGATTAATTTCTAATTAAGGATAAAGTTTTATTAGTTACTCATTTACCTCTCCCCTCTCAGTAACTTAGCATGTCATGATATTTCAAACAAGTACAATACTGTAAAAGAGTCAAGCAAGTTGTTAATGTTATTTGAGGTGCAAATGGAGAGATTAAAGATGAAACAGTGATAAGAAAGTTATTGAGAACTCTACTTCCTATGTATCCCATTAGATTTTTTGCAATACAAGATTTGAGATGTAATTCAAGTAACAATTTGACTTTGGAAGGTGTAATTGGTAGACGTACTACTTTTGAGATGTCTAATTTTGATAACTACTCACCTGCTACTATTGAATCTTCTTTTAGGTCACAATTAGCTCTTAGCAAAAGAAAATGCAAACATGTGAAGAGTGATAGTGACACTTCTAATGATAAACTTAATTAAATTGAAGCACTTATTGCAAAAATATTTGTAAGAGGAAGAGGTAAGTACAAAGGTAAATTACCTATTATTTGTTTTTTATGCAACAAGGTTGGTTATATTGCTGTAAGATTTCCTTATAGTGAAGACAAGGATGAGAGAAAGGAAAGAAAGTAAAAAGGAAGGAGAGATGACTGAGATTACAAGGATGAAAAATTAAGAAATCTTGTTATATTGTTGAAGAAGAAACTGACACTAAATCTGAAAGTAATGATGATGAAGTTGGCTATATTGCTATGAAAGAAGATTTTGATGAAGATGAGAAAAATTCTTAAAGCTCTTATGTGAACAAAAGTGATAGATGGATAATTGATAGTGGTTTTTCTAATAATATGACTGGGATAGAAATAAATTTGAGGATATTACACCATACAAGGTTGGTTGTGTTAACTTTGATAATGATATTCCATGTGTTGTGAAAGGTAAAGGTACAATTCAAATGACTGACAAAATCAAGTGTGACAATGTTTACTAGGTGGAAGAACTTAATTATAATTTTTTTAGTGTTTTATAGTTAAACAAATTAGGATACAGAGTTGAGTTCCATCTTAGAAAGGCCAAGATATATGATGTTGATGAAAAGCTGATTGGAAGCGGTCACTATACTTGTTCTATCTAGATTTATCTAATGAGACATATTTGTTTGCACAACAAGAAGATGTTTGGTTATGACACAAGATGTTATGCCATGTAAACTTTGACAAATTGGTGAACATTAGCAAAATGAACAAAGTGAGAGGGTTGCCAAAACTAAAGAAGCTTGACAATGCTATGTGTAAACAATGTCAATTGGGGAAAATGACAAAGTCTAGTTTCGAGAGCAAAATATATACATCTAGTGATATTTTGGAATTGGTTCATACTGACCTATGTAGACCTATTGATGGTCAAAGCTATTGTAGAGATAAGTATTTCATTCTATTTATTGATGACTATTCTAGGATGATGATTATGATGTTTCTGAAAGCTAAATCTGGTGTTTTTTAGTTATTTGAGTGATATTTAGCCAAAGTTAAAAAAGAAATAGGGAAGATTCTAAAGTGTTTGAGATCTAGCAGAGGTGATGAACTCATTTCCAATGAGTTTTAACACCTTCTGCAATGATAGAGAAATTAAAAGATAGATACTAGGACCAAGGACACCTCCTTAGAATGGGATAGTTGAAAGGAGAAACAAATCAATGATGGATTGTGCTAGAACAGTGATGATGGAGAAGAATTTATCACATAAATATTGGAGGGGGGCTATTTGTATAGATTTCTATTCCTTAAATAGAGTACAAGTCAAGAAAGGTACAAATGCTAAACCTTTTGAACTATAGTAAAGTTATGCTCCTAATGTGAAATATTTCAAAATCTTTGGAAGAAAATTATATTTATATAAAGATAATAGGAATGAAAAACTTGATGCCAAGATTTATGAAGGTATATTCCTAGGATATTTCACCAATATTAAAGCTTACAAGTGTTTAAACTCTAACACTACCAAATTTTTGGAAAGTACAAATGTGAAAGTTGATGAATTTGCAAAAACAAATGATGTTGAATGTAAGGAAGAACCTAGAGATTATAGTACATTCATATATGTGGATGATGGTGCTCCAAGCACTCCTACAGAGCAAGAAAATAAAGCAATAGTTTCCTAGAAGAAAAGGAATGTCAAGGTGCAACAACAGGTTGTCGAGCAGTAGACAATGGATGTCAAGCATCAGGAAGAAGATGTCAAGTCATAGATAGGAAATTTTAACCATCAAATAGATATTGCAAAGAATGAAAAACTAGAACTAGAACCTAATCCAAAAAGAAATAATGATCCAGAGATTATTTTTCAAGATGAATCTGTTGAAGAATAGAGAAGGAGACCAATTGTTTTAGCAAAGTATGTAATAAGACATCATAAACTTGAACATATTATTGGAGATGCAAAATCTAGTGTTATGAAAAGAAAGATACTTAGAGATGATACATGCTTACTTTGTGATTTTGATCCCAAATCAGTGAAAGATGCTCTTGACAATGAAGATTGGATCCAAGAAATGAATGAAGAAATTGAACATATTAAGAAGAACAATACTTGGACTCTAGTATCTAGACCAAAGGGAAAAAATGTTATTGGAACAAAGTGGGTTTTCAGGAATAAGATAAATGAAAAAGGTGAAGTTAATAAAGCTAGATTGGTATGCAAAGGATATGCTAAAGAAGAAGGGTTGACTATGGAGAAACTTTTTCTCCTGTAGCAAGACTGGAAGGAGTCAACAACTTTGCTTGCATATTTAGCCTACAAAAACTTGAAGGTATATCATATGGATGTCAAATCCACATTTTTGAATGGTATACTTTAGGAAGAAGTGCACATAGAACAAACTGAAGGATTTATGGACCTAGACAAGAAGAATATGGTATGTAAATTGAACAAAGCTCTATATGGATTGAAATAAGCTCCAAGAGCATGGTATGGAATACTACACAATTACTTGGTGACGATTGGTTTTGAAAGGACATACAATAATTGTAAGCTATACTTGAAGACTAGTAATAAAAATTAAGTACTACTATCTAAAATTTTGATTGATGACCTTATATTTGGAGGAAAAGAAGCATTATGCAAATCATTTGTTAACAAAATGTAGAAGGAATTTGAGATGTCAATGTTTGGTGAGATACATGGGATCCTCACAAGGAGAGTGTGCCAATACATGCATGGTTACATCCTTGGCTTCCATTGTTGGGCTAGCTTATGGAACCTTTATATTCAACCATTCATTATTAATTGGGGAATGTGCTCCATGCCTAGCATGCAAGTGATGCATCTACATATGCAATTTTATCACCTTATAAAATTATATTTGATCCTGCTAGCTAGGAATAGTTGATTGTTTGTTTTATTGTACCTAATCTGATGACAATTCCATAGGACTTTGTAATCAACTGAGCTAATTAGTAACTAGACCCATTTAACAAGGTTATGGCTAGTTTCTTCCTAAAAATATATGCTATGATATGTTTTTGTAAAATTTATTGTGAACTATACCCATTTTTCCTAGTCTACATTATTTTTTGTGTAGGATCTTGAGGTAAGTCACTTAGCATGGGTTGAGTGAGTTTTATTGTCTTATTATTTGGATTCTAGAATATGTATGCAGTTGGATCAATTTTTTCGTTGTGCTAAGATGAAATAAGAACCTTTCAAAATATCTCTAAGATATACATGTT
Organism: Cupressus sempervirens; assembly: GCA_028749045.1. Lineage (NCBI taxonomy): Eukaryota > Viridiplantae > Streptophyta > Pinopsida > Cupressales > Cupressaceae > Cupressus > Cupressus sempervirens. The sequence goes on from CM053790.1 coordinate 323,565,793, forward strand.
TAGAAGGAAATATAAAGAGATACCTATTTAGAAGGAAAAGAAATGAACATTTACATAGCCCTTGAAAAAAATCGAAGAGCAAGGGCACAGCAATGAAATTGTAGAACAAGGGCACAACAAAAAAATTGTAGAGCAAGGGTATAGCAACAAAATGTAGAGATCACAAGGGCATGCCAATGAAATCACAGAGCAAGGGCACGACCATGAAATATAGAGATCACAACAATGAAATCATAGAGAAAGGGCATAGAAATGAAATTTAGAGATCAGAGCAATGAAATGCACTGATCAAAAGGGCATGGCAACATTTAGAGCTCTCCACCCTCTTTTGCGCATAGCTCTTGACACAATAAAAAAAAATGGGGAATGATTTATGTCATGTTTTCATTATTTTTTATACTCACAAGGGCATCATAATTATGATGACAACATTGTTATTATGATGATGTCAAGGATAATTGCAAAAAAACATGAAAATTACCACAAATTACACTGCCATCTCAACTTTTCATTGCAATTTGACCCCAAATGTTGTGGTGTATGTGAGAAATATAATTAGAAACCACAACAAGATACTCATGTACAATAACACCAAATATGCTAACTAGGGAAACCCTTGATCAAAGGGAAAACCCCAGTGAGGATGGTACCCACAAGATGATATTCTAATATAAATATTCCTTGTTAGAGGATGGACCCTGTTAGTAGTCAATAACAACATTTATTACATATCATTCCCTATTAGGAGACTTTGAATCCCTGTTAGGAGATACCAACCCTATTAGCAGTTGTGGAAGATAGCTAAGCCCACTGCTTAAAAAACTTCAAGGGGAAGATCAATGAACCCACTATCCAAATGATCTTTGTATTATTCCTTGGAGAATAATAGAAATGAAATGTACTTCCTTTTTTTTTCTCTATCCTATCAACCAAACTTCTACTCCTTCTAATCTTGTAATCAAATCACAAAACTCACATCCAATAATCCCTTGGACTTGCTTACTCACATTTAGTAAACACTCTGCTCCTTTTCATAATTTGTACATAATATAACACTTGATACCTTTTACAAACAAGGAAAAAATTGTTACTTTATACCATATCTTCAAAATAATTCCTTGATTCAGCCTTGAATTTTTCCCAATTAATTATAATAAGATAATTAATTAATTCACAATTATAATAGCACTATTGGCTCACAATCTATGCAAAACTTCACATGTGTAACTTTTGGACCTGCACACTTTTTGATGTCACCATAAAACTATCCTTTATCACTAGTTAACTACACATCACTAGATTATATCACTATAAAAGGATATAATACAAAAATCAAAAACAGCTTCTCAAGAACTTTTTCTTAGCACTTCTCTCTATAAATCAAGCATATCTTCCATAAATATTTGACTTAGACTCTGCACATTGAATTTTTTCATCAAGACATAGTATAGGATATGTCCATGACCACACATTACCAAACAATCAAAACATTGTCTATATAAATAAGATCTTCATCTACTACTCTGCTAGCCTTCACAAACTTACTATTATGTTGACATCAATAAAAAACATAGTCATGAATGCAACATGTCAATACTCTCCAACACTTAGGATACTCCCCCAATATATTATCATTAGCATGCATGCTTATAGTCTCCTCATTTGGCACTGATGGAAACATAGATGAAAAATATCTAAGTTCCATGAATACCAAAACAATACTCTATTGTTGTTGCTACAGTTCTAAACTTTTCAAATTCTCTTCATCAATCAAATTTGAAAACCTCTAGAACACTACTCTATTCATCATCTTCTTATAATCAGAAATAGTTTTTCATAGTAAAAAACTTACCATATACCTGTACACTCGAAAGTGTCCCACTCTAAACCCTTCTATCCAAACGATTCCATGAGTTCGAAATGCTTAGATGCCGGCTTAGAGCTCCCTATCCACAAAGTGCAAGAGAGTGTATTTCAAGAATAAGAAAGCTCTCAGATGAGCCTTAGAGATACTCTTCTTTCTAGTAAACCATGCAATGGGAGGTTCCAAAGACAAGATGCAAGAATGCAAATGTCCCAAGGAGTTCCTCAAGGATGCAATGCAAATGAAGATTAAGCTAGAATGAGAATGTCAAATGCAGCTATGCTAAAACATGTATGAGAGTGTTACAATACCATTATTAAGCTATGTGAGATTAAGCTACATGTAAAAATGAAAGCTAAGCTAAGATGCTATGGTATGAGAGAATGTAGACAAGAAATAGAAGTTCTCCACAAAGCTCCAAAGAAACCTGTTAGAAAACCTGCAGCATAACAATATTCAAAATGAGGATGGATTGAGGGGGAAAGCTCTCTCCCTTTTAAAGATGTATGGACGGTGGAGATCAAGATGAAGATGGTGGATGATCAACGGTGGAATTCAAAAATAAGAGTGATCCATGTGCACACACAAATCAACCAATAGAATATAAGTTGACTTGTCATATAAGACAAAAGTCACAAAGCCTTTTCTTTTAATTGCAAAATAGAAAAAGGACTTTATGTGTGCACTTTAAGTGGGTTAGAAGAATGGGGTCTTTTATTTAATTAAAAGGGGACATGTTCTTTTAATCAAATAATGAACTTAGGATAGCATAGTCAAACTATAGGTTATAATCAAATAAATTGATTATTAGCAATTTGGTCTAGGTAAATGATTAAATTAATTTAGCCAAAATGCTGAGAAGGGGGCTAATAGTCTAGATGACCATTTTTAGGTGATTACATTTGCCCCTCTTTGACTAATGCGTGATCGATCTGGGAACACATTATGTTAAAGAAAATAGAAAGCCAAGTAGGCGGTGATAGATATAGATATCTGATTTTGAAGAACGAAATGTAGAAAAAGATAGCAAGTCCTAAATGTACAGGCTGATAGCGGTAGTACTGAACACTAGGAAGATGATGTTAGAATTCAAGAAGAATGCTAACACTTAGCAAAGTAGATAGATTGAGAACAAGTGAGAAGATCAAACAAATGCTCCTAAGCAGTGATAGAGTATTTCTGCCCCCTCGGGATCGAAATTGAAATGAGGTAAGGGGATGCAAAAATTGGCTAGAAATGAGAAAAATAGAATATAGCAATGTCCAAGATGACAGATAGATGATTAGAACCCAAGAATGACTATAAGAAACTGATAAAATGCCCCAGTTTGACTAGAGTTGACCTTGAAGGATATAGCATAAAATTAGGTCAAATCTAGTAGAAAGATGATTTAGATGTGAAACATTGAATTGAAGTAGATATGAAGTATGGAAATGATGAAGACATGAATAAATGAAGATGCCCCAGTGATGATTCGGAGATTAGACCTCAAAAGGTCAGCTAACTGCTTAGAAGAAAGTAGAATTTTAAAAGACAATTTTGACCATCAAGATGAACCCGAATTTCGATTTCGATCCTGAAAATGAATCTAGGACGTCAAAATTATTTAAGAGGTCAAAACTTTATATAATGTGATGATAAGATAGAAAAGAGATGAAGCGAAAGATTAAGAAGGTGAAAAGACATGAACAAGAAGAAAGTAAAGAAATATATGAAAGGAGTTAGCTGATATGTCCACAGAAAGATGAAGAGAGAGCTCTCCCCATAAGCAAGAATGCAAGACTAAGCTAGAAAATGAACCTAAAATGCAAGCTAACATGCAAAGTGGTTTACCAGCAAGAAGTGCATAACATTTAGACTCTTAATTTCATCATTGAGCATTTATTAGGGACATCATGAGATCATACAACCATCACTAGTATAACTATGAGGATATGAATATGATCGATATTAGATAGGTCTGTGGAAATCCAATCTAAGCATCAGAGACATGTAAGTCAAGATAACTACACGATTAGATTCCCTAAGTTTAATTTAGCAAGATTACACCTGTATCAAGGCATAAGCGCCAGGATAAACCCTGAGTGCGATCTTGCAAAACAATCAAGGATGATACATTTATAAGTCAAAGTGTTGAATAGGACAAGCATGAATGCTTACAACACTATAGACAAACAAAAGTATACCCAGAAGCAGAAATCAAGAAAATATGTCCCATGCCCCCAGTCTTCTAGTCAATGACATCCTTGAAAGACTATTAGGGAGGGAATACATGGCAAAGAAATCATCATAGACAGCACACAAAATAGATAAATGTCAGCATAGCTCAGTCGTTTAAGTGTTAAAGTGCGTGTGTGTAAGTCACTTGGCCATTTCTTCCAGACTTGATTCTGATAGTGAGATTTTGCGACATCGGAGACCGTAGGTAAACTATCTGTAAAGTGTTAAAAAACACTTGATGTCAAAGTGGGGGAAGTGTTGAGAAACACTATTTTGTGAGTTGTCAAAGAAACCCTAATCCACAAGAATACCTCAATAGGCTAAGTAGCTATGCCCCCAAGATGAGGACAAGAAACAATTCCAAGCCAGGAAATGTGTAGCAAAGTAGGTGATTGAGACTGATAGACATAGGTGCAAGGGTTTCAAGCAGTGCCTGTTTTCAGGTTTCCACCACTTGACAGATTTTTTCAGGACTTTTTTCAATTTTTTGTATTTTTGAATTTTTGAATTTTTTTGGTGATACATCAAAGTGCCTATTGCTAGGTTTTCACTAAGATGATCATTTTTTCAGGACATTTTTTTATTTTTAGGAATTTTTTCAACATCATATATGACTTTTTTGGATTTTTTTTAGAATAATTTAGAGATCACTAGTTCTCAAGCAAGATCACATCATTTTCTCCCAATGTCTAGCAAGGTATAGGACATGATGGAGAAACAATCCGATGGACAAGCAAAGATGCATAAGAAAGGAATGTGAAGCAAGTGGAAGTGATCCTCAAGAACTGACTCCTCAAGAGTACCCAAGCTAGGGAAAGAGGTGAAATAGTCATATGAAGCATATTTTGGATAAGCAATGGAAGTAATGAGAAAGATAGCATGTAAAATAAGCAATGAAACCAACAAGTGATATAGCATGAAGTGTGTAGTCCAAAAGAGTAGCCATGTCAAGAGACCTATGAGAACCACGTTTTATTTATTATGATCAAGACCAAGGGGTCAACTAGATAGTATAGCAATGGGATAGATCAATAAGAATAAAGCTCAAGATAGAGGCTATGAGTGAATGGGAGAGCACAATAGAAAATCTCATGGATAAGATAACCAATATGCAAAGATAGCTCAACATTGTCAAGATCAAAGAGAGAAGAGAAGATAGGTGGATGATGGAAGAATTACGCATGATGCCTATTTGCCAGGTTTTCATCATGGAACTTATCCAAGGTGCCACAAGAAGTAGTTTCCACCATAGGATGCATTTATTTCTCTTTACTTTTGCTACCAAGGTGCCACAAGAAGTAGTTTTCACCAAGGCACATTTTCATTTTTTTCATTTTTTCATTTTTTTTTTTTTTTTTTTTCATTTTTAGAAAGAGTTGAAGCTGTTTGAATGTAGATAATGCTCCGATAGAAAAGATAAGTCATGATAAGCCAAGACTATAGAAAGGTATGCTCAAAGATGTTGATAGGGTGATGAAAGAGAAATGGTAGTAGGAAGAATATATGGAGGATAAGAGTTCATGTATAGAAAGGAGGCGTAAGCTTTAGAGGATTGCATGAGGGTAGCTGAAATATTGGACAAGATCAACATTGACACACACCTTGAAGGGTATTGGAACAATGGAGGAATCATGGATGAAGTAGCTTGAGGTTTAGATGTATGAGGTGGTAGAAGAGATTTGGAAAAAAGTGGAGTGGAAGGCTTTGGAATAATTTTAGGAAGATGTTTGGAAGAAGATGAAGTGGAAGCCTTTGGAAGCTTGAATGACAACTTTGATTTGTTTTCAATATTCAAGCCTTTCAAAAGAGACTTGGGAATCCATATAGCTTTAGATTTTTCTTTTTCTTTGGATGCTTGAGATTGCATTTCTTCAATGATGGATTTAGGAACCCACATTTTTTTTGATTTAGCTCTCTTAATAGTGGACCTTTGCGGTCTCTTTGTGCATTCTCTTTCTTAGCATTCATATGTCGATTAGATGGGACATAGTGATCTTTCTTTTTCAATGGATTCTTATGTTTAATCTCACTTCCAAAGGACTTGGGATTTGTGGATGAATAAGGATGATATGACTGGTTTAGATGTATAGATGGGTGAAAAGTCATCAAGGATGAGTGTCTTTGTTGATCTTGAGGTAATATAGAAGAGCTAGGGAATGAGCTATGAGTAAATGTAGGAGATGGAGGAACATAAGACCCCAAAATGGATGGAAGGTTTGAATGATTTAGCTTAGATGGATAAGGACCAAGGATAGATTTAGAAGATGCAAAGGGATAGTGGGAAGGGATATCAACAACTTTAGAGTGAGCAACATGGTCAAAGCCATCAATAGACTCATGAGTACCTTTCATAGGAACAACATTTTTAATAGAAGCACTTGAAGCTTGAGCACAATTTTGAAGTGGATATGGAGAAGTAGAACATGAGGGGACACTTTGATCTTGACAAGTAGCTTTGGATAGCATATGAAGAGAACTTTTTTCATAATTTTTAGTAAGCTCAAGGGAGATAGTGGAAGTGATATTTTCATCATACTTAGGAGGTGGATAAGATATAGGATATGGAATGGAAAAATCTTGAAAGAGATGAAAGGGTGCTTGATCTTGATCTTTCTTAACATTTATAGCTTTTTCTTTTTGAGAGTCCTCTTGACATGGAGCCACTTCTAAGGACAAGGGAGAATGAAGAGTGAATGGAGTAGTGTATGGATTAGGCATAGTAGTGCATGAAGGTTGAGGATGTTTAGGATTAGTGGCATGGAAAAGGTTTGCAGCCAAGTGAAGGTTAGCTTGAGTTTCTTTTAGAGGTAGCCCTTTAGGATACATGTAGTCAATGTGGAAAGCATTAGGTTCTTTATTTGATGGAGGCATGTTGGAAATCTTTGAAGTGTTGGGAGATGCATGAGTGTTGGAAGAAGTAATGGAGCCACCACTAGACATAGGTTCATCAATGTAATCTTGCTTAAGAGAAGTATCTTCACCACATGAGTCACTAGAGGTTCCAAGATCAACAATCTCATCATCGATGAGATCTTGGATTTTATGTTTCAGCTCTATACAATCAAAAGTAGCATGGTCATTAGATTGATGATAAGCACAATAAGCATCCAAGAATGGGTTTCCATATGAGCTAGACTTAGGTAACATGATGATCTTATTGCCAAGAAGTTTTTGCAAAGTGTCATCATAAGAATCTTCCAAGGGAGAAAAAGTTCTATTAGAAGTATGTCTAGGATCTTTTTGTTGTTTCTCAAGTGAATAGAATGCATTCATGTCTTCATCATTAGCTTGGTCAAAGATAGGTCCATCATAAAATTTTAGCATAGGCTCAAAGTAGGTATCACTTGCTTGTCCTCTAAAGAGGTCTTTAATCTAGAAAATGAAGACATTTGATGTCTTGAAGTAGAGCATGTAGACCTAGAAGAAGAGGATGACCTCAAATAAGGTGACTCACATGCATGTAAAGACCTTAAGGAAGATTCATGTAGTGATGCAATCTTTTCCTCTAACCTTTTCTCAAGTTTAGACTTCATTTCTGTCATGTGCTTAGAGAGATGAAGGTAAGAAAGATCATTTGTCTCTTATAGCTCTTTGTATTTCACATATAGATCTTGAAACTCTTTAGTGACATGGAGGATATCATGATCATCTAGATTTGGTTGAGGTTTGGTAGCACAAGGTTTAGATCCCATAGTTTTAGATGCAAAGCCAAGCATAAAAGAGCCTAGAAGATAACTTGATGTTGAAACTATAGAAGGTAGAGTGTTCACTTGCCAAGATAGTAGAGAGAGATTAAAGTGACTTGTCAAACAATATGTCCAAGAAACTTACGACATGAATGACTCAAGTCAATAGCAAGGAAAGATGCCCAAATAGCCAAATAGATAGAGCAAGCGGGGTGACAAGTGAACAACTCTCCAACCCAAGAGTGTAGTCAAGAAATCAATGCAACCATTTCAGCAAAAAACATAACTAGCAAGTGGACATAGACCATGAAGATAGAAAGACCAAGAACACTAAGACCAAAGAGCCACTTTAAGCATGTTCAAAAACAAGAGACATAGAAAATCAAAGTCAAATGATGAGACTCCCCTTAGCAAGCAACAAAAGAAAATGTTTGCATTTGATGTTTTAACTTGGTTGACAAAGTTTGACAATAGTTGATAGCATAGCAAGTTTGATGTTCAAAAACAATTTCTTTCCAAGCAAGATAGTGACACATGGAGTATTCTTCAAACAATCAAGCGAGGGACAAAGCAACCTTGCATGATACAAGCATATGTGATGTGTCAAAAGAATTCCCTAGAATTATTGTCATGTGTATGTTCAAAAGATTTTCACAAGTATACCACATTCGAGAACACATCAAGCAATATCTACCTAGAAGTCATGGTTCATTACTCAACAACTTGGCCCACGCTTGATGCTCCTTTGCCTCACACCAAGTGGTTTCCCACAAGAGATATTGGCTTTGTCATGGAAGTTCCATAAGCACAACCAAGGGAACACATATGGTGAGTGTAAATCTTGGGGTGATCCGGGTAGTCCACTAGGATCAATCCTTGCACCAAGAAGTTGAGTGGCTAAAAAAGGTAGTTACTAACTTAGGATTTTTAGATAGGGCTTCCGTTCATAGTGTTCCTCTTGCTCCCAATTACGGGACACCTCACCTTGCGATGAGTAACCAATCTCGCGACCACAAGAGTACCTTAAGCATTCTTGCCTAGTGATCTCCCTATGGTCAAAATCCCATAAGCGATCACACTAGGTGAAGACAAACACTACATCTACCAAAGTTTTGTGTCCTTGGTAGCCTTGAGTTTATAGTGGGTTGGAAGAGCTAGGTAATCAGCTTGTCCCCACTTGGGTCGTTCCTCTCAGGTTGTCCGAGAGCAGGCCCTCTAAAGGATTCTAACTACACAAAGTGGATCAAATTTTGGAAGTCAAGATTTCTGGTTCACCACAAGGGTGAAGAGCATACTCTCCTATTCCAATCATTTTCTCCCAAACACGCCAAGAAGATTCAGTTACCCCTTGCTTTTGAAACCAAATGGCAAGTCAAGATTTCTGATTCACCACAAAGGTGAAGAGCATACTCTCCTATGCTACATGCTACATATCTCCCCCATAGAGATATTCCTCCTTCTTTCTTACATGAACCTTTCTAAACCTCCCTAATCTTCTCTTTATACATACTACAAAAATGTTTTCTTCTCCCCCATTTCTTAGGAGATGTTTTTTATGCATATTATCCCCCATTGACATCAATAAAAAAGGTATCATTATGTCAATTACTGCTCCAAGCCTTGAACCAGCTCAAGTGTTCTAAGACATTGTTCAAGATCAAATACCAAGAGTCCTCAACAACTGAACTCATCTCAAATACTCCCACATTCAAGAAGCATTAGTATTCAGTCCAATCTAACAATAGTGCTTTGTACCAATGGACTGTATGATCTACTTAGAAGTAGGCAGGAGCATAACCCCAAGCATACCTCTCAAGTACTCAAATGTATCTTTAGGTAAGGGCTTCGTAAAGATATCTACAATCTGATCTTTAGTACTCACATATTCCAATCTAATCTCCTTTTTTATTACCTTCTCTCTCAAGACATGATACTTAATAGATATATGCTTAGTCTTAGAATGTAATACATGATTCTTGGACATACTTATTGTACTTGTGTTATCATATTATATGATAACAGGTTCTGCAAACTCAATCCTAATAACCTTCAGCATTTGTTTCATCCTTATCACTTGATTACAATTTTTTTTTGCTACAACATAATCTGCCTCTATTGTACTTTGTAAAATACAATCTTGTTTCTTTCTCAGCCAAGAAACCAATCTTCCTCCAAGAAAAAATTCCTAACCACTGGTGCTCTTTTTGTCATCCATACTACCTGCCCAATCTACATCAATATATGCACATAGAGTGAAATAAATTCCATAGTCAGATGTTCCTTTCAAATATCTAAATATACCCTTCACTACTACATAATGATTCTCCTTAGGATCATCTTGAAATTGAGCTACAATCCCAACTACATATTCTATATCTAGTCTAGTGTGAGTCAGATACTGGAAACCTCCAATCATGGATCTATACTTCTTCTGCTCAACTATAGGTGTTTCATCCTTACTAGATAACTTGTGACCAATTATCATAGGTGTACCAATAGGCTTATAATTTTCCAATCCAAACCTTTTCAAAAAATCTTTCAAGTACTTATCTTATGGAATGAAAATACCATCACTATTTTGCACAATCTGCAATCCTAGGAAAAACTTCATTTCTCCTATCATGCTCATCTGAAACTCATTCTTCATCTCTAAAAAAAACTTATAACTTGCTTCATCATTTACTCCAAATATGATGTCATCAAAAAATATTACTATTATCAGTAAACCATTCTCAATTTCTTTCAAATACAAGTTACTATCTATTCTATTTTTAACAAATCCAAGTTTTGCCAAATAGTTGTCCAACCTTACATACCAGGTTCTAGGTGCTTACTTTAGACCATATAGAACTTTCTTTAGTTTGCATACCATATCTTTTTCTTATGTTAGTGGAAAACCTTCAAGCTACTCAATATATACCTCTTCTTCAAATTCTCCTTTCAAGAAATCTGATTTAACATCCATCTAATATACTTTGAACTTCTTAATCTCTACATAACCCAAGAACATTCTTATTTATTCCATTCTTCCTACAAGGACATATGTCTCTTCATAGTCTATGCCTTATTTCTGTAAGTAACCTTTGCATACAAGTATGACCATGTTTCTCACAACTTCATCTTGTTCATTCATCTTTTTTCTGAATAACCATTTGGTTCCTATCACATTCTTGTCTTTAAGTCTAGGAACTAACTCCCATGTTTCATTCTTCATAATATGATCTAGTATTTCCTTTATTTCTTGAATCTAATGATCATATTTACATCCTTCATCTACACTTTTAGGTTCAACTTGAGAGAAAAAAAATAATTCACATACTTCTTCATTTACCTGATTACTATTTCTACTCCCAAAGTTTTGTTTTGGAGGTTGACTCTTTGATATACTTCTACTAGAAGTTGTTAATTGAAATCTTTCTGCTGCTCTAGGCTCAAATCTCTTCTCTTCAATCTTACTCTCATTTTTCAAATCATTTTTAGTCTCAATGATAACTGCCACATTTTCATGGTTAGCCTTTAGATCAACAATAGTTACCAAACCTATCTCTTCTACTACTTCATCTTTCTTAACCAATTCAACCTCATCATCACAGTCATTCAAGAATATTTCCATACTTGTTAAAATTATTCATCTTCATTAGAAAGTGAACTCTTTCTATATTTTCTTACTCTCTTAGGAAATCTGGATGCAAAGTGACCTAACTCTTTACGTGTCCAACAAATGAAAATTTTCATACCTTTTGGTTCCCTTTTCATAAGTAGATCAATACCTTCATCGATCTTCTTGTCTTCTTCACATATGGATTTATCTTTGCTTCTATTATTTTGTATACAACAAAAGGATTCTAGATCAGGAAACTCAATGTCTAGATCTTTACACAAATCTAATAATTCACCAAGAAACTCTATCTTTTGTGAGACTTCCTTCATCAAATTTAGGACTATACTTTCTTGCCATGATCTCCGAAATTTTTTAAGATTATCCTTCAAGGACATGATCCTCTTAGTCAATATAATAGAGAGAGGGGGGAGGGGGGTGAATCATTTATCTAACTATTATCATAATTATCAATCTTAATCAAACTTAACCATCACAACTATATTTGGGCCCGAATAGTGATGACAGGTCATCACAATTATGATGGCCACCCATTGCCCAAGTGATAGTACCATGAAGTGGCTCCCATTAGATAGGTGTTAGACTTTTGCAATCACAAATTGCAACAAAAAGGACATCTGTCACAATTGTGATGGACGAAGCTATCGTAAATTGGAATAGAAAAGGGAATGAGTTCATCTTATTGCCATTCCAATTGTGGCAGTAGACCATCATAATTGTGATTGTCTAATCTTTTAGTATGCCACAACCATGTTGTGGGAGTGATGGCTATCCATCAAAATATTCTATCATAATTGTGATGGGTATTTGATAGAAATGTTGTAACCATGATTGTTATCTATTGGAACAAGTTATCTTAATTACAATGGCTTGATGATTTATTTAAAAAAAATTGTTAGCTAACATTGAACTATAGCATCCTTCTACATTGCCTGAAACCAATAGATTCATATAGTTAGTTGTCATGCAATCATAGGTTAAAATTAAACTTCACTTGGTTTTGAGAACAATTTAATATTCTCTACTAATCAAGGCTAACCACATGAAGGTGTAAGCTCATTTGGTCCCACCCCCTCACCCACACCCCCCCCCAACATCTAAAATCTTCAAGAAAGGATCAAATTTAAAGTACAAAAAAAGGTTCCAGACCTACAAAAGTGACATCATTTTCCCATCTTCTATTCCATGCCATTTTTTTGTCACATCCAAAATATGATTCTACCACTCTGAATCGAGAATGCAAATGCAATTGTATTCTATATGCATGGACAATAGATGAAGCTAAAAATTCCTACCATGTTTACATTTATTTAATAGGTCTATGCAAAACTCTAACAAAAATGCAAACCTGTTGGGTTTTTTAGCTCCACCTGATGTCGTATGCATATGAATTGAGATTGCATATTGAACTATGGTATCCTTTTACATTTCCTAAAACCAATAGATTCACACAATTAGTTTTCATGCAATCATAGGATAATGTTGAGCTTCACTTGGTTTCAAGAATAGTTTAATATTCTCTACTAATCAGAACCAACCACGTAAAGATGGAAGCTCATTTCCTCCCCTCCCCCAACATCTATATTCTCATTAACATCTAAAATATTTAAGAAAGGATCAATCCTTAAAGTACAAAAAAAGGTTTTAGATCTACAAAAGTGACATCATTTTCCCTCTTCTAGTGCATGTCATTTTCCATCGCATCCAATATAAGAATCTGCCACTCTAAATTGAAAATGCACATGCAATTGCATTCTATATGCATGGACAATAAGCAAAGCTGAAAAAATCCACCATGCTTACATTTATTTAATAGGTCTATTAAGTTTTTAAAATTACAAACCATATACGTATGTGTTTAATAGGTTTATTAATAAAATTATACATACACACATATATATACATATGTATATATGTATATATGTATATACATACATAGATACATACCTAAACATAAAAAGATCACAAGGGCATGGCAATGAGATGTGGAGATCACAAGGGCATGACAATGAAATGTAGTGATCACAAGGGCACAATAATGAAATCCTAGATCTCCACTAATCTCCACAATCCACAAGATCTCTCTATATACATACATACATGCATACACATACAAACATACATACTTTGCATGATTTAGATGTAATTTCATCATGGCAGAGGCTTGTGCAAGGGAATGAGCTTCATAATTATGGCATTTATATAGAAGTAGAACTTGCTTCTTCAAATCCTTACACTTAAATCTTCACTAAATTTATTCTTCGAGTAGTGAGAATACTTGCTACAAAGTCCTGGGAGCCAAGGGACCTTGAACCTATGCTACATTTTCTAGATACATAATAGACATTACTACTAGCTTTAGTACTTAATAACATTATGAATCATACATAACATGTGTAACAATGGCAAGTGGGAGCAGGAGTAGACAGGGAAAAGGATGGGGAAGTGTGCCTTTTCAAAATTTGAAACCTATCCTAGGCGAGATTCCTCAAGGAGGAGGGAATCGAAAGCCTGGAATGTAGGAGGGGGTTGCAGAGTGTTAGGCGACCATAGAAATTAGAGATGTGACAAAGAATGGAGATGGGGACTCACGTGAAAAGAGCAGAGGTCCAGAAAAGCCTTTTCTGCCACCCAAGGTGGATCGGTATGGGGTACTTTCAGCAAAATGGTCATCTCTTTTTGGAGTTAAACCTATTGGTAAGTCTTCTTTTCCACTGGTTAAAATTCTATCTAGCCTGGATAAGGGTTCTTGTGTGATTTTTATTCTAGATGAGTTGGTAGATCATGAATTGCTTCAATGGCTTCTACCCTAGTGGGAAATTTTATTGAGCAAAGGGAAAACATAGATATTGTAAGATCTTTCACTCAGAAGAAATGGAACCTTAAAGGATAGGTCAATGTAACAGCAATGGTGGCTTCCTATCTTTTGATTTCACATGCATTGAGTACTTGTCAAACATCCTATGTGAAGGGCCTTGGAGTATACGTCACTCAACCCTGGTGCTCCAGAAGTGGTCTTTGAAGCTAGATTTGAATGACTCATTTTTTGTACAAGCACCTATTTGGGTAAGACTTCTAGAGCTGCCTCTAGAGTTCTAGAATGAGGATGTGTTCATGGGGGTGGAAAATTCATTTAGTGAACTTTTGTCAATAGACCCGATAACGGCTTCCAGAAGGAGACTAATATATGCTAGGATTTGCATTAGAGTGAGGGAAGGGGACGATATGCCAAAAGTTGTGTGCTTTCACTCTAAGCTTGGAACACATACTAAGAAGTTGGATTATGAAATTGTTCATTTTGCTTGTTTTCACTATTTGAAATATGGGCATAAGGAAAATCAATGTCCTAAGGCTAAAGTTGAAAAGAAAAGTACTCCAATGTTTTCCAAACCTAGAAAGGAGAAAAAGATATAGAAAAAAAAAGGAAATAAAGGAAGGCCAAAAGACTCAAGAAAATTCAGTGGAGGCCCTGGAGGCCCCTACTAAAGGAGGGAACAAACTAGCCTAGAATGAACCAAAGGTAGATAAGAAAGTAGATAAGGTCTTATCTAGACCAAAGATTATTGAGGTGAAAGACCTAGTTAAGATAGTGGAAGGCCCTGTTAAAGGAGGTAATAAGCCAAACCATAGTGACTCAAAGGTAGACAAGACAGTGGATAAGGTTTTGCCTAGATCTAAGTTAAGTGAGGTGAAAGAACTAGTCAAGAAACCTAGATTCTTTGAAGTCAAGGAGGTGGACTACCTAGCAAAGCATCTCAAGTGGAGAGGAAGGAGAATAGGATAGAGAATGATAATCTATCTCAAGAAATTATTTTGTCAGCTACCCAAAGGGAGAGAAAGGGGGAGCAAGCTTTGAATAATGAAGGGGAGTTAGAGAGGGATAAAAAAGAGGAATTCTTGGTTGTTCCTTCTTCTTTTAGGAAGGACCAATTTGTTTCATGTAATCTGGAAGAGAGATTTGAGAGGGACAATTCCTTACCTCTAGTTAAGATGGAAAGTGTTAATGACTATTTGAAGCAAAATAAAGGAAAGCCAAAAAAGAAAAATAGCCAGGAGCCCTCCCTGGTTTCTCCAGCATAGGCCAAGACTTTTGGAAGACCAAATGTGGGAGGGAGGTCAAGGTTAGTAGGAAGGAGGCTTGTTAGTCAAGTCATACAAGATGAGGCCAGAAGGTGTTTGGCAGATGGGAGCCAAAGAACTATTTTGGAGTGTACCTCTAATTTGAAATGAAGATAATTCCTTGGAATATTAGGGGCCTTAATGGGGCCCATAGAAGGAAATTCTTATGAGTATGATTAGAGATCAGAGAGTTGATATTTTGATGATTCAAGAGATAAAAATGAAGGAGATTCTAGGTAAGATTTCCTTTAGCAATAATATGGTTGGTGAGGCTTCAAACTCTGAAGGAGTGTTAGGGGGTTTGCTTACTCTTTTTAATAATAAATAGTTCAGATTTACTTCCTTGTACAACGATGGCAATATTTTCTTTTGTAAAGTGTTGCATTTGCATTCCAATGATTATTGGTTCCTTTTGAATGTCTATGCCCCTAATTCTAAAAGGGAAAGGGAGAATTATTGAACTAAGATTTGTGATATGGTTAAGACTAATAATTTGAATAAAGGTATCATTATGGGGGACTTCAATACTCCTCTAATGGGTGAGGAGAAATTGGGAGGTTTGGCCCCAGATTGGGAAAACAAGATGGATCTCTCCAATTTTATTAATAGTTTGGCTTTGTTGGATGTGGATCTTTCGGGTGGAACTTATACTTGGTCCAATAAAAGAATTGGAAGTGATTGTATTCAAGTTTGGTTGGATAGAGCTCTTATTTCTCTAGACTGGTTGAATTCTTTTTCTTGCAAGTTGTCCCTACTCCTAAGAGTTGGCTCAGATCACTCCCCAATATCCTTCTTGGTTGTCTCTCTTGAACCTAGGAGGAACTTCCCTTTTTAGTTTTAAAAGATGTGTACTTCCCATCTTGATTTATTGAATAGGATATGCTATTAGTGATGTATGGAAGTGGAAGGGACAACTAAGTTTAGAGTTGCTAAAAAGTTAAGCAATGTGAAACAGATGATTAAAGTCTGGAACAAGATGGATTTTGGCCATATTTTTTAGGACAAAGAGGAGCTATCTGTCAAGCTTACTTCAATTTAGGACACTATCCAATAGGATGGGTAAAATGATTTGAATAGGAATGTTGAGATGTCTATTCTGACTGACTTGCACAATATTATAAGCAAAGAAGAGAAGTTCTGGAAGCAAAGATCAAGAATCAATTGGCTTAAAGAAGGGGATCAGAACACCGTGGTTTTTCATATTTCTACTCTAAAGCATAGAGAAAATAATAGAATATTAGGTTTAGAAAAGGGGCAAGATCTTTTGACTAGAGAGAATGATATTTTTGCTAAGGTTGTTTCTTATTTCTCTTCTCTTCTATCCTGGGATCCCTTGTTATCAGAGGTGGATTAGAATGAAATTGTCTCTTGTCTTCCATAGATTATTCAACCCGATCATAACAAAATGTTGAGGGAGATCCCAAAAGCGTAGGAAGTTAAAGAAGCTTTGTTTTTTTTGCTTGCTAACAAATCCCCTAGACTAGATGGTTTTCAAACTTTCTTTTTCCAAACTTATGGGGATGTGGTTATGGAAGATGTGGTGAAGGCTATTCAAGAATTTTTTGGAGCAAGAAGCATTCTAAAAGAGATCAATTCTACTTTCTTGGTCCTCATTCATAAAAATTTTTGGGTTGATTCTTTGGATAAATTTAGACCTACTAGTCTTTGTAACTCTTTCTACAAGATTATCTCAAAGGTGTTAACTTCTAGAATTCTTAAAATTCTCCCTTTGATTATATCTCAACAACAAACAAGTTTTTTCCTGGTAGACAGATATTGGATTCTATTGTGATGGTTCATGAAGTGATCCATTCCATGGAAGTAGGAAAAAGAGAAGGTATGCTTCTTAAGCTAGATCTTTCTAAAGCCTATGATCAGGTGGACTGGATTTTCCTTGGTTTGGTGCTTTAGACTTTTGGCCTTGATCAAAAAGTTTGCAAGCTTATATCTTAGCTTATTTCTACTTCTTCTCTTGCAATCTTAGTAAATGGGGCTCCCTCAAATTTTTTCAAACCTTCAAGAGGGTTAAGATAGGGGGACCTTCTCTCTCCTATTTTGTTCATTATCATGGTTGAATGTATTGGAAGATTGATTGAGAAGAATAAGCAAAAAAGGAGTGCTTCTTTTTCTCATCAATAATTTGTGGATGATACTGGAGGGGAGGCATCTATTAAGGAAGAAAAAGTGATGAAGAATATTTTGGATACGTATATCAGAGGATTGGGACAGCTTATTAATTGGGAGAAAATATTTGTTTTCTTCATTAATACTCCAGAGGATAGACAAAGGAAAATTGTGAGGATTCTTGGGTGTAGAGTGGGGAAGCTCCCTTCTAGTGATCTTGGTCTCCCTATGGGTACTAAGATTCCTAATTCTTTCTGGAATGGGATTCTTGATAGGTTTAGCAAGAACTTGGTGGGGTGGTAAGTGGCTTCTTTTAATCAAGCAGGCAAATGTCTTTTGGTTAAATCCACACTTCAGAATCTTTCGATGTATGCCCTAAGTCTATTTGGGATATTGGTTAAGTTCTTTAACAAAAATGGAAAAGATCTAAAGAGATTTTCTTTGTTTTGGACTTTAGGGTTAGAAAAGATATCCCCTTGTGGCTTGGGATAATGTCTGTCTTCCTAAGAGCTATGGGGGCCTAGGAATTAGGAAATTAAAGCATCTTAATAAGGCTCTTCTAGCAAAATAGATTTGGCACATCTTTAATAGTACAAGGGAATGGAGAGATATTTTTGTTAACAAGTATGTTAGAAGATGTACTATTCAGTTCTTGCTCAATAGTGAAGACATCTTGAATGGGTCTATCATTTAAAATGGTATCCTTGAGGAAAGGGACCTGGCCAAAGGTAAGATTAAGTGGAAAGTGGGTAATGGTGATGAAATTCTCTTCTAACATGATAATTTCTTGATACAAGGCCCCCTTATAAATAATCCTATCTTTGAAAATTGGTCAAAGTTAGTGATTATAGAACACACCGGGGTTGGAGAGACCTCTCTTTCATTTTAGATTACCTCAAGTCGGTTATGATAATGCTAAACTCTATGAATCTTAATAACAAGAGGGATGAATTAATATGGGGAGATAACCCTAATGGTTGTTACTCAATTGTATCAAGATATAACTCTCTTTAGAGCTTGAATGAGAAGCCCCCTTGGGCTAAAGCCTAGTTACCTGGTCTTACCCCAAAGATTAATATTTTTTTCTAGTTGGCTTTACAAGACAAAATTCTTACCTAGGATAATTTAATCAAAAGAGGACATTATATGCCTAATAGATGTATATTGTCTAAACATCGAATGGAATCAGCTAATCATATGTTTATCCATTTTCTTTATTCAAGGGAGGTTTGGGATAGCTTAACCAAAAACCTTGGGGTAAGTTGGTGCAAGCTAGGTAATGTACTATATTTCTTTTTTCGATGGAATAGTATGTTTAAAGGCACAAATCTATAGGATGTAAGTACCTAGTCTTTGCCTCATTTCTATTGGGGAGTCTGGAAGGAAAGAAATAATAGAATCTTCAAAGATAGAAAGAAACTTGCTTTTGTTCTAGTGGAAAAGATATATAGAAACATAAAGGAAAATTAACAAATTAGAAAGGGGGGAGACATTGAAAATGGTGGTAATAAGAAGGAGAAAGATAAGGAAATGAGGACTAAAAGATAGGAGGTGAAATGGTTGCTCCCTCTTAAGGGATGTCATAAATAAAATTTTGATGGTGTGGCTAAAGGAAACTCTGGACCTTCAAGTTGTGGAGGTATCATTAGAAATAGCTATGGTGGAGGGGTGGTGGCTTTTTCCCACCCTTTGGGTTATCAGACAAACCATTATGCAGAAGCCAGTGCTACATGCCACACAGTGAAATTAGCTTTGGACATGGGAGTTAAAAAATTATGGTTGGAGGGGGTTCAAATAACATCATAAGGTGTATTAAAGGGGTCACCCAACCATTATGGTCCATAGCTAATATCATTGAAGAGACCCACTCCTTTCTTGGCAATTTTGAAAGTGTCCACATCACCCATGAATATAGGGAGGCAAATTATGTGGTAGACTGGTTTGCCAATGAAGCAGTTAGGCAAGATAAGGTGATGATTTGGAATTTGGGTGGCAATATCTCAGAAGAAGTGAAAAGCTTAATTGAGCTGGAAAAATCCCATGGAGGTACAGTGGATATCTAATTGTAATAATGGTTATTAATCAGAGTTTGGGTTTGAGTATTTGTATTATGGTATTTACAAAAAATTCAATCAGATGAGGTTATCAGTGTCAAATCAACACATTTCTTGGGTCAATTTTTTTCTCTTCCTTTACCATTTTTGGGGTGAACAAAGACATATTAGTGATTATCAGAGAGGTGGCCATCAGGGTTTTTAGAGGTTGGAGAAGGGATATTAGAGGTTAGATTTTATGAGAATAGTTAGTGTTGAAAATACAAAAATGGTAGGGGAAAAAAGTAGGAAGGAACCTCTTGGTCAAGTAGATAAATGGAAACAAAGGACTAAAGTCTGGGAAAGTTAGAGAATGGTGGTATAGCCAACTATATTACTAAACTTCATGGTTTTGACCCTATGATCACTAATAGTATGGTTAATTCATGGAGGTTAAAGTGGATGGGGTTTTTTTTCAAGTCACTAAGGAAGTCATTGCTCTTGTAACTAAATTTTTGGCAAAGAGGTTGAAGTTTTACAGAGATGAGAAGGTGTAAGTGAACATTATGAAGGATTTTGTAAAGAATACTTAGGAGAGAAATGAATTGGTAAAGTGTGAAATTTACTACAAAATGGATTCAATCAAGAAGCTATGGAGGTATTTTTTATGGGCTATTATAGAGTATAATTCTTTGGACACTAGATTGATAGAGTAAGAACACACCATTTTGTTTTACTCAATCACTTCCGCTATGGTGTCAAGATTTTGTTCCCTTTTTATTTATATACTTCAATGTGTAAGGGTATTTTTGGGCACAAGAAGAAACCCTCTATGAATCTGACCCTACATGAGGGGTTATTGCTTCTAATTTATGAGCATTTCAAGGCTCAGACCATAAGAGAAACCCCCCTACAAGGCCTGGATGCATATGTGGATACCGAAAGTTCCAGCTTCTCGTCTAATACGGAGGATGTCAAAAGTATTAGTTCAAAGGGTGAAGAAAACATTTTTCCTAGAAAGAAAGCCAAAGATTTAGAGAATAAATTGCCCTCATCAATTGAAACCCTGAGCAGGAAGAACCTTAGAGGACATGGGTCTAGAGCTTCAGGCCAAGGAGATGAAGAGTACAACAAGGAAGGGGAAGATATGAAAACTAATGAAGAGGATGATGGGGAGGCAAAAACTAAGAAAGAGGAGTCGGTGGCTAAAAAATAGAGGAGGTCTAAAGAGAAGGATGCAGAGGGGATTTTGGATTCTAGGTCAAAGATCTTTGCCATTCATCTTTCCCCTATTCATCCTCAAGAATAGGACAAGGAGAAGAAAGATGGTGAGGGAGGAGAGTTGGTAATTAAGGATAACTACATAGCCTGGAAAAATTTTAATGTAAGAATTTCCAAAATGGGTATTGTTAGAGAGGCTATGAACCCCCAAATTCTAGAAGAAAAATAGGGTCAGCTCTAGTTGGAGGATCTCATTGATCTAGCAATGGTAGCTATTATAGATAATGCAAGGGAAATTGGCATGAATTTTTTGAATAATTCTAGAAACAGTATGATTGACAATTTTAGGTCAATCAAATGGCTTTACCATGAATTGGAGTTCAGAGAAAAAATAGGTCAGCTAGAAAACAAAAGGAAGATGCTAGATTGTGGAAATTTGAATGAACGGGGGCATTGACTCAATTTGGCTAAGAAGAAAATCTATAATTTGGAAAACTACAATCATAATCTAGCAACTCAGATGATATCCATTCTAACTTCTATCATTGATAATATCTCATCCTTTACTAGAATGCTAAAAGCCAGAGGTCTTCTAGATTAAAACAAGGAAAAGGAAAGAGAAAGAACTAGAATGGAAGAAGACATGATGACTAACATTACCTTTAGTAGCATGGATTAGGATGGTCAAAAGAAGTAGGAGCAGATGGCTGAGGAAATTAACAAATCCTATGAATCAGTGGAAACGATGTAGGAGCTCGAGAGAAAGACAAAGGATTAACTTTGGTTTTTCTTTTCCTATCTTTTGGATTGTTAGATTGTTCTAGGTTTTTGGTTAGCTGGCTTGTTGTCTATCTGTTGTAATGGCCCTTTGGTTGGATTTCGTTCTTTGGCTAGGCTTTAACTACTTATTATTAGCTTTTTGATATGTTCTAACTTTCAAGTTTCAAGATCCCTGTAAAACCTATTTTACTTATCAAAAACATTATGGATCATATAGTGATGCCCATATTAATAGCAACAATAGATACTTGGGATCCTCACAGGGAGAGCATTCCAATACATGCATGGTTACATCCTTAGCTTCCATTTTTGGGCCAGCATATAGAGCCTTTATATCCAACCATTTGTTATAAATTGGGGAATGCACTTCATGCCTGGCATTCAAGTGATGCATCTACATATGCAATTTTATCACCTTGAAAAACTATATTTGACCTACTAGCTTGGAACATTTGATTGTTCATTGTATTATACCTAATCTAATGATAGTTCTATAGGTATTTGTAATCAACTCAACTAATCAACAACTAGACCAATTTAACTGGGTTATGGCTTGTTTCTTTCTAAAAATATCTGCTATGATATATTTTTATAAAATTTCTTGCAAACTCTACCCATTTTTCCTGATCTTCATTATTTTTGTCAAGAATTTTGAGGTAAGTCACTTAGCATGAGTTGAATGAGTTTTATTTTTTATTTTTTTGTATTTTGGAATATGTATGCAATTGGATCAATTTTTCTATTGTGCCAAGATATATATATATATATATATACACACACACATATATACATATGTATCTACTATATGCATAAATACATACATATATAAATATACATAAATAATAGTAATATATGTATTACATTTGCATTTTCTTTGTCATTGCTTATAAGAGTGTTTTAAGGTTGGGAATCACTTCAACATCCTTTGCATGATTTAGAGGTAATGTCATTGTGGCAAAGGCTTTTGCAAGGGAATGAGCGTTGTGAGTTAACATATAATATCTTAAAATAGTTAAGTGCTACCTAACTATGTCTAAGGTGTCTGCACACTAGAGGCATACTCTACCTACCAGACTACCTACATACATGTATCCATAGGATCAAGACTCTTGAAGTACTCACTCTAACGAATATCTAGTTCTAGTTTTTAATTATTTTGATGTAGTTGTATTCCTATAACCATAGGTGATCTTTACTCACCTAATACAACTATTCGCCATCATACACCCACTCGGGTGAATCATGTGGTTTCCTATAATTGCAATATTGTAATACCCTATTGCAACATTTGTGTTGTAGTTTAAAGTTAATGTAAGGTTAACCTATATATGTCCTAACTCACTCCTTATATAGTTATGTTTAAAAGCTTGTGACAATAATCAATGGGTCTAAATAGACCAGTCAAGTTAATTTTAAAAATTAGAATTCAGCCTTCTATTGTCAAAAGTCAGGTAGACTAGGTTGCATCTACTGAAATATCTTAAGATAAACCACAAGTACAGATTCTTCATTCTATAAGAGGACCCTTTATTCAAATGTAAAATTGGTTACACATGCATGATTCTTTTGTTTAATGCAAAGATGGTTTTGAAGCACATATTCTTTTGTTAAATGTAAGGTTTATTACATAAACATCTATACGTGTATGAGAATGGTAAGTTACTTAGAATGTCATGAGATCAATCTTTAAAGTACCTAGAATTTCCTCATTACCTCCTGCTACTCTCAAGGGAAGTGCATCTTCATTGCTCACAAGCAGTTCATCACATTTCTTTAGTGATTCATGTACATCTAACATAGGTACATCTAGGAATGTCATTGTCTCATCCTGCATAAAATGAATCCAATATTAAAAAATACCCCTTAAGAAATAATAGTTCAAGTGAAATAAATACATGAAAAAATGAGAGAGAAAAGAAGGAATCTACTTACCAATAGGTATTTCCATTACATCTATGGCCATGCTACATGTTGAGTGAGTTTTATTATTTTTCTATTGTGCTAATATCTCTCTATTTATATATATACATACATACATACATACATAGACACACACATATGTGTGTGTATGTATATATACACATATATACATATACATATCTACATACAGTACATATGTATATATATGTATGTACATACATACATATGTATATATATGTATGTACATACATACATATATATACAGATATTACAATGACAGAACAATGTGATGCAGAGACCACAAGGGCAAG
Organism: Cupressus sempervirens; assembly: GCA_028749045.1. NCBI lineage: Eukaryota > Viridiplantae > Streptophyta > Pinopsida > Cupressales > Cupressaceae > Cupressus > Cupressus sempervirens. Next base: position 323,589,690 of record CM053790.1, read on the forward strand.
GCAATGAAATGCAATGATCATGAGGGTGCATACATGCATACATATATATACATACATACATATAGAGATATATATATATACATACATACATACATACATACATGTATACATAGAGATTTTTTTAAGGTGTTAATTGACTTACCTCAATATCCTACACAAAAATAATGCAGACCAAGAAAAATGAGCAGTGTTTGCAAGAAATTTTACAAAAACATATAATAGCAGAAATTTTTAGAAAGAAACTAGCCATAACCTAGTTAAATGGGTCAAGTTGATTAGCTAGGTTGATTACAAATTCCTTTAGAACTATCATCAGATTAGGTACAATAAAATGAACAAGATATAGATATTACAAGAGCATGATAATGAGATACAAAGATCACAAGGTCATGGCAACAAAATGCAGCTATCACAAGGGCACGGCAATGAAATCCTAGATATCCACTAATCTCCACAATTCACAAGATCTCTCTCTATATATATACACATACATATGTGTGTATGTATATGTGTGTGTGTGTGTGTGTGTGTGTGTGTGTGTGTGTGTGTGTGTGTGTGTGTGTGTGTGTGTGTGTGTGTGTATTCATACATATTGAATAGAAAGAAAATGGATCTTTAACAATGCGTAGGACGTTCACCACTATTCATTGTTTTAAGAGTTGATATGAAATAAGGAATAGAAATGCTTGAAATTTGACAAGATAAGCTACATACCTCGAAATGGAACCAATATGAAAATACATGTTTTTTTATTCTTGTAGCATAGTTTTCAAAAAAATTGCAAATGTTGAAACAGAGAAAACCCATAAATATTTTGTCCTTTTGAAGGGAGGTCAACCTTGACCATGTTGGCAAGGTATAATTGTGCCATGGAAAGTCAACCTTGACCTTTTTTGCTCTGATGAAAATTTTATTTGCAGATCTTAGAAGCTTTCCAAAAAGGATATCCAAATCTACACTCCAATCTTTGAAATAGTACCTGCATATATTTGAAAATAGGGTTTTGGGGTGGCTATATAGGGTTTTGCCTTAGTCAAACCCCCATTTTGGTGATTTTCACCTCCATGAATAATTGGATACAATAGAATGTGTGTGTATTAAATGTTTAATGCCAAGATCTAATCTACTAGATTGAAACCCTAGCATGAATATATATGTATGAGAAAACAATGCATAGGCTTGAATAAGATAAGAAAGCATACCAAGCCCCCAAGGATAAATTACTCCTACCAAACTCATAATCTATAATTTCTACCTCATTATTGTATCTTTGAATGCTTGAATATTGATAATGGTGGATCAAGGAGGATTAGATCTCTTTTTTCTCCAAATAGATGTTCACAAGGGTATAAAAAAGCTTTATATCCATAATAGCTTGATCTTCTATATCATTCTCTTGCAATATTTCATCTTCATAGCATCATCTCTTAATTGTACTTGTCCTTCTAATTTCTTGTCCATTCTCCCTCTAGTTGTATATAGATGCAAATGAGAGTCTTTATATAGAGGCTTCAAGGTGAGGCTCCTAGAGTAATATGAGGACCCATAATTAAAATTTCACCTTGAATTATGGTCCAATCAACATAACCGACTAAGGAGGAAGAGAATCAAATGAATCTCAAATTAAAACCCTTCCATATTTCAATTCGAAAGCCCGGCACTGATTTCGATGCCCTCTGAGACCAAAAATAAATAAGGGGATCAAACTCCTAAATATTTCAAGGATGACCTCAACTGTAACATAGGTGAGGTTCAACCTTGACCTTGCCTGAAGTCAGGGTCAACCTAGGAATCGTCATCAAGCAAAACAAAAAAAGGGGGATTTTGAGGATGCTCGAAAACCTAAAAATGATGTCAAAACAAGATTAAATGCGTAGAATAGACACCAAGTCCTATAAAAAATATGATAAAGGCTAGAAGGACCTATTCCTAAGTCTTAACTAGAAAATAAAGCTATTAAGGAGGGAAATTAAGGAGAATCTTTGAGATCCTAAACCTAATTTCACCTAGAATGAAGGAATCAAATGTAGAATGCATCCTTAATGTTAATCTATCATGGTAAATATACTAAGAGAGGGTGATAAACCTACCACAATGAAAGTGCTTCCATTTTAATATGTTATATTTAGCCCCCACTTTAGCTCAAATATGACACTACGTGAATATGCAAGCTAAAGTAAGAAAACATCATAGTAAATAAAAAGGATACAGCCAAGTCCTTAATGTAGAGATCTTGCAAAAAAACTATTAGAACCTGCAACACAAAAGGTTAATGAAAATCCATAAACCACCTAAAGCTTACTAAATGTTAGTTTAGAAGGTCATAAAGCCCCTTATGCCCCCCTATTTTGGCTTTCTATTTTTGAAGGGTGAAATAGGGTGATAAGGATAATTCTAGACACTAAATATGCAGTTTGTTGAAAAGATAATTCTTAAACCAATTAGAATGATTTTTAACCTTCCTAAATTGATTCAAGAAGTTAGGTATCTAAATCATGTTTCTAATGCCACTGATGGCACCAAAAATAGAGTTACCGAGCTCAAGTTATGATGAAAAGAGTGAATGTCTATCTAAATGCATGAGACAAGAGGAATCTGAGTTTACCATGATTAAAACCTAAAATAAACCCTAATTTTACCTATGAATAATGAAAAGGAAATCATGCTTACTCATTCTTACCTTTTGTAGATTCAAAAAAGGAAGCAAGATGCTAAGGAGAGAAGAACTTTAAGTGACATGCATGGAGTTGTCAAGAGACAGTGTCTAGCTACCAGACAGCCACTTCCCAAGGTGAGTTTGTTGTTGTTTTATTTTGTACCTTCCAAATATGTGATTTATGTAGGTAAGGTTGACCTTGACCCTTAACAGCTGACCGTGACCCATAAATATGAACCTTGACCCAAGAAAGTCGACATTAACTATCAAATTTGCACTCATTCTAGGATGAAGTCATCCTTGACCTAACAAGGTCAACCTTGACCTAGAAAGGTTGACCTTGACCTAGTCCAAGTCAACCTTGAACTATTAAGGTCAACCTTGACCTAATCAAGTTTAGTTTACAAATTTAATGATATAGAATATTGATATGTTGTTTATCTAATCTTACAGGACATGATTCATCTCTAAGAGCATCCCTTTGGAGTGTTGCTTGTTACCATCATAGAGAGATTTTCTAAGTTGGATGAGGGGGATTTATAGCTTTTGAGAGATGTGGGAATGTACTGAGTAGTAGTCCTACCACAGATCAAATTACATCAAGCAATGTTATCCACTCTTATAGAGAGATATGGGATGAGGATACATGATCCTTTCATCTTCCCTCAAGAGAGATCATAGTTACATTAGAGAATGTCTATAGGACCCTATAGCTTCTAGTCTGAGGTGAAACCATCAAACCTAGAGAATAGTGAGTCTATGAGGATATCCTTGTAGACAAGGAGTATTGCTTGTTACAGATTCCATAGATGTGGACTTGATAAAATCATGTCCTTCTATCATCCATATTATCAGGCCCTACTCCTCTAGTACAGAGAGTGATTCTTGGTATAGTATCCTTGGTTGTGTTACCCAATGCCAAATGTATTATATATTTGACACTACTTACTCATGTTATATGGAGGATCATGAAGAGTGAGAGGATTGTGTTCTCACGGGGCTGTAGCATGCTATCTTAGCTATACCATGAGTTGTGTCATTTGGTGAAATATCAGAGAGAGAGTCTGTCTATATGCACTCTTCTACAAATTTGGTTGTTTGAGCACTTTACATGTACATGTCCATAGGGTATCCCAGAGCTGGTAGATGTGAGAATAGCTAGAGTTTTTTTCTTATCCATTGAAGAATGCCTAATAGTTTGGAGATATCTTGTTTTGGAGAGTATCTCTAGATTGCATTCCTAGTGTAAATGTGATATGGATACCCTATTGTTGGATGACAGATTGGCTTGATACTTGATTCTAGATGAGATACTCATAGCAAAATAAGTTTCTAGAGAGTCATCTAAATCACATAGTGGTTCCATACTACTATGATTGGGTGATGAGATAGTTTGGCTTAGTACAGGAAGTCCCTAGAGTAGTACCTCACTATGTGCATCTGAAGTATTAGAGACTTGGTGCCATACATTGACCATTGGGAGTAGTTATAGAGGACAGTGATGCCAGTGATATAAATAATATAGAGGTACCATCATATGTGACCTATTCAAGCATAAGCCAACATTACATTAGGTACTGGAGTCTATAGGGGTCCCATCTTATCTACCTTGAGGATTATCCTACAAGTGATCTAGGTGCTTCAAAGAGGACACATCAAGATGATGGTATAGTAGAGGAGGATGAGGACATCAGAGATTAGGAGCACATATCTAAGGGATATCCATGGAGGAGAAGAGAGAGGATAGAGCAAAGGATAGAGAAGAGGAGAGATCAGAGGAGATGCCCCAAGTTGGTGATATTGGTGCAGATGTACACATTTATCACATATAACCACTAAGATCTTGATGGCCCCTACCCACCCATATAGAGACACCATCAATGAGGCTTAGACATAGTGAGCATGGAGAGAGCAATCACTCCATGCCCCCACCATCCAAACCTTTCAATGATTTCTAGGAGGGAGACCTAGGTATGAAATATGAAATATGATTGACTATGTAATTTGATTTGAAAAAGTATGAAATTGATAAATGTAAATTTTATTCTACAACTAGCATAGCAAAGTGAAGGACTTGTGTATCTAAGGTTCTAAAGGATACATTCATATCCTACTAACTACCAATAAGTGATTGAGAGTCCTCTCTTAGCTATAGAGATCCCAACAGGCATGATGATATCTTTTTAGTTGTCTAATGAGAGTTAAGGATGTTTAGGGAAAGGGAGGAGAAATTAATAGCTGAGCTACAAAGTACCTGAGACTTCTCACATGGTATGAGCATATCCAAGAGTCACACATAGATACATACGTCTAATGTTCCTATTATAGGCCAAAGAGATCTGGTAGCCATCGTCCATCAAAGCACAGTGATAGATAGGACCATTGACTATATATGTATTAGAACTTAAATCAATTTATGATGAATGAAAAAAATTGTTTACTATTTAGTTTTGTATTTAATATACAACTTAATAGAGGATGCATAAATATATTCAATATGTAATTTTGGTAAAACTACATAACCTATAAAACAATGTCTATAAGGAATATATAAATACACAAAGAAAAAGAATAAAATAAAGGTAAGGATAATAACATTTAAGATGCATAATATTAATAGGTTCCTTAAAAGAAACACCATCCATATCAGCAAGTTTATAAGCACCAAAACCAAAATCTTCAATAACAACAAAAGGTCCAAGCAAATTAGGGCTAAACTTTCCTTTTTCACTAGGTAAAGCATTCACATTTTGTTGATTCTCATATAAACCTAAATCACCAACCAAAAATGTTTTTTCAGTTACCTTATGATTATATTGCTTCTATAAATATTTATGATAAGCTTTTATATGCTCTAATGCATGTATCTATTATTCAGCCAACATTTCTAACTCTTGTAAATGTTGTTCTCAAAAAGTATTTTTCTCAATTATCCCATGAATTAAAACACGCAAAGAAGTTATTTCTAATTCTAAAGGTATAATAGCATTAGTACCATAAATGAGATTATAAGGAGTACCTATGGCAATACAAACACTTGTCCTATAAGCCCATAAAGCATATCCCAATTGAGTATGCCAATCTTTTGCATGCTTGTTAACTATTTTTCTTAGAATCTACTGAATGATTTTATTTGATGCTTTAGCTTGACCATTAAATTGAGGATAATAAGGAGTTGAAATTTTATGTTGAATTTGATATTTCTCCAAGAATTTTGTGATTTCTTTTTTTTGAAGAAGTACCATTATCCAAAACTATCGTTGAAGGTATACCAAATCTTGTTATGATATTATTAAGGATGAAATCAGAAATAACATTCATAGTTGTTGAATAAAGAGGAACAACTTCAACCTACTTCGTAAAATAATCCATAGTAGTTAAAATGTAAGTATGTCCTTGAAGAGAAGGTGGTGAAATTTTTCTAATAAGATCAAGACCCCAAATACTAAAAGGCCATGGAGAAACTTGATTACAAAGCTCACAAGCAAGAGCATGAATCAAATTACTATGTTGTTGACATTGAGGACATTTCTTAACAAACATAAAAGAATCTTGCTCCATCATTTGCTAATAATATCCCATTCTAAGTAATTTATTGACTAGAGATTTTCCACCAAAATGCCCTCCGTAAGAACTAGAATGAGATTCTCCCAAAGCTACCAAAATTTTAGTTATGTTGAGACATCTTAATAAGAATCCTTCATAAGAGCATTTGTAAAGTGTATCTCCTAAAATGATGTAATGTGATGCAAGCTTCCTAATACAATTATGCATGTTTCTTGTTGCCAATTTGGGAAAAGTACCATCTTTCAAAAAATGAAAAATGTGAGAATGCCATTCATCCAAATACAAGTTAAAACAACTAGAGGTAATCTTTTTAGAAATTGTAGGGTTTTTAAGAGTTTGTATAGTAAATTGAAAGTTGTCCACATTATTTTCAAGGCACACCAAACAATTTGTGCTTGCCATGGCATCCACATGTTGATTATCTTTTCTAGGTAAAATTTGAATTGTATAAGAAGAGAATTGTAAAAGCACATCAAGAGCCAAATCTCTATATTGTGTCATTTTATTATTCTTATTTTGATAACCCCCTTTAACTTGTTCAATAATCAATTTTGAATCTCCATATATTTCAAGTGTTTGATGTGAAGGGATGAAGTTGCTTGTAAACCAGTTATAAGAGCTTCATACTTTGCAATTTTATTAGTATAAAGAAAATTTAATTTGTATGATAAAGGGATTTTTTTTTGTAGGAGGAATTACGGTAATACCAACACTAGATCATCTCTTACATTTAGATCCATCAAAATACAATTCCCCAATATCATCTTGTTGAAGAGTAGAAATATTATCATCGGGAAATTTTATTGAAGTAGAACATGTTTTTGAGTGAGGACAAGGAGCTTCAGCTAAATAATCTATTAAATCTTGTCCCTTAATAGATTTTTGAGAAATTAAATTAAGATCAAATTTTGTAAATAACATCACCCACTTTGCCAAATGGCCAAAGAGATCAGTTTGTGACAAAAGATGTTTCAAAGGATCGAACTTGATAATCACATTGACTTCAGTATTTATAAGATAATGCCTAAGTTTCTGACATGCATAAACTACAGTAAGACATTCTCTTTCCAAATCTAGTATCTTGTTTCATAATCAAGTAAAGTCCAACTAATGTAATACACATGTCTTTCCTTACCATCATCATCATTTTGAGCTAACAAGGCACTCATGGCCTTTGAAGTCACTGAAGTATATAAGTAAAATGGCTTGTCAAATTTAGTTGGTTGCAAGATATGAGGATTTGCAAGATACTCCTTAAATTGCTCAAAAGTTTGTTTACATTCGTCATTCCAAGAGAAAGTGGTATCCTTTCTAAGCAAGGAAGTAAAATGAATTGTTTGATCAGCTAACTTAGAAACAAAATGATGAATAGCTTGTATCTTTCCTTGTGTATAGTTGAGAAATATTCTTAGGAGGCATATTAACAATAGCACCAATATTTTTAGTATCGACCTCTATGCCTCGCTTAGAGATTATAAATCCTAATAATTTACTAGAGTCAACTCCAAAAACACATTTCTTAGGATTCAATCTCATGTTGTAACTTCTCATCCATTCAAATATTTGTCATAAAATGGTAACATGGAATTCTCTTTGTATAGACTTTGCTAAAATATCATCCACATAGTCTTCAAGAATCTTATGGATGTAATCATGAAAAATCAAAGTCATAGTGCATTGATAAGTTGTTCGTACATTCTTTAATCCAAAAGGCATCATGACCTAACAAAATATTCCCCAAGGTGTTATAAATGCAATTTTAAATTGATCTTTAGGAGGAATAAAGATTTGATTATATCTAGAAAAACCATCTCTAAAAGATAACAAAGCATGACCCACTGTTGAATCCACAATCATATCAATACTAGGTAATGGGCAATCATTCTTTAAGGATGCTAAATTTAAAACTCTAAAATCAGTACACATCCTTATCTTATTTTCTCCTTTTGAAATAGATACAATGTTTGAAATCCAATTGGAGTAATCAATAGAATAGCTAAATTTAGAATCCAATAAATTTTCAATTTCACTTATTGACTAATAAAGTAATTCATGGATTCATCTTTCAAATTGTTTGCTACATAGGTTTCACATTTGGTTTTGAAACAATATTAGAATCAATACCTAGCATATCCGAATATGTCCAAGAAAAAATATCCTTAAATTAAAATAAAAGGGAAATCAATTGATCACATTCATCCTGATTCAAACATTTCCTAATCTTTATCATCTTCTTAGTATTATTTCCATCCATTTGTATATCAACATTCTTAGTTATTAACAAATCACTTCATAGCAGAGGATCCATTAGTAAAGGAATAATATCCTAATTATCATGTTCTCCAAAATAAGCATTGATACTTAAACAATAAGGCTTTCTTCATTTGTGATGGAACTTAGGTAAATCATCATAAATCCCAAAAAATTCCATTAAAATTTCATCTTTAGGAAAAATATCCAAAGTAGGTTCTTGATTTATGTCAATAAGTAGTGGGTTAACCAATTTCAACTAACCACCACATATATGATTAGCATTAAGAGGAAAAGTCAATGGTTTTTTATAAGGATTAAACCCTAATCCATACGTATGATCATAAATTTCATTATCCAAAGGTTATACATTGCTCATATTTACCACATCCTTTTCCATTAAATCTCGATTTCTTAAGAAAATGATAACTAGAACCATACCAATCAGCCATTTTAGATGGAGTCCAAGGAGCGACATATGTCACAATATCAAAACATTCAGGTTTTATCATTTCAATCATTTCATTAATCGAGGTAGCAACAAAATTACTTTTTAATTCCTCAGAAAGCAAAGAAGGAATAAAAACTTGTTTCTCAAATTCACATTGTTTCTTCATAAATTCCAAATTAGAAACCTTATATTCTCCAAGAAATGAGGATTAAAATCCAACATCCCCCAATCATTCTCAGTTGAAGAAGAAGATGTAGTTTACAACTATTGAATCTCAAGTTCTTTTATCACAAGTTGTTGTATCTCAGGTTGTTTTTCAATCTCATTACTTGGTTGAAGAGGCTCAGAGATTTTAACTTATTATTCATTTAAAAAAGGATCTGGTGCATCATTTGCATGTAATGTATACATTATGTTGTTATAAATAAATTGAACCTTATGATGAAGAGTAGAAGGAACTGTATGCATAATATGTAACCAAGGTCTTCCTTAAAGAAGATTATAATTGAGAGGTTCATTCATAACATGAATAGGCATATTTAAAATAATTGGACCAACTTTAATAGTTAAAGTAATAATGCCTAAAGTTCTCTTTCCAATATTATCAAATCCATGTATAAGAACATTATTAGGTTGAATAGTAGTAAGATCAGCCTTAATTACTTTAAGAATTTCCATGCTACTAACATTAAGTCCAGATCCATTATCAATTAATGTTATTTAAATGATACTTTGATTAATAGAAACAAAAATCATAAGAGCATCATATAAATTCTGCACCTCAAGTGAAGGTAAATTATTATCAAAAAACACCATAGGAGGTACAGAAGGCATAGCATGCATGCAATCCAAAATAGAATGAATGTTGTATTGATTAGGAGGCAAAGTAGGAATATTAGATAAAGCTTTTTTCAATGACTCATAATATGTTGGAGAAGTTTGAAGTAATCCCATAAAGACATCTTAGTAGGAGTAGCACGTAATTGATCAACTAAGTTATACTCCTTAAAGGTAGAATAAAACTTAGGAGCTTGAGGAAGAATAGGTTGAGAAGGAAGTAAAGATATAGGAATAGTAGGCTAAGAGTTATTCCATGTGCCATAAGCATGTGAAACAGAATCAGGATTATGAAATAAATCTAAAGGATCCCTAAGTTTACCCTTAATTCTTATTCGAGGACATTCGTTAACCATCATCAAACGTGTAGGATATATAATCTTAGGTTTATCAATATTGCATATAGTGGAACATGAAGGTAACCATACACACACCCTATGGTAAAGGTCAATTGGAGAGGTTGTGGAGGAGAGTGAAATAGGAATAGGATCAATGGAGATCTTATCCAGACCATTTTTAGTCTCACTTCCATATACCTCATTAGGGAATCTATCCTCTTTTACAATAAAAACTCCATCAATGTATTCCAAATAAGAATCATACATATTAAATATGAAAAGCATGAAAATTTAAATGTTTTTGTATTTTTAAAGAAATTTTGCAATTTTTTTGTATTTTTGAAACACATAAATAAAGAAAATCTAATTAACATGTAGGATCTAACACAAGATGCAAATCTAACACCAAAAAGAAAGAGTTGTATATCGTGGGTTCACCAAAATGAATAGAAAGAGAATTGACTTTAACAATGCATAGGATATTCACCACTATTCATTTTTTTAAGAGTTGATATGAAATAAGTAATAGAAACACTTGAAATTTGATAGGATAAGATACATACCTTGAAATGGAACCAATATGAAAATACCTATTTTCTAGTGCCCATACATAGTTTTTGGAAAATTAGCAATTTGTATCAAACTAGAAATGTCAAAATGAAGAAAAGCCAAAAATCTTTTGTCCTTTTGAAGGGAGATCGACCTTGACCCTGTTGGCAAGGTACAATTATGACCTGGGGTACAATTATGCCTTTGAAAGTCGACCTTGACCTTTTCTACTCTGATGAAAAATCTGTTGATGGATCTTGAAAGTATTCCAAAAAGGGTATCCAAATCTGCACTCCAATATTTGAAACAACTACATATATCTAAAAATAGGGTTTTGGGGTGGCTATAGAGGGTTTTTCCTTAGTCAAATCCCCGTTTTTGGGATTTCCACCTCCATGAATAGTTAGATATAATAGATTGTGTGTGTGTATTGAATGTATAATGCCAAGATCTAATCTACTATATTAAAATCCTAGTATGAATATATATGTATGAGAAAGAAATGCATAGACTTGAATAAGATAAGAAAGCATATCAAACCCCCAAGGCTAAAGTACTCCTACCAAACTCATAATCTGTAATTTCTACCCCATGATTGTATCTTTGAATGCTTGAATATTGATAATGGCAGATCAAGCAAGATTAGATCTCTCTTTCTCCAAATAGATGTTCACAAGGGTATAAAAATGTTTGATATCCATGATAGCTTGATCTTCTATATCATTCTCTTGTAATCTTGCATCTTCATAGTGTCATCTCTTGATTGTAGTTGTCCTTCTAATTTCTTGTCCATTCTCCCTCTAGTTGTAGATAGCTACAAATGAGAGTCTTTATATAGAGGCTTCAAAGTGAGGCTCCTAGAACAATGTTAGGATCCATAGTTCAAATCTAATCTTGAATTATGGTCCAATCAACATAACCAACTAAGGAGGAAAAGAATTAAATGAATCTCAAGTTAAAACCCTTCAAAATTTGAATCTGAAAGCTCGACACTGATTTCGAAGCCCTCTAGGACTAAAAATGAAAAAGGGGATCAAACTTGTATAGAGGTCAAGGATGACCTTGACCCTAACCTAGGTGAGGGTCAACCTAGGAATCATCATTAGGTAGAGCAGAAAAAGAGGGATTCTGAGGATGCCCAGAAACCTAGAAATGATGTCGGAATAGGATTAAATGTCCAAAATAGATGCCAAGTCCTATAACAAATATCATAAAGGCTAGGAGGACCTATTCCTAAGTCTTGCTTTCAAAATAGAGCTGTTGAGGAGGGGAATTAAGGAGAATCTTTGAGATCCTAACCCTAATTTTACCTAGAATGAAGGAATTGAATGCAGAATGCATCCTTAATGTTAACCTATCATGTTAAATGTACTAGGAGAGGGTGCTAAACCTACCACAATGGAAGTGGTTCCATTTTAAGATGATACACATACATACATACATATACATACATGTATGTATGTATGTATGTATGTAAAGAGATATTTTTTAAGGTGCTTAGTACATCTTAGTACAACAACAAAATTGATCCAATTGCATACATATCCCAAAATCCAAATAATAAAACAATAAAAATCACTCAACCCATGCTAAGTGACTTACCTTCTAATCTTGCAAACAAATAATGTAGAGTTAATTGACAATGTGTGTGTGTGTGTGTGTGTGTGTGTGTAGGGGAAATATAATGCCCATTAAAGATGACATTAACTCTACCCATTTTCTTAGTCTGTATACATACATACATACATATACATACATATATACATACAAACAAATGCACATGCATGTATGCATACATACATACATCTACATCCTTTACATGGTTAATAGGTAATGTCATTACATATGGTAGAGGCTTCTGCAAGGGAATGAGCCTCGTATTATAGCATTTACACAAGAAAAAATTTCTTCGTCAACTCCTTACACTCAACTCTTCACTGAAGTTATTTTTCTAGTAGTCAGAATAGCTGCTACAAATTCCTAGCAGCCAAGGGACCCTAAACCTATGCTATGTTTTCTTGAGACATGGGAAAAGTTACTACCAGCTTTAGTACTTCATAACATTTTAGATCATATAGTTATTCCCAAATTAATAGCAACAATAGATACTTGGGATCCTCACAGGGAGATTATGTGAATAAATGCATGGTTACATCCTTGGCTTCATTATTGGGCTAGCATATGAATCCTTTATATCCAACCATTTGTTATAAATTTGGGAATAAGCTTCATGCTTGGCATGCAAGTGATGCATCTACATATGCAATTTTATCACCTTGAAGAATTGTATTTGATCATTGGCTTTGTTCAAGTCCTAATTTTGATGAAGTAATAAAATAGTTTTTAGGGTGGAAATGACTATTTTGCCCTAATTTTCTTGCTAATGAGAGGATAAGAAGTTAGCTAAATGTAGCACTTGAAATGATAAATAAAGTAGTAGAGGGTACAATTGTGGAACAACCTAAGGCTAGAGAGAATGTAAGATATCTTAGGGTGACATAGTAGCACCAATTTGAGGCACTTCAGTAGCAACAAGAAATAGTAGCATACGCTCAATAGCAAGCTTTGGCTTCCATGGGTAGTGGGATTCACCTGAATAATTCCATGGGTGTACCTTAGTTGAGTTTGAAGGAAGTAATTGAAATATATGCACAAGAACATGCATCCAATTTTCCCTAAAGTGGGATGCACACATGATGGTCTTTAGGTTTATGGCTTTGGAACTTTCATTATCTATCTAGATTTTGTAAAACAACAAGTGCTTGCATAATGTGGAGATAGATGGGTGATTGCATCATTAGAGAAGCTAGTTGAGGCACACTGTAACTAAATTGAAGGAAATCATTGATAAACCAAACATATAATGAAGAGGAAACTTGAAAACTAGAATGCTAAAATGTTGAAATGAAACCTCTCAAGGATCAAACACCAATGCCAGAGTTACAACATAATGTGAAGTTGATTTTAGATATTTATAAAAAAACACAATATTAATCATTCCCCATTTGTTTTGATTGTGGAGAGCTTCACGTGAAAGAGGGTGGAGAGCTCTAAATGAGGGTGGAGAACTCTGAACATTGGTGGAGAGCTCTAAGCTCTAAATATTGGTGAAGATTCTATTATTGTGCCCTTATGATCACTGCATTTCATTGTCGTGCCCTTATGATCTCTACATTTCATTGTTGTTCCCTTGGTGGAGATTAGTGGAGATCTTAGATTTTATTGTCATGCACTTGTGGTCACTGCATTTCATTTTTGTGCCCTTATCATCTATTCATTTCATTGACATGCCCTTGTGATTTTTGTGCCCTTTCTCTGCTATTATTTTGATGTTGTTTTGTAGAAAACTTATATGGATTCATATTTAATGATCATAGGCCAAAGGTATTCATGTGTATCATACATTTTTCATATAAAAACTCCTAGTTATAGAAGTTTCTTCTACCAATGGAGCAATTATTGACCCTTGAGTGAGCAACTATACGCCATTTATAGGAGCCCTTTACTTTTTTAAGAGATGGAGCACATTCTATGTTAGTAAAATTCAGGTCTGCAAATATTTGCATTTCTTTTCAAAGATATGTGCAGTGATTGATTAGAATTTCCTACATTTGTTTATAGATATTACCCTCTATCATTTCCTTCCTTTGGACATTATTGTCATCTTTAATTTCCCAAATCTATCCATACACACCTTCCATATACCCCACCATAGGCAGGGACTAGAGCTGCTTGCAGCCCTTGTTCTCTAACATGCATATGGTCAAAAATAGAAATGAATTGCATAGGCATTATTGTTGACCTGCATATGGTCTTTTATTTTATACAGTCCTCCATATGGCCTATTACAAATATACAGTCTAATTTTAAGTAAAATGATAGTCCTAAATGTATATGATTAAATAAAATAAACAAGAGTACTAGTTGTAGTTATATAATTCTAGTATTACTGATTATGTTAAACAAAATGTTCAATAAAAAAAGTATGAAGTAACATAAATGGATCGTCTACTTGATCCTATTATGACTTAATGTGAATGCATCTGATCATTAGTTGGACGATATTATGCATGAAATATTTACTCAATCACCAAGAGATAATATAATTTGTAAGTACATATATTTACATACTTGGTTTAATATGTATAGTTTCAATTGAATGCATGGATTATTTCTTGTGTGAATTCAAGACATGAATGATTAGTTTAATTTAGCCCAAGTACTATGCAAGTGTGTATATATGCATGTAAAGAAGTTCACATAGTGAACTGATATACATACATACATGCACATATGCATACAATCATCATAATAAGTTATCGTTGAATCTAACCAAAGCTATTATATATGAATATGAGATACATGTTTAGGAGATAAAAAAGAAAATTTGCATAGGTACCTCTTCTCCCCTTGAATAAAATCATAGAGCAAGGGCATGGAGATCACAAGGGCATGACATGGCAATGATATGTAGAGATCACAAGGGAATGGCAACAAAATCCTAGATCTCCACTGATCTCTACCAACATTTAGAGCTCTCCACCCTCGTTCAGAGCTCTCCATCCTCTTTTGCACACGGCTCTCCATAATCAACCAAAACAAATGGGGAATGATCAATGTCATGTTTTCTTTTCTTTTTTGTTTATAATCCATAAGATCTCTATATATATACATACATACATACATATACATATGTATATATATGTATATACATACATACATACATATACATATGTATATATGTATATAAATACATACATACATAAATATATACATGCATACATATATACATACATACATACATACATACATACATACATACATATATATATATATACATACATATATACATATATACATACATACATACATACATTAGTATACATACACACATGAAAACAACTATGCACTTTCTAAGAGTTTACAATTGTTCAACAAAATTAATGTTTTACAAGAAAATGCACCTAAAGAACTGTTAACTCAAAAGAAAGAACATGGTGTTGAAATAGCAGAGAAAGTGCTTGACATGAGAGGTTCACAAGTGAGGAAGTTCACTGATCTTGAAAACTTGAATGTTGAAATGAAAGCTATCAGTGATGAAACACATATGCCAGAGTTACAATACAATGTGAAGTTGATTTTAGATATAGTAGAGGCAGATATTCAGAAGTTTGATAATAAAAATTTAAGGCATGAGAGAAAAGGAGAAGGAGTGTCTTTAGAAAGAGACTCCATGGCAAAAACAACAACTAGACAACATAGAGGATATTATGGGAGCCACTAGATAGAATCCATGAAAGTGTTGTGGTAGGTACTTTGACATTGGAATCACTTGCAAGTGTCTTTGATAATTTACACTCCAAATATCAGGAGGACTTCATGTTGTGTAATTTTTCATATATCACATCTACATTTTCTTACGAGAGTGGTTCAAGTATAGGCACAATCTCCCTGCGATCATCCCAAGTATCAAATGCTTATGAGAGAGTTTCAAGGTTGGAAACCACTTCGACATCCTTTGCATGGTTTATAGGTAATTTCAATGTTGTAGAGGCTTCTAGAAGGGAATGAGCCTTGTTATTATGGCATTTACATAGAAGTATAACTTGCTTCCCAAACTCCTTACACTCAACTCTTCACTGAAGTTATTTTTCTAGCAGTGAGAATAGCTGCTACAAATTCCTAGCAACCAAGGGACCCTGAACCTATGCTACATTTTCTAGAGACATGGGATAAGTTATTATTGTCTTTAGTACTTCATAACATTCTATATCATATATTGATGCCCAAATTAATAGCAACAATAGATACTTGGGATCCTCAAGGGAGACAGTACCAATACATGAATGGTTACATCCTTGGCTTCCATTGTCAGGCCAAAATATGGAGCCTTTATATCCAACCATTTTTTATTAATTTGGGAATGTACTTCATGCTTGTCATGCAAATGATGCATCTACATATGCAATTTTATCACGTTAGAAAATTGTATTTGATCCTACTAGCTAGGAATAGCTAATTGTTCAAGTTATTGTACCTAATCTAATGACAGTTCTTCAAGAATTTGTAATCAATAACTAGACCCATTTAACTGGGTTATGTCTAGTTTATTTCTAAAAATATCTACTATGATATGTTTTTATAAAATTTCTTGCGAACTCTGCCCATTTTTCCTAGTCTGCATTATTTTTATGTAGGATCTTGAGGTAAGTCGCTTAGCATAGATTAAGTGAGTTTTATTGTTTTATTATATGGATTATGGAATATGTATGAAACTGGATCAATTTTTTGCTGTTCTAAGATGTAATAAGCACCTTAAGAAGATCTCTAAGATATACATGTTTAGAAGGAAATATAGAGATATACATGTTTAGAAGGAAATATAAAGAGATGCCTGCTTAGAAGGAAAAGAAATGAACATTTCATAGCCTTTGAAGAAAATTGCATAGCAAGGGCACGATATGAAAATGAAATTACAGCAAAAGGGCATGAAGATCACAAGGGCATGGCATACCAACAAAATCACAGAGAAAGGGCATGACAACGAAACATAGAGATCACAAGGGCAAGGCTACAAAATAACAAAGCAAGTGCATGGCCACAAAATGTAGAGATCACATCAACAAAATCATAGAGAAAGGGCACAAAAATGAAATGCAGAGATCAAAGTAATGAAATGTACTAATCACAAGGGCTTGAAAATCTTCAGAGCTCTCCACTTCATTCACAATTATCCACCCTCTTTCACGCATAGCTCTCGACACAATCAAAACAAATGGGGAATGATTTATGTCATATTTTTTTTGTTTATACTCATGAGGGTGTCACAATTATGATACCAACATCGCTATTGCAACAGCATTGGGGATAATTTCAAAATAAAACATGAAAATCACCACAAATTACACTGATGTCGCAAATTGTCATTTCAATTTGACCCCAAATGTTGTAGTACATGTGAGCAATATAATCAAAAATCACAAAAAGATACTCATACACAATAACACTAGATATGTTAACTAGGGAAGCCCTTGATCAAAGGGAAAACCCTAGTGGGGATGGTACCTAAAAGATGATGTACTAATATAATATTCCTTGTTTGAGGATGGACCCTATTAGGAGTCAATAACAACATTTAGTACATATCAGTCCCTGTTAGGAGATTCCAACCCTGTTATGAGTTGTACCAACCCTATTAGGATTTTTTCCAACCCTATTAGGAGTTGTGGAAGATAGTTGGACCCACTACCCAAAAAACTTCAAGGGCAAGATCAATGAACCCACTATCCAAATGATCTTTATATTATTCCTTGTAGAATAATAGAAATGAATTTCACTTCCTTCCTCTTTCTCTATTTTTTCAACTAGAATTCTACTTCTTATGGTCTTATAACGAGATCACAAAACTTGCATCCAATAATCCCTTGGATCACTTACTCGCATTCAGTAAACACTCTACTCCTTTTCGCACTTTGCACTCAATACAATAATTGATACCCTTTACAAACAAGGAAAACATATTTCCATTATACCATATCTTCAAAATAATTCCTTGAATTAGCCTTGAGGCTTTTGCAATTAAGTATAATAAGATAATTAATTAATTTGTAATTACAATAGCATTATCAGTTCACAGTGTATAGAAAACTTCACGTGTGCAACTTCAAGACCTATGAACTTGCTAACATTACCATGAAACTATCATTTGTCACTAGCTAACTACACATCACCAGATTATATCACTATAAAAGGATATAATACAAACATTAGAAACAGCTTCTCAAGCACTCTGTCTTAGCATTGCTCTCTATAAATCAAGTATATCTTCCATAAATCTTTGACTTGGACTTTGCACATTGAACCTTGTCATCAAGATATAGTATAGGATATGTCCATGACTATGCATTACTATAAAATCATAACATTGTTCGTACAAATAAGATCTATGTTTGCTACTCTCCCAGTCTTCACAGACTTACTACTATGTTGACATCAATGACAAACATAATCATGAATGCAACATGTCAATACTCTCCAATGCCTAGGATACTCCCCCAATGTAGTATCATCACCATTCATGTTAACAAGAATATGTACACACTAAAGAACAAATTGTTGACATATTGACTAATGCATTACCTAAATATGCTCATGAATATCTTAGAGGTAAACTAGGGGTGATTCCCCTTAGAAAAACTACTTAAGCTACAAAGAGGCATTGCATCAAATGTGTTGATCAAAATACCGTAGAAATTGATGTAGATAGTTCTAATTTAGGAGGTTCCTAAGGTATTCAAGTAATTAAGGTGAAGGAGAACAACATAACAAATCAGTCATATAAAGATGATGGAGTTCAACCCTGACATATCTACATAATCAAGATGTATAAAGGAAATGAAGCCAAGATAGTTAGTCTCTTTGGCATTGTTGTCAAAGAGGGAGAGAAACCTAAAGAGGGGGGGGGGGGGGGAGAGAGAGAGAGAGAGAGAGAGAGAGAGAGAGAGAGAGAGAGAGAGAGAGAGAGAGAGAGAGAGAGCTAATTCTAGAGGGAGAGTAAGTATACAAGATATAAGAGGATGTCTGAAATCATAACTTAGAGAGCATTTCTGAGATTTCATGAATGAGATTTAGAATGAAACTAAGTATATTTGTCACTTGTGGAAGTGAAATCTATTGGATTGTATGGTAATAAAGAGGGAGATTGTATTTTCAAATATTTAAAGGGTTGCCATCAATGTCAAAGAGGGAGATTGTTGGTAACTATAATTAAAACAATTGTTGTATTGTTATTGATGTCAAATCTACTAATGTGACATATTGCTATCTGATCTAAATGTCATATATATTTGATTGATGAAGAGGATTTGATAAGTTGCTCATAAAAAAAGCACCTAGAGGAAAGGTTGAGTTATGAAAAGGAATCTATAATGGACATTTGATTAGTTAGAATTTGACAAGACAAAGTTATTTTTTTAAATCATGTTGATAAATAATAATGTTCAAGTCTTGATAGTACAAGTCGATGTCGATCACTTATGTAAGACTTGACCGAGAAATAGAGTAAATGATCAAGGAATTTTAAAGTTTGTCATGAGTAATGCTAATGTCAACTAAGCCACAATAAGTTTCAAGAAAATTCAATGTTGATTGAGCATCAATATTGACTGAGTAACAGTGTTGATATCGAGCTAGAAGTTCTACAGTGACCAAGTAAATCAATGATGATTGAGTGTTAGAACTTAGTGTTGGTTGAGCAATGGTATTTTGAATGTGTATGAGAAATCATGATTCCCAGCTGACTTAGTTGATTTCTTGGAATATGGAAAATGTGTTGAAGATAAGATTGATGAGTTGGATCATTTAATTCAAGGTGAGGATTAGGTAAGATACCTAATGAACAAATTTGATGAGAAGTTTCTAGAAGTGAAAGAAAAGGAGATGAACAAAATAGCGAGTAGATACAATAAATCTTTTGAATTGAATTGCAAACCCTAAGATCTACAATGATTTTGAAAATAGAAAAGGGACATAATTACCCATTTAAGGAGGTATATAGGCAAACTAAAAGAGAGAGAAGTGTAAAAGAGAAGAATAGAATAGAGAGGCTGTGCATGTTTCTAGTAAGATGGAACAAAGCTTCTGAGGTTGATAATAAAATCTATACAAAAGGCTTAAGTTTGTTGTGATAAGGATGAATGTTGGAAGGGTTGTCAATAAAATCAAGGATAGAGGTGACAAGGGAGGCTAATCATAGAATAAGCACATGAACTGAATAGAGATCTAAAACTATAAAGTGAATTTTAATCATATAGATCAAATCCTACTATTTTCTTTCTAATCATTGTAAACATTTTGTATTGAAATTCTTTTAATCAAAGGTTCACCTAACAGTCATTTACAACTTAACAATCTTTGTAAATCCTTTAGCAAGGTGACATTCTAATGGAATGATCTAATGTCTTCTACCAATACCACTCCTAATAGGGTGATTGAATCATCTAACTAGGTCACATTTAACAATGTGTATTGTAACCTTTAATAGGGTTGGCTCCTAACAGGGCTCACTTCAAAAGAGTGAAAAAGTGGTGACATGTTGTTGGTGGTTTTTCCAAATTGGGTTTCCATGTTAAATTCTAGTGTCAAATTTGTTTTAAAAATTTTATGGTGTTTTACATTTACATGTTTACATTTAGCAAATTTTTTAATAATAGGAAAGTGAAATATTAGTTAATTTTGTTATTGAGATTACAGTAGAGATTGAGTTACAGTAGGATGAGTATAATAGAGAATGTTTAATTGTCTATTTTTTCAATTGGTACTTATGGACCTTGAGTAACTGATTCACCCCCCCTCCTTTCATAGTTATTCTAAACATTCTAATAATATATTCCCATATTTAACTGTCAGCCCTGGGAAAACCTCATTATTTAGGGTTTTATGTGCTTCTATAGCTTGTCTACCCTCTTTAGATAAAGTAAATTAATCTATGAATTCATCCTCTAACCTCCTATCCTCATAATTAAAATTTTCCATGGTACTTCTTGGGAGGCATCTTGCTAATTTTCAAGCTACTCACTCAATTAAAATTAATGAAGGTTTACCAATTGGAACTAGGGCTTTGACAAATGAGAAAACAATCAAAGAAATCCAGGAGTTCAATCCTTTTAGAAGTAATAAGAATTCAAATGGGTCTATGTACTTATTTTTTCTCCACTCATTTCTTGAGGAATTTTTTTCTATGAACTTTGTTGTGAATCCTCCTACCATAGATGATCTTGAAGCTTAAATTTTGAAAAAAATAGTGTGGCAAAAAAGAGAAGAAAAGACGGCTCGTAACTCCTTCAAAGTGGCATTAAAACCATTTTGTGCAAAATAACTCCAAACTACAAGTATAAGACCCTCTCTCTTGTTGTAGTAAAAAATTTTAATCATCATTGTTGATTTTCCTTCATTCGATTTTGACATCTGTAGTCTCTCATTTACCTCTATTGACCATCCTACTCATCATAACTCACGACCTACCCACTAGGAATCAAAGATGATGCCTCATAAGATCCTTTTAAATTTCTATGCTTTTTAAAGGGAAATCCAAATTAACATCTTGTTCTTTTGCCAAGTGATTTTCAAAGCTCATTGATAAGCATGGACCATTGATCTGATGACCCCACCTTATTTGGACATATGCAAGAAAAAACTTCTAAGCCAAGGTTTAAATCATAAGATTAGATCTACATACCACGAGCATGAACTTAGGAAAGATATATGAATGACTAGGGAAATAAAAGGGGACCCATAAACAATGATATGACCCTTGGATAAGTGATACTTAAAGGCTTAATTTTATGGGGTCAAAACATTTGTTTAATCAGCTAGGCAAAAAGGGGTATCTACTTGACAAGATAAATACCATCATCTTAAGGCATTAAAGGTAATGCTAAAACATAACATTTTAAGGGATTCTTTATTTTTCTAGGGTTTTCAACATTTTTTTCTATTACACAAACCCTACACAAATTTTGACCTAGAGGACAAGGCATGGAAAAATTTTACAACTGTTGGAAAAAGGTGCCAATAGGTAGGTTCCTAGAGAGTCTAAGTAGTGAATTAAAAATCCTTATTATCATCAACACATAGAAGATATGCAATACTAGCCATAACATATGCATGTCAATTATATTTTCTAGGTACCAGTTGAATATCATAGGATGAGAATTTAGACAACAAATCAAGAGCTAGTTCATGATAATTTTTTATGTTATCGGTATTAGCTTGATATAAACCTTTTATCTATTGCACAATCAATTGTAAATCACCAAAAATATCCAAGATCTTCATTTTAAGGGATAAGGCTACATGTAAAACAACAACAGGGATCTCATATTTCATAATATTATTTGTGCATTAAAAAATTAACTTATAAGAAAGTAGACTCAGTTTCTTAAAAGGAGGAACTAGGATCAGAGCCACACTAGCATCATCTTTACTCATGGGTAAGATCATTGTATTAGGAAATTATATAGGAGTGGTAAATGTGTGCAAAGAAGAAGCCTCAACTAAGTAGGAAGTCAAGGCTTGTCCTGTGATTACTTTTTGGGAAATAAATTTAAGACCAAATCCTATCAAAAGAATTGTCCATTTCACAAGTTAGCTAGATAAATTTTTCATCGAAAAGAGATTCTTTAAAGGATCAAATTTAACAATAACATTGAATTCTGCATTAAGGAGATAATGGCTAAGTTTCTGACAAACAAAATCTAAAGTAAGAAATTATTTTTATATGTCTATGTATTGTGTATCATAATTAATCAAGGTACGACTAATATAATAGACTAGGTTCTCTTTGTCATGATCATCATGTTAAATGAGAATGGTGTTCAAGGCCTTAGGAGAAGATGATGTATAGAGATTAAAAAAAGGCTTTTTAGATTGAGCAAGTTGCAAGATAGGAGGACTGGAGAGGTATTCCTTAAACTAGTTAAATGATTATTTACATTCATCATTCTATGAGAAATTGGAATCCTTTTTAAGAAAGGAAGTGAATGGAATAATCCTATCAACTAAATTTGAAACAAACTTTCTAACTTAAATCTTTCATTGTAAACTCCTGAGCTGTGATATATTTTTAGGTGGAGGCATGTTAACAATAGCCTCTATATTTTTAGTTTGCACTTGAGTATGTTGACCAAAGATAATAAATCCAAGAAATTCTCCATTGTATACCTCAAAGGAACATTTGGGAGGATTCAAGTGCATAGTTATGCATCTGCTAAAAAATTCTTCAAGGATAGAAATATGTTCTCTATGTTGAAAAAATTTAGCAAGAATATCACCAACATAATCTTCAAGGATTTTGTGCATGTAATCATGAAAAATAAGAGTTGTATCCCATTGATAAGTTGCACCTACATTCTTTAATCCAAAAGGCATCATGATCCAAAAAATCTTTCCCTAGGGTGTTATAAATGTAGATGGGGGAATAAAAAATTGATTATAAATAAAATATCCATCTATGAAAGTGTTGGAAAAAATTCATTAATTGTGTATTGTCTTTGATGTTACGTAAAATGTCATATCATTGCTAGTTAGTGTATGTTGAGCTCACTCAGGCATTGAAGACAGTTTCCTAAGTTTGTCGAGCATTCCAAAGTTTGCCTAGTTCAGAAGATAGTGTCTACCAAGTTAACTTGGGTGACAAAGTAAAGCTTGCAGAAGTTAAGTGTTAACCAAGCTCACTCGATTAATGAAAGAAATGTTGGATGGAACCAATTGTTAACTGAGCTCACTTAGTTACCAAAGGAACTTTGTGAATATGTGGTGTTAACCAAGTTCACTTGGTTAACACAAGAAAATTTCTTTGAGTTAGTATCTATCAAGTAGGGTTAGGTAACGAAGGATTTTCTTGTTTTGGTATATTGAGTTCAATTAAATTGTCTATTGGCTCTAGCCGACTGAGAAGATGAATATTAATTATTCTAAGTTGTATTCAAGATGACTTGACAATGTGTAAGATATAAATATAAGGTCAAGTTAAGGATTGAATATGTGGAACATAATTGAAGATTTGATGATGCTTAGAGGAAGAGAATTGGAAGGATAAGAAAAATATCCTTGTTGATATGCAAAGATATATTTGATCAAGAAGGATCAAGTATACAAACCAAAATTGAGATTTGTAATTAGAAATTTAGTTGCATCAAGAATGAGGCCATCTCATTGTTACTCTCTAACCATTGTAGCAGTGATCTAAATCTCTTAACAGATTTGGCTTAACAGTTATTTGTAAATCCTCTAACAAGGTGGCATTTCTATTGAGTTGTCTAAAGACCTCTAACAAGGCCACACCTAATAGGGTCACAACTAACAGTGTATTTTGTAACCTTTAACAGGGTTGGCTCCTAATAGAGCTCACTTTAGAAGAGTGAAAATTAGTAACTAGTTGCAATTGGTGGTTTTTCCCAAATTGGGTTTCCACGTTAAAATATTGTGTTCGTGATATTTCTCTTATGTGTTTGCAACTAAGTCAAAGTGATATCAATCACAGATAATATCTTAAGATTTTCATGTTAAGCATTTGTCGAGCTATTTTAGTATTTATAAATTACAACATTTTTCTTGTGTGTTTATTGAGTTTCAACAGAGTTCAATTTATATTTATATTGACATCTAAGGGATCTGGAATTTATTTTTGTGGTAACTGATTCACCCCTCCCCTCTCAGTTACTCCTCTTATATTTCAAACAATTGGTATTAGAGTTTTTGGTGCTTGCATAGAAGGTTTTAAGGACCAAAGCTAAAGATCAGGATGTCTTACAGAAGAGAGATTCCTAAGTTGAAATGAGACAAATTTGAAGCATGGAAAGGACTTATGAGGTTATATTTGGCAACTATCAGTGATTCAAGTTGTAAATATCTTGATAATAAATGCAAGACTCCTACTGGAAAATTATCAGTTGAAGATATTGTTGAAAAGAAAAATCATAACATCATGATGAATGACATTGCTTCTGCTCTTAATTATGTTGAATTTGATGAAGTCAAAAGTTGCACTATAGTTTATGATATGTGGATCAAACTAATATCCATCTACGGAGAAGATGATAATGTAAGAAGAGCTAAAGCCAAAAGTCTTAAAGGATAGCTTGATCAGATGAAGATGAGAGAAGATGAAAATATTACAAAATATTATGAGCGAATTAAACCAAGTGCGAGCACAATCAAAGCATCTAGAGGAGACATTGATGACAAAATAGTTATAAGCAAGGTACTCAAAAGCCTTCTTCCTATCTATGTAATTAGAGTATCTACTATTCAAGAAATGAGATGTGATCCAAATAGCAATATAACTTTGGATGCTCTAGTTGGAAGATTGACAGCTTTTGAGTTGGTTAACTATAATAACTATGTCCCTAGTTCCAAAAGTATTGAGTCTACATTTGAAGCCAAGATTTCACTCAAGAAAAAGGGTAAGAAATCAAAAGCTAATCAATTAGAAGGAGAAGAGGAAGAAAGTTTAGAAAATGATCTTGAAGTTGTTGAAGCCCTACTTGTAGGAAATATTCCAAAGGAAGAGGAATGTACAAAGGTAAGATTCCTCTAATCTATTTTTCTTGTGAAGAAGTTGGTCACATTGCTGCAAGTTTCCCAAACAGAGAAGACAAGGATGAAAAGAAAAGCAATAAGTACAAAGACAAGAAGGAATTAAAAAACTACAAGGATTACAAGGAAAAAGGTAAGAATTATTGTTTTATGGCTAAATATTTTGATAATAGTGAAGATGAAATGGTATATATTGTTGTAAAAGATGAATCTAATGATGAAGGAGATAAAATGGAACTTATCTCTCATGTTAGAAAAAATGATACATGGATTATTTATAGTGGTTGCTCACATCATATGACTGGAGACAAAACAAAGTTTGAGCACATGGAACATTATGGTGGTGGTAATGTCGGATTTGGAAACAATGAACCTTGTTGCATAAAGGGAAAAGGATGTATCTCATTAACCAATGAACTTAGATGTGATAACTACTAAGTGTGGCACAGTTGAATAACATTGGATTCAAGGTAGAATTCATGAATGGGAAGGCCAAACTACTAGATGGAAAAGGAAATCTAGTTGGATCTAGCAAACAAACAAAAGGTAATATATTATATCTAGATCTCAATGAAAGTTCATGTTTTATTGCTCAAGTAGAAGAAAGTTGGTTATGGAACAAAAGATTATGTCATGTAAACTTTGATAACCTAGTCAAGATAAACAAAAACAAAAGAGTAAGAGGTATTCCTAGCTTGAGGAAACCTGATATGGGTCTATGCAAAAATTATCAAATTAGTAAGATGGGAAAAACTAGTTTCAAAAGGCAAAACTATCATTTTGAAGAAGTCTTAGAACTTGTACATACAAACTTATGTGGACATATTGGAATAGAGAGTTACAATGGAGATAACTTTTTTATTCTATTTTTTGATGATTATTTTAGATTGATGACTATAATGTATCTAAAAGAAAAATCTAAAGCTTTTCAAAAATTTAAGTTGTATCTGGCAAGAGTAGAAAAAGAAACTAGAAAGAAGTTGAAATGTTTGAGATCAGATAGAGGTGGTGAATTAATTTCCAGTGAGTTCAATGAATTTTGCATTGAAAAAAGAATTAAGAGAAAGCTATCAGCCCTTGGTACACCTCAGCAAAATGTTATAGCCAAAAGAAGGAACAGATCCATCATGGATTGTACAAGAACATTGATGATGGAAAAGAATGTTGTAATCAAATACTGGAAGGAAGTAATTAGTACTACAGTACATACCTTGAATAGAGTATAGTTGAAGAAAGACTCAAATCAAAATCATTATCAACTATGGTATGGCTACAAACCTAAAGTAAGTTACTTGAAAGTATTTGGTAGCAAATGTTATATCTTGAAAGAATCTAGGAAAGGTAAATTTGATGTCAAAGGTGATGAAGGCATATTCCTAGGATACTCCTATAGAAGTAAATCATACAAATGTTTGAATCTATCTACTTATAAAATCATAGAAAGTACACATGTGAGAATTGATGAGTTTATAGAAAAGAGTGGAGAAGAAAATAATAAAGAACCTAAGGATTACAAAATATTTGTTTATTATGAACCTAATACTTTGCCAAATCTATCTAGAAGTCAAGAGGCCTCACCTCCTAAGTCCCCAAAATCTTCAAAAGTTACCAAGTTGCAATTACTGCAACCCAAATCACAGTCTGAAGGACCTAAGTCACAATCAGAAGCTACCAAGCTATTGTTAGAACAAACTGAGTCTGATGGACCCGAATCATAGATAGTGGGACCCTATCTTGATACAGAAGATCATGAAGAAATCAGTGAAACAAACTCCAAATCCAAAGTACCTATGTTAGAAAGATATATCAAAAGGCATCATGCACTTGATCAAATCATTAGAGACAAGTTAGGCGGAACAATGACAAGAAACAAATTGAAAGGTACATGTTTGCTTGTTGAATTTGAACCTAGAAATGTTAAAGATGCTTTAGATAATGAAAGTTGGATTATAGAAATGAATGAGGAAATAGATCAAATAGAGAAGAAAAAGACTTGGACTCTTGTTCCAAAACCTAAGGATAAAAATGTAATTGGCATAGAGTGGGTATTCAGAAATAAGCTAAATGAAGATGGAGAAGTTTCTAGAAACAAAGCAAGGTTAGTATGTAAAGGTTATTCTCAAGAAGAAGGTATTGATTATTGTGAAACTTTTTCTCTTATTGTAATATTGGAAGGTGTTAGAACTTTACTAGCATATGCAGCTCATAGAGAATTTAAATTTTATCAAATGGATGTAAAATTTGCATCCTTGAATGGAATTCTTGATGAGGAAGTCTTCATAGAACAACCTGAAGGTTTTGTAGATCCCAGCAAAAGAGATATGATCTGCAAATTACATAAAGAATTATATGGTCTCAAGCAAGCTCCCAGAGCTTGGTATGAAAGACTTCATAACTACTTGATAAAGATTCATTTTCAAAGAACAAATGGTAACAATGGTCTGTATATAAAAGAAGGACTAGACAAGAAGATTGCGTTGGTAGACATATTCATGGATGACATTTTATTTATAGGAAATGATGACTTGTGCAATGCATTTTCAGAAGAAATGAGTAAAGAGTTTGAGGTGTCTATGTTTGGAGAGATAAAATTCTTTGTTGGATTGCAGATCCAGCAAAAGAAAGATGGTATCTACATTACTCAATCTAAATATATCTTGAGGAGATACTAAAGAAATTTAGAATGGAAGACTCAAGACTAGCTATAACTCCTATGTCTATTGGACCCAAGCTTTCCAAAAATGATGATTCCAAGGAGGTAGATTAGACCACATATAGATCAACAATTGGAAAATTGCAGTATGTAGTGCATAAAAGGCCTGATATTGCATTAGCAGTCAGTATGGTGGCAAGATTTAGATATTTGAAAGGTACTGAAGACTATGGTTTATGGTACAAAAAAGGAGATAATTTGGATTTAAAATTATTCATAGATGCTAATTGGACAGGAAGTATTGATGACAGAAAGAGCACCAATGGTGAAGCATTCTTTCTTGATAAAAAAACTAGTGTCTTGGACAAGCAAGAAACAAAATTATATTTCTCAGTCTACAACAGAGGCAGAATATATGGTAGTAGTAGTTAATTCTTCTAATATTGTCTGGTTCAAACAACTATTGGTAGGTATGAAGATAGAGATCAATGATCCAGTGGTTATATATTGTGATAACACCAGTGTAATTAATATATCAAAGAATCCAATGATGCATACCAAAACAAAATACATTGCTATAAAATATCATTTTTTGAGAGAATTGGTACAAGATAAAGAGGTAAGATTGGAATATGTGAATACTAAAGAACAAATTGCAGACATATGCTGGAAATATAGATGGAGTAACTAAGAGGGGGGTTGAATCAATTACCACAAAAATATTTTAGATCCCTTGGATGTTAACAATAAAACTAATTGTTGTTGTTATTTGGTAAATACATAGACATTGTTGTAGATTGGTAAAAGTAGTGTGATTTACTTATTTCTAATCTTAAACATTCACAATGATTAACTTGAAAGCATAAAATAAATAACATGAACACATGAGATACCAGGATTTAACATGGAAATCCAATATGGGAAAAACCACCAATGTAACTATTTACTATTTTTCACTCTTTTGAAGTGAACCCTATTAGCAGCCAACCTGGTTAAAGGTTACAAAACACACTATTAGGTTTGACCTTGTTAGAGGGTTTAATCACTCTATAAGGAGTGGATTTGCAAGAGGTCTTTAGAACAATTCAATAGAACTATCACCTTGTTAGAGGATTTACAACTCGTTGTTAAACTGACTCTATTAGGAGATTTTGGAATCACTACTACAATGGTAGGAAAGTAACAATGAAATGACCTAAATGAGATGCAACTAAATTGTTGATTATAGATCTTTGTTTTGCTTCATGCTACATCCTTACTGATCGAATATTGCTTTGCTGCTCCACAAGGATATCTAACCATCCTTCAAGTTCACTCACACTCTTTCCTTCTCAATCAATCAATACACTTGCATTCTCTCATATGCATTAGAATCTCAACTTGACAAATTATCAAGTCAACTCAATTACAACTTACAATGACCAAAAAAATTACCACAGTCAATTGGAATCAATACTTGAAATAATTAAACTTCATATCCCCAAGTCAACAAAATCCTTTATTGGCCAACCCTACTTGGTAAACACTGATCCTAAAATGATTTCCTGTGTTAACCAATAGAAGCTTGGTTAACACTGTGAACTTGAAAAATCCTTTGGCAACCAAGTGAACTCGGTCAACATTGACTCTGACCAACTTTCCTTCGTTAACCATGAGAACTTGGTTAACACTACTTTCTACCATAATTTCCTTCGATGCCCAAGTGAGCTTGGTAGACACTATCTTCACAAAGTAATCTCTAGGAATGCTCGGTAGACAAGGAAAATTGTCTTGCTGACCAAGTGAGCTCGGTAAGCACTAACTGACAAATGATATGACATTTGTGTAACATCAAAGACAACACACAATTAGAAAATTGTATCCAATAAACATATTCACTAAGCCATTACCTAAGGATGCATTTATGTATCTAAGAGGTAAGTTAGGGGTCATTCCACTATCTAAAACTCACTAAATGAAGTTTAGTGATGCATTAGCTAGAGCATGTTGAAGATCAAATAGTTGATGCAGTATTGACAAGAGCATATTACAAATGAATCAGTACATGAGGTACAATAATATTCAATGAATATTGTACTTGGCATGAGATGTCAAAGAAGGAGAATTTTGATGTCATATCTCATAGAAATTTTATCATTTCAAGAGATGAAAAATAGGGAGATATCAAATAAAAAAAATTGTTGACAAAGGCTTAGTCTCAGTAGTTTGTACAAATGTGTTTCTTAATTCACCTAAAAGAGAAGTAGGACTGAATACATTATTTTAGGGTTAGTTTTCATGTTCTATATTTTCCAATAAATTTAGGATTAAATCTAGAGTACCCCAATCATCTTCAAAAAGAGAAGAAGGATCTTCATTCTTTGGAGGTTCATCTTTAGTCTTAAGTTCCTTAACCTCTTGTGCGAGAGGAGGAGGTTGAGCATATTGTGTGTTTAAACAAGGATTAGGTGCATCATCGGCATGAAGGATATACATAAGATTATTGTAAATAAAACACACCTTGTGATGAAGATTAGAAGGAAAATAATATTTAGAATGCACCTAAGTTCATCCTAAATGATTATTATAGTTCAAAGGTTCAAGCATAACATGCACAGGAGTATCCAAGATCACAGGACCAACTTTAACAAGTAGCGTAATAATAACCAAAGTCTTCTTAGAAATATTATCAAATACATGAATAGGGATGTTATTAGGTTGAATGGGAAAGATTGGCTTGTATAAATCAATCAAAGTGTGGTGTATAATATTCATATTAATAGATATAGATACCATAAGGGCATCATACTAATTATAAATTATTGGAGATGAAGATTTTCCTTAGTGAAGAAACTAGGAGAAATAGATGGCACAATATACATTCAATCTAAAAAGGAATTTATAGTAATTGTATTAGGTGGAGGAACATGAAGAGTAGATAAATCATTTTGCAAAGCTTCCCGATAAGTAGGTGAAGTTTGAAGCAATTCCAAAAGATAAATATTAGCAGGAGTAGCTCACAATTGTTTAACCAAATCATAATTCTTAGAGGAAGTAGGTAAGTTAGGTACTTGAGGAAGCACAAATTGGGATGGTGGTAAAGACATTGGGACAAGATGTTGAGGATTATTTTAAGTGTGATAAGAATAAGCAATAAAATCTGGATTAGAAAAATAATTCAAAGGGTCTGTAGGCTTACCTTTAATAGTAATCAAAGGACATCCCTTAACATTCATCAAAGGATTAGGATAGCATACGTGAGGGGTATCAATAGAACAAACAATTTTGAAAGAAGGAATTGATGCACACAACTTAGTATAAAGGTTGGTGGAAGAATATGAAATAGGATCATGTGAAAGTGTATCCAATAACATAACATCTTCACAAGAAAACTTCTTATGTAGTGTGCTATCCTTATGTGCCACAAAGCTATAATAAAATTATTCATAAAAGAAATCAAACATATTGAAAGTAAATCAAGAGGACTAATGCAATTATTATTTTTCTTTTTTTTGTGTTGGATAAGTGCACCAAGATGGTGTACGAAAATTAGAGTATAAGTGACACCTTTTTTTTTGAAATTAGGTAAACCTGAACTTGGTCGAGATGTTTGAGGGTCATCCACTCAAAATGAAAAGATTTGTAAAAAATATATATTGTAGTACTCTTAAAATACTTTCTAAAAAACTAGATTTTTTACAAAATGGATAAGATTATGTAGGTCGAACCTTGCACACACAAAAAAGTATTCCTATTTTTGTGTGCAACACAAAAGATATGCTTATATTCAGTATTTTGCAAATCCCTTTGGTAGGATAGTAGGTAAGAATGATATTTGGAAGTTGTGTATTTTTATGTAAACAAACTATGAGTATTTTTTTTATGAATTATTAAAGTCATGGCATACATAAAGTTTGGTACCTATTTAGGTGCAAGCCATAACTTGCATCAAAATAATTTTAAATGGTTTTTTTTAAAGTTCGTAGAATAAAGTGTAGAACAATAATATGTAATTTATTTTGCATTTGGTCAAGTATATTAAAGGTTATTAAAAAAATGTTAGACGTATGTCTATAAGGACTGTGAAGATAGAGGTAAAACTAATTAATATTTACAATATTAATGTTGTCAATATATATATATATATTTAGAAAGGTATGAAGATGTGTTAGATTATGGTGGTGATTTCAGATATACTCATTCTATTGTTTTGTGATGAAGGAAAAGTTGAGAATTCATCTTAGAAGATGAAAAAATGTCTAAAGGGTTAAAATTGGAAGGACAATGAGATCCGAAGCCTTCGCATGAACTCCTAAGACTAATTCCAAGCCATAAACCTATCAGGTTTTATGTTTTCAAATAACTCGATTGGGCTATTAGAGCCAAAAATGTGTTGCATTGGTTTAAAAACCTGATTGATTTTTTATGAGAAAGAACTCGGCCAAGTTTTTAACGAGTGAATACAAATTTGCATTCACATAACCTTATCGGGTTACTATGATAGCAATAACCTGATCAGGTTATGACTATCATAAATAAGCAAAATATATGAAATTTAATATTTATAAATATATATAAAAAACTCTAATATAATTAAACATTTTATATATTTATAATTATTTAACTAAATTAATATATAATTTTATATTATATATTATATATATTTATAAATATTATATATTTATAAATATTATATATTTATTTATTTATAATTAAATAGTGTATATAAGTATACAACTAAATTCATATATAATTAAATATTTTTAGTCCATTTTTATATACAATCACATATAATGATAACCTCTCTCTCTCGATAACCCCTGACAACCACTCCCTCGAATCCATAACCCTTCTCTATCTAGGCTAACCCCTAACCCTCTCTCTCCTCAAACTCCTAGCTTACCTCTCTCTCTCTCTCTCTCCCTCTCAAATCCCTAACTTACATATCTTTCTATATAACTCCTAACCCTGCATCTCTAACCCTAAACTTATTTCTCTCACCAACCCCTAACCACTCTCTCTTTCCCTCTCAAACCCTTAACCTGCCTCTCTTCATCTCTCTCCTTCCGTGATCTAATTTTATGATCTAGACAATAGTTGCTAAATTATATTGCATAAAGGTGTACAAATATTTAATGCCTTAAGAATAACTAAAGGAAATTAAAATTTAGAAATAATAGGAATAATAAAGAGAGAGATAAAGAAGAGAGCATCAAATTGAGACAAAGTTTGTCCAAGTGGACTACGTTTCTAGATCTAGCTCAACTAAGTGACCAGTCTATTAATAATGCTTTGAATGCAATATAGTCTCTAAAATAGCCTCCTAGAAATTGCTTTGCATTATTCTCTAGCCTATCCACAAAGTCATGCTAGAAAATCCTCACTCAAATCACCTCACTTAAAGGCTTTCAAAGCCACAAGGTTGATTTACAAAGAACTAGAGAAGGGATTTTCCTAAAGGCTTTGCTACAAAAGGAGAGCATAATTACCACATAGATTCACTATTCCCTTTTGGAAGAAATCCTCTCATAAGACTTCTTTTACAAGAAAAAAGAATACTTTTCAATCCTTCTCACAAGAGAAAATTATCTCCCATTCTCCCTCTTACAAGAGAAAATGCTCTCACTAATTCTCTTCTTTTATTTGAACCTGAATGCCTTACATAGACCTTCTAACCCTTTTTATACATAAAAATTAGCCAAAACTAGGCTTAAACAAATAAAACCAATTAATCCCCTTTTTGCTATAGTTTATCTTCATAATAATATTCTAAGGTTTTATGGTTTCTAGATTTATCCTATTTGGAGGGGTTGTTTAAACAAAATTCCCCATTTAAATAGGGATTGGTGGTCAAACATAGCTTAAATAAAGTAAATGCTACTAATATCTCTAAAGCATTCAATGGTGCAGCGACCACCCAATATTTTAGGAGGTGGGTGGTCAGGAGTTCAACTCCCACCATCTACCACCTACCTCTTAATAGCATGTGGTTGTAACCATAATTTAAATAAGTGTCACCTAAATTTAGCGAACCAAAATTCTTGGTTAAGTGGCTAAGACAAATGGTTTGGTATATAATTTGGTGTATGAAGGTCATAGGTTCGAAACCCATGAGGAAATTTTGTCAATCTAATTCAAATAACCAATTTGTAAGGTTCCACATCACTATGTTGACTAGGATGGTGATGTTATGTTGATGTCACTAATATTTATCTTTTCCCTCCAACTTCAAATAATGATAACTTTCACATACGGACTTCGTTTATTATGAAACAAATGTTGTTGGAAAGCTCTCGATGAGATCTTTAATTTGAGACTAATATTGACCACTTTTGGGATGATGAATATTTCTCAGCTTTTTGATGACCTCTATACCTAGTTTGACCAAAACTTTGATCAGCCATACCTTTGGCATTTAAACTCTTATTTTGAGCCTGTTCAACTTGCATCAAGTCCATTTTGATGAGTTCTTCAATCCTACACTATTTCTGGGAGATTTTGGGATACTTGTATTTTTAGTGAGATATCCACCTGGATCAAATCTCCCCACTAAAAGGGCTTTTGGTCCTCCAAAAGTGTATACAATAGAACTTTTATCTTCCTTTTTGTAGATCTCAACTTTGTTTCCACCTTTGAAGCTTTACTATAATACTACTACTAGCTCCACTTATGACAACTAATTCTACCTCTGTTCTTGGTCCAATTTGGTTATGCCTTGATACTAGCCATTTTGCCTTCTCAGGGTCTTGCACTTTGACAATATTGAGAATGTATACAATGCCATATATACATATACTTGTTGGGGTCTTACATTTTAGCAATGCATGGTTAACATGGTCATTCCTATGACCATTTCTACCCTTGAAGGGACTTGTACTTTGGCCATACTAGGACTTCAAAAAGAGATGCAGTTCAAACAAAACTTGAAAAACCATAAAGAAAGAAGAAAAATTGAGCATGGTAAACCTCTCACTCTATGCTTCTTGCAATGGTAGTTCATATCAACATTCCATCCTAGTTACTTCTTAGGCCTTGTTCAAATGCTCCTCCTTGCTAGAAAACTATATGAGTAATGGTAATTATACCTCAACTTGAATACATTTCTTCACCTTTGTACTTTAGAATGGTTGATTAAAAGGCTTCTTCATAAAGCTCCAAATGTTCACGTATGCACCAAGGTCATGAAAAAAGACCTACAGGAACATTGATCATCACCAGACCATTTTAAATAGAGTTTTGAAGCAGAGATCATTAAGACATTAGAAAGCCATTCTCTACAACTCTTAGCTAAAAAAGGTGCTTCTTCTTTAAAGAGTCCCACACCAAAATAAGTTTTGAATAAGATGTTATAAAGTATATTCCATACTAGATTAAAAGAGACTTGGCTTTGCCTTACAAATTCTCATCCATGGAACTATAAAACTTCCTATTGAAATTTGTAAATAATTTTATTTAGAGTTATAATACTCCAAACTATACTAACTAAGATCAACAAATACTTTGCCATTACTCTATGGATGTAACACACTCAAAGTTTATGCAACTAGTTAGAGGGAAAGTGTTCCCAGTTCTTATGAAGTCATTCAAAGGAACTTTCCTTCTTGGCTTGCACAAACTTCTATTGCACTTATTCTCGA
Organism: Cupressus sempervirens; assembly: GCA_028749045.1. Classification (NCBI taxonomy): domain Eukaryota; kingdom Viridiplantae; phylum Streptophyta; class Pinopsida; order Cupressales; family Cupressaceae; genus Cupressus; species Cupressus sempervirens. The sequence continues at coordinate 323,625,703 of CM053790.1, forward strand.
GTTGTCTTAGAGGTGATGGTAATCACTGGAGTTGACTATATCTCTACCTTCACTATGGTGGTTTCAGCTGCCAAATCTACCTTTTCTTTAACAACTATCTATTGTCTAGATTTTGTAATAAACCAAGGTGCACAAAAAAAATTTGGGTGTAACATCTAGCATTTTCCAATCCAATGCCCACTTATATGGTAGTGGGTTATGGATCTTCTCTAGCTTCCTTGCCTTCTTCTTTGTAGAAGAGTTAGCTTCACTCTCATTATCATAGTCAAGAGTTTTCCCATCTAAATTTGCATTTTCCATTGTATCCCATCTTGGTTATCAACTTTGTGTCGATACCCTTGGTGTGCCTTTCAAAGTCTCCAATCATAGAGTTCTTACTTCCCTCCTCCTCTTTAGGTGTAGAAGATTCTTCTAACCAACCACATTGGTTGCTAGAAGTATGGGTAAGTTTCAAGTACTCTATTTGTTGACAAAATGCACATTGACTAGCATCCTCCTGGCTTGAGCCATAATATTTCCTTAAGACTCCTTGTTGATGAATGTACCTTAGATGACGCATCCATGCTACCCAATGGATTCAATGGGGAGTAAGAGGAAGTTCCCTCTAAATGTGGGCATGAAGCACCTATGCCAGCACTTTTAGATTTAAGAGGACCCCTCTTATTTTTCTCCTTTCACAACTTCTCATATAATATTCACTTCTCCTTGTTAGACTATTCTAGAAGTCTTCAGAGATTTGTATTATATAATCAAAGGAATTGATTAGCTTCTTCCAAATTTTGGACTCTCTCATCCTCTTCCTAATATTCTTGAAGGAGTAGTTCAATATTATCCTTGATGGAGTGGATTCTTGCCACCATAGATGGAGTAAATTTCATCTTGGACAATTCCCTCTTTTCTGATGTCATTCCAGAAAGAACACCTGCAATCACTTCTTGCAAAACTTGCCAAACTAGCAATGATACCACTTGATCTAATTTTAGGATCTAGAAAATAGTTGTAGAATTCCATAAAGGTGTACAAATAATTAATGCCTTAAGAATAACTAAAGGATACTAAAAGTTAGAAATAACAAGAATACTAAAGAGAGAAAATTACAACACGTAGCAGGAGATAGAGAAGAGAGCACTAGATTGATACGAAGTTCATCCAAGTGGACTACATCTCTGAGTCTAGCTCAACTATGTGACCAATCTATAAATAATGCTCCAAATGCAATACAATCTCTAAATAGAGCATCTTGGAAACTAGTTTGTAATATTTTGTAGCCTACCCACAAATTCATGATAGAAAATCCTCACTTGAAGGCTCTCAAAGCCACAAGGTTGATTTACAAAGAGAAAGATAAGGGATTTTCTACAAAAGGAGGGAATTATTAACACATAGATTAACTATTCCCTTTTGCAAGAAATTCTCTCACAAGACATCCTTTACAAGAAAAAAGAGTACTCTTCAATCCTTCTCACAAGAGAAAATTCTCTCTCATTTCCCCTCTTACAAGAGAAAATGCTCTCACCATTTCTCTTCTTCTCTCTAAACATGAATTCCTTACATAGTCCTTGTAACCCCTTTTTATACATAACAATTATCCATAATTAGGTTTAATCAAATAAAACCAATCAATTCCCTTTTTACCATAGCTTATCTTCATGATAATATTCTGAGATTTTATGGTTTTATCCCATTTGGAGGGGTTGTTTGAAAAAAATTCCCCATTTAAATAGAGATTTTCATTCAAACATGGCTTAAATAAAGTAAATCCTACTAATATATCTAAAGTGCTCAATGGCACAGTGACCGCCCAATATTTTAGGAGGTGGGTGATTAGGAGTTCAACTCCCACCGTCTACCACTTACCTCTTAATAGCATTTTCATTGTAACCATAGTTTAAATAAGTGCCACCTAAATTTAGCAAACAAAAATTCTTAGTCAAGTGGCTAAGACGAATGGTTTAGTGTATGAGGGTCATATGATCAAAACCCATGAGGAAATTTTGTCAATCCAATTTAAGCAACCAATTTTTAAGGTGTTGCATCACTATTTTGACTAGGATGCTGATGTTACCAATATTTGTATTTTCCCTCAAACTTTAAACGATGATAACTTTCACATATAGACTCTATTTTTGACAAAATTAATGTCATTGGAAAGCTCTTTATGAGATCTTTAATTTGAGACTAATATTAACTTAGCCTAATATTGGAAAGCTCTCTCTCTCTCTCTCTCTCTCTCTCTCTCTCTCTCTCTCTCTCTCTCTCTCTCTCTCTCTCTCTCTCTCTCTCTCTCCCTAACCCCTAACCCATATCCATCTCTACCTTCCCTCCCTAACCTCTATTTTTCTCTATCAATCCCCTAACTCTCTCACTCCCTCTATCTTCGACTAACCCCCCATCTCTCTTTCTAAAATAGTTTTACATAACCTGATCAGGTTTTAAAAAACTCGATTAATTTTTTAAAACCTGATAGGGTTACTGAAAAATGTAAATATAGAAACATGTCAACTATTATTATACTATTTAATTGTGGCCCATGAGATTCTAATTGTAGACACCTAAATTTGATTACACTGCTTTGGTAATCTAATTTAGCCATCTCTAAAGGCATCATTAATTAAATTCTTATTTAATTAATCCCTTGCCATCCCTAGTTGATTAATTTAATTAATCATCTATAGTCCTAATTGATAAATCAAATAATCTATTCTTTATCAATTAAATCCTTTTCTCCTATCTAATTCCAAAAATCCCCATTTATTAAATAAATCTATTTGATAAATGAAATCCTCAAATTCAAAAACCCCTAACCTATCTCTAATCCTCCATTTAAGCCTAATCCACCCCATCCACCCATACTAACCAAGCTTAGCCACTAACTCACCCACCCTCATTAATTCCATCCACTTGCACATCTCTAACACTCCTAATCTAATCCTAATCCCAAGCCTAATCCACCCCCTAATGTTGTCACATTCCTTAAACAAGTTTAAGACTTTCCTAATCCAAACCAAAGTCTCCCCTCAAAAATCCCAACCACTAAGTCATGAGTGCTCTTACAAAACATAAAAGACTCTTACAAGCCCACTCATGACTCTTACACCCATCTTCCACACTCTTCCCTCTTCCACACTCATTCCTCTTACATCCCTCTTACATACTCAACCCCACTCATCATGCCTTTAACCAACCCTTTACCCTACCCTCTCACACTCATCCTCCTTGTGACAAGTGTCACCTTCCCATTGGTGCTAAACAAGCACAATCCATGTGCTCCCCTTTGAGTGCATCTTAGCCCTCCTTAAGCCTTCATCCATCCTTGCATCTAAGCCCTCCATCCCTCTACCCCTTAGCCTATAAATTGAATCCCATCCCAAGCCATTTCATCAACAATCTTTGAGCTAAAGTTATCATGCTATTTTGAGAACCAAAGCCATCAATATTACCCTTATAATGCCAAATTGAGAGCTCACAAAGCTACCAATTTGCCATTACCCATCTCCATTGAAGCAGCTTTTGAGCATCTTGAGCATACATCCACAGCAAAAGGACACATCTACAGAATCAAGAAAGCATGGAGTGTTTTCTCTTGTGAGGTTTGCACTTCTTGTTTGCTTTCTTTGTCTAAGCATATATGTGAATTTAGTTTTTGGTTTGTGAATGTTTACTTTATTTGTTAATGTTCTTTGCATACTAATTCTTGTTCTACACTAATGTTGTCTCACATGTCTTTCTACACTAGGTATGCAAATATTTAATCTCTTTTTGCTTAGAAAAGAGGAATTTGATCTATTTTCTTATGTCTAGTGTTATTTTATGTTTGTATCTTGTAATTCAACATAGAATAATGATATAATTTTTTTTAATTTTTTATGTTATTGTGTATTAATTTATTCATCTTATTATTTGTAGGGCAATTTGACTCAACAATCATGGGAAAGAACAAGAGAGGAAAGGTTGAAAAATGAGAGGTACAAAAGGAACAAACAAGGGATTGTATAAGGTGATTACATGAAGGTGGATCATCAAATGCCTCCAATGTAAGTGAAGAAAATATTCCAAATCAAATTGACATGATCAATGCACCTAATGTTGCAAATGAAAATCATGAGCATGCACCTATTGATATTGATGTCAGAAAGAAATTGTAGAAGAATTATTAAAAATATTTAAAATAACTATTTTGAAAAATTAAATCAACTAAAAGATGCCAACTTGTTCTTGAAATACATGAAAATCTAAAATTTATAGAGATGGTGAGAATTTTGGGGTTAAGAACATCTGAAAATAGTAGTAAAAGAAGCATTATTAGAAATCTCTTTGATGCATACCAATCTGTTGGTTCAAAATCATGTAGTAAAGATGCTAACACCAGTTGACATGTCCTTATATCAACCATAATGGGAAAGGAAATGGAAAAATCTTGTATAATAAGAAAAACAAGTCAATCATTAAGGATAAGTAGAACAACATTAGTCAAAGCCTTAGCTAGGAAAGAGAAAATTGAGGATTCTAACAATACTTATTTTTGGTCATTCCAAGGTAGACTCTAACGTAAGGATAAAGTTATTGTTCATGCACTAAGAACATTAATTGAAAAATTTTGGCATGACAACACAAGGGCTTTGCCAAATAAAAAAGATGTTGTCAAAAGATGAATTGGAAAAATAAATTGTGAGCCACATGCAAAAAATTATTTGGTTATGAATTAAACACAATTTTATGAAATTTTTCTTCAAAGATTTCATCAAATTAAAATGAGCCAAAGACTTTTTGAGATGACCAAATCATTCTATGTTAAACTAAATCATAGACACACTACATGTTGTTGTAGAATTCATGTTGAGTTTTCTATGCATTATGATGTTTATCATTATATATGTTGTACTCTACATACTAACAATATATTACAAGAATGTGGTCTATAGGTACCTCCTAAGTCACCAAGAGAATTTATTGCAAGTGTGCTATGTGAATGAGATGGTGGGTGCATTTATTATAAGATCATGTGTTTGAAAGATGTTTGCCCTCAATGTGGTGGTTTGCAAAAGTTGCATAGATGCCCTACATCTAGGTAGCACACATGAAATTAGTGACATTAGTTTCTCTTGGAAAGTATAAGTGATTTATATATGGTGTTAAATATGGAAAACAATTAAAGAGGTGTGAGTTAGTAAAAAATAATATATGCAAAGCTAATTTTATGAAAAAAAATTCAAGAGAAAATAGTTTATGAGGTATATGCCATACCCATAGAGCTATTGTTGATCTCTAAGCCCAAGTTTCCTATTAGTGTCTAACACTTATTTATTTCCAAGGTAGTGTTGGATGGTCATCACTATGACTAAGCCATCCAGAGAAGGTCAAGCTACAAAGGACTTGTTTATATTTTATCATATGTTGAGCAAGTCAAAGGTTGTTAAACACCCCAATAAAGACTGATTCAGCATACATGTCGAGTAACACAAAAGAGAGATCAACCGTTTGGGAAAGTCAGTTAATGTCGAGTGAGTTAGTTTATACCAAGAGTATAGAAGCCAAGTGAGATCATGAATGTTAGTAATGACCAAGTGTCAAAACATTCAAGTGTTGAGTAAACCAACTTTGACATATGAGTTTGTAATTGCACAAACACTTATGCAAATCATTTTTACCTAAATTCTACATGACATTTAAAGATTGTAGAGACAATTAAGGAGAAGATTATGTGTTTTTTTAGAAGGCATTAATCCCAAGAAAAGAAGATTAACCAATCAAAAAATCAAAAGGATAAAATGACAGAAAGATGAAATATGGATCATTGATTAAGAACTAGAATTTTCTATGATTATCTATCTAAGAAGGGTTGGACCTAAGATCATAACAATAAATGGTGAAGAAAATGAGCAAATACAAAGTACAAAGTGAAGGAAGGCTAAGTCTAAAAGGAGATTAGATAGTGTAACCTAGAAGTGAATGATAGAACAAAGCATATTAGATAAGGAGATTAGACAAAAATTTTGAAGAGAAGAGATCTGTTAACAGCTTTCAAAGAAAATTGATGGATCGGGTACTAAATTAGTTTTGATAGATTGACTCTGGATAAATATCTTAATAGAGTGGTTCTAACAGACCTTATTTAAATATCTTAACAGAGCCCTTACTTTATTGTAAGTGTAAAATCCTTTAATCGAGGTAAGACCTAACAATCTTTAAAAAAATTAATAGAGAAGACCCCTCATAGGTTAGATCATCAAATATGATCAAATTGTAGCCCTAACATGCAAACTTTGTTGTTGCAGCAGTAAAGATTTGTAGGTTTCATCCCCACTCTAGTTTTACATTCATCTTGAAGTATTTCTAGATTACCAAAATAATTGTGTTATGAGTTTATATTTTCATGGATGTTATGCTTAGATAGATTTCATGTCAGCATTACAAGTTTATAATTATATGTTTTATGACATCTAAGATTTGAGATGGATTAGGTGTGAATATAGTTGATTGTTTTAATAGTGAATTTTTTTATATATCCTAATTCAACCCCCCCCCCCCCCCCCCCTTAGTATCTTATTTCACATTGAGATTTCCAACAATTAGTATCAAAGCCTACTTCTCTTGAAAGAATCCTAATAGCTTAAGAGTATAGATCTTGAAATGGAGGAATACAAAATAGGAAAAATCATTAAGAACCAAATGATTGAAATCCAAATTATATTGTAGCAACTTTAAGGAGAAAAAGATGAGTTAAGGAAATCCTTAAATAAAAGGAAAGATATGGCCATTTAGTAGAATGACACACTATACAAGGAAGTTGATGCCAAAGGATTTCTTAACAATAGAAATACTAATGATAGTGATGCAGCAATAGCATATCTACTAGAGAGGAACAACATTTTAAGTAAATAAGTTAGAGAACTATAGAAAGAACAAGAAATTAAATTATTAAGAATATGTGACGTGAGCAAACAAAAGAAGAAAGTTGTTGAAGCAGATAAAAGACAAATGGCTACCAGACTTGAAGAAATATCATTTTGTCCGCAAAAGTATAGAAGCAATTAGTTGGACACGATGAACTAGTTGTTAATTACAAATCAAGAGTTGAATAGAAAGGACATGGAGATCACAAATTTCAGATCACAAGGTAACCAACTAAGGAATGAGTTGAGATCAAAGAAAGAACTACTAGAAAGAATGAACAAACCAAGTGAAGTTATCAAATACTTTGAAGAATTGATGAGATCACCAAGGTCATCCAATGATACTTCTGATTTAGGACATGTCAAGCACTCTTTGTCTACTAAGGAAGGAGAGGCATCAAAGAGTAGAGAGAAAAGGAATGCAAAATCTAAAGGAAAACCTACTTGTCATCATTGTGGTAAACTTGGACGTACTAATAACATTTGCAGGAGCAAAAATAGTATGAAAAATCCTAAACCTAAGTTTACTAGTAACTATTTTAATTGTAAAAAGCAAGGACACCAAGCACATGAATGTGGGTCAAAGAAAAGTGATGCACCTACTACACCTAGATTTGAAGGACATTGTTATAGTTGTTAGAAATATGGACATAGAGCTCATGAATGCAAATCTAAAGAAAAATCTAACTAGACATCTGAAAGACAAACAGATGCACCTAAGCAAGGTAACTCTTACAATTGGTATTACAAAACATGGTATTATTTCCATTATTGTGGAGAGTATGGGCACATTCTAGAAAATTGCATTAAAACACATTTCTAAGGAAACTATAAGAAAAGGTTGAATGGAAACCCAGTTTGTTTAGTTTTCTCAAGGTTGGACATGTGAGTAAGAACTGTAGGACCTAACAAACAATGAAAGCAAGAAAAGAAAAGGAAAATTTGAAATGAACAAAACATAGAAATGGATTTTAGAACATGGAGGTAGTCGATCAAGCAAAGTTGAAATTGCCTAATCTAATGGATCAAGTGATCACACCACATCCAACTAAGCATAGAGGTATGTGAGGGACTATATACTTAAATGTTATAGCATGCATTAGTTCCTAACAAGAAAAGCAATTAAAATAACATATCATCATGAATCAAGATGCATTAGGAAAAATTTGAGAGAAGTATTGGGCAATGGAATATGCTACACTATCAAGTGTTGAGCATCAATAATATAGTTTCTATTTACCAAGAATTGCAATATAGACTAAGAATTTACATCAAATGAGCTAATGTATTGGTGGAGAAAAATAGTATTGATCAAGCGAGGTGATAGTGACCAAGTATTTGAATGAAAAGAAATGTGAACACAACTTGTGAAGGTTGAGATAGTTGTTTTACACTTACCAAAGTACAAACACATTTATTATAGGCCTAAATAGATAGATTGAAGGTATATATCAAATTTTGGTATTCATTTTCATTTTACCAAGCTATTTTCAATGCACATGCCATTAAAAGGTAGTTTCAACGATATAGCAAGTGAATCACAGTGTGCCATTGGTGAATTGAAAGATTGCAGCAAGTTAAGTTTTTCAATGCCAAGTAAGCTATTTTTGAAGTTGTGAAGTAATTTTTTTCAAAACCCTAGTTCAAAAATTGCATCTGTGTCTATGAAGGAAATGTTGAAGGAGAGCAATTCATAGATTGTGAGGAACAATTAGTGTCCTCCATCAAACTTCACAGAATATCCAAATATTACATTGACTAGTGATGAATTTGGTGCCCTATCATCAATTCCACCAAGGGTATTGATGACTCATGATGTACGATCGTGTTATATATGTAAAGTTGGAGAAATTGGAAATTATGAACTTTGTGCAACATTCGAGAAATTGTGTGATAATCAAGTGTTGAAGGATGAGTACAAGATTGTTGCCAAGAAAGGGTTGACCTGTACCCTAGCCTTTCCAAAGGTTTTCAAAGTTGAGTGCGTAAAGATTGTATTGAGCCAAGTTAAAGATATGAAGATTTGGTTAGAAGGTGGATCAATCAAGATTAACATGGCTATCATATTCTAAGTTAGTAGTTATCCTACTTTGGATAGACCTAAGACAATGATAAGTATCACTAGGGATGTTGTCAAGCAAAAAACAAAGGAAGAGTGGAATGGTCATGGAATGTTGAACGACGGGATCGAAGACCCAACATTGAGTTTGTAGTGCATGTGATTGCACACAAATTCTATCAGTTGAGCTAATTGAATAGTGTGACTTGCATCGTAGTGGACCTCAAATGAAAAATTGTGAAGAAATGTCATAGATTTTGAGTTGCAATTGTAACAATTGTCAGAAAATCTTGGAGTGATAAGGAAAGTGATGAATACATCATGTAAATTTGGTTCCCTACTCATTTGTATATTCTTCTATGTGAAAAATTCATTCCCCACCCTTGGCACCATAGCATGGGATAGAAGTAGACTGACAATAGAACATATAAATGATTTGATCAGTCAATTGGGAGAAAATTTTGAAGCCATAATGGATAACAATTTTGAGGAATTCAAGAACAAGATGAAAAACCAAATGAGGATACATCAGTCAATTGTAGATAAATATTTTGATGATATATTCTTCATGATAGATAGAGATTTATCTATACACATGAAGTAATACCAAGGGTTGCATGGTTGAGGTTGATGCAATATGAAGTGAATGTTGATGAAGTTATAGTAGTAGTAGTTTCACTATTGTCTAAATAAATTGATACAAATGTCAAGCCATTAGATACATATGGCACAATCAAGGGTAGAATAACATTAGAAATAAAAGTGCCCAAGATAGATAGGAAAAAGAAGAAGATTCTTGAGGGAAAACTTGGTGGGGGTCAACTTCATATCACTGAAGGAAAGGAGAGGACTAGGAATTTAAAGATGAAGCTGAAGCTAAGTCATCAAAGGGTAAAGAGCTAACTATTGTTGAACCTGAGGAAATGAAGAATAAGAAAGTAGTAAATTTTGATCCAAAAGTGAAAGAGGGTTTAAAGAATTTTTTGAAGAAGGATGTTACAACACCTAAGCCAAAGTAAAAAAGAAGAGTGATTACAATATCAAAGGCAGCTTAGTCCCCAGCTGAATAAGGTAAAGAAATTCCATCAAGGAGGAAGTTGGCCAAAGCACAAAAGCAAAGCTTATCTAAGAGGCTCAGGAGAAAAATAATCATAACATGGGAGGGGGAAGATGGTGAAGAAATTGAGTCTGATGATCTAAGAAAACTTCATATTATACCTAGATCATCTCCAATGGTTATTGACTATGTATGTGAAACAATGAAAGAATCAACAAGCATAGCAGCATTGAAGACAACTAATTGTGATTCTTTAAATAAAGATGATCAAGAGAAGCTTGAAACAACTATGTTAGATATGATGATACAATTTAAATCTACACCTATAGAGCTAAGTGAAGGCATTCCTAAGAATTTATATAAAAAAGTTGTCGCTAAGTGGAAGTGGGCATTATCCACTGAAAGATAGATTAGGAAGACCACTTTAGCAAAGACAATGCTAGATGTAGGGAAGACATATATGTTTATAGCCATGAAAGATTTTGTAAAGAAATTTATGCCCAGGGAGAGGGCTTACAAGATTTTGATGAATAAAGCTCGTGAAGATTAGCAGGAGAGAATTCTTATATAAAAGGAAGCATTTGGACTACTTGTTCCATCAGCCAAAGAAGATGAAGAAGAAGAAAGAGGTAAATATGTAAAAGAAGAGGAGGAGGATATAGAAGAAGTTTCAAAACTTGTTGAAGAAATTAGACAATTGGTAGAAGTGTGTGAACAACAAGATGTTTTCACAATTGAGGACATTCCTAATTCATCTCCACAGAATCAGAATACATTGACTGAGGAAGATCTAAAAAATGCTACATTAGATACCTCTCTACCAACCACCAATCCAGTGTTATTATAAATTCAAGACTATCCAAGAATTGAGAGTGAAAAGACTAATGATTTTCAATTTATATCAGTTATAATGATTTTTGACATGAGTATTGAGCAGTGGGGCAAGGCCATAATTATGTTTCCATAATTTACTCATGTCACAGTGGGCCAAATAGATGAGAAAGTGGAAGAAGAAGAGAAACCCAAAGAACAAGAGGCTATTCAATCTCATAAATAATTGTTGAGTGTCATACCAACAAAGACCTTAAATGTTACACATGTACAATAGGTTAAATCAACTCAACTAGAGAAGTCTCCTAGATCAAGTGCAAAGGGGAAATAATTGTAGATATCACTACCTAGTGATAGCACCCCTCAACCACAGATGATGGCATAGAAAAATGAAACAATAGAGGAAATATTGAGTTTAGATGAAGTCATCACATTGCCTATGTATGACTTGAACAATATGACATTAGAAAAAATGCAAGAATTGTAAACCTTTCTAAGTCATAAGACAAAGCAAGAATAATTAAGAAGTGAACACAAAAAGAACCAAGTATTGTACAATATAAAGGACATATTTGTTGCATTTGATATTTATGATGTTAATGTGTAACATCCAATTTTGGATTAGTTAGTGTATATAGTTGATAAGGTTCAAATAGTAGATATAGAGACCAATGATAAATTGATGAGACGGTCTAAGAAGAAATTTGAGGATAAAGTTTTGTAGAAAGTCTCAACAAAACTTGCAATTAGGCAGGTTGAGATTTCTAACCTTAGCACTCAGTTAGACAAAATTTTGAAATTCATTCATTCTTTGTATATGAAGCTTTGTGATATTGAGTTCTTCACATTGGAGAACCAATGTTCTATTGATTTGATGCAGACAAATATGAAGGCATGTACTATTTCATTGTACAAGAATGTAAGTTCAAACTCACCTTCATATAACAAGTTGACATTTGATCAATAGAGACTAATCTAGTTAATGGCTAGAAACAGTTGCATAAGGAACAAATCAATTTCTATTCAATTTATGCTACCACCCCATTTGGAGATAATTTAGAGGGAATTATCTATAGCTCATATTTAACAAGGAAAGATACACATCTTTCAACCGTAGAGAGCTTAATTGATCTAGTTTCTTAGCTATGGATTCATATTCAAGTCATGGAATCAGCAAGAGATAGATGGAATAAAGGACTTGAAAAAATTTAGGCAAGTGGTCAAACATTTTTGGATAAATTCAAGATAACTCCTACAAACCCCAAGCCATAAGTGATAAAAACAAGGGGGAAATATCTACCTGACGTAAGTGAAAAGAGGGGAAGATATGAGTGAAAAGGGGGAATATTCTAACAAGACATAGTAAAAAGGAAGATGACACAAAGGGATGGATAGAAATTAGAACTAAAGTTATCAGATGAGACAACATTAGAGTTTACATACATGTATATACTGTACAGCAGAGATTCAGTTTTGAAGACTAAGTTTCAAGGGGAGCATTATTTTTGTGTGGATAGCTAAGTTATGAAAAAGGTATTTTTGCCACTAACGTCAAAGGGGAAGATTGTTGATCTCTAAGCCCAAGTTTCCTATTAATGTCTAACACTTAGTCATTTCCAAGGTAGAGTTGGATAGTCATCATTACAACCAAGCCATCCAGAGAAAGTCAAGCTACAAAGAACTTGTTTATATTTTATCATATGTCAAGAAAGTTAAACGTTGTTAAACACCCTGGTAGAGATTGAGTTAGCATATTGTTGAGTTGTTGTTTTGCATGATGCTTAATGGAAAGAATCCTTTTGAACTCCTCTCTTGAAAAGCTAATCTGGGATCAACTCCAAGGTTTTGGGTGATCTTGCAACGTACTAGAAGTAGAAGATAAATATGACTATTCACAAGGAGTTCTTTGTTGGTTCTGACCAATTTCAAATAAGATGTTGAATCTACTTTACTATCTCAAAAAAGTAATCAGAAAAAGAAATATATTTTTTGTATTTTTTGGTTTATGATGAATGCATTTTAACAATGTAACTATATAAATTCCTAAATTAACCAAGTGTTTGTAAAAGAAAATAACAAAGATAAGTTAACGATAAATTAAAAGCAAATGAATTGAAAAAATAAATCCCTAACAGACATAAGCCACAGAAACAACACATCTGCAAGTTAAGCCTTTGAAAAGATCAGTAGATAACCAATGAAAATAGGAGTAGCGCTTCCTTAATTCCACTGATGCAATTGTCAATGAGAATTTAGTAACTATAAGATGTTTTACTTCTCATCAAATTGCAAGGCCACAAAAAGTGCACTCATGTGAGACAAAAAGCTATGTATGAATAGTAGGTGATCTCTTGTCTAACTAAGTACGTTAGGGGAATTTGTAAACACATGAAAAAGACCAATATTAACATATCGTTCAATCAAAATAATACAACAAAACCATTGGCTCCACTACACTCCATGAACCACAAAATATAACATACTCTGGCAAGAATAACTACACTCAAAATGAGAGCACCAATAGCATATATTATTGCATCAAAATAACGACCTGGAATACATATTTAATTCCTCAATTTATAGGCAATCGTCTCCCAAATTTATATTGAGAGTGATATATTCCTCTATGAAAATATATGCTTAAAACTAATCAAACAAATCTAATTATGTACAAATTGATTCTATAAATGGTGCTAGGTAGGACTCCACCCTTGTTTATATTAAATCAATGGGTGCATGAGCCTTTACATAACTGTAAAAAAATGAAAGAAGAAGTAGATAAGAAGAAGGAAGTTGGCAGATGATGTAGGAGCATCTAGAGATGCCAAAACTAGAAGCTCAACCCTCTCTAGATGTTTGTAGGAGTTAAATTGCTGTCAGAATGCATTTATGGTGCATGGAAAGCTCTAAATTTGGAACTAGCAATTAACTGTCAATGCACCTCTAACTTCTTCAAAAACTTTTGGCACACCCTTGGAGAAGTGCATCTTTGGAGAAGTGTACCTTGTGCACCTTTGGAGAAGTGCACCTTAGTGGAAGATTCAAAAAATGCAAAAATTTCCCAAGTGTCACAATTGAAATTCTAGCTTTAGGGTTTTCTTCCCCTTCATACCAGAGGTGTTTTTGGATGTTTGCCCTTGAATTTCTCTATGATCTCTAACACTTGGGTTTCATCTAGAAAATCCAAATCATCATACTTATTCTTTATTATTTGTTGGTAGTTGCTTACTTCTATGCGAGTCTCCAAAAAGTCTTCGAGTTTTACATCCAACTCTAGCAATGCCTCCTCTATCTTAAATGCTTGTCTAATATCTTTATCATTCAAAGCTTCTTCAAAGTTATTCTAAAACTATTTGACAACTACTTGCATAGACATGAGTTTATGTCTTGACTCATCTTTAAAAATGTCAAGGCAAGCATCACTGTAATACTTCTCAGCTTCCAAAATCTGCTCTTGGGTTTGATCCTTGAGCTTATGAATATCTGCATGTAATGTCTCCATTGCTTTATTACTAGCAACAATCTTCTTGATCCAATCATCTATCTTATCTGATTCATCCCTCGTATATACATCCATGAGCATACGATACCTCTAGCCCTTTATTGACTGTAATTCTTGAAGGTCTTTACCCCAGGTATGTACCTCATCCATCAATCCAAAATGCTAGTCCAATATAGCAACCAACCTATCTACATTAACTTGTATATGGTGTAATAGTTTAAGGTTTCCCTATATTATCTACACACCTTTTTGCTCAAAACTTTCTCACCATTGTTAACATTCCTTCAAAAATGGATCCAATTGTATACCTGTGTTCTCCTTCATATCAAGTGTCACACCTGGAGTTGCCTTAGGATGATCAATGTCCAAAGGACCAACCACTTCATGGAAATAGCCTCTTAGAAGCTCATTCTATTTCTGGAGCCTCAGCAATTCAGACTCATCTTGTTCCAAGTGGTTAAACACTTATTTAATTCTTGTAGTGACCATCAATTTAGTAGTATCCATAGTGGGCTTTCCCAAAAAGACCTCTTTAATCTGATAATCTTTTGGGGTCAGATCTTTAGTAACTACATGTAGAGGAGGGATGGGAATATGAGAGAATAAGTCCTAATTTTGATTCTTTATAACAAAGGCCAACATTCACACATCAGCTATAGGTAGCTCGGGTTTCTTAAGGGCTTCAACTAATTATTTCATTCCCTCATCCACACTATAATACAATTTCCTTTTATGCCTAACCATCACCTCTTTCCTCAACCATCTTGGAGTAGTTCCCATCAAAGACATATGCTTAGTTGAAGAGGGGATTTGTATTGCTAGACCCTTTTCCTTATCGCTCCTCTCTAGAGTCTTCTCTTTCTGTGAGAGATCTACATTAGGCATCCCTATGTCTACTGAGTCCAAACTCCTCGCCTCTATATCTTAAGAAGTTTTTTGACGTTCTTTGTATATTTCCCCCTATTTTGATACTTCATTGGTGGGTCTTTTTTTGTGGCTCTTATTCCTGCCTAGTTTGTTCTTGCTCTTCATTAATAGGAGGGAGAGGAGTGGTCAAACCTTTATCCAAGAAAGATAAATCTTGATTTGGTAATGGTAGGGCACTTAGAGGTCCTTGTGGAAAAGGTGGAAATTGACTCCAATCTTCTCACAAAGGTTGATTTGTTGGTGTATCCCTTATCTTGTGGCCTATGAGTTTAGTACCCATAGGCATGAAATCAAAATTTGACATGCTAAAGACATCATTCCCTTGACCCTCTTGTTCATCAATCCACTTTTGTTTCTCATCCTTCAAAGTTGTAACTTGAATAGGTTGTGTATGGATAGATGGCAGCATTGTCATGGAACTCCTTCTTTGTTCTACCTCAGTAGCCCTAGCTAGATGAGTCCTCTAACTCAAGAGAAGGTTATCATCTTCATCTTCTTCATCCTCTTCAGGAATGGTTTATGGGACTAAAGGAATAGGAATAACCTTTCTTTGTACTTTTTGTCTATTAGTCCTTTTGATTGGAGTTTTAGCTTTTTTCCTCTTTGGAGCTAATGGAGAGGCTTCTTCCTCTTGAACATGTTTTGGGGACACCTCTTGTACTTATTCTTTAGGTCCTTGTCCCTATTTTGGCTGTGGCACTTGTGGATTATCCTAAATTTGAGCGGCTTCTACATTTTCAGGCTCTTGGTTCTCAAATGCTTGAGTTTCCTCCTGGGCTTGATTTCCTTCACCTTCAGGCTTAGCTTGCTGAGGAGAAACTCTTTTCCTTTTATTCTTTCCATTTTCCTCTTTAAAGTATCCAACTTCCCTATCATGTTGATACACCATTTCTAGCCTTATTAGAGATTGGGTAATGAATGTTGGTACTATAATTTTTGCCCTGTTTCCCTTTACTGGGCGGGTTGTGGCCTGTAAGACTATTATTTGAGGAACTGGGTCCAATTTGAATGGCTTCTTAATCTATTCCTTAGTCAACTGGATGATATGCCTTTCCCTATAATTTATATTTGCATTTTCTTTTCTATTAATTATGCATTCATAACTGGTCGATCGTATATCTTATCTTAATTATATAGGGGATCCAAGACATCTGAAGTGTCTTGTTGAACAACCTTCAATGTGAACTTTATTTTCAAGGCACTACCCACCAAATAAAGAGTAATCCTACAATAATCCTTTATCCATATATCATAGTCATCTATTGAATTCATCCAATGATCCTCTATGGCATCTTCATGTTTAAATTGTTTTCCTGCCAAGTATTGAACTCTACCGATATTGTCAAAATATGGACGAGGGGAGTTATAGTCCTTCAAGAGATATTGATGCCATTCTGAATCAAAATTCATGATATCCTACTTTTTCTTGACTCCAAATGGACCTATGGTGATGGGCCATACCTAGGTCTTCTTATGTTATTTCTTCACTCTATCATATGTAGATGAGAGTTGTCTCACAATATTTGGTAAAATGAGCCTGTATGATAGATATCTTGGGAGTTTCTTTGGATTCATAGTTGTGCCTGCTACCCTTAAGTAGGTGAATGTCTTAAACTAGATGTAGTAGGCACCTATTTCTGTAATTCTCATTTTTGCCTCTATTGACATCCTTTTTGCATAATCTCCCTCAATAAATTAGATGATTGCAAAAATAAAAGCATCATTCACTATTCTGTATTCTTTGTTATGATCTAAGAGCTTATTATTTACGAGTTTGGGTTATACCACATAAGGTCATGCATTAACATCTTGCATGCTTTCCCTCTTAAACAATTGTGGATAATCTATGGTTTTTGTTGCTAATAGATACACTAAATAAGATGTCATATAAAACCTTGGACTATTTTTGAATGCCACTAGCTATTCATATAAATTCTAATTGAGAATTGTGGCCCAATCAATTGGCATTTAAGTTGTTATGATGGTATCGATGAAATGTACCATCCAAATGTTCAAGTGCCCTGTTGCTGGTAATACCATGATCCTACTCACGAGCACTATGGAGTATCTGATATCATCCTTCATATAACCTCTTGTCATGTCAACTTTTTCCACTCTTCATCACATAGGTGTTCTATCAATTAGATATGATGATTGAATGATTTTATTAGCCTTATGCTCATTGTCCCTATACCACCTTTTTGCTTGATGATAAGTCAACCTAATATATTGATCTTCCCTTGGAAGATGGAATAATTTTTTGATGTTCTTTGGTCTTAGATCTAGGATGATCTCTCTTGTTATACTTTTCACCACTCTCTCTTCTAATACATAATTCTCTGTCAAGGCCATAACAAGTTTTGAAAACTACACTGAACTAGGATGTGAGGTTGCATTAACCAATCTGAATCTGATAAGTGAAAAAATCATTAGGGATCTCTCATTTGGTTGGTTGTAGAGTAATAAGAATTCATTCCAGTCAATATGACCTAAGTCAATGTCTCAAATCTCTAAATGTGCATTCTAGAAGCGAGATTTTGATTGGACACCTTGAAACTTAAAGATAACTGGTTTTGGAGCAATCTTTGCTATGAGTAAGGACGAGGAGGAAGTCATTTTATCTACACAAAAATATAAGCACATTAGTCCATAAAGTCAAAAACAAACCCTAGTTACTAAAAAACTAGACCTAGAACGCAAAAACCTACCAAAACACTCAAAAAATCTTTTTATGCTCCTAATACACAGCTTTTAGTGCACCTTGCACACCTTGAGGATGCACTAGGAGCGTTAGTACACCGAAGCAAGCTTAGTAACTAAGGGTGCACATGTGCTCACCCTAATACTACAAGGGCTTAGCTTTAAACTTAAATGGTGCACAATTGTGCACCTTGGAAAGTTGTACACCTATGCACCATTACTATGTTGCCTTATGGTTCTTAGTTTTAAATGTGCACATGTGTGCACCTTGGATAGGTGTGCATATCCACACCTTGGATAGGTTTGCATATCCACACCTTTCCCTTATATTTTTTTACAAAAAAAAAAATTAGGTTTGCTAATACAAAATGTGCACACTTGCACACCTGTGCACCTTGGACAGGTGCGCAAGTGTGCACCTTCTAACTTAGGTCTTTTGTGTTTTTGTGTATAGGAATCATGAAGATGGCACACCTCTATGGGTGTAGAGGTGTACTCACCAAAAGATGGAGGAGATAAATGAGTAAGGAAGAAGGAGGGGTCCTAGCCTTTTATTGACCTAGGATGAAGTACACATGCCTAGGTGCACACTTCCAAAGGGAAGTGCTCCTTCACTAGTGTAGTTAGCACACTAGCACACCTTGTGGGGTGCCCTAATGTACCCTTTTACCTTACAAAATCACATTTCCTTCTAAAATTTTCATTTTTTGGTAAATGGGTTCTTTAGGCAAAGAACCAAGCAAGACCTAGACTCTAAATAGAACCCTAAAAAGACTCAAACCCTAGACTAGGGGTCTGGGATAGAAAAAATAAACTAGGGGGTCCCCATTTCACCTAAGAAATGGGGCGTGCATTGTGAAACCACAACACATACATACTAAGTAACACAAAAGAGACTGAACATTTGGGAAAGTCAGTTTATGCTGAGTGAGTGTGATTATGTCGAGCATATCAAACCCAAGTTATAGCATGAATGCCAATTATGACCAATTGTCCAAACATTCAAGTGTCAAGTAAACTAGCATTGACATATGACTTTTTAATTGCAAAACACTTATGTAAATCATTTTTAGCTAACTTCTATATGACATTTAAAGATTGTAGAGATAATTAAGGAGAAGATTACACATTTTTTTAGAAGGCATTAATCCCAAGAAAGCTATATTAACCAATTAGAAAATTATAAGGGTAAAATGAAAAAAGGATGAAATATGGACGTTGATTAAGATCTAGAACTTTATACTATTATCTATTTAAGAAGGGTTAGATCTAAGATCGTAATGATGAATGGTAAAGAAAATGAGTGAACAAGTTGAAGGAAGACTAAGTCTAAAAGGAGATCAGATAGAGAAACCTAGGAGTGAAGGGATGAACAGAGCATATTAGATAAGGAGATCATACTGATATTTTGAAGAGAGTAGATTCATAAATAGCTTTTAGAGAAAAACTAAAGGATTGGGTATTGAATCATTTTTGACACATTTAGTTAGGTAAAATCTCTTAATAGAGTGGTTCTAACATACCTTATTTAAATCTCCTAACAAATCCCTTACTTTATTGTAAGTGTAAAATCTTTTAATCAAGGTAAGAGCTAATAGTCTTAAAAGCTTTTAACAAAGCAAACCCCTCATAGGGTAGATCATCGTATATGATCAAATTGTATACCTAATATGTGAACTTTTTTGTTGCAATAGTAAAGATTTGCTAGTTTCATCCTCATCCCATTTTTACCTTCATCTTGAAGTGTTTTTGGGTTACCAAAATCATTGTGTTATGAGTTTATATTTTCATGGATGTTATTCTAAGATAGATTTCATTTCAGCATTACAAGTTTATGATTATATGTTTTATGAGATATAAGATATGAGATGGATTAGGTGCAAATATAGTTAATTTTTTTAATACTAAAAAAAATTTATAGATCCTTATTCACCCCTCCTCTCAATATCTTGTTTCCCATTAATATTTCCAACAATTATATGGTTAGATGAGCAATTCAAGTTCTGTAAGGACACTTTCCCCTGGGTATGATAGTGTCAGTTGTTGACTTTATTGAAAACTATACACTAAAAGCTCAAAATGAATTGAAACCAATGTATTACAACTTTATACCAGTGTCAATTTTTGTACACATGACATTTATTCATGCACATGATAGCACAGAGGATGAAAATAGGTTTTAAGAGAGTATTGCTTCTATATCAGTGATGATCAAACTCATTCATCAATTTTTTTTGCAAGGATGTTTTATAGTTGTATATAAGAGTTTGAGGGAAAGAGATGTAAGATATAATCAACATTTTATATATGGTCACACAATTGCACTGCATAGTTGAAGCAAGGAAGTTCTATTGGTTGAGTAGGATCCATGTGATAAGTGGAGTACAACATTTTTGGAATTTCACTGAGGTGGTACATGAAAAGGGAGAGAATGATGGTATTATAGCATGTGTGAAAAGAGATCTTAGTAGAGAAGAATTAAAGTATGAAGGTGGCACAACATTAGAAAATGTGGAAACAATTGTGCAATGGTGTAACTCTACATGGGACTAAGTGGTACAGGTAAGTCTATGGTTTCTATATTTTTTTTGGTTGATACATGAACCTAACATTGAAACTTTAAAAGATTATTTTACACTTACAAGACCAAGTCGATGCATTCATTTAGAAGTTTGAATGCAATGTCACTAGTTATTCATACTAGAAACCTTGCATGATTTTTCTCTTCTTCTATGCATAATTTATGGGATGAATGTGAATCAAAAGTGTGGGTTGACCAATGGTCTTATAGACATTTACATCCAATTGATTCATATCAACTCCCTACAACACAATAGTTCAACCAAGTTGAAGCATCAACAAATTTTGACCATGTATCTGACCTAGTTGAACTAGGTACTAAGTTATCAATCTAATACTTGGTTAACATAGATTTTCCTATTCTTTTAAAGCTTCAATCTTCATTTCAAATTTTGCATTAACTTATTGTTCCATTTAATGCAAGTCATGTATATGTAGTTATTGTATATGAGAATAATGAAGAAGGACTTGATTACTTTCTATGTTAGTGTATTGAGGCTAAAAAGAAACTGATAGCTACAGTTATTGATGGTGAGGGTATTGAGTACCTAATAGGATCAATTGTTGTGATAGGGAGATGGTTTAGAAGGTAGTAAATTTAAGTCCAATGGCATGAAGACTTCTTTAAGTAAATTTGTCATGTTTAATGTATCAATTTCAACTTTAAATTATCTTTACAATTAAATGCAGGTGCCCTATAAATAATTTTAGCACATGGTTTTTTTAGGATTTTGAGACATGTGGACATATTCTTCATTACTCTAATCTTATTTTTGCAAAAAATATTCAATTGTTATAGTATCATGTTAGGTCTCTTAAGAAGAAGTTGTGGAAAGTTCATGAATCTGATCATGACACAATACTTGATACAATAAGGGCTAGAGTTAATCTAGGAGGCTCCCATGATTGATTGTGTGCTATATAGCTGAATTATTCTACATATGGTAGAATAATTTTGAGAATTTTGTATACATCTCGCACAAAATGTTGTAACTTCACAATGATGTGCATATCTAGATGTGAAATTTTGTTTATAAGAAAAGAGAAGATGTGAAAGATGTACATATTTAGATGGAAAATTTTGTCGATAAATATGATAAGAGATTTTAAAAAAATTGTATATTGTTTTGATTATATAAAAAAAGGTTTTAAAGGACCTGAAACATTTTTAAAAGTATCAAGAGTAACTAACTAAAGAGTTTAGAAAATAAAAGGCCTTAGTAAACAGAAAACTAATATAGAAACATGAGACCAAGTCTAGCTATGCATAAAAAGATAGCAAAAGAAAAGCAAAAGGACAACACTCAGATAGCTACAAAGTTTTCAATAGGTTCACTACTTAATCTGCCAGAATGTCCATATTTTTTGCAATGGCTTTTATTTGCTCTAGATTTTTTGCTCCCCCACCTGCATTCTTTTTGGAGTTGGCCCTAGTGCACTTGCTCAGCCCCTAATCCTCATTCACAATAGAGGAGTCAAGTCCTCTAGCCTGATCCATATCATTCAACAATGTATTGAAATTATCAGCCATAGTTTTTAGCATGTTACAATTTTTATCACCCAAATTCTTGATTGTTTTTTCCATATTACTCACTTTGGCTTCAGGTTTTCCATCCTTTTTTGGATATCTTTATTAACCTATTCCAAATTCATGTTTTTGGTTTCAATTGGAGGAACCCTTTTCATTAAGTTTTTAACCTCCTTTGTATTACCAATGACGTATAAAAGCCTATCAATATGCTAGGCCAACATGCACTCCCCTCTTGTTGTCTTATTGAGCTGCTCAAAATCCTTTGAGATCACCTGCATTTGTTGTTTAAGGGTCCCAATCTTCTTCAAAATTAACCCTAGATTACCCATGATTTCCTTTAGGAATCCATTCTCAACCTCCTCCCTATTATAGTGTTCCTACTCCCCTAGTCTATTTATGCCTAAATCCACCTCTTTTAGGACATTTTCCTCACCCTCATGCTAAGTTGACACTAGTTTTCTTCTTCTTTCCATTCTTTGAATTAACAATTCATCATCAGAGGTAACCGAGACCCTATCCACATTCAAACCCTTATCACCCAAGCCCTTTCCTACAATTCCTTTATTCTGAGAACCCTTTCACTATTCCTCCTTGTAGTCATTATCTTGATCTGACTCAATCCCTTTTCCTTTCTTTTTCTTCTTGGAACTGCTACCAAAATCCCCTTTCATACTCTGCTTAACATCCACCTCATCCCCTTCACCCTCAGTGTCCTTGTCTAGGTCCTCCTCCGAATCACTTCCCTCCATCTCATAATCAATCACTTTCTTACTCTACCTGGGCCTATCCACCTTTTTGGACTTCAAAAGGTTCATAATGAGAACCATTAACCCCTTATGGCAGACATGATCAACATCCAGGTCATTTTGGAAGGCCATAATGGAATTACCTAGATATTTTTTAAGATTAAAAGGTAGATTTATCCTAATCTCATGCCCAAAATGATTGACTAGCATTAAATGGTGGCCATAATTTTTTGTGAACCGACCATCCACAGTGAGATATTCAATAATCACAAACACCACAAATCACCATGGGCATGAAATGGAAGATGGGTTAAAGTAGGAATTACCTATTTTAACTAGTTTGTTGTGTTCTTTGGCTGAATCTGCAAACTCATCGATTGCCCTATCAGGCAGCTTTCTATCCTAATAAAAATTGATGCCCTCCATCTCTAGACTAGTAGCTTCAACTATGACTTCTTCAGTCACCTCCATTCTTTGATTTCCCACTAGAACCACCCCATCTCTCCAAGTCTTAATGAACTATCAAGTAATTGCAAGGTTGTTTCCTTTTAACTTCTCCATATAACCAATAAAGTTTCCTTGCTCAAGAATTCCCCAAATATCCTTCTCATTGTTATATATTGTTATGGTTATAAATTTTGTATATTGTTATATATTGCTATGGTTATAAATTTGTTTATAGAATTTATTGTTTTGGTTATAAATTTGGTTGTTGAAATCTATTTCATGATTTTGATAATAACATCTCCTTCAAATAATATTCAGTTATCTTCAACTTATATGGGTTTACAAGGAAATACAGAGTTCACCTAATAGGCCTAATGGCACCTAGATGGTTGTCCTCTTGCATTTTTCTCCCAATTTTCCCATACATCAAGAAAATAAATTATAAATTTAGATACACATTTCATTTCTCTACAACATATGAAAATCTTGGATAGGTTTGTTTTGGATTGTGTCTTTGTTGTCACACTATGGCACCCCTTTTTAGGCTTAATTTAGGCCACTTTGAAAAAGCAACTACTCTTTATCCTTAACCCTTGATTCCCCAACTTTGTACAATATCTACTTAGGTGTCAAAACCATATATTCAATAGGTTTTAAGTCCCCTTGGCCTTTTTGCACTCTCAGCCATCAAATCCTCACCGCTACTCCCAAAAATTAGGGCATTCTAGAAATCCACTCTCCAATCACTTCCAAAAATAGTTATTTCAATTTACACCTTCAATTAAACATATATAATCAACGTCAATTCAAAAAATTTCCCCTTGTTAAGGTAGATCACTTGCTAGTATACCATGCATAAACTTTATATCCTCAAACCATGCTTCCTTATGGTGTACACCCCTGAATCCTTCTCTCTTCTACCTTATTTTATTCTATATAATAAATATTATATTGGACCTAATAAAATAGAAGTAGCCTTTACATTCCTGTATTAGATCCTTGTATACACTCACCCTCTCCTTATCCCCACTATCCTCCCTTCTCCCTCCCCTATCCCACTCTCCCACCCTCTCCATCTCTCTCCCTTTCTCTCATCTTCCTCCCCTCTCCCACTTACTCACCTTATCCCTCTCCCACTTCCTCCCCTTCTCCTTTTCCTACTCCTCTCCCTCTCCCTCTCCCATTTCCTCCCCTTCTCCTTTTGCCTCTCCTCTCTCTTTTCCACCACCTATCTCCCTTTCCACTCTTCCTCCTTTCCAATATATCCCCACCTCTCCCTCATCAAATAATCTATTGATACTTCAAAAGAATATATCAATGCTTCATAAGTTTGGAGAAAGAATAGCCCACCTACTGCTTCTTGTCAAAGAATTCACTTTTCTCCCACCCCTAGATGTTTTATAACCTCAAAAATAATTCATTTTAAAGGAAACTCAATAATTTCAACATTATTGGAGGTTTCATATCTTCACTCAGTCATACTTTCATGTGAGAGAAATACACCAACAATTTTTGTGCCCTTTTCCCACTCTTACCAATGGTGTACACTTGCAATTAATTCATCCTAGGTTTGAAATTTCATCTTAGTTAGCTCTAGTTGGATGGGATTAGGCTAGGTCCAAGCTCATTTCAATCATAGAGTCCCTCATACATTCACATTGCATGGAAGTGTCCCTAAGAGTCTCTAAGCAACATTGGGCATCAATCTTTGAGTGGACATATCTCTAAGCTTGTGTGAGGTATTACAAAAAAAATTAGGTGCTACAAGATCAATTTTCAATGTCTACAATAAGCTCTCTTAGTTTTAGGAGATCCAACTTTGTTTAGATTTGGCATCCCTTTCTCACTTAATGCCAAAAGTTGTAGTGTTTCTTTGTTCAAATGAGAAAGGCTGTGTATATTTCAAAATGTTCATCCTTTGATCTAATTTTATTCTCTATTAGCTTTGGTTGGTCAATTTTAGGCTAGTTCCAACCTCATTTCAACCACTGAGTCCCTCAGATGTTATCAAGCACACTAAACAAAAGCATCCCTAAGGGTCTCTAAGCACTATTGGGTAGTAATCTTTGAGTGGACATATCTCTAATATTGTGTAAGGTATTGAAAATCTTATAGGTATTATAGGATCACATTGTTGAGGTCTACAATAACCTGTCTCAATTTTAGGAGATATGACTTTGTTTGGATTTGGCATCCCTTTCTCATCTAATGCCAAAAGTTGTAATATTGCTCAATTCAAATGAGAATATTTTGTATATTCCAAACCATTCATCCTAGGATTGAATCATCTTCTCCATTAGCTTCAGTTAGTTGGGTTTAGGCTAGGGCCAACCCTATTTTAGCTACAAAGTCCCTCACAGTTATTGACCAAACTGCACAAAAGTGTCCCTAAGGGTTTCTAAGCACTATTAGGTAGATATCTTTGATCAAGCATATCTATGAGCTTGTGGGAGGTATTGAAATTTTTTGTATGCTACAAGATTGCATTCTTGAGGCCTACAATGACCTATCTCAAATTTAGGAGATACAACTTTGTTTGGATTTGGCATCCCTTTCTCAGCTAATGCCCAAAGTTGCAATGTTGCTCTTTTCAAATAAGAAAAGTTGTGTATATTACAAAAAAATCATCCTAGGATTGAATCATCTTCTTTGTTAGCTTTGGTTGGCTAGTTTTAGGCTAGGGAAAACCTTTTTTGGCCATGAAGTGCCTCATACATTATTGAGCACACTAAATAGAAGTGTCCCTAAGGATCTCTAAGCACTATTGGGTAGCAATCTTTGAGCGGACATATCTCTAAGCTCATACAAGGTATTGATGAATTGTCAAGTGATATAGGATTGTCTTGTTGAGGCCTACAATAGTATCTCTCATTTTTAGGAGAATCAACTTTGTTTGGATTTGGCATCCCTTTCTCGCTTAATGCCAAAAGTTGTAGTGTTGCTTAGTTCAAATGAGCAAGGTTGTGTATATTTCAATCTATTCATCTTGGGATAAAATCACCTTCTTTTTGAGCTCCAATTTTCTAGGTTTAGGCTAGGGACAAACTCATTTAAGCCATAGAATCCCTTAGACATTATTGACCACACTGCATGGAAGTGTTCCTAAGGGTCTCTACACTATCAGGAAATGATCTTTGAGAAGGAATATCTCTCAGCTCATGTGCAGTATTGACAAAATTTTAGGTGTTGTGTGATTACATTCGTGAGGCCTACAATAACCTATCTTAGTTTTAGGAGATCCAACTTTATTTGGATTTGGTATCCCTTTCTCGTCTAATGTCAAAAGTTACAGTGTTGCTAAGTTCAAATGAGCAAGGTTGCTCGTGTATTTTAAACTATTCATCCTGGGATCAAATTGTCTTCTTTGTTAGCTCTGGTTGGCTAGTTTTAGGCTAGGGCCAACCTCATTTTATCCATAGATTCCTTTAGACATTATCAACTACACTAAATGGAAGTATCCCTAAGGGTCTCTAAGCAACATTGGTGACCTTAAAAGGCTAATTGCTATAGTGACTTGATCTAGTAAAATCAAAAATGATTTGATTCGGCCATTTCATAGTGGAGGTGTTAGTTAGAGGCTTTTCAAATCTTGAATTAACCAAAACCTTTGGCCTTCCACTCTTTAAGAAAAAAGATGTAAAGTTTCTATATTGCAACTTTTGATGCAAACATGACAAACATAGCAAGTTTTGAAAAATTCTTTAAGAACCTTTTGGAATTAACACCTACACATCTAAGGAGACCTAAAAATATATATAAAAACATCATATGAGCACCTATTTCCCTTGGTTGATCCTTTCCCATATTGGCTTAGGGTCAAACCACAAGATAAGGGCTTCCAAAAAAATGTCAAAATAAATGCTCAATTTTAATAATTTGACACATATACTAAAACCATGACATATTTTTACATTTCATGCCTTATTACATAAAAATAATTCATATGTGAATTTGATTACATGTTACACTTAATTTGATAAACACGTTACATTTTTATATAAAATAATGAACATTCACGTGTTTGATTAATTGCAAGAAAGTAAGATGAAGTACAAATTTTTATGAACAAGTTGGATGAAAATTCAAGTTTAATGTATATCAAAATGAACAATATTATGCCATATCAATCATATAGTTACAAAAAAATGTTGTGTCTCATAGGTAAATACAAATTTTGAATGTATACAAAGTCGAATGTGCACAATACAACTGTAGAATATATGCAATACAAAAGTTGAATATAGATCAATATCATGTAATGACCACACATAGATATGTATATCAATATCTATGACAATGTTGGATTATCAAAACTAATAATCTTTGATACAATACATGGCTAGCCAGGTGTCTACACAAGAAAAATTTAAATGTTATATCAAATGTCTTATCTAAAAATAATATCAAAATAGCTTAAAATAAGGTTGTAAATTGTGGATGGTTGAATTTTTTATTACCTCATCTCTTTGCCCCATATTTGGACTAACTAATAACGGTAATGAGATCATTCATGGATGCACAAGACTCCTCAAAATGATGAGGTAGAGTGACAATGGGAGACACAACTACTAATGAATTAGTGCTCATTGGAAGCACAACAAGTGTTGAAATGGTGTTAGTATGAGATATAGTCTATATGGTAAGTGATAAAATGTTAGATTTGTAGACATAAGTGTTAGGGATTTCTAAATAGAGTGAAAAAAAAAATGTACTAGAGGTTGAGTTGGGTCTCTTGTGCTAATGGGAGGCACAACCATTGATGAAACAATGTCGGGCAAAAGATGTATGGTAAGAAAAAAAATATTAGAATTGTAGAGTAGATGTTAGGGATTCTAAATAGAGTTTTAAAAAAAAGTGTATTGTACCTAAGTTGAATCTCCTTTGCTAGCAGGAGGCACAACCATTGATGAACTAGTGCTAGTATGAGGTACAGCCTCTATGGTAAGCAATAAAATGTTAGAATTCTAGAATAGACATTAGGGATTCTAAATACAATAAATAAATAAATACATATTGCAACCTGAGATGGATCTCCCATGATTGTAGGAGGCACAACCACAAATGAATCGATGTTGGTAGGCACAACTTGCATGGTAAGTGATAAAAAATGTTAGTATTGTAGATGCAGGTGTTATAGATTAATATCTTACACACAAGAAATCCAAAATGAGATCAAAAGAGGGATTCAACTAATAATATACATGCATATCTATGGCTTTTCTCATGTTTGACCCTATAATTGATGCTTAGGATTCCTAACAAAATGAAATGAGAAAGGATTTGTACAAAGTTTCAATGGGTTTTGTAATAGGTAAAAGATAAACAACACATTTTTGTAACCAAAAATTGTTGATAATTACTATAAAACTAAAAAATACTTGTATTCATTTGTAAATATAACTATTTAAGATGTATATAGAACAAATGCATACCATATCCTTAGATGTCTATCATGTACTCGTAGGAGGAAACACCACTAATGAGGAAGCATTGACAATTTCCTAGATGAAAAAGCATAGCATGTTATGACATAGTGATGAAATTTAATTGAAAGAAAATATGAAATTTTACCTCTTCCCTATCCTAAACATCAGTAGTGTCAGTTGCATTCATCAACTCTAAAAAACTCAATTGTTCCTACATATATTCAACAAATAAGTCAACACATATTCATCAATATTAAGTATATGTATATACATTCATTCGTAATAAATTTCAAAATATAAACTTGACTTGTATTTAATACCTTTTGTTTTTGGGTATGCTTGTTGATTTCTTTCACTTTCTCCTAACCTCAAGCTATGTGGGGTACCCTAAAGGAGAAAAAAATAACATAAGAGGAATGAATAAGATACATCATGAGTTCAATTCAAACTGTAAACTTGATAGGTGTGCAAAATATGATATTGCATAGCTGTCAAGGCCAAAGTTAATGAAAAAAAGTGTGGCATCATCAACTTGAGAAATTTCAGCCCCCGACAAGCCCTATAAAATAGTACAGAGTATTGTTATAAATATGAGATAATATTGTAAATGGAAAGAAGGAACAACAACAAAAATAAAATCATGTGATGGCAAGAAGACACAAGAAGAACATGAAGGTCATTCAATGTTTTATTGATCATTCTTCATCATAAGCATTGTTTTGTATACCATGACATAAGGGACTTGATAAAAATGAGTTGATTCATGTAGTGGGTGGTTAAAGGTTCAAAAATAATGGTTCTAAGATTTTTAATGGAGCTTAGACAAGGTTTGGATGAGATTGGAAGGACAGTTGAAAGTTAGGAAAAAATGGGGCTCAAAAAGGCTACAAGGCCTAAATTAAAAACAAAGAGATTAGGAAGGAAAAGAGAGATACAAATGAACTTTTGGAACCTTGTCAAGAAATACAAGTGTAGATTCATGACCTCCATGCTCCTATAAGACACCCTAGGTGTTATGGAGGTTGACAGGTTCTTTGATAGATGGGTATATGGAGGATGGACTCATGAAGTTCATTAGATGGGGTTTGGGTAATGTTAGGAGCAGGAGATGTGGATGGGAATTGGATGGATTTTATGAATAGGAAGGTCTCAATGATGGTAGGAAATGGAAGGGGATCTATAATAAGGGTTTTACTAATGGTAGGAAATGGTGGGGGTTCTATAAGTGAGGTGGATGAAAGAGGGATGATAGTTATTGGAGATGGAAGACGAATGATGGGTGTGAGAGATGGAAAGGTTTCAGCACTAGAAACTTGACATGATGTAATTTGATTACATGAATAATCAACTTAACTTGGAGATGGATATTCTATTGGCTTCCTTATAAAACTCCTTAGAATCTAGGTACTACTAGATGATGTGGAGAATTGGAAGATGTGCATTGTGGAAAACTATATCTCAAGGCATAAAATAGATGGAATGATGTAAGGTTTCAAAGTCTAAAAGGACCGGACAAGGAGCCTCATACCAAATAGGGTTGAATAATGTCATATAAATTAAGAAACAATATTTCAAATCCAATGTATTATTGTACTTCTAAGAATATTTTAAAAACTTTACCTCAGGTGTTCCTTCGCCTAGCCTCGCACCTCTAGTAGAACAAGTACTCAATTGTGTTATCATATTATTTCTTGTACCTTGTATTTCATATATTCACATATCAATCTAGAGTATTCTATAAAGTAAAAAAATATTTACTTTTATGATATTTAGGTGATTAAATAATAACGTGTGAAAACTCAAACAAACAAATCCATGTCTCCTCTCCATCGAAGACCATTGTCATCAAATCATTTGTGAGCATGAAATCCCAACGTCCAAATGCATAGCAGTTCTTCTTGTAATGTACACATGGATGGCATGTCAATTCATCCTGAGTTGCCTCACTATCCACCCTATCACATATGCATTTGCAACTAAAACACACATGTTGATAGGGCCCCAAAGGTAGTTTTGATGCATGTGATGACGATGCAAGTGACACAAGTTAGGATGACACTTGTGGTGTAGGTGATGATGATGGAGCTATTACAAATTATAATGACCCTACAGATATATCCAATGATGGTCAAGGTGTTGTAGGTGAAGTAATACCACCTAATTGTAAGTCATGTTGAATGATGACATCTGACAATGATGCAACTACATGAAGAGTTTGTAAATCAATAAACTCCTTTATGACTATTGGGACCACAACATGAGACATTTTTTTTTATGTTTTACTTCTCCTCTCATGTTGTGGTACCACCCTATGGGCCCTAGGTCTATCCTGTACAAAGCCTTCTACTCTAGCCTAAAACTTGTGGATATCAAAGTAATTTGGCTTCTCACAAAGGATGAACTCACAATATATCTTTCTCAAAAAATATAGAGGTGCCTAATAATTATTACATGGTGGTAGGTCAAATACCATATATCGCCTAACCCAAAAACATGATCTCATCCTAATGTGAGTGCACCAATGAATAGGAAAAGTTTTGTTTGTTTCTAATAGGGAGTTGGCAGAATTAGGATCAATGAAAATAACACATATGACACCTTTCTTGATGTTCTTATCTTTCACTTGTTGATATGATAATCCTTTAGCATAAAATATATGACACTTATCCCTCCATGAACCTCATTTTGTAACCTCCCTAGACACCTCATTCACATTTTGGGCCATTTGTCCAAGTCTATCTACTAGGGTTAAGTGGTGAGAAAGAGTGGATGACCTCAATCTAATGACCATTTGGATAATGTTAGAGCTATTTTGTCTAAGGTAATTTTATGACGTCCTCTTTCATAACATTTACATGATCTAATGGTATGCACAAAGGGTTTATAAGTGACAATGGTTGTTGAAGAGGGACATTGAGTGGAGGGTTTTGTGCATGTGTTGCAATGAGTGGAGGGTTTTGTGTTTGTGTCATAATGGGTAGAGTGTTTTGTGGTTGTGTCATAGCAAGTGGAGGCTTTGAGTATGTTGTTTGTGTTAGAGGTGGTGTTTCAGCTCTAGCTTATTTTCTTGGATTTTTTGATGCATCTAATATTAATTGTTTTATTATAATAATAAAATCAAATATTAAAAATTATGAAAACAAATTAAAAATCTTATAAATTATAAAAACAAATTACAAACTATTAAGAAAAAAACACATAATTGACAAATAAAATGATTACATACCTTGTTTGTGGGGAGCCATGGGGTAACAAGCTCAAAAAAACTATTTTTCACAAACTCGATCAGGTTTGTGCTTTGAACAATCGCTTGTTGTCATGGCTTGGCAATTTGAGGGTAAAAAAATGCCCCCAAACATAAGCAACAATAGTCTTTTGTAGTTCATAAAAACCCAATCAAGTTTTTAATATTGATATGGCTGTAATTTTTTTCATGGGGTGTTCATTAATTTGCACACCAACTTGGTGCGCACACCCTATTATATGATTATGTGCCACAATGGGTAGAGTGTTTTGTGGTTGTGTCACAGTGAGTGGAGGCTTTGATTGTGGTGTTTATGCTAGAGGTGGTCTTTTAGCTCTAGCTTATTTTCTTGGATTTGTTGATGCATCTGATATTAATTTTTTTTTTTTAAATCAAATATTACAAATTATGAAAACAAATTACAAATCTTATAAATTATTTTTAAAAATTACAAACTATTAAGAAAAAATGCATAATTGACAAATAAAATGATTACATACCTTGTTTGTGAGGCACCATGGAGTAACAAGCTCAAAAACACTATTTTTTACAAACCCAATCAAGTTTGTGCTTTGCACAATCACTTGTTATCATGGCTCTGCAATTTGAGGGTTAAAAAATGCCCTCAAATGCAGGCAACAATAGTCTTTTGTAGTTCTTAAAAACCCAATCATGTTTTTAATATTGATATGGCTATGATTTTTTTCATGGGGTGTTCATTAATTTGTACACCAACTTAGTGCACACACCCTATTATATGATTATAATTTTTTGTATTTTTATATAAAGAATGCAATATATAAGAAAAGTAATCTAATATGCATTCAATGTGTACATAAATCTAAAAAGTAAAAAGCTTAATAAAATGCAAGATTGAATCTAACACCATAAAAGAAAGAGTTGTTGCAAGTGGGATCACCAAAAATGTGTCAAGGGGAAATGTGAAGCAAGGTGTCATGCCCAAAAGTTATAGGGGCAAAAGAACAACTACAATTTTTTTATTTATTTTTTAAAAAACTTAAGGGATCACATAATGGATTAAACATGTTACAACTAGGTTACTGATTAGACATGTGTTTGAGATACACCTACTCAGGGTCTTCGAGTATTGGATATGTTCATAAAGGTGATACAAGCTTCAATCGCTAAATTGAAAGTGAACCCTTGGATAGGTTGACATTTAAGATATGGTTGATAGAATATATAATTCTAGTTGGAGGATAAAATAGGATGATTCATTTCATTCTAAACTCTAGTATCACAACATAAATAAATAAATAAATAAATAGGGAATCTATTTATGTTATGATTCACCCAAGTTGGTATTAATTAGAGTTTGAGTTATCACATACTTGTTAGGTGGTGTTTCTAAAGGAGGGTATGATCACCAGACCTAAGTTATGTAAATGTAGACATTAGATGCTAATTTAACTCTACCATCTATCCTTGTAAATGTTTATAATTATAAATGTGTTACACAAGATCTATAGTTTCATGAATTGAATAATTGCAAGCATATAAAGATAACAATTATTTATATTCATCTGATACCTACAACCTAAATTCATTTCCTTCCATTCTGGTTTTCTATACCCAAATATGAGGTCATTAAATAGATTCATATGAAATTAACATGTATCATATTTTCATATATCCTAAATATTATGACATGTATATGTATTAATTATTACTAACATAATCACATAATGCAAACCATCTTATCAATTAATTTTAATTCGAACCAATTTTCTACTCATATTATTAATAACTTGAGTTATATATTAAGGTTGTATCCATATACTCTTAATCTACCAATTATAGGTCATTTGCTAGATATATATTTTCTAAGTAGCACTTAATACTAACATCACTACCATATACACCAAATAAATAACTATAATACTTTTTCTAACTTTCTTTAATGATGTGACTTTTTACTCAATATTTGATGTGAAACATTTGTGCATATGTTATTTATCTAATATTATAAATTACTAAATATTAATAAAATGAATAGGATTCAAGTAGATACTATTAACATTTAACTATACTCCCACAACCTTCAAGTTGGTTTATGCTATCTCTTTGCTTGTGCCAAGATACTAGCTCTTATTAGTTTGCTAACTCACAATAGTTAAATACTACTAACTTACTAATCTATTTACTTTTTGTCTCTTAAATCCTAAATACTCACCATCCTTCACTCTAGGCACTGATTTACTAAACCTTCTACTAACTACTACTAATTCCTAACACCAATTGATAACTATTCCTAACTATATCACCATTTACAACTGTCTAATTTAATTTATCCATTCACTATTCCCAAAGCAAAATGCTATGTCAATAAACCCAAACATTTCCTAATATTATCTACACTCTAACATTATAGTACATACCCCAAGTAAAATGTAACAATTTTCTAACTTAAATACCATTATCTTCCTAACATTATATTACATACTACATACTTACTTGTCTCCCAAAAAAAGCACACTATCTTAAATCCAAATTTCATAATTTCATTTAACACAACCCTCAACCTAGCCTGACTTCCTCCTAGCTCACATGTCTCATCTAACCCCCATGTTTAAGCATTAAATTTATTTTTCTAATCCTAAACTCTTTTCTCCATTTATACCTTTAGCAAGTGCTCCACCAAAGGGTCACATGCCTAATCACTTCTCCCTGAGTGCCCATCCTATCCAAGTCAAGTTTGGGCTAACACCTCTATTCTCCTTCTTGGCCGACCACCTAGTACTTTATGTCCTTTCCTTGGTGGGTGGTAGCCTATCATATGGATCAAGTTTGTGATGCAATCATGTCCTAGTATAGAAAGGGGAGAGATTGCATGTTTGGGAAGGCATAGAAGTAAGGGTTTGGTCACCATATCATGGTGAAATATGATTTTCCTTCTTTTTTATTATTATTATTATTTATTTCTACTAATACCTAGGTCAACTTATAGCATGGTATTATATAATTTTGTCTCTCCTTTTTATTTAATGGGACTCGTGCATTAAGTCTAAGTCATAGGTCTCTTATTTATAAGTCTCCTTACTAGATTTATGGTTATTGTCAATTTAGTCTATGACTAGTCACCTTATTGTTTTCTTTTCTTCTCTAGGCATAAGATTCCACACAATATTCACTTTATTATTATATTGATCTGTATTAAAAGTTGACTGTGTGTTATTTTTCTCCACTCTCATACAAAATCCAGAGAGTAAAATTTGCACTTGTAGGCTTGTTTTCTTATGGAAGTTTATGCTATATTATCTATTTTATTTGTCTTTTGTATTCAAATATGATGTTAAGAATCTTGGTTGGTAGTAGTTTGATGTTATTTCTAGCATTCCAATGTATATGTCTAAGTTAATGAACCTATTTAAAATCACTTGAACGGTAAATTTAACACATAAAATGCATTTGAAACAAGATCAATTATGTAACTAATAGATTAATCTTTCCTATCAATAATATAACTTTAAATGAAATTTCTAATTGAACTAATACATAATAAATTTTCTTTATATGAACAATCTTTTTGAAATGTATTTCCTTATATTGATTCATGATTCAAAATGAGCATAATGCAATATATGCATGTCCATTCCTTGAGTAACAAAAGCAATAGGCTATCTTTTTGAGATGAATCTCTTTTTCCTTTCAACTATAACTACAATGATACATCAAATCTTTCCATTCCAATATATCTAAGTGCTTATTAATGAAACTAAAATGAAATTACAAATGGTCATCTCCCAAATTCTTCATCTCTTTAACATACAAATGCAATCCAATTCCTAAATGAACATTTCATATGAGCCATTCCACAATATTTCACTTCTACTTAGCTTTATGCAATACAAAAAGATGCATAAGATGGAGTGCTCTCCATTACTACACAAGGCACAATGACCAACTCAAGCCTTCTACTATGAATCCATTGAGCACCAAAACCTACACATACATCAAAAACAATAAGAACCATGGAGACTCTCCTCCCAACCATAGGCTTCCAAAGAGACCACCCCCAAGCTAGGGGAACAAAGCTCAAACCAGGCTTCATATCCAATCTTACAAATGCATATACCTCACATTAAAACACTTAAACAAACCCATCCCAAGGATATCTCACAACCATTCACCAATGGAATCATGAACATAGGGTTAAGGTGTGCTTGTCAATGATGAGATTTTCCATATCAAGCAATATCTGCAATAAACAATTTCTATGCCCTTTCGGGGCTTTCACAATCAATAATTTTTGTGCCCTTTTGGGGCTTTCACAAACAAAAATTTACATGCCCTTTCAGGCTTTCACAATCAATGATTTTTATTCTCTTTTGGGGCTTTCACAAACAAAAATTTACATGCTCTTTTGGGGCTTTCTTGGAGCCCATACTCCATAAACTTCCTCTCTCCACCATACTTCCCTTATCACTCTCCAAAGCAATATATTAATGATTATGGCATACAATGGAGCCCATACTCCAAGGTTCTCAACTACATTGCCAAGCCCAACCCACCCCTTCACCCAAGACTTATCTTCCCTTCCCAAAGGGTGAGCGAAGTCTTCACACCCATACACAACTATCATATCCAAATACAAGGAAAAAAAAGAAGCAAGAGATAATGCAACCAATCTTCATGCACATCACAATGCAACACAATGCAAACTACTTACAACATAAAATCACACTCCTCCATGCTCACGCATGCAACATCATTATACCAATTTCAACAAGAGTAACTACATGGACAAGAAGCACCAACCTTGAATCCTTTGCAAATGGTCATGAAAGTTGAGGAAGAGCTCACTTTTCCTTTCCTCCAAGTCTCCAAACCCTAAGTGTCTCTAAAGTTAGAGAGTGGGTAGACAATGCACTAATTTCATCCGAAGTCCTCTAAAGAGGATCCCAAAACCCTCATTATCTAAAAATGGTCATAACATAAGCTTCCTTTTACTTACACCATTTTCTCCTTTTAAAAATGTTGCCTTGACCAAGAGAGTGTGGAAGAAGTCATGTGACACTCCAATTTCGAATTGCTTTGAAAGTGACTTGTTTGCAGGGTTCCCAGGGTCATCTAGGCCTACTAAAGGTTAAATTTAGACCCCCAACCCATACTACCAACATGTGATCACTTATTTTTCACCCAAACAATCCCCTAGGACCACTTTTTGATCCTTGAAAGTTAATAGGAAGTTAGGATTCGAATTTCCCTTGATGGAGACTTCTCCTAACACTCTACCATAAGGGGTTAACTTGGGTACTGCATTGGGTTAGGTTTAGGTTAGGTGACTTTTGCCCAAAACCCTAAATGACAAGTCATCAACACATGGAAAACACAAGTGTCAAGTGACACATAAAAACAACACATTATATTTATAGTGACAGATCTCTAATTATATATAAGTGAAACTATTACATACACATACAATTCATGTTTACAAAATAAAATACATTACAACAAGGTTTGAATCTTTCCACAGATTCAACCTTGGCTATGCCATGTTCACATGGGTTTGAGCCTTGATTCCCTAGTTCATCCATGGTTAATTTGTTGCACACAAAAACTCAAGCACTAGTAGTCTAAGAAAATCATATAAGCAATATATAATAAATGAAACAACTCATTATTACATGATCACAATCAACATTAGGTTTTTCATATTCAATCATTTCAATTTGCTTTTCCTTTCCTACTGGAAATATCACATATACTACTGCAACATTAGAATATTATAACTCACACTTCAACATTAATTCCCACTGAAACATAACCAATTATCATTTCAAGAATTTTTATAATTAAGTTTTTTTCAAAATAAATGCAATATTAAGAACATGAAATTGAATCATTAAAACATATTAATTAGGTCCTAATTCACAACATAACTGTGGATTATCAAAATGCAGATATTAACATAACTTAACCATATAGCCTCAAAAGTGTATCAAAACAATGAGTCAGAAGTATCATAATGTAAATAAATCGTCTATGCTATGATGGGTTGGGTGAGGCCTCACACGAGGAGCAAAGCCTAAGTTCATCACATAGGCTAACACCTCAAGAGGATGCAATCAAGGAGACTGAGCATTTCTAACCAATCATTAATAATGTTAAATCTTATAGATCAATGCAATCCATATGATAATAGAGCACTAACGAAAACCAAGATCTAATGATTATGAAGATGGTAAAAGAATGTCCAATGTCCTTGAGATCCAAATAAATTACTTTTAAACCTATGAACAAGAATGTAAGAAAAATGTAAGTTGTTGAACAAAAGAAAATAAGGTAATTACCTCAAAAAGGGAACCAAATGATTGAATCTAATTTTTTTTTATGTGCTTCTCCAATCAATGAAAAAATATGGATATGAACCTAAAATTATCAAGTCTGGGAAACCCAAAATGCTTTCATCCTTCTAGAAGGGTCAAATTTTGTCAACAAGGTCAATTTTTAGAAGAATGGTCAAAGTACATCCCTACTAAATAATGTCTGATCCCAAAACTAATTTTGCATCTATGAAACTCTACAAAAATGGTATCCAAATCTATAATCTATTTTTCCTTTCAAGATACATTAATTAATGAAAATGGGGTGTTTTGGGTGGCTATGTAGGGGTTTGCCTTATTCAACCCCCCATTTTGGTGGTTCTCACCTCCATATATATTTGTCAAATCAATAGTAATGTGTGTGATAATCATGTCTGAGATTTGGATGTGTAATGCCAAGATCTAAATCCCTGGATCCAAAACCTAGCATGAAGATTGAACTTGAATGATGATGAAGCAATAATGCATAGATTTGAGGATAACCAAGAAAGCACACCAAGCCCCCAATGCTAAAATACCCTAAGTCATATGCATAATCCATACTTTCTACTTCATGATTGACTCTTCAATGCTCAAATAATAGAATGCAATGGAAAGACGGAGAACTATTTTTCTTCAAAGGATGTTTTCAAGCCTCCTTGCTTCCACCTTGCAAATGTACTATGACAAATTGAGATTTCCACAATGGCTTGTCCACACGAAGTAGATACATGTTTTCTTTCTCTTTATTTATTTATCAATTGGGGTGTGCTCACATATTTCCAAATGAAGTAATTAAGGGTGCTTATAAAGGATTTCAAATTAACTTTCTCTTGTCAACTGACCAGGCAAGAAAACTAAGCCTTGGATCAACCCTCGACTCATGGCCCAAAAAGGAGACCCAAAATGAGACCCAATAAAGGAAACACTA
The DNA here is from genome assembly GCA_028749045.1 of Cupressus sempervirens. NCBI lineage: Eukaryota > Viridiplantae > Streptophyta > Pinopsida > Cupressales > Cupressaceae > Cupressus > Cupressus sempervirens. The sequence continues at coordinate 323,664,903 of CM053790.1, forward strand.
CATCTCTAATTAGTCCAACATGGATTTACTCATCCATAATTGAGTAGGGATGCAATGTATTTCCACTAACTAGGTTCATAAATCCCAGAGATTGCCTTGGGGTCCCAAAACAAGTCTTAGATCTCAAAAATTAGGTACAAATTATGAGAAAATCTTATTTTAGTGTGGAAAAAGAGTTAGAGTGATTGGAAAAAGATGAAATGTTGGACCTAAGTATATAGATCCTACCTTGAGTTTTGCATTATAAAATGGAATGTCAAGGAGTACATATTAGGTCCTACCTAGATCTTGTCAAGAAGAAGTAAACAACAAACATTCAAATGAATCTTAAATGGAGATTTATTATTAATTACAATAAATAAGTGTTATATGGTCATTAAATTGAAGTGCTTAAAATTTAAGAAGGTACAACATATAAATATCCACTATTGGTTATATTTCAACTTCTCTCAGATGTCATGAGCAGTGTTTGGATCTTGGACATTGATGGATTTTGCATCAAAAAGAGTACTCGCAATGGATTTTATGGTAGCATTATGCTTTTGGTGTCTACTCAAGTAATCTATATTCAAGGTTCTAGTAGGAACAACATGTATTGTAACAACATGACTCTAATATTTCTCTCTATTACCCTTGAGACAAAACTTCATTTTTCCCTACCATATTGGGTAGTCTCCCTTGTAAAATTAAGACCTTCCTTTTGCACCATCTTTGTCTCAAGTTTCTAAACTTCACCACCACAAAGGACCTAGGATATGATACCAATTATTATTATTATAAGGGATTAGTTACTAAGAAAACGGGTGATGAATTAGTAACTGACTGATTACACAAAATTTCAACCACTCACACCCTTATCATAGGATAAGACTTATGCTAGCAAATGAAATAATCAAACATATAAACACATACACAAAATAATGCAACACTTGACACACATATTTTGGTCTCATGGAATCCCAGCTTGGGTGAAAACCTTTGTGACAATTAATACCCACAAATTGTGCACTCTTAAGAAGCATACCTTGTTGGGATCTTAACCTTATTAGGATTTATAAAGACACTATTAAGTGCCACCTGGTCAATGGATTTACCTCTAGCCCTATTAGGAGATTCACCATGTCAAGAGTATCCTTGTTAGAGGACTTAAAACTCCAATTAATGTTCCACCCTATTAAAGAATTTACAATAAAGGACTTGTTGGGATCCATCAGATTAAGATATTTTATTATTGTAATTGTTAGTTAAAAACAATTAGAATGATTTGTAGAACAATACCTACTTTACCTAATTAGATCCAATATAGTTCATATAAACACTTCACTTCATTCTCAACTATCCCTTGGCTTGATTAGACCTTCACACTTATGACCACATTGCCATCAAAACATAATTGTTTTACCTTCATCAAATATATAATGTTCTTCAAAACCTTAAATGTTTCACCACCTTAAAATTGTCCTAGTATATTTTACTTTGAATTCCAAACTCATCAATCACATCAAAAACACATCTTGATGCACACAAAAAATTTCCTATACCACGTCATCCCATAATTAACCTTATAATCAAATTCATGAATAATAGTATACATGGTATATTCGCATATTCATGAAACCTTAATGCAGAGTGCAGATAAAATGGCAATGAACTAGACTAAACCCAAGAAATCATGTCAAAATGTAAACTCTACGAACATCCCATGTTTCCCTAACTACAACCACTAAGAATGCTTTCAGACTAGCATCTCAGTGATAGTTCTAAAATGAGAGTATGCTTAAAATGCAGATCTACCAATATGTATACAAGATCTAAGAAGAAAATGCAGATTATATGCAAGTAACAACTCTTAGAATACTACCGAAATGGACATGCGATGAACTAAACATGTGTTAAAATGATACTAAATAACATGAAAACAAAGCTAAAATGCTATTCAAAATGACATAAACCTGCTAGAATAACAATGCTAATATAATATGACAACTTTGAATATGCCTATAATACAAATGCCTAAAACTTGGGTCCTTTTTCTCTTGAATTCTCCTTCTATTTATAAGATTTTAGAAGGGGTTGGGGTAAGAATCTGGGTTTTTAACTTTGACTAGTGAATGAATGTGAAATTGAAAATATCTCATAAGAGATAAGAGGAAGAGCCCAAAAGTCTTGATTTTGAGGATAAATGAGGATTTTTTCAATTCTTTTAAATGTAAAAGAAGGATTTTCATTTATGTGAAGATAAATGGATTTATTGATTTAATAAAAGTTCCATTTTTTTTCAAAAGTTCATCGTTTCCTTCTCCTTTTTGAATTGTTTTTCTCCTCTTTTTGAAATTGGTTTAGGTCTTATTAATTTGATAGATGACTTAATTGATTAATGACCTAATGTAATCCTTAATTTGAAAGTCTGCTATCTTCCTCTCAATTTATGTTGTTAAATCAAGATTTGTGGTGTTTTAAATCTTTGCCACTTTTTGGGTGTGTACAAATGGTCCTCTTTGAGCTAATATATGAAGCATAATAGTTCAATGATTGTCTTGATTCTCTAATTTTAGGTCAAATCTGATGATTGAATGTCTGATCAATGATGTTTTGATGTTTCAAGGTTGATATGATGTATGATTGTCAATAACTTGATGTCTGAGTGTCGTTGATTTTGTTGATTCAATGTTTTGATATTGCGATGTTTGGATTGGATGCCCCACTTTTGTTTGATTCAATGTTTAAAATCTTGGCTGGGGTTGATATTTGAAAATTTTGATGCCCCAGGGTAGAATTTTTTTTATATTTGAAATTTTTTGATGTCTCGATATATTGACCCCTTAGAAATGAAATTGGAAAAATGAATGTGCGAATTAGGAATATTCCAATTATGTTTCTAAAAATGTTGATGAGAATAGTTGATAGGGAATGTGTAGTCACAAGGTGATGTGCAGAATCAATCAGATGATATTGGGTAGATAGAAAAGGTGCCCCCCTCAAGATGTAGAGTACGGGAAAAAAAACATGTCCATCTCAAGATACAAATGAGGACAAATAAAAATTTCAACAATGTGTTTCAAAAAAGTGGTGTGTAAAATCAATCTGGTGATGTTGGATAGAAAATAGTGCCCCCCTCAAGATATAGAGTAGGGAAAACTAACATATCCATCTCAGGATATAGAGCAGGACAAATAATAGGTTTAAGATAGAACCATTAGCTGAATAGCTACATGTTGATATTTGATTGATGTAGGATGATCACTTGTGATGAAAAATTGAAGTCATTGTTCAGTGTTCAATTTTTTGAGATGGGATGAGTGCCCCTAGTGAGTAGGAACCTTCGGATTAGACACATACAAATTATGTAAGTGGTGTGATACAGGGTTGATTTGTGGAGCTTTTGCGTTCATTTTATTGGATTATCATGTATGTAATTTATGATGAGGACCCTGTTATGTTGATGTTGATGACCTTTTGATGTTGATGTTGATGATTCAATCCTTTTGATATATGAGATATTCGAGTTTTTTGATGTTCAAATTTGTGGACTTGTTATATCATGACTTTATATATTTGATGTGAGAAGTGAAATATGTTTAAGGGTAATGAAAATGATGGAATGAAATGAAATGTGATAAATGAAATATGATGAGATGAAAGGATAATGATAAATGGAAAGAAAATGATAAATGAAGTGAATAAAAGGTGAAATGCAATGAAATGAAATGGTAAATGAGATGATAGATGGAAAGAAATGTATGGAAGTAAATGATTATCTTGGAGATGAAAAGACGTGAAGGGATGGGGTTCAACATTTGAGATTTGAAACTCACAAATGAAACTTGAGATCCAAGTAAGAATGGGTGAAATAATGAATGCATTAAATATGATTAATGGTGTTATGGATAGTGACCCAAAATTGTTTGAGATTCAAAAGTCACACAATGTAATATGAGGTGAAAATAGGAGAAATTAGTGACCATAATGTTTGAGATTCAAAAGCCACATAATGCAATAGGTGGAATAAATGATATGCGAGAATGAAGTGTGATGCAAGGTGATAGTGTTGTGATGAAACACGGTCCACAAAAGCTGAGTGTTGAAGCATGCATGAGTATGTTGTCATGTGTTTAGTTTTTTGATAGTCTTCCTCAAATTGTTTAGGCTTTTTGTTGATCACTAGTGATGAGACTTGTGTGTGTGTGTTATCTTGATTTATGTGCCAATAGTGTGTTTGCAAGACACCCAAGATGGAAATGTAAACTAAATGAATGTAACTAACTGTCACATTTATTAGAAAGAGATGCAAATTAACTATCATCATAGAGTGTTTAATTAAAAAAAGTGATCAAGTACAACCATCACTAGCTCAGCTATGGTGATATGAATATTGTGTCACGCCAAGAAGTACCACCAATCACGGACAATGTACATGAAAAGTATGACAATTTATTGAAAAACAAATGTTATAGCCACAATAAATAAAAATAGGCATGCAAACAATCAAATGTCAAATAATTTCCTCACCTAATATATCGTACAAAATTAGTCGAGGTATACAGGGCTTTCCAAATGATAGGAGGCACTTACAAGTGGACACCAATAATGCATGAAATTAGAGGATCACTAGAATTGAACAGTGAAAAATCAAAGGCAAATAAAGTATCATGACTTCATCCCAGTACCTCTAGTCAAGTACATCATCAAGGTACTAGAAGTGTATAACAATAGAAAAACTAGTAATTGTGGACCAGTAGTGCCGATAGTTGTGTGTAGTAGTGTAAAAGTTGTTCAATCCATGGATAAAGTGGTTGTAATGGTTAGGCAACAAATCATGAAATGTGTCAATGGAAATTGGTAGTAGAATGCATGGAGTGTGTGTTGGCAGAGAAGATCAGCAAAAAAAATTTGGTGGTGATTATGGTGCAGGAATGGCAGAAGTGTAGCTAGTATGGATGCGACAAGAAGCAGACTCATGGTAAGGTTGACAAAGAATGACTCTAGGCAAGTGATGGTCATAAATAAATGGATAGCATGGGAATATAATGAAGCAAGGTGAAGAGTAAAATGTAGTCATCAGATTGATTGAGAAGTCTGAGGTAGTGTGTAAGTGAAAGCATGTCAGGCTCACTAGATTAGTTGTAGTAGGAGGGTGATGCTAGCTAGGGAAAGTGGATTAGGCAAGGGTGAAGAGTAAAGCGCATTTGGAAAACCTCTAAGGAGCTAGTGTATAAGCCTAAACTGCAAGGTGAATCAAGTCAAGTGGGACGGGGGTTGGCACAAATTGAAGATGTGGGGATCAGGGCAGAAGAAACACCATTGTCAGCATTAATGATCTTGTCAGGGACTGCAGCGCAACAGGTGTTGCAGGTGGTATTGGATGATGATGAGTCAATGATGTAGGTGGAGAGTAGACCCACCTAAGATGATGAAGAGTATGTCTAGAGTAGAGAAGGAGGCAAGGGAGATAAAATCTCCAGAAAAGTCTGTAGGAAAATCTCTAAGGGATGTCAAAGACGTTAGTGTGGGTGAGGGGATGAGTGGAGCATGTTAGTTGATTAGCCTCATAATTCTAGGACAAGGATCAATGGAAGGGGAAGCAAGTAGTGTAAATGTGGAGGAATTTTGGCTAGAGGTAGGGGTGGAGATCAATTATCAAATGACATGGAAGAATTACAAAGAATGTTGGATGCAGAGAGTCTGAGAAGAAAATGTCGAACAAGAAGTTGAGTTTCTACTAGGATTGATAGAGAAATTCTGAGAAGATGGAGCACAAACAAAGGCAAGACAACTCCAAGAAGCGATGAATATAGAGTGTACATAGGTGCAATTACTAGAAGCGAAATTGCATGTAGAACAATTGGGTTTAAAAGGGAATGATGCGGGGATACAGGTGAAGCAGTCGTGAGCTCAACGATTGTAGGAATCCCTAAAGATGGCACAAGTGGGGTTGGAGAGTGCGCAAAATGAGCTAATGTTGTTGCAGTCATAGTCTGAGTCATTCAGGGAGGCGATTGCAAAATCAAACTGCCTATCATTGAAATTGTAGGAGCGATTAGCATTGAATGAGTCAAAGGTGAGACAGTTGCAACATCGGTTGCGTGAGACAAAAGTGGACATGAAGCGTTGGCAAATGGCAACTGATCAAATGCAACAAGAGCGAGATGTGGCCCAACGAGCAATCATTGTACCAGGAATAATAAAGCTAGTGGAGAATGTGTTCATGGATATGCAATGAATGGTAAAGGTACACTAGGAAGCTGCCTATTATATGAGACTTTATCATCAAGCATTCTCAAATGAGAACTGACGGGAAACATAGTTTATGGATAGGGAATTTGTACAACTGTTAAATGTGTAGTTATGCAAAGGTAGGTTTCTAATTCCCATGGATGCGGTGTGGGTACGTAGAGGATTGACATCAAAGGCTTCTTCATCGAGAGTTGGGGCTAAAGAAACACCATTAATTGGACACCCTATCTTGCCACCTCCCTTAGGGAGGCCAAAATAAATGATCTATCAGAGGAAATTTGAATGTAATGTTGTTATTGTCATCGTAATAGAATAAAATCTGTGTTTGTTTTTGTGGCAAGAAAAAGGACAACTAGTGATAATGTTAATGTGTCAGATGAATAGTGTTGTGTTTGTTTTTGATATTTTTGGAATCTATGTGGATGTTTTTATCATTTTGAGGAGTTTGTGGATGTTTTTGGAAATTTTTGGGAATATTCAAATGTTTTTGTGTGTTTTGGAAAAGATTTGGAAAACTGTCAATCTTCGTAATACAATCTATAGAGGAAGACAAGCCTTCACTTATATGTGGGGAACTGAATGTCTATGTGGGCTTCAAATGAAAGATGAGAACAAATATGTGTAATGGTTGGAGAGTCATGGTGTTTAAGGTGGAAAAAGTAGGAAGTGTTAAACCACAAATTGTGAGGCATAAGTCTGTATATATCTATAGCCAAGCATAAGGCCAAAGTTAGGCTTTGATGGCTAAAAGAGGCCAAGAAGGGCTTTGAAAAAGGCACTTGGGTGTCTACAAAGGATGTTTGGGCCCTAAAAAAGGCACCTGGGGCTTGAAAAAGGTGCTCAAGGGCCTAAAAAGTCACTATGGGGCTTGAAAAGGCCAAAACAGGGCCTTGAAAAGGCATTTGGGCTTAAAAAGGTGTATTGAGGGCCTAAGAAAGGCATTTGGGCCCAAAGAAACACTTTGGGAGCCTGAAAAGACACCTGAGGGGCCCAGAAAAAGTAGTTTGAGGGGCCTAAAAAGGCGTTTGAGGACCAAAAAAGGCTAAACAGGGCCTTGAAAAAGGTGTTTTGGCCTAAAAAGGCATTATGATAGGCCTAAAAAGGCGCTTTGGCCCAAAAAGGCATTTGAGGGCCTCGAAAAAGGCACTTTGGGGGCTTAAAAGGAGATGAGAGCATGGCGATCTCTCAAACTTACGCTTATTTATTTTGTGCCCCATGTTACAGGATGATGAAAGAATCCAACGAATATCGAGGCCTTTCGAGATAGCATTGATATATTTGTTGGAGGGGTCTAGATTAATCGTGGTCACTGCAAAATAAATAAGACTAATAATCCATTAGGAATTATTGTTCTTGGTTGGAGGAAAGATAAGGGACTCGACTAGATCCTCTTTGTAGATAGTAGTTTTCCACAATCCATTAGAATTCTTAGCTGTGTTTTCTGGGTAGATTGTGTTACAATTTTTGCATCAACATTTCGGATCACACTCTGTGATCCATCATCAGGATGTTAGATCCTCTTTTACTATTCGCATTGTGCCAAATTTTCCAAAGCCCAGTGAGATGTTTCAGGACATAACTACAGTGCTTCTTAATGTCATTGAGGCACTTTATTTATTTTCTTTTCTTTTTTTTTGGTTTTGATAGAGATAATGGAGCCATAAAATATTTAAACATATTTCAATATAGTGGGCCTCACCATTGATTCCATATAAAACTGGTCAAGGTACGCAAATTATAGACGGACACCAGTTTGACATGAAATCAATGGATCATTGGTTTGAAAAATACATCAATAATTTATGTATAGTTGGATAGCTTGTTTGAGTTGAAATGAGCCATGTCTGACTTGAATTTTGAGGTGTTGTTAATTTTTTGGATTTTTCATCTATTTTTGGCAATTATTACCCCCTTTGGAATGTTTTTGGCAATCTTTGACAATTTTTGAATGTTTTTGATAATTTTTGAAAAAAAATTGATAATCTTTGATGATTTTTGAATTTTTTTTTGAATTTTTTAATTTTTTGATAATTTTTGACAATTTTTTGGATTTTTTTGATAATTTTTGACAATTTTTGGATTTTTTTGATAATTTTTGACAATTTTCCAACTGGTGGGGGTGAAGCGAGGATGTGAGAAATTTTTTGGACTATGGAGATAGCTAGGACTGTGTTGATGCACCTAAAGAGTCAAGGAGACCAAAGTGGGCTAAAAGGGACTAAGAGTGGGCTCAGGGAGCTATATTGGAGATGATGAAGGCAAAAGGGATCTTCGAAACTACAAAAGGATCGAATAAAAAGCTAAAATGGATATTGGGAATTATTGGCCATGGCAGATAACTGAGAGGTGCACCGATTTTCCTGCAATACATGTCTATGGTATCTCGATACATAATCTGACTCCATGTTTCTCCTAATCTGTTGTGCTTCCCCTTGGTGCTATTATACTGACTGTCTCTACTACTATGAACTATGTTTGATGCTAAGAAACCACTTAACTAGAACCCACAAGTATTTCTCAATTGGGTATGTGTGAAATTAACTCAATTGTGCTAGGTAAGCCACAAACTAGCAAAATTTGTTTCTAAGGAAGTTGTTCAAGTCCTATCTCAAGTGTTTAGGGAAGTCTAAAGGTGCTATCTCTCACTCCTTTTGAAATGAAAGGTGGTATTTCTAACCAATTTTTTTTAAATTTTTTTTTTTGGTGTTTTTGGTTTTTTTGGATTTTTTTGGGTGATGATGTGTTTCCTCAAAGTCTTAGACATATAACTATTTGAGATGGATGTTGTTGATGGGTTCTGCTAGGTCTACAACATCACAATCTACAAGTCTATAAGTACCAATCCCAAAAGACTTTGTGATAATGTAAGGACCAATTCAATTGGCCTCCCATTTTCCTTTCTTTTCCCTAGCAACTTGGTCTTTAGGCCTTTCTCGGAGCACTAGGTCACCAACCTAAAAGACACGAGGTTTGACCTTTTTGTTGTAATGTCTTAATAATCTATTTTGATACACTTTCAGGTGTTCATGTGCCATACATTGATGTTCTTCTAATAACTCTAGTTGCTCTAGATGGTCCACTCTATAGTCCTCATCTGATAGGATATCACGAAGAGTAACTCTCAAAGATGGAATCTCAACCTCTAAGGGAAGAATGGCTTCACAACCATAAACCAAAGAGAAGGGTGTTGAGCCTTTAGGTGTCCTAACACTCGTCTTGTAGGCCTAGAGGGTGGGATTCAACTATAAATGCCAATCTCTACCACTATCATTGACGGTTCTCTTGAGAATGTTGATAATGGTCTTGTTGGTGGCCTCTGCTTGGCCATTGCCTTGGGGATAATAAATTGATGAGGAGTGGTGTATAATGTGAAGTTTCTCACATAAGTCATCAATTATTTGATTCTTAAAGTACAAGGCATTTTCATTGAGAATGGCATGAGGTATTCCAAACTGACAGATGATATGGTTTAGGATGAAGGAAGAGATTTGTTTTCTCGTAAAGTCAACAAGTGGTGCCGCTTCAACCCACTTGGTGAAGTATTCTGTGGTAGTGATAATCCATTTATGTCTATTAGAAGAAGGTGGGTGAATGGCTCTAATTAAATCAAAACCCCACTGATAAAAAGGCCATGGTGTGGCCAAAGGGTTGAGCTCTTGGGCTAGCGCATGAACAAGGTTACCATGGATTTGACATTTTTTGCAAGTCTTAATATAGTCAATAGAATCCTTTTCCATGGTTGGCCAAAAATAACCCACCTTGAGAATCTTCTTTGCTAATGTAAACCCACTAGAGTGTGACCCACAAATCCTTGCATGGACTTCTTGTAGAGTGACTCTTGACTCATCCTTCTCAAGACATCCGAACAAAGTACTGTCAAGACCCTTCCTATACAGCATATCAGCCACCAAAGTGTAGCGTGAGGTCTATAGAATGAAACTACATCTTTGGTTGTGTGAAAGGTCAAAGGAGATGGTGTTATCATGGAGGTAAGTGATGATGGGGTTATACCAGAGGGAATAAGAGTGTCTAAATGAAAAATGATAAGGGAATCAAGTTGAGTAAATGCAAGTTGAACCACCTCTTCTACTAAGAACTTATACCGCTTGTGTTGCTCTGGTAACTAAAGCAAGGAGGCTAAGGTGGCCATGGCGTTTGTTGCTCTATTCTTGTCTTTGGGAATTTTTTAAAAAGTAATATGAACAAAACATGCCTTTAGTGTGTCAACCATATGTTTTTAAGGCAATAACTTATCATCCTTTATGTGATATGTGTCAGTGACTTGATCGATGATCAACTGGGAATCTCTATAAACTTCTAACATTGTTAGTTTCCATTCTAAAGCTAGCTTGAGGCCTAAGACCAAGGCTTCATATTCTGCCATGTTGTTGGTGCAGGGGAAATTAATTTGTGGGATTTGGGGATGGTAACACCCAGTGGTGTGATCAACAAAATACTGGCACCTGAACCATGGTGTGTGTAAGAACCATCAAAATAGAACTTCCAAGTTACCAGCTCTATTTGAAGAATGTGCATATCTGAAAAATCAGCTAAGATAGGATTTGAGCTCTTTATAGGTGCATCTGCCAATTGGTCAATGATGGCCTATCCTTTTATTGCTTTCCTATTGACATACTCGATATCAAATTCGCTTAGGATCATCACCCACTTGGCCAATATGCCTGTTAAGTTGTTTTGCTGAGAAGATATTTAAGGGGATCAATCTTGGAAATGAGCTTGACCTTATGTGTCAAAAGATAATGGCATATTTTTTGGGAAGCAAAAATTATGGTTAAACATGCCTTTTCAATAAAGGAGTAATTTAGCTCATAGTTGACCAAGGTGTGACTAATGTAATAAATGGCCCTTTCCCTTTCTTGGTCATTTTCTTGTGCTAAGAGGGCTCCAATTGATTTATTAGTTAGGGAAATATACAAAAGTAATGGTTTGTGTGACACTAGAGGCACCAACATTGGCAGATTCATCAAATAGGTTTTGAGTAAATCAAAAGATTTCTGACACTAATCATCCCATTTGAAAATTATGTCTTTGTGTAACAAGTGGGTGAAAGGCACACACTTCTCTGCTAACTAGGAAATGAAATGATGGACTAATTGGAGCCTTCCCTGGAGAGAATGTAGCTAACTCAGGTTCTTTGGTGGTTGCATGGTAACTATGGCCTGTACCTTTTTAGGATCAACTTATATCCCTTTGACCGAGACAATGTATCCTAGAAGCTTGCCAAATTTGATGCCAAAAGCATATTTCTCTGGATTTAGCCTAACTTTGAATGCTTCTAGGTGGGTGAATATCTTGTCCAAGATGGGGAGATGTTCTTCTTGAGTATGGGATTTGGCAAGGATATCATCTACATAGTCTTCCATAAAAATGTGCATCATGTCATGAAAGATAGTGGTCATGGCCTACTAATAGGTGGCCCCTGCGTTCTTCAACTCAAAGGGCATCACGTTCTACCAAAACATGCCCCACGCGCAAGTAAATGTTGTTTTCTCTTGGTCCTCTAGAGCTATCCTAATTTGATTATACCCTAAAAATCCATCTATAAGTGAAAACATGGAATGGCTTGCTGTCAGATCTACAATGGTGTCAATATTGGGAAGGGGAAAATCATCTTTAGGACATGCTTTGTTTACATCCCGAAAATCAATGCAAATGTGTATGTTGCCATCCTACTTTGATATAGGCACAATGTTTGATATCTATGACGTATATGCTAGGGGCCAGATGAGGTTGGTACTGATCAATTTCTCCAATTCTACTTTGACTAGTAGAGCAACATGGGGATGCATTTTCCTGGGTTTTTGTTTGATGAGCTTGACCTCTAGAGAAATGTTGAGGTGATGGAAGATTAAATTTGGGTCTAATCCTAGCATGTCTACATAAGACTTTACAAAGTTTATTTGCCTCTCTTCAAAGAAGCAAATGAATGTGGTTCTTTCCTCTATGTTTAAAGAGTACACCAAATAGATGATCCTTGGTTCCTACTCTGTACCGATGTTGACTTTTTTGGTTGGCTCAATTAAGATGGATAATTTTTCTTTGGAGTGCACAAGTAAGGTATCAATCATCTCATCCATGGGTGCCATAGTTGGGTTTTCACCATTGGATGCACCACTTCTATTTATTTCCATTTTTTTCTCATGATCAACGACAACATGGTAGTGATCTTCAAGGCTATGAACCGCTTGGCCTATTCTAGTATACTAAGATGATTGATATCAAATTTGGCTATGTATTTCTTTTGTTCTTCATGGATGAGATGGTTCAACTGCATTAAGGTAGACGAAGACATCATCGTCAGTGTCAAAATGAGAATATGGTGAGGCTCAATTGTATCCCAACTAATGAGTTCGGGATGGACTATGGAGAGTTATTAATAATATGAAAAGGGTTCTATGGGGTTTAAAAACTTGATCTTTTTAGATGGCTCATACATTTTATCAATTAGGTCTATGATATGTGCTTCCTCTAAGGTGTCAAGAAAAGTAGAGCTCGCAAGCAGCTTGTAGTAGTTGTCTTCAACTTCTACTAGAAAGAAGTTAGGAAATAGGGTTTGAAACTAAAACCCTTCAATATGTTCATCATTATCATATGATGCAATGTGATGTGTCTGTTCTATAGGAACCCCTAAATTGTTATGTCGTACTCTAACTCTTGGTGAAGTAAGACCCAGATGAGAGACTGGTCCTTGTGAAGTGAAATCATTGGATACAGGGATGTGAACAACATCACATTCTTTGTCATGGATGGACTCTTCAGATAATGATTCAAACTCATACCTAGTAGAATTGTCATTATCTTCATTATTGGAGGTGTCTGTGAGTGGTTCTCTTGTGTGGTGTGAACCAGGGAGAGATAGATTTACATTTATTATGTCAGTTGCTTTCTTGCTATTACTAGCTCTTTCTTTTGGTACCCATGCCAGAGTGGAAGAGACAAAATCGTTGTTCTTGGGAAGAGACTCAGGGGTGCCCTATGCCTTGCTTTTTTTGCTATACCCTAACCTTATTTTAGATTTGTTGGACATGAACTGTGCTACAAGAGGTTCGACAATGCCTTTCCCTTTCCTTAAGTGACCATCTCCCATATATCCCATCTTTTTCATTAGATCAAAACCTTTTCTATGTAGATGGGGGGAGATGTCAATATTTTGTTCATTGATTTCTTCTACTATGCTTGGGGGTACTCCACTTCTCTTAACAAAATGTGCATGATACGATCTAGTGGTGGATGATGGTTTGCCATGAGATCTTGGAGAAAGTGGGGGATCAAATAAGGAGACCAAATACTCATCTACCCCTCTATGTTGCAGTTTACACTTCCTATCAAACTCCTTCATCAACCTATCCATTTCTTCATAATGTGTTTGTTTAGGGTCCTTTGATGATGATGTTGAATGAAGGGAAGAACTTGAACAAACAACTTTCTCTTTACCCTTAGTCAATGTAGATGAGTGGTCATTATTTCAGCTAGTAGAACATGAAGTGTCTGTTGATGTGGACTAGTTGATGTCATCTGTCGGGGTGTCAGTTTCTTCCCTATTATGAGGAATAAGGGAGTTACAATATTGTGCAAAGTTTTGGTCCCTAGGTATGGTCACCTCTTGACCCATGTATGGAAATTTAAGACATTGATGGTAAGTGGAGGGAACAACTTGCATGTCATGAATCCATGGTCTTCCTAATAGGATGTTATAAGTTAATTGCAAGTCTAAGACTTGACAAACAGTTTCTTTCACAACTAGTCCTACCCTGATTGGCAAAATAACAATGCCTTTGGAGGATCTCTCCACATCATCATAATATTTGATGGTGATTTTCTTCGTTGGATCAACAACATCCTCTGTATATCCTAGGGCTTTCACTAAATTTAGTGTGCAAATGTTGAGACCTACCCCACCATCGACCAATGCTCTCTTAACTGTATTTTTGTGGATAAAGACTTCAATATGTAGAGGGGGATTTTGCAGCTAGATGATGGACATGTCATCTTGGGTTGAAAAGGAGATGCAATGAAGAGCCACCAGATTCCTCACAATGTTTTGGAGCCTACTCACATCCATGTCATTTGGCACTAAGGCTTTGGTGAGGATTTATTTATGCTTTGGCAAGATTTGCAACAACTGAAAAATGGAGATATGAGTGGGAGTCTTAAGTAATTGGTTGACCAAGTTGTATTTAGGAAAGGAGGAACTCATAGTTGCATGATTGGAATTTGTCACAGGTCCTAGTAAAATGACTTTAGAGGCTTGGCCTCGGGTAACAACATTTGATGATTGTTTCTTATTTTTATCCTTAATTATGATGACATTTATGATGTCATCAAATCTGAAGATCATGCTGATGGTGTTATCATAGTGATGTGCATAATTAACCTTATCATGAGGAGGTGCCTTCTAATTAGCTCTAGCAGATTCACCCTTTCCATGACTCGTGAAAGAGTTCTTAAAGGTCATATGGTCTTCATTATTGCTAAGGTTATTCACTTCAATAGTTCCATCATTGATTAATTTTTGTATGGCCCCCTTAAGGGTGAAATGATTGTTTGTTAAGTGCCCCCTGTTTTGGTGATAGACACAAATGTGCTTGTCATTCCACCACTTCAGTTTGAATTGGGGTTGATAGAGTTTGGCCTCGGGTAGCACAATGAGTTCATCGGCCAAGAGGGTTTGTAAAGCACTCTCTTAAGACACCCCGATAGGTGTATACTCCCTAGGTATATCACAAGATTGATATCTTCATAGGGGAGGAGCTTGATTATAAGAAACTTGTTGAATAGATGTCAAGGGAGTTGTCGTATTACATTGATAAAACATATGGGAATTATCTTGTCAAGGTGTGTTTGGATTGGTGTTGTTGATGATAGGACATAATTGATTTAGAGGGGGTTGAGTTTGAGGTTTGACATGGTTGGCTTCAACCAACCCATCATTGGTGGTGTTTTGTTGTTGTTTCTCCACCACAATTTTTGTTTGTTAGTGGATTGATCAGAGGAATTGTGATTCTATGTGGAATTGTTGGAGAAATCCTTACCATATTTAGATCATTTAATAATGTCATTGTTTATCAAGGTTTATTCTACCATAGTAGCATTTTCTAAGGTAGTCTTAAAATCTTTAGGCCCTTGGAGTTGGAGCCAGTAATTCATGGGCTTTAAGAGACTATTGATGAAGATGTTTGTCTTCTCTTTGTCCGATATGTCTCTATGATACTTGGCAAATGTGTGTCTCCACAATTATAGGAAGACCTTGAATGATTCACCAGGAAGTTGTTTTGTGTTACACAAATAAATCATGGTAACTTCTCTTTTGATGTTATAGGAATATTGGGTGATAAAAATAGAAGCCAATTGGTCAAAGGTTTTAATGTTGGAGGGTAGCTTGGATAACCACTCCATGGCTTGCCCCCAGAGGCTTTTGGGAAAAAGATACATTAGGTAAGTTGTGTCATGGATAAGTTCCATAATTAGGGTATATAATTGTCTAAGGTGATCTTGTGGATCTGATGTACCAAAATACTTATCATATTTTGGCATCTGCACATTTTTGAGGGAAAGGTGTGAAGGTGATGTTTTTGTCAAATGGAAGAAGGCATACCTTTTTGAGGCTAAATTCTATGGGTTGTATTTTCCTTCGCTTCATCCTTCCATTTCCAATTTTAATTCTTGTAATTTTTATGTGACAATATCTAACAATGACTCTTCTTTGTCTCATTTTGGATTGGTCACATCAAAGTCAGACGGTAATTTTGCACTTGTTGTGCTAATGCTAGTATGTAGTGTTCTTTATGTTTCTCAAGTATCTTGTCCATGATATCGACAAGTTTGGGATTTTGTTGAAAGTCTTCAATTTTAGTTTCAATGCTCTTTTCATCCCATATGTTAGATGAACCCATTTTGGGAAAGGGTTTTGAACTTTGGTTAAATAGGGGTGACTCATGGGTAACTGTGTTTGGTGAATAATCTGTTGGGGTAACATGTTCAATGAGATCTAGAGGTTTTGTGTGTTTGATGGTTTTGTTGGCTATTCTGGCACTCACCCGTATAGGTGATTGTTTGGGCTTCACGGTTACACTAGCTTTGCATAGTGGCATGAGAAGTGAATAGGATTCCTCTAGCTCTTATGCATTTTCACAATATGAAGGTTTTCGTTGACCATGATTTGTTTGGAGTAACAAGCTAGGTTGGACAAGGTGTTTGGAAATATTGATAGGATAAGCTTACCCTCGCGAAGTTAGGTAGGGAACAAATGTGTGTCTCTGGACATTTCTAGATTGATATACAAAATGAAGCAATGAGGATTGTTGGATTAATAATATCATTTGTAGTTTTGCTTGTTTCAAAAATGGTTTTGGTCAATTTCAAGATCTCTCAATCTAGAAAATATCAATTAGGAAAAGGGTATCCAAATCCATCATTCATTTGCAAATGTCGTGTATGCAGATAGCCCTTGTTTTAGGTTCTTTCTTAGATGCATCACAGGATTAATTAAATGTGTTATTTCATTGATCATAAGCACTATTTAAATGTTCAAATGTGCTATTTTATCTATCATATGCATTGTTATGCAAGGCAAATGTACTATTTAAAGCTTCAGATGCATTGTTTTGCAGTTATATGCACTATAGCAGAGTTCAAAAGTGTCACATAATTATTTAGATGCATTGTTTGGAGTGGTAGATGCATTGTTTTAGAGTCTTTCAATGATATTCTAGTTTTGAACTTGGTTTCTTGTTATTAGCTTATAGTCATGTCTTTCAAAAGGACTATGATTTGAACTAGAATTTGTTATTAATTTTTTAAAAACACATCCAATCACAATAGTAGAAGCCATAATAAAATATAAAACTAGATGCACCTAGAAAATGGAAGAAAAGGGCTTCCTAACAAGGTTATATAGAGCTGGTGACTAGTGGGTTTTAGTTTTTAACCATCAATGTTCGGATTTACCTCTATTGTAACAAAAAACTTCCCACCAATGCTAAGGAGGTTTGGAACAATCCCTTATGGGACTACTAGAGGAAGGCTATGTTCTAAACACAAGTGCCTTGCATTTGATTGGGAATGCAAGATTGGGAGGTGGTCCCTCTCACCGGCCCTACTAAAGTAACTCGGGAGGTAGCCTTTCTATGGCTGAGTAATCCTACCTAGTAGAAAGCAAGAAAATGGAAATCATAAATAGGTTCGGGAGTTTGATCACTCTAGGTGAATGAGAGCATGTCCCTGCTGTTCTGACCTCCCAAACACAACAAACAAGTTTTGTTCAATTCCAAGCCCTTTACTATAGTAGACAAAGGGGATCCTAGTTAAACTATGTGTTTGTTCTTTCCTTGTTTGACTGTTACTAACTTTCACAGAAGGTTTGGCATTTTGATCAACTCTTACGAGTTGAGAGTGTAGGCCTGCTTCCAATTAGACTAGTGAGATCAAACATACTACTTAGAATAGGTTATGGATTTTTTAAAAATGCTCACGAGGGTTCAGATCTACTTACCTGTTTTGGAGCTAGCAAAGGCTATGCACATTTTTTAGGGTCTTCATTCTTGTCGCACATTTTGAGTAGCCTAAGAGTTCTTGTCATCTTAGATGAGGTCTGTAAACAATCCAAAATTAGATCTGAACATTAGATGTGAAGTTTAATAGCTTAGATCATATGTATAACAGAAAACAACATATGCATCACAGAGAGTGGTATATGCGCTATAATAATCTTCAAATGTGCTATAAAAATGAGCAAATGTGCTATAAAAATGAGCAAATGCACTATAAAAATGATCTAATACACTATAAGAATGATCAAATGTGCTATAAGAATGAACGAATGCATAGCAAAATGCTTCAAATGTGTTAAAAGATTGGGTAGAAGCATTAAAACAGTGTGTAAAAGCATTGCTGCGTCAGGGGAGTGGCAGATCCAATCTTCATGAGCTTGAAAATATCTTTGAAAGTTTACTGATCTCATTATGAAGCTTCTCACACACTATAAAACCTACAAAAGGTCAGATCTGCACCAAAAACTAGAGAAAACAAGTAGATCTAAAAGAAAAATAATAATAGATCTAAAAGAAAAATAGCATATTAGCAAGAAAATTTGAAGAACAAAGAGGTTTTAATATGAAGCCCCATGGTGGGTGTCATTTTGTACATGGTGTATTCACGTATTCATGAAACCTTAATGCAAAGTGCAGATAAAATGACAACGAACTAGACTAAACCCAAGAAATCATTGTCAAAATGTAAACTCTATGAACGTCCCATGTTTCCCTAACTACAACCACTAAGAATGCTCTCAAACCAGCATCTCAATGACAATTCTAGAATGAGAGTATGCTTAAAATGTAGATCTACCAATATTTATACAATATCTAAAAAGAAAATGCAGATTATATGCAAGTAATAGCTCTTAGAATACTACCAAAATGGACATGCAATGAATGAAACATGTGTTAAAATGATACTAAATAACATGAAAAAAAGAGCTAAAATGCTATTCAAAATGACATAAAATTGCTAGAATAACAATGCTAATATGCTCAATATGACAACTCTAAATATGCCTATAATGCAGATGCCTAAAACTTGGGTCCTTTTGATCTTGAATTCTCCTTCTATTTATAGGATTTTAGAAGTGGTTGGGGTAAGAATTTGAGTTTTTACCTTTGACTAGTGAATGAATTTGAAATTGAAAATATCTCATAAGAGACAAGAGGAAGAGCCCAAAAGTCTTGATTTTGAGGATAAATAAGATTTTTTTCAATTCTTTCAAATGTAAAAGAAGGATTTTCATTTTTGTGAGGATAAATGGATTTATTGATTTAATAAAGGTTCCATTTATTTTCAAAAGTTTGTCTTTTCCTTCTCCTTTTTGAATTTCATTTTATAATTTTGAATTATTTTTCTCCTCTTTTTGAAATTGGTTTAGGTCTTATTAATTTGATAGATGATTTAATTGATTAATGACCTGATGTAATCCTTAATTTGAAAGTTTGCTATCTTCCTCTCAATTTGTGTTGTTAGATCAAGATTTGTGGTGTTTTAAATATTTGCCAATTTTTGGGTGTCTACAAATAGTTAAACACATTTTGACCAAACAAACCCTTCTTCTAGGACCTTCAGGAAATACTTACATCGATCATCATCTTCAAACATTAAGACACATCATCACATCATTTCCATCTCAACCAAATTTACAACATCATCCATACCAGAGACTGATCATTAATATATCATTGATAGATCAAGAACACAAGAACTTTGTCCATAAACTTTGTTTATCCTCACAATACCTATTTGCAAATCATCCAAATGAGTTATGGTCATAACCACAACATCTAAAAACCATGTTCCACCTTCTCCCATGATCAATAATAAACTCTTCATTAATTTGACATAATAATCAAATTACATATTGTCTGTCACTAACTATTTTAGAAGTAGCATTGCCACTCCTTCATCCCATCACAAATTACTCAAACATTTACATCAAGAGTAGCAGTCATACATTTGTCTAGCAGGGACACCCCTAAGTCTCCCAAAAGGATATAAACCATTAATACTCATTGCAACACCTTATTCATCGCATTACACTCAACAACTTGCTAGGAACACTAAGTCAATACTTAACATCAATAGCAATACAATAATTGATATCATGCAACCATATATATATATAATATCAACAACTCCAAACATATCCTATTATCATTGCATCAGTTATGTCAACAACAAGAAGGTTAGATGTGACCTTTATTTTAGATGGATCTATTAGATTCCTCCTATAGATATATAATGACCTAAAACCATCCCTTCTTCCATCATCATATAGAATTTTCCACTATTCAAGGATAGATTATGATCTTAGAATCTCTATAGTAGTTTTTCTAAGTTATCATAGTCTTCCTGAAATGTGGGATCATAAGCAATAAAACCATCCATATATGTTTCCATGCATTTAAAGGATATATTTGAGAAAATACTAATAACATCCACTTGAAAGGTTACAAGAGCATTGCACAACCCAAAAGGAAGTACTAGAAATGCAAATATTCCCCATGGATAGGTAAAGGTTTTCTTATTATGATTTTGTGGTGCTATTCTTATTTGGTTATAACCACTAAAACCATTAAATAATGAAAAATACTATTCTTAGTTGGTTGTCTAGGACTTGGTTAATGAATGCCAGTGGGAAATGGTTTTTTTTTGTAGCATTAAGTTTTCTATATTCCACACATACTCCCAACTTCCCTCCTTTCTTTGGCACTATCACTAGGGGTGATACCCACTGACTATCATAGATTGGATAAATAGATATTGCATTCAATAATTTTTGTAATTATGTCTTGGTTATATCTCTTAAGATATGATGTATCATTCTCCATGGTTGCTTAACTGGTTTATAATCTTTGCTAATATATATTCTGTGAGTACACAACTTAATATGTATGCCTTTCATAATTTTGAAGCAAGTATATGGAGGATTACTATGCCTTAGATTATTTTTGATGTTTGGATTTTTTCCTAGGGAAATTTAAATCTAGGTGGTGAATTCTATCATGGAAACTTCATTGAAAATGGTTGATTGCAATTTATGAAGTAACAAACTGTGCAAACAATTTGTGGTTGTACAATGGTGTAAAGAAGTGCATCTAGGCAATATGGTCTACAAAGGACATGGATCTTAGTCACAAATTTATGGGGTCATTCCATAATTTTACTCACTAAAAGTTGTTAGGATATCATTCTCTTCTTGTAAAACAACAATTGTACTCCTTAAAACATCATAAATTATGCTACTAAATTCACTTCACTTTCCTGATCTCCTACCTCTAGCCACAAATCTTGATGTTCCTCTAGTTGGGGTTGTGTAGAAGAGCATAGTATAATTTTTCTTAGTGGAAATTCCATATGAGATGATCATACTTCCATACTTGTAGACTATAAATGTATATGTTGTAACTAGCCAAGGTCACCCTAGGATAATTAGCTACTCCCTAAAGTTGCCTTTGGAGATATGATAACAAAGTTAGATAGGTATTTCTAGAAAACTAAGGTGATAACTAAATCCTCAACCATGTCATTAGACTTTATAGTATTATTATCTACAAGCTACAACATAGTTGGGGTAGCTCTTATATTTATAATATTAAGTTGTAGCATAATGCATTAACTAATGCATTGATGAATTTAACTCTTTGTATGACAATAGTTAATAGTGGGATACCAGGATCAACATACTTGGGAACACAAGATTTTTCAAGCATTAAGTCAAATAGCTAACCCAGAACATGAACAAATTTGGGGTCCTTTTTCCTACTATGCTTCTTCATACATGTATCCTCAATTGCTTTAGCATAAATAGGAACTTCTTTGATATCCTTCAACAAATTCTTTTTGACACATATATGCTTTAGCTAATCAAACGATTCTTCAAGAGACTCTTCCCAAGTTTATGATGTCTTATGGACTAGGCTCTAAAGAAATGGTAGAGCTTTAGGTGTCTTTCTTTATTGTGCAAGGGCTAACTGGATAACTAGCTCTTCATGAGTTACTTCATTAGGGGGCATCTCTATAATTATAGGTGCAAATGGTCCCAGTAATGTGTTGGAATTATTTAGAATAACTAAGAGGGGGGTGAATTAGTTATCCAAGGTCCAGATGTACACATAAAACTTTTCATAGTTTATTGAACCCATATCCATAAAACATATTCATGCACACATCCATTAGATCATACAATTACTTAAACTTGTAGATTACTGTCCTAGGTCAAAACAACTTTGCAGAAATGTAAACATGAAACATAATAGATTTAATAGCACATTTGACACTAGGATTTTACCTAGAAACCCAATTTGGGAAAAACCACCAATAACATGCTACTCATTCTCACTCTTTTGAAGTGATGCCCTATGAAAGGCCAACCTTGTTAAAGGTTAGAGTACACATTGTTAAATGCAACTTGGTTAGAGGATTTCAATCACCCTATTAGGAGTGAGATTTGTTAGAGGACTTTAGATCATTCACTTGGAATGTCACTTGGTTAAAGGATTTACAAATGACTGTTAGGTCAACCTTAATCCAAAGTATTTATCCTAGATTGGTACAATGATTAGAAAGTAATAGTAAGGCTTGATTTGATAACACATTACAACTCACTTTGTAGATTATAGATCTTTGTTTTAGTCCCCCATTTTGCTTGGCTTTCACACACTTCAACTCTGATAGCTTGTTCACCCTTCAAGCATTCATACTCTTAAGACTTCTTTCTTTGTTTGCCAATAGCAATCTCTTTTATTCGACCACTGAATGAACCAATATTTTAGACCTCTTGTCTAACTTAGGTTCATGAACATTGACCAACCTTGCTTCTGACCAGCCATCTTTATAAATAGAAAATTAATATATTTTGTGTTCAACCTCTATCATCCATTTTAGAGTTAGGTAGGATTAGGTAGGATTTAATGAATCTACCCATCTTTTCATTTGAGTCCCTTCTAGAAACTTCTTCTTCAATCCTCTTTGAATTTTCCTCAAAACAATTTACCATGAATTATGTGCCACCAATTCATCATAGCTATTCCACATGCTTCACAAAATTCAAGAAAATAAAATAGTCAGTTTAGATTCATCAAATCTTTGAGTTAACATGAATACTAGCACTCAGCATCAACATGTTGTCACTTGGCTTCCAAACTATTCTTCCACTCATCATCCATTAGATAACTTGGGCAAACACTAAAGTTTACTAGTGCTCGGCATCAACTAAAATTTACTCAAATTACACTGTATCACTCGACATACATTGAACTTTTACTTTGCTTGACTCCAATTGATTTTCTACTTGGCTTGCACTAACTTTTCTTGGCACCTACTATCCACTCGGTCAAGCTTGATAGACTCAATTCTTCTTACTTGTTATTCTAGACTTAGTAATTGTATCCAACCTTTGCAGTCATAAGTAGATAATCAATACACTATAATGTCATTGTCCTAACTAATCTTTATACTCCATTTTATTACCATAACTCAACCTTTCCTCTAGGTGTTTTTGTTATCTCATTTGATCAAAACCTCCTCATCAATCAAACAAATGATAATACTCAAATCAACTAGGCAGTTGTCTTACCAACAAGTAGCAAGTTTGACATCAGTGATAAAACAATGATTGAAACATATTCTCATACTTATGTCAATCTATTTTCAGCATAATGTAGTTCCAAACCTTAAATGGACGTCATTAAAATTGATAGCATATATTGGCATAACTGATGCAAATGTCTTCAAGATTTTTTAGGTGATTGTATGATGTCTTGAGGAACATGTTTGATGGTAATTGAATTAGTTATTATGTTTTCATTAATGTTAACTTGATAACATATCTTGAACTATTTATTAGGTGGACTGGGTAGCATTAAGGATGACTATTACGATTACTACATGAAGACATATGGTTGGTTAGGTCATTATTGTACCCCTCTTCATGAGGTGACTATTTCCAATTCCCTTATGAAGGTTTTCATTTGGTTTTATTTTTCTTCCAATTAGTTTGAGGTTTTTTCCAATTAGATTGAGGTTATTTCTATGAAGGATTTTAATAATTTGATCATTGAGGTTGGTTATTATTCCAAGGTTGGTTCTAATAATTATTGTATTGGGATTGGATTATAATTTCCATTTGTTTTCAAATGGATTTGAAAAAAAATCCTTTACCTTGGAGATTAGTGGTGTGTCATTCATCTTTAAAGAACCCCATTTCCTCACAATAGGTAATTGGAGAACCAACAACCCCCAACCAATTCTATGGGCTCTTCGATGAAACTACAAATGCTCTTGTGTAGATCTACTAGTATTGGATCAACTGCTAAAGAGGGAAGGGAGAGAAGGAAGATCATACATCGACAGACTAACCAACAAGGTGTTAATTCTTCCCTTCTTAATCATGATCTCTTTTCAACATCCTTCCAAAGGATCCCTTTTACACTCCTTCCATGATATCTTTTTGCATTCATCCCTTCCTTGTACTTAGATGAGTCGTGAGCTCTTTGTCTTGGATTGTGTGTTGCTTTTGGATATTGTGTTGGTCGTAAAAGTGTTTTTCTTCTTCATCTTTTCCTTAAGATGAAAAAATAGTACTTATTTTGTCATCTTAAAGGGGAATACATGGCTTCCTTATTTCACATATTTTGTTCACTTTAGTCATCATAGGAAGAGTGCAATAGCATTATATCATTTTCTAAGGTTAGATCAATCTCCTTTTAATATTTTAGGAAGAGTATACTAGAATTATACATTTTTTTATGGTTAGGTTGCTCTCCTTTTTGACATATTTAAGATTGGTTAACTAACATAACACAACTTTTAGACCATTTGACCTATATTCATGGTTTGACTAGCATAGCGCACTTTGTTAGACCATTCAAATTCTCATTTCCATGAGTTGACTAGTACTGGGTAGACCATGTACTCCTCCTTACACTCTCCTCGATGGGTGGAACTAGCATAATATGATTTACAATATCACTTTACCATTCTCTCTCTTATTTATCTCTCATGGATCACCTAGAGCAACATAATTGCGTAGCCTATGTCATTTGTGATTATTTTGATCTCTCCTCCATGATTCCATATCATAACACACTTTTCTATTTTATCATATTATCTTTTATGTGTGCTCTTACTCTTTCCAAGTGACCACTAAATCTCTTGCAATATCTTTTTGAGCATACTGTTAACAGTTGAGATATTTTCTTTAGAAAGGTTTCTTGAACTACTTGACTTGGAATCTTAGTTAGCTCCAAGATTGTTTGGGTTCTATTTTGTCTTTTCAAATGGATGTATGAGTTAAGATCCTTAGTTTGGAACTTATGTCCTTTATTGATGTCTTATATACTTGTAGTTTTCCCGTGATCTTGATCTTTCTCCCTCTTTTTGCTACTTTACCATGAGCATGAGGTAGACTCACACCCTTGCTAAAGTTGGGGTTAAATGTATAATCCTAAAAAGTAAGTACTTTTTTTAGGTACTACTCATTTTCAGGCCCATTGTAGTATGTATGTGTTTGCACATTGATTTTACATATTTCTAGCACTTATGCATTCTTCAAATAAACATTATTCGTTCAAAACTTGACATTTGCTCTCACTTATATGTATGATTTTTCATTTTTCATCCTATCACATGATTCATTTTCACCTAGGACCTATGCATGCAATTTTGAATTTTTGGATTTGCCTTGATTACATTGAGGACTAGGATTCTAACTACTTGAGGCAGATATCAGGGGTGTTCTTCTGATAAACAACTTTTGACCATGGTAGACCCATGACCCATAGTCCATAATCTCAACCCTATTTTTTTGCACTTACTGTTAGATTGGAGTCAGTTAGAATGTTTTTTGCATATGAAGCTAACTTTTTTTAAGGTTTATAAGATGGATGTTAAAATTGCTTTTCTTAATGGAGAACTTGAAGAAGAGGTATACATTGAACACCATAATGGCTTTCCTTTGACTAAAGAAAAATATATGATTTACAAATTAAATAATACATTATATGGACTGAAGCAAGCACCTAGAGCTTGGTATGAAAGGTTGGATAAACATTTGATTAGCTAGATCAATCTTTACACTTGCTCTAGTTAAGAAAATTGAATAATTCTTTTTTCTAGTGGATGTTCCCTTAGTTTTAAGTTGTTCTTAAATACACAAGAATAACCTAATAAATTTCTAATAAATTTCTAAACTAAAGAATATAAATAAGGGAAACCATTTGGAAGCAATTGACCGAGGCTAGTAATGACATAGATCTTATCGTTATTTAGCAACCAACTCCTTCTACTTGGCCTTTCACCTTTCCCTTATAAATAGTAGAGGGTGTGTAAGGGAAACCTTTCACCTGGTAGGGTAGAAGCAACTGGATCTAGCTACCACCTCTAGGTGGTTCATTAGGGAGCTATGGTTCTTGATGAACCATCTGGAGGTGGTGATTGGTAGGGTGCTACTATTAATGCTTCATAAAAATGGTGATGGTGGTTCAACCAGATCAACAATGCCACTTTTATGGTGTAGACTCGTCCTTTTCTTATATGGGCAACTAGAATTACCATCACCCCTACAATTCTATGGGTCAATGCAAGATCATTCATTGGTTTTGGATTCCTATTATTATAAGGGGTCATTAAAATTTTAGTGATTCTTTGTTGCTACAAGATATGGAGACATACTCTCATAAACCTAGGAAAACTTTGAGATAAAATTGCCTACTCTTAGAATAGACTGACCAAGTCATCCTTATCCTAGGTGTTTGCGCTTAAATATGGTTTTGGGCCCAATGAAGGGTTTTCTTCTTAAATCTTTAATTGAGATAAACCTTATTGAATCTAAACCCTAAAATATGTATTAAAATGCACCAACTTCTCTTATTAATTAACACCTACAATAAATGATTAAGAAACATCCACAATTATATGCACACATCTACACAAAAGCTATCATCCATTCATTGTGAATTCAAGAGATACAAGTGCAAGGATAAATCCATTATTAAAGGCATCCATCATCAATAATTTAAGCCCATGAAGCATTCAAATTTATGGAAACCATCTAAATGAATCAAACATTTCAAATCTTAATTTCAACATCTTCCTTATATCTAGCTTATTTCCCCTATTGGAAATTAATAAAAGGAGTTTGCAATAAAGGAAGGGGATATTCATTCATCCATCAATTCTTCTTCTTCTCTTCTTCCTTAATCCAACATTGTGAAAACTATAAAATCCATCATTTAAGGGTTTGGTTTCATTATTTTGTATTAGGTTTTTGTGGAGTCTATTAGAGTGGAGTTGTTGTTGCACCAAAAGATTGACCATCTAATGCTCGATGCAACTACTCGAGTTATAGTACACATGAGGTGGTTAAGCCCTTGTTACCAACTACTATGTGTATTGATTGAGACCAAAGACAATGTCACTTGGCTAGCCTTTGCAACAATCCCAACCTTAGGACACACATGGGGTTGGAACTTGTAACTAGGCTCTAATATAAATTATTAGAAAGGAGTTATCATTGCAAATGATATGTTAATGCTTGATACAACCACTCAATTTATAGTACATAAGAGGTGATTGAGCCCTTGTCACCAACCATTGTGTGTATTGACTAAGACCAAGGGTATCATCACTTAACTAGCCTTCACACTAGAGTGTAAGATATTACATCAACAAATGTGATCATATTCAAAGAGGCATTACATTATTAAGGTATAAGGTAATTTATGCTTTGGATCTAGCTTTCATCTCATCTTTCCTTATGAAATTGTAAGATTAATTCCTAAACATGGGTTTGACCAAGGCAAACCCATTTTCACAACATTTTATTCCTAATTTATGCATGTAGGAATAATTAAAAAAGTTGCAGATCTGAATTCATGAATTTTACAAAACAGTCGCAACCCCTTTGATATTTTTATCAAATTCAAAGTTAAAAGGACAAGCTCAAAATTTCCACCCTCATCCTAGACTAGGTCATCTAGGTTGGCCTTGTCCTTTATGGAATTGTTTTTCAAAGAATATAGTTACAGACACCAAAATATGAAATCTAGAGTTTTACTAATTTGACATTTCAATGATAGTCAAAATCAAATTTAAAGGTCCATTTCCTTCTTCTTTCTTTAAGGTAAATCCATTCTTGCTATTTTGCCCCTTGCACTTAATTTTATACATTATATCTACATTGCTTTCATCATTTACATATCAATCACATCACATAATCACACTTTATTCAATAAATAAATGCCCAAATCCTCCCTTTGCCTAGATATTGATTAATACCCCTTCATCCTTCTAGGGTTTTGATAATCAAATTAATTGAAGGGTGGGTTTGTACTCCAATGTACTCCATAGTTGTGTGAGTGGTCTAAATTCTAGCATTTCTCACCATTTTATTTGCACATATAGATAAACACACACACACACACATGTGTGTGTGTGTGTGTAAATTTCTAAAGAATTGTTAATAATTATATATGCATATATAGACTAATATATATAGCATTTGTACATGGTTATGATCAAAAGTAGAAAATAAAAGGCATTGTTCCTTACAAATGAAAGTCAAAGGATGATCAACTTCCACATGTTTTTCAAACACCAAAGAGCCCAAAAGTATATCTTAAGCAATCAACAACATAGGCTTGATAAAAAACTATTAAATAAAAGAATATGTAAGGACAAGGTCAAAGGGCCAAAGGGGTCACAAAATGTAGGTCTATGAGAAACACAAACAAAAAATGTCCCAGTTTAGGCTTAGAGGGCATTTTGAATGATCTTATTGTAATCCTTCATGATGAAGTCAATCAACTTCAAGTTCATAGGGGTTTAAACTTTTTCTATAGAAGTGTAGGTGTAGTGGCACTAGCCCTTATGACCCACTATCTATAATAGGTAATAAAGGCCATATACTTTAATGATGTCTCTCTTTGAGCTTTCACATTCCTTACTTCCTCTTATAGGACTTTCACCTTCTCTTGTAGTTCCTTAATTTATTAGATCAAATTGGTACATCTATAGTAGAAAGATGTGTATATGCTAGACTCACTTTCATTCCATTCTTTTCCTTAATTATTCTAGAATCTATAAAAAACATGGGCATTTTAGTTTGTGCCATGATCAAGGTCAATTAACTGCAAGGGTCTTGGTATAGCATACCCTACTTCTCTAACATGTATTGGGTCATAGGAAACCCTCTTTTCTATTTGATCTGCAGATTTCAATTTTCTCCTCCCCAAATTTGTTACGATCTTCGTACCAATCTACCTCCATTTTGTTACTTCCATCATAGTGGTCCTCCTACATTTTTTTGACAAACATGATTCATCATGGTTCCACTTAGGACTCTTTTTCATCTACATATAAATTATTGAAGAACACAACCTCATTCTTGATTTTGCAGTCGATCAATGTTTTCTCTCTTTATCATGTGTAGTTCATTCTTCAAAACTTTCCAAGTGGACATTTAAACTTTCAAAAAGGGGGAAGTGTGTGCTTTCATAATGGTTAAGATTGTTTGAATACCGAGGTAGGGGTTTTAGCGAAAGCATGGCCTCAAGTATTGTGATGTCCTTCTTATCACTTAATGGGGTAAACCCCACCCCATCTTTCAACTAAAATTTTCAACCTACTAATCCATTTAGAAGTAAGTGGGTAGTAAGAATCAATAATATAACAAAGAATCCTTCTCAAATAGACAATAAAAAGACAAAAAAATAGAACAACAAATGCAAATAATCAATGCTAGCATTTATAAGAAGTTAGACTTGTCTAAGAGGAAGTTAACCATTAGGAGGAGATAATTGGCTCCCCAACAAAATCTAGTAGCATCATTTTTCGAGCCAAGTGTCATCATAACACATGTGATCTTATGACCTTTTAAAAAAAATATGCTTAATATCAACCATTTTCATCCTACATAGTAGTGCCTTTAATACCTTCAACAATGTTAGAAAGAGTCTAGCTAGGAACGAATTTTCCTTTTACAACATTGATAATGAGAAGCAAGTCCCTTCTATATGGAGAGCCCTGATTCCAATAGAGAGGGAGAGCTTCATACCTCACAAAAAAGGCAAATGTTTAGTTATATTATTTGTGTCACCATTAACATTACATGTATATGTAAGGATTAACTTACCACGATAAGATCTAATCACGTCTCTAGTAGTAACCTTATTCTCTCAAGATACATATCAAAATTTAACTTGAACCACCTCTGCCTTCAATATCTTTGAATAGGATTTTCTTTGTCCAAATAATTTTTGAGCTATCAAAACTTGAGTATTTGTCTAGGAGTTCCCAATTTCTAGAAATCACATCCTCAAACATGGAGGGTGGAATCTTTGGGTATTTATTATTGGTGATAATCATAGTCTCTTTTAGCCTCATGTAAAAGGAAGCATTAAACTCGTCAATTGTGTTCATCCCTCTCTCAAAAAAAATGTTTTTCCTTTCTTTCCATATACTCGAAGCAAGGTGTGAGGGAATCTCTCTCCAAAGTTAAGAGATTATCAAGTCATGAATATGATCATTCCATTAGCAAAAGTTATTTAATATCATTATTGAAAACTTGAGAAAAAATCATATTAATGGTGATTCCTACCATAGGCTTTTAGAAAATTCACAAGAATCAAGATATGTGCCACTAATCCTTCATTCTTTTTCATAGCAAATATCTATTAAGTAATTGAAATCCCCTCTTGAAAATGTTATCTTGGGTTAAGATCCTATTATGCATCATTATCCGTCAACACAAATTGCTGTTAGGGAAATGACGGTTTTACACCTCTTTGAACAAATCTAGAGGGTGTTGGGTTCTAATAATTACAATAGGTTGAGTCATATGGGAAGTTCCTAGAATGAGTATGTTTCCAAACAATTTTTTCACGAGAAGAGCATGATGCTTATTTGTTGGATAACCTTCTACAAATCTCTAGCAAGAGGATTGAGATGTGGATGTGACACAAAGAACTGTGTAAGATCCTTCCAAGATCTTGTGGATTCTAAATAGTCAACCACCAAGTTGTCAAAATGGCTTGAGGCCAACCTTCGTAAGAAACTAAGATGATTGTTAGCACTAAGAGGAAAATCCATCAGCTAACGATCCTCCCCAAACTTAATGGTCATTTCATCTCCCACTAGCCACCTTATATTAATTTGCAAAATGTTCTTGCCTCTAACAACATTATTCCAAATTTTAGATACTGATGGAAGATGAGGGTTGTAAAGGTTATCCACAAACTTCTCATTATTCAAATATTTTGCACTAGTTGGAATCATAGTTAGCCAACCTCCAACCTATATTAGTTAGGAGGTCTCTATTCATATGAGTTACTCTCCTCAATCCCCCAGCACCCACATTTTTGGTATACAAACTATCTCCTACTTATCCACATAAATTCTCTCTTTTTTAAAAATCCCTCATCTAATTCCATAAGAAGGATTTATGAATAACCTCAATCTTAAAGGATATGTTTCTAATTATTTTGAAAATGGATAGAAATAAATCATAATACCTTGGAGGAAAACCAATAGTAGTTAGGGTTTTTAAGCACTGCTAAGAAGTTTATCTTTCTACCTTATCATCTTTCTCTAGAAGCATTCAACATCGGAGCCCTAGAAAGAGGGCTTATCTCTTTTATAGTCAAAGCGAGACCTCTTTTACAGTCCTTAATCATTTTTCATCTTCCAAGAACCAAGATCATCCTTAATCCTTTTCAAATACTAAGAAACCCTGAACATTATTATCCCTTGGACCAATGTGTTCCACCATTGGGTATGAACTTTTAAAAATTTGGGTGGTGATTCCACATAATCTCATATCTTAAGGGAGTAGGACCTTTAGGGATGCTGAACCACTGAAGGAGAAGGGTACAATGGTTAGGAACATTGTATAAAAGTGCTTTTAGAGAAGCATTGGAACCCCCAATCACAATTGGCAAAAATTAAGAACTGAGCAAGCTTGACTAGGATGAGATCCTCACCTTTTTTATTATTGCTCCAGGGGACTACAACAACCTGTGCTAAAAATTGTAAGACTTGTCAACCAACCCTACTCTCATACTTGCTTCAAGTAGTCTTCTCCTAAAGAAACATTACATTACTTACACATCATCCAATGCCAAAGGGCACATCTGTAAAACCACAACCTTGGTTTGATATCATTAACAAGAAAAATCATCACTTGATACTTAGAGTTGTGTTATAATTACTTTATATTCCTTTTCCTATTCAATATTTAACCATCAAACAAATCTATCTTTTATTTTTGACAAAAGACAAGAACTCAAGTTCCATAAGAACTCTTATTTAATATAATACTAATACAGACTATTTTTTTTCTATTATATTTAACTATATCTCTCCATTCACACTCTATTATTATTGGAAATTACAATTCTTTTATTTACCAAAGATAAATACTTTAATTTGATTTTAGATTATTACCTTAGATTTGAGGAAATTGAAGTCACAGCTCAATGGGTAGTAACATATCACGCAAAGAGGCGGATATATGACGAAACTGTAAACAAACAGATTTGTCAGTCCCACATAATACAGATAAGCAAATCCATCTCAAGATAAAAATAACAGGCCCTCCTTCACTCGTTTAGCCATCCCGATGATCGGTATGGGCTAATTCTGCAGCCATGGGCGCTATCAGCGTTGGCAGCAGCTGCTATCCCGCAGCATCAGCCAGAGTTTTCAGTACACCTAATTATTTTCATTGTCATTTTCATGTTCGTGCTTCAATAACAACAAAGTTTCACGCTTCTCATCAAGGACTAAGTGATAGGGCTTGTTCCAGAGTGTTGCCATGTCCCCCCAGTAATGGTACGATCAAATTAATCAATAGCAGAACTTTGAGGTCGCCCTTCATATGCAGAGCGGACCTCGGAAGCTCTATAGCACAGCTGAAACTGGGGAATCGCCTAGAAACTGACAAATTGGCGTCGTCTGTAAGAGACAAAACTATGAAGGCGGTAGATGCTCTGGGAGGTCGAGTGACAATTGGCGACGTGGCGAGCAAGGCGGGCTTGAAGCTCAACGAAGCAGAGAAGGCTTTGCAGGCCCTCGCCGCCGATTCTGGAGGGTTTCTCGAGGTATAAACCATCCAAAACGTATATTTTCTTTTTATCTCTCTTTTCTGTTTTTGCCTTAAAATATTACCAGATTCAAATTGTCAAAATATTTGCAATTTTGCGTAATTTTTGCTTGAATTGTTTTTACATCATCAAATATCATGTCAGCCATTTCATGTGGCACTCTTGGGATAGGGGGATTGCCAAGTTTGAGTTACTTGGTCATGAGATTAAAGCCCAGAAATACTGGAAATTTGTAGAATATACTAGGTGGGTGATGAAAAAGATCTCCCTCTGGATTTCATTATGAGATCTCCTACATCAAATTGGTGTCCTTTTTGCTCTGACCTAAAAAGTAACCGTTACCTTTAACTGTACTTAATACATTTGTCAGAGTGATCAGAACAACAAAAAAATGTCATCAGGTAATTCTTAATAATATACAGCATAGCCTAATAAAATCAGGCATACAAAAATTAATTGGTCGGGAGGGCAAAACTCATACAATTTTTAAAACAATATATACGTAAAGATGTTATTATGCTCTGTTGTATATGATATACAATTACGGTTCCCGCTCTCCCCTACTTTATTTGGTTTATTCAGTGATAAAGTTGAATAGTGGTTAACCGTTAAACAAAGCTATTGGTGCATCTCATCGTAATTGCAAAATCAGCTCATGGTTTGAAAGAGCATTTGAGGGCCTTAAACAAAAAAATTTCACCTTGAAGGTTGAGGTGCAAGTGAACACTCGCAAAACTGAAGTCACAAGCTTTTCATTAAGATTATAAAGGAAAAGTCTGGTCGAAATAGAGGAGCAATACAAATACCTTGGAATCGATTTCTGCAATCGGCTCAGTTGGAAGACTTGCAGTGCAAAAAGTATATAAAGGTTGTAATGCTTATCACATACTGGGAAATAGATGCGGGAATGCTGAATTATGGGACTAGAAAACCTAGAAAATTCTTTTCAGTTTGCTTTTTATGGTGGTAATTGTTAATGGTTGTGAAATACATGGGTGTAGTATGTCAAATCACAAAGGAGGCAATTAGAAAGGGATTTAAAAGCATTTATTCATATCTAACCTCAAAATAAAACTGCAGTTCCATATGAGATTTTTTGGCTGAAGTAGGTACTCGTCATTGGAGGCAATGATGATAAATCAGATGTTATCTAAAAAAGGTTCAAATCATGGAGAAGAATCACGTGCCTAGAAAGGAAAAATTAAATCAGAGGAAGAATAGTAACTACATTGATGAAATAGAACAAATGGAAGAGTAAACAGGACAATAACTTGCAAGATTGTCTGAAAACCAATGAGGAAATTAAAAAAGATATTTGATAGAAAAATTTAGGACTGCCATGTGGACAAAGTAAATTGGTTGGAAGAATGCATACTGTGTTAAAGAGTTTAACATACATGCAAATATGATGAAAATGAAGAGCCAAATGCTTTATTGATATATTGATTTTATGTACATTGAGCGTGTCAGAACAAGGATGAAACGTTGGAGCTAATGTAACTGCTTACCCATAAGAGCTGCCTGTAATAAAGCATGTAATAGAACCAATGTTATGCTAACATTGAACGGCTACTCCAGTGTACCATCCAAACCCCGAGTTGCACCCTAGCCAAGGGACCCCCAAGGGACCCCCCTTAAGGCTTATACAAGAACAATTTCTGACCACATAATATGAATACACATTTTAGGGAAATCATCCCTTGAAGAATCAACTCCTGAACCAAGCAGGTCTCTATCGGGCTATCTCTTGACCTTTAGAATGGTGTAGCTTCAAGCTCTGTTCTTAAGCTTTCAATCCCCCAAACTCTCGAATCACACAGTCTTGAATTATTTGACAATAATCTCTAAGAGCTATGTCAAAGCTCTATCATTTTTTGACGACATGACAGGGTATAATTCTTGATCATATACTCTAAATTGTGCTGGACAAAATCCATATTGAGCTGAACACCAAATCTTGAACCTGTCTTTAGAATGAATCTTCACAACTTATGCTCTTTTAGTAATTAGCATCAACAATGAAAGCAAAACATAAACCAAAAATGCCCAAAATGTTTCTCATTCAAAACAGCATCTCAAAGTGAGAAGTTGAGTTGAGATGATAGAAATCCCTTCATCCTTTGATGCTACCAACCTTCAAATTGATCTTGTTACAATTCACCCTCCAAAACCAGCAGCAGAGGAAATAATATAACCTCCAAGAGCCCAATTGAAAACATTCAAATGATACTTCTGAATAGATTCTTTTGCAAGACCATCATAAGCAACCATAGTGACATTAGAAAGATTTTGACTTCAATTCTCACTACAACCACTTTTAAACCTTCTCTCCATATGCATTGCATGTAAAGACACAAGTATAACATCTCGAAGTTTCTCAATATTATGTCTTGTGTAATTGGTGTGCACAATCCATAAGCTCCATTCCACCCATTGAAAACAAGCCATTCCTTATCATCTCATTTTGCTTTACACCATGGTACTTCAAAAGTGTTGATAATGATTGGAGAGTGGACCTCTTAAAATTTCTAATGCTCAGTTTTAGATACCTGCATTTGAAGCTTTTCACATCTATTGAGCATCCTCATGCAAACTTTAATTTAATTCATGCCTGCGATTTATAGCTCTAGGGCAATATGTGCAGTGTCTCCTCTTGCAAAAGCTTTTCTCATTATCTCTGTGAGAAACATGGCTATTGATTGATATGGTTGGAGACAGATGCTAGCCCAATAAAATGCATTTAAATCACTCTTAATCAAATTAAATTGTGATAAAAGAAGTGGCAGTTGTTAATTGAGTATACACATTCGAAGTTCAGAATCCAAATGTGTTTTGTGTAGCATCACTGTTATTGCAGATCTGTGATGAGAGTCAAACAGTATCGGGCAATTTTTTGTCAATAAAGAATCCAATAGTGGCAGCATTAAATCATTTTGAGATGGATTCAATATTGCAAAATGATAGGCATGTCTGTTTACGCTGTGAATCGTGATTATGAAGGAATGGGACTTCATATTGGCATTCCATAGAGAGGAATGAAGTAAATTTACAGATATATGGATTTGTCAAGTGTGATGTGTATTCGCAGATTTGTTGGGCATGATTGATATTGGGATTTCAGATCGGATTATTATTCAGGAACAAGAAACACACAATGCAAGAGACATTTAAGGGAATAAAATATGCATACACAAAATATAAGAGTTGTCCAACTGTTTCAATTTCTTCCCAAGCCTTCACTTCTAGAAGATGATTAGGTTTTAACATTTAGATGTTCCAATTTTGTTCTTCACAGCATAGCAGTAGTGTATATCAGTATTACTGAGGCTTTTGTGTTAATGTTTTATCCTGAAATAAAGATAAACAGCAATAAACAAATAAAGAAGACACAGAAAGATACAACAATATATCTAGGAAAATCCTCCAACTTGAGGGGACAAACCCAGCCACACCAAAATATATCTCTTTTATTAAATAATAGAGATCTAAGTACAATGCTTCTAGCTGAATACCACACTCATCACACAAAGCAATCATATATATCTTGAATTGAGAGACTCTTCATATCATAATTGAAAGTCTTGTCATTTTCCAAATGCGAGTCTTCATATTTCCAAATGCATGTCTCTTCGCATATTGCACATCTTTTCATATTCCAAATACGTGTCTCTTTGCATCTTGCGTGTCTCTTCATGTAAAGAGCAACGGATGAATCTCAAGAAACCACAACATATCACATCTCAGATGGATATTCTCTCACAACTATAAAACTTTAACACTCCCTCTTTGCAAGAGAAAGAATATTCACGTCTTGCAATCTCTAACATGACAAACATAAGAAGCTGCAACAAAAAAATCAATAACAAAATCTCATAATAGATTTTCTCAACGTAAATTTCTCATCTCAACATGACATTCACCATGGCTACTCCTAGAGGGTGAAATAAAAGAAAACTAAGTCATGGAGTCACATGACTTCCACCATGGCTACTCCCAGAGGGTGGATCCATGGTGCCTACTCATAGAGGGTGGAACGAGGGATTTCACCTCAGGCGTCCCCTATAGAAAAATACATCTCCACCATGCCTACTCGCAGAGGGTGGATCCACCATATCTACATTTCACCTTGAACAACTCTTGTAGAGAAAAACTCATTAACATGGCATTGCACCTCAAACTTCTCCCTCACATAGAAGAACTCATTAACAAGGGATTGCAACTCAAACTTCTCTATCTCACAAAAGAACTCATTAATAAGGGATTGCATCTCGAACTTCTGCCTCTTAGAGAAGAACTCAATAGTACATAAGAAGAGCAACTGAATGCTGAGACTCCCTCTCAGCAGTGGCAACATCACAATAAAATAATTGACTCTAATGTTTGACCAAGCAAGGAGCTTTTGCAGTCACATTGCTACAAGAGCCTACTGATCCTCCCTTTGCCACACAATTTCCCACTGAATCTTAATGAGCCTAAAGAAGTCCTTCCTCTTTAGCTCATCAAGCTTTCCCCTTAAGTAATAAATATTTTCAGTCTCAACTTCATCTCCAGTGCATTATCCTTTGATAGGTTGCCTTTATGCTCAAAATTGAACTCCTTTGAATGCAATCTTTCATCATCCTTATGCTTTTCAATCCATCCTAGAAGCATTTTAAAGAGATTAGTAAATATTAGAAGCATACATGATTTAATATTCTCCATGTTAGTGCATGAATTAACTACATAAAATTCATTATAAATATTCAAAGATATAATCATAAAATACTTATCTCTTTATTGCAATCAAAGAATAACACCCTCTAGGCGATACTTGAACCCCTTGAGCAATAGAGCCTTCAATTGAGTTACCTGAGTCTCTAGCTCCATAGTGAATGCCACAAAAACGACCCACTGTAATGATGAATAAGCCAATACAAAATTATCATTTCATAAATCTCTGCACACACTGTGTAACTAAGATGTTCACCGTTACAATAATACAAGCAGCTGTAAAATGCTAATAGTCGATTATGCCTCTTTGTAGGTGCTCACAATAGCAGCAAAGAAACTTCATTGAAGAAGGCCAAACAAATAAAGATACAAAACTAATTGCCATCGACAATGAAAGAAAGACAAATATGGAGATGCCACTGCACAGCCGTAGCACTTACAGAGAGCAAGACACAAACAATCCAAGCACAACAAAATACAAGACCATCATAAAGGTTAACGACAAAAGGTCTCTGATGGACAATGAACAACTGCAGCTCAAATAAACACAGCTGCAAACTGAAACTCCGACCAAGCACAGCAAGAGATAAATGCAAAGACTGCAACAAAATGGTGCAGAGAATATCTTGACTGCTAAACAATCAGCTCACAAACATGCTGAATATATGGGAACAAGAATGAATAACCCAACTTGATTATTACTGTCCAACAAAGTAGAGGAATCTCAGAGAACTCTCAACAATCATTTCATGTAAATATGATCTCTATTGAAGCTTCAATTTCAACACATACAGATTTCCTACAAAATACTCATTGCAATCTGTAACAGATACACAAACTAATGAACAAGAGAAACTCCCTTATTTGCTGTTATCTAACCCACTCTGATACCACATTGATGTTTTGCCTAGAAATAAAGACAAACAACAATAAACAAATAAAGATCACAAAGACACAACAACTTGTCCTGGGAAAACCCTCCAACTTGAGGGGAAAAACCTAGCCACACCGGAAAATATTTTTTATTAAATAATAGAGGTCTTAGTACACTGCTTCTAACGAAATACCACACTCATTACACAAAATATCTTGAATTGAGAGACTTTTCATATCATAACCGAAAGTCTCTTCATTTTCTTAATGCGAGTCTCTTCATATGTGCAAACGCACATCTCTTCACATGTTGTATGTGTTTTCATATTTCCAAATATGTCTCTTCACATGTCACATGTCTCTTCATATAAAGATTAATAAATGAATCTCAAGAAACTATTAACAAATCATCTCAAATGGATATTCTCTCTCACAACTATAAAACTTCAACAACTTTTTCTTTTGTTTTCCACCATTATCTTAGATGAATTCACTCGTGTGCACATCAACTTCTTTCATCATCTGCTCTTACTCAGGGGGGCTATGGAGATGCTATTTCTGCTCAAACAACAATCTTGGCCAAAACATAGGAACCGTTCAACATCAGTAAAATCTTTATGCCACACTGCTCTAATACCAAATGAAATAGCAGAATGCTGTTTTGATAGATTGATTTGATGTACATTGAGCATGTTAAAATAAGGATGAAACATTGCAGTTGATATAACACTCACCCATAATTGCCACCTATAATAAACAATGTAATAGAGCCAATTATGCTAACATTGAATGGATGCACCAACAAAAAATGCTTACATGGGAGCTACAATGAAGGGGAAGGTAAAGTTGTTAATTACCTAGTTGAGAATTGGATCACGTCATCTCATGTGCAAGACTGGTAGATGGACTATGCCCAAGAAAGAATGGGAAGTGAGAACATGTTTATCTTACAACAAGAGGGTGGTGGAGATAAAATGATGCTTCATCGCGGAGTGTCAGTGTGCAGCCTCAAGTGATATCTATATAAATAATGAAAGCAACCTGAAAATGGAGCTAACTCCCTTATTTGAGGAAGCAAGGCTTAGCAAAACAAGAAGTTTTTGATCAAGATCCAAAATTAAAGATCTGACACTGGAAGGAGTTTGAAATGTATTAGGCTGTGGCTCTTGGTTCCTTTGACTGCTTGGTTCTGTGGATGTCTTTAAAATCTTTCACTTATTCATTTTTCTGTTCCATGTCTGATGATTTTACTGATTAAAGCTAGAGGTATAGGCCCCTTTTTCTAGGTTACAGCTAGGCAAAACACTAGTTTGGTGAATGAGACTCCACTTTAAAAGCTTTCGAGGGAATTGCTTGGAAACTAAAAGATAAGTATTGGACATGAAGAGGTAGGAGTAAAGATAAAATCTAATAGTATGTTTGGAAAACGTTGAATGAACTTAAAGATGACCGAACCATAAGAAGGGTAAGATTAAGCTTCGCATCACCAAAATTTATATTTTGGCAAGCAAGAGGCACAAGAACTAGGACATGAGATTTGATTGTTATGAATTTGGAAATAGAGGAAACATAAAAATGATTGCACCAAAGGAAGGATAAGGTCCATGTCTTTCACCAAAAGGCCAAAACCCACAAAAGGAAGGTAAGATCCACATCCTTCACCAATAATGTATGTACTATAGACTTGAAATATCCCCCTAGGATATTTTCCTCCAGGTTTTACAACAGAAACTTAAATAACAAATTGCACTTATTGAATTGTGTAATCCACTAGATTAGATTGAAAATTATAGAAAAATCATACTGAAATATAAATCTGGAATGATAAATAGTTACAACTTTATTTTCTCAAACAGATATGAAAATACATCTGCAAGTTTTGTCTCCAGATAAAATCCTCAAATTTGCCCATTTGTGAACTCCATCCTGAATTCACCTCCAAAGATGAATTGGGTTTCTGTCTGATCCACAAAGAAATCTTTAAGGTTTCCCGT
Source organism: Cupressus sempervirens (assembly GCA_028749045.1). Classification (NCBI taxonomy): domain Eukaryota; kingdom Viridiplantae; phylum Streptophyta; class Pinopsida; order Cupressales; family Cupressaceae; genus Cupressus; species Cupressus sempervirens. The sequence goes on from CM053790.1 coordinate 323,705,380, forward strand.
CTTCAGGTTTTAAAACTGAAGGCCAAAGCTTCTCAGAATCCTCCAAGTGAAAAAACAAACACAAACCAAACATACTGAAATGAATTGTTCATTCTTTAAAGCTCAATGCCATGACTCTTAATTTTCCCTTTACCCGTCTCTTCATCTTTTTTCTTTTTGTCTCTTTTCAAATCCCCTTTTTGAAATCAAAATGCCTTATTACATTTTTATTAAGTTCCAAATAAGTCATTTTAATATTTTATGAAGTCATCTGATTTTCTAATATACCCAAAAAGGGACATATAGTCCTCCCTTCTTAGCGTTCTCTTGTCCTCAAGTAATCATGAATCTGCATACCAATATCAAGATCATATATAAATCTGCAAGCAACTTTATGACACAATCGGAAATATCTGGAATCAAAACCTGCCACATTGTCAAAAGTGTTCAGATGCAACCGATTTATCAATAAGATTCTTGGATCCCAAGGCAGTCTCAAAAACATTGCTTCATCAATCCACAGCGCCACTCTGAAAATAACAACACTATGCCTGAAACTATGAAGCAACTTATCATGACCCATAAGAAACAAAGTACTGATCTTAACAACACCTGGATCCCAAACAAATCTATCCACTTGACTATAGGAAGAGAAATAGATGTCTATCATTATGCCAAGCTGAAAATATGATTCCAACTCGATTCCTGGGTGCTGAACTTTACTATTTCCACCAAGTGCAATGGTGCAATCAAGAATAGTCCCATCACCCAACTCAAGAAATGGATTGTCCTATGTATTGTTAGAACCCATCTGAAACAACAGGTAGTCATTGATAACCTCGAATTTAGAATTCCACCCATGTTCATGCATGCAACAAATGGTTTTTCATATCGAAAAACAAAGACAGTTTAAATAAAGATTACCCAACATTCATTGATAGTTAATTGAAAATCCTATTCATATGACATGAACTGTTTTAACAATCAACTGAAATAACCATAACCATATCAATGATCATCTGAAAATAACTAGTTTAATGACTAATTGAAGATAACTATATTTAGGATCAACTAAAATAACTAGATTTATGATCAACTGAAAAAAATTGTATTTATGATCAATTGAAAATAACTAAATTAACGATCAACTGAAAATAACTGTATTTATGATCAATTGAAAATAATTAGATTAATGATCAACTGAAAATATCTGTATTTAAGATCAACGCGAAATAACTAGATTAACTATCAACTATCCTTTCTTCATGCAAGTAGGTAAATGCTTAACAAGAAAAGAAGAAAAGAACATACAAGAATCATTCGGAGGGTCTTTAGCTGGTTGTGCAAGCCTCGGATTTGGTGAGGGAAGAAGCATTGACATAGGTTTAACCTCTCAACCTTGGACCATATTTATTCCCACACAATCTATTGAATTAGAAAGGCTCTGCCTACCTTGGGATCGGGCTTGGGATGTTCTTAGTTTAGCCACTTGAGTATCTTGGTGTTTAGAATGTTTGTGCAGTTATGAAATGGACATGCTTTCATAACTGGCGCCATTGACATCAAGTGATCATTATATGGCAAACATGCCTTTAAATTACATTTGCCAAGGATTTCTGACTGGCTCAACGACCCGATCACCACCGCTTGACTTGACAGCAGGTTACGTTACTAGGGACGAGCATGAGCTGTTAAGTAAGATTTATTTATTTTGTTTTAAAGTATCAAGTCTGATTTTACTCTCTTTATCCTTGCAGGATTTCATCTCACCTCTTCACCTTTTTCGTGGCTAAACAGCCAGTGAGTCCTAGGTGTTCGAAATTTCAGAGCATCTGGCTCTTATTGATTCATGAATATTGCAATCTTTTAACATTTCACAATCTTCTTTTAAAGAAAGAAATTGCATAAATATTTATCAGCCGAGTTTAAAATCTATTGGCAAAATAATTTATGAATCCATGATATAACACTTCAATATGCTTATTGCTAGGCAACTCTTTAGAGTTATTTTGTTATAAGTGATGATACACTACAGCTACAACTATGGAAATCGCTTGTTAAAAAGTAACATGGGAATAACATGAACTGGAATGGTTTTCACATGACTTGATATTAGTTTGGGTCTGTCCTGAAGTATTGCAAGTCGTCTTGGTAACTAGCTCTCCTTTAGTTGCTATGGACGTATCCAAAATGTAGAGATACTTAAACCTTAGTGTGATCATAACACATACGACAGAGTTTTTATGACACTGCTTGTGAATTGAAAATGCAGATTGGGATAACAAAGAATCGACACAAGAAAAATATATGAAAGTTGGGTGTTATGGGGAGGCAGAAAGAATTCTGGAAAACGTAGCCAAAAAGATAGTCGGGTGTATGAAATATGATATCTGCCTCTTCTCACGGCTTCCATTTAAAAGGAAGAAGTCGTGACTTCTTGGCTTCCGTAACATAAGAATAATTTGTCAATTTATTTTGCCAAATGTTTAATTGGTTACAATCAAGAAGGAAAAATAAATAGGATGGAAGAAAAGTTGGAAAGTTATAATTCGATTGTTGTTATAATCTATATTTACATACATTCATGTGAAAATAATTATGAGATGACATCATTTTATTAAGTTATTATAATATAATGGTGCTATTTCATTTTTATATTTATATGTACATATATACGTATATATTATAATAATATGATGAAAGATCATTTAAAATCCTTTGAGGTAAGTTTTATATTTTAATTAGATTATTTTATGTTTCTTAGATTATTTATTTAATAACTCATGGGGGTCCCATAAATGTATCTTGTGTTCAAGTCATTGGGTCCTTACCAAAGAAGTTTAAGGTCATACCTGTCAATCCTGGTGACTGAACTAAGCGAGCATCCCATTCCGATGATCTCGTTTAGTAATGCTCCCCCCCTTTCATCTTCTCCTGCAATCACCCATGAAAACACTTCTGCCATAATAATAATTCTATAATAATTCTCATATAAACATTTAAAAGACTTAAAAAATAGTAATCATAATTCCAAAATCAAGGAACTGCTAACATCATATAATAGTTAATGGTTAACAACCATCTTCATTAACAATTAATACAACAGATATAAATAACTACCCACTTTACATGATCATGAAAGAAAAATCCGTTAAATCCAATGGTTATGAGCAAGTTTAAAATTAGGTCAAAAATTTGGGATGTAACATACCCTTCCCCTTAAATTTTTCATCGTCCCTGATGAATATCACAGCAAAACTTTAAACAATCCCTAATCAGTTTAATTTAAGAAAAGAAAAGAAATGTTCAGGTTCTAGCCCTGGAGAAAAAATGAGGGTATTTTTGAAAGATTTCGTGATAATCTTCCCAAGTGGCATTATCTTTTGCATACTGATCCCACTGGACCTTGCATTGAGTCACCTCTCGATTTCGTAAGCGTAGCTTATGCACCTCGAGTATTCTGAGTTGTTCTATTTCTACCACCCTTGGTTCTCGCACTTGTAATAGGTTCCAATCAATTATATGATCATGATGAGTAATGTATTTTTTAAGGTATGACACATGGAAGACGTCATGCATCCTGGCAAGGGCTGGTGGTAAAGCAATTCTGTAAGCTACTGGGTTCACAACTTCCAATATTTCAAAGGGTCCCACATACCTTGGGGCTAACTTGACATTCTTACCAAACTTGATAGTACTCTTCTGAGGTTTTACTCTTAATGGTACCTTTTCTCCCACTGAGAATTCTCTAGGTGTTCTTTTTGCATCTACATAACTTTTCTATCTGTTGTGAGCATCCTTCAATCTTTGACGAATTTGGATTATCTGTTCTTCCATTTCCTTAAGCATCTTAGGTCCAACAATAATTCTATCTTCCAGTCGATTCCAACTCACAGAAGTTCTACATTTGTGGCCATATAGAGCTTCAAAGGGGGGCATTTTAATGGTGGATTGATAGGAGTTGTTATAAGCAAATTCTACCAAAGGTAAATATGTTTTCCACTGATATTGCCGACCCATACAGTAAACTCTCAAAAGATATTCTAATACCTAGTTTACTCTTTTTGTTTGACCATCTGTCTCAAGATGATAAGCTGAATTGATGTTTAGTTTAGTACTTAGTGCTGAAAATAATGTTTGCCAAAATTTGGAAGTTATCCTAGCATCCCTATCTGAAATAATTTTCTTTGGAATTCCATACAATCTGAAAATTTCTTTTATGAATTCATGAGCAATTTCTGGTGCTCCATCAATTAGATTTCTTGGTATAAAATGAGCAACTTTTGTCAGTCTATCAACTACTACCAAAATGGTATTGTGTTGATTTCGTGTCATAGGTGATCCTTGTACAAAATCCATGGAAATTATCTGTTGTTTCCATTTTGGTACTTCATTAGGGTGCAAAAGGCTGGCTGGGTATTGATGTTATGCTTTCACTCTTTGGCATTCTAAGCATCATGCCACAAATTCTGTTATCTCCCTTTTCATTCCTTTCCAAAAATATAGAGGTTTTATATCGGACAACATTTTAGTTACCTGAGGTTGTCCTGAATATGGAGTTGAATGAGATTCTTCTAAAATTATTCTTTGAAGTTTAGTTTTGTTGGGTACATGAATCTTGTTATGATATCTTAACAATCCATCCTCTTCTAGACTAAATTCTGAATACTTGAAATCTTGTGGGTCCCTGATGAGAGCTAAGTTGATCTCTGCATAAAATTCATCATGCTCTAGATGTTGTAAAATCTGGTCCTTGAATTTGAAGTTTATAGTAGCCATGGTAGAAATGTGTCTTCTCCTACTTAAGGCATCTGCCTCTTTGTTTTCCTTGCCCTTAATATAACTTATGTCGAATTCATAGTCTGCTAAAAATTCCAACCATCTTCTTTGTCTAGCATTTAGATTTGGTTGAGTGAAAATGTATTTTAGACCGTGATGGTTGGATCGTAGTTCAAAAGGTTTTCTAGGGAAACAAAGCGATGTTTTATTTTATGTTTTTGCTTTATTATCTACGAACTCCTATTGTTATACATTTGTAGGCTAATACTAAACATTTGGTTCTTTTGATTTATTTAATTTAAAAGTATGAAGATTACTACTGAATTGAGAATAAAAAGTATTTATTTCTTTGAATTTCTCCCACGATGCCTTATAATTAATATTATATTAACTTTTTTATTATTTATTTAATTTAACATTAATTTTTATAATGTCTAATATTTTTACTAAACACATGATATTCACCAAGTACTTTGTGTAATGACCTCTTGAACATCAATTTGCATAACATTCACCATGTACTCAAAATGTTAAGGTATGTGCACAATTCTCATAATTCTTACCATATGAACATCCACCATGCAAAGTATAATTTATCATGATCTGCACAGACATCGTAAAATATCTATCATAATAGAAAATTAAGTTATTGTAAGATTGTGACCTTTCAATAACTTTTGCAAATACAAGTGATAATCATTTGGAAGTCGTCACTTCCTCATGATGTACACAGGGGTTAGGCCCAAATAGTCATGAAGTATATCATGAATCACATTCCTCTTGACTGCTGCAATTTATTGGTCACTGGAGAATCCATCTCAACATGGTCTACTCCCTTTGAATCAATATGACCGAGCTTATCAATGGTTGACTGAACCATATCTTCTATCTGCTCTCTCTAAATCTCAATCTCCCTCTTCTTGCAAGAGCATCCTCGAAGGAAAAGATCAAGACAAATAACTCTTAGAAGACATAGTTAGAAATCAGTTAATATCTTTTGTATTTAGATTACATATGACTTTATAATCCAACTTCAGAATTAATTATAATACATATATATATATCAAATCAATTTTCTTTATTTATTAAACTATTCTAACTAATTGTAACTCTAAAATATATCTACCATTTACCAAATGTTACCACTACTCATCTTAAATACATATTTAATCCCTTAGAAATGACTGCTTATCTTGGCAGGAGTGTATACCATTATTTGGGAAGAGATTAGGTGACATATCTTACGTACTCTTAATCCCTTCAAACTTTAATACAACGTCTTTTCAATTCTGCTCAGGTATGATGAAGGGTCTACATTATCCTTTTGCCACGTGCGGCCATGTCTTACACTCAGTGCTTATGACTCAGTGAGACTTTTTGCTATAATGGGGTTTGACAAATAATATCACATTCTACATATTTATATTTACCTTTGTATTACTACATTGCCCTTTGTTGCCGGACATGTCTCTTAAACATCTATGACACCAATACAACAACATGACAACAACCAATTTGAGGTCTCAATTCGTAGGCTCGCTATCTTGAATCTACAGTATAGTTACTGACCAGTACTTATTATTCCCTTAGTATCTAATCCCTTTTGTGATCTCCATGCTTCCTGAGATCTCCCCTAGTTGATTGAGAAATAGAAAATGAAGCCTTCTGGTTCATTACATTTCTCCCGGTGATATCTTACATCGCATATCTTTTCTGCTGCCCAAAGCACGCAACGCTGCTTAACGTATGAACTGTTCAATGATCATTGGGACCCATCCACTCTTATTGACTGCTCGATGGTCAAATTTTTAACTTCTCATGACATCCATCTGTGCCTTATATTGTCTTCTACCAGTGTTGTCATTTCCTGTGCATTGATGGAGAAATGGAATAAGCCCAAGTTCTAATTTGGCTCTCATACCATGTTGTTTTTTTGAACTGTTGCAAATGTATCAACACTGCCATTGTATTCGGTATGTGTTTTCCAATGGCAGCAATATCACTCTATTTGTATTAAGGAAGAGACATGTCTATCCATTATTATCTAATTAATATAATAACAAATTATACACACACACACACACACACATACAAATATATATTTATGCACTTATTCTCATAGTTTATCCAACTGAAGCTAACAAACTTCAACAGGAACTCCATCATGAGTTCACCTCCAAAGATGAATTGGGTTTCCGTCCAATCCACAAAGAAATTCTGAAGGTTTCTGTCCTGGGGTTTCAAAACTGAAAGCCAATGCTTCCCAAAATTCTCCAAGAGAAAACACAAATATAAACCAAGCAAACTGAAATGAATCTTTCATTCGTCTTCTAAAGCCCAATGCCATGTCTCATTATTTTCTCTCTACCTGTTTCTGCATCTCCTTTCTTTTTGTTCCTTTTCAAAATCCCCTTTCAAAATTAAAATGACCATTAATTCTCATTAAGCTCCAAATAAGTCATTTTAATATGGTATGAAGTTGTCTTTTTTCTTTATGATTCCCAAAAGGGGACATTACAAGACTGTACTAAGTTAACCTTTATGTGTAGGGAAAGGCAGAAAAAGAAATAGGAAGCTGCTAAGTGGCTAGCAACTAAGCATAATGTGTAGGCAATAGTGCATTCAATAACATAATTTAAATGCAACGTGATAAAAGAGCAATTGGTTTATCCATCAGTGGAAAGAATGTTGTACTGGTCAATGTAAGACTCAAATATGCAAAAGGGTAAGGGCATAGAAAATTATTATTAGGTGGGGACTGATTACCTCTAAGATACCCTTTATGTTCTGCCGCAATAACTTGGTTTGGTTTAACACTTTGTATGCTTTTTTAAGAAAAAGGGTTCACTTGCAGATTTGAGAATACTCAGAGTTGTATGTCCCATTGTATTGCATAATTAATAATGTACATTTATTGGAAGGAAAGATCATGAAAATTTCTGAAACAACTTCTAATATTAAAATCAGATTTCAACTGTGATTATCAGAAGAAAGATGAGATTATTTTCTGACCTCAAACATGTCTTACATAGCTGGAAATACTGTAAGAATTTGCCAAATGATAAACAGCAACCCAACTAGTCAGAATCTCCAAAATCCTGGTTCAGTGTCTCTCTACCAACCAATTAGATGTTTGCTTCTGTAAAATATTTCTCAGCAAAGTCAACTCAATGCAGATTCTAATCTGACATCTCAGAAGATGAATTGAACAGAAGTAGAGATGTCAATTTCTTTCTACTACGATTCAGACAGAAGTCCACATTCAGTCCAGCACCAAAATTCCAAAGCAGGCTCTAATGAACTGTAATGTCCCCTTTCAGGACAACTATTTATTTTGCTTTTTGTTTGTATTATTCTTATATCTCTCACTCCCCCCTTTTCATTATTTGATATCCTATATATATATGTGTGTATCTCCAAGAGTCATGCCCTTTCATTATTAATATTAATTATATTAATAAGATAATTATATTATATATTATTATATTGAATATGATTATATATTATATTAATTATATAAATCATATTCCTTGTAATTAATAATACTATTTCAATAAGTAATTAAGATGTAATTGTCAATAGTTGATTTATGTGCATATATATTAATTATTTATATTCAATAATATAGTATTTTAATATCTAATATATATTAAGTATATATGTATTGTATACACGTATAGTTATATGATAATATTTATGATAATTTATATACATTATTAATCATTTTAATAATATATAATACTTATTTATTATTGAATTATATATCAAAATGGGGATATCACAGTCCTCCCTCTCGAATTTGCTTGTCCTCAAGAAATTGATTCGATGTATTAAGATAATATCTTATACTTTCTATAATGATCAACTACTTGTCTGTAGTCCATCTTTTAGTCTAGATAGGAATGTTTTCTATCCTATCTCTTTTGTCTTCAGTCCAGATAGGAATGTTTCGTATCTTGTCTTCAAATTTGTTTCTAAATTCGTCTTCAGTCTATGTTGTTTCGTTTAGAAACAACATCCTTGTAATTCTTTATAAGGAACACATTTGTTCCTCTGTTAATCAATCAATCATTCGAAAATCCGTTAATTTGCCAATTCTTGAATCTTGTAACATGGTAGTAGAGCTAATACTTAAATTTTTTTTTGAAAAATTTATAATTTCTTCTTTAAATTATTTGTTTAAATTTTTTCAAAAAAAATTTCAGGTGATTTTCTCTAAAACCCGCCTAGGGTTTTCTGCCTGGAGAAATCTTGTGCTAGGATTTTGTGACTCCTCTGAAAATTGCGATTTCTTTTTGCGTCTGGTTCTGCAAATCACATATTGAAAAAACGCCTGAATTTCGTGGTCATTTTTTATCAAAAAATTTGGAAAAATCGTGCTCGTTTTTTATCCAAAAAAAACGTAGGTGCTCGTGACTGGTCCGAATTTAAAACTGCAACTTGTGGTTGTTCTTACTCAGCAAACTGTGCTTGTTTGTACTTTGCCAATTGGGTTGTTTTTTTGTAGCATGATTTGTATCCAACGAAAAATGGCTCTGCTCTTGCCAAATCCACATTTCTTAAGGGCAATCATAGTCGTTTACAGACGGCTCTGTGTTGTTTGATCACAACAAATACCTGTTTGTCACATGCCACTGCTAAGTTGACTTTTTTTACCAGAAAACTCAACGTTTTTTGCCATTTCGACCTCCATGGCCGCCAACTAATTTTTTGCTTGAAACCTTAATTTTTGGAGTCGTAAATTTTTCCTGATTACAAATTCTTGGTGGGTTTTTCGAGATCTCAAATGGGTTGTTGTTAGATTTTTATGAGTGCCTCGATTTTTGTGCCTCAATTTTTGAGCCAGCGGATTCAGATTTCGATAGCATATTATTCCTGGGTTTTTCGAGCTCTCTTTTGGGTACTCTGATTTTTTTGGGTCTTTCATTTTCTCACCTCGAAGTTTGTGCCATTTGAGATATCCACATATTATGAACATCTGTATTAGTAGCATCAGAAGTCGAGTTGTCGAACTTCTTGATCAAGGCAAAGCTGCATTTTTCGGTTTGTTGATTTTTTCCTCAAAAATCATTTCATGTTGTCTGTAATACACAAGGTTGCGTGAGATTCTAGGTTTACCGTTTTTTCCACAAAAATGAAGTTTTGTAATTGCAACTTGTTTTGAGTCATAGTACTCCTCTGGCAAAGCTTCTTGGTTTCAGCATTCTATAGATCTAGGGAGGGTCTCAATTATCCTAAACTATTTCGACATCCGTACGTTGACCATTAAGGGAGGGTATTAAGATGATATCTTATACTTTCTATAATGATCAACTACTTGTTTGTAGCCCGTCCTTCAGTCCAGATAGGAATGTTTCCTATCCTGTCTCTTTTGTCTTCAATCCAGATAGGAATGTTTCCTATCTTGTCTTCAGATTTGTTTATAAAATCGTCTTCAGTCTATGTACGTCGTTGTAATTCTTTCTAAGGAACACATTTGTTCCTCTGTTAATCAATCAATCATTCAGAAATCCGTTAATCTGCCAATTTTTGAATCTTGTAACATGATCCTCATTAATTCATAGTTTGGATTCATTCTCTTTCCTGCATATGTGTTAGACACTTGCAAAGTAAACATGTTAGTATATAATAGCATTTACAAGAAACATATGTATGAAGACACAAAGTAGACACATTAATGCATGAAGACATGATGCAAACACGAGGTAGACACACGAATGCATGAAGACACGAAGAAGACACAAAACAGACATATTAATGCATGAAGACACGATGTAGACACATAGTATACATGTTATAATCTTGCTTACAATTTGAAATAAGAAAAAGGTAAGGAAATGTTTTACCATTTTGATCATGAATGTCGTGCTCCTTTCCCCTGTCTCGAAATCAAAAGTTCTTGAAGATTCATATTTTAAACAACTTTTCTATAGCTAGTACTATAATAGTGTGTATCATTCCATAGTGGGTGGTAGATTACTGCTGCTTGAGGTTGGACACACTCAGCTTGGGGCTCCATCAGATTTTTAATCCATATTGGGAATCTCTCACCCAAATGCGATTTATTTACTCCTTCCCCTGTGCACACTCCCTACCCACTAGGAACATGCTTAATTTTGACATGGATGGTAGATTTACTGCTTCTCGAGGTTGGACACACTCAGCTTGGGGCTCCCTCAGATCTTTAATCCATATTGGGCTTTTCTTTTGCCCAATGCGACCAATTTATTCCTCCCCCTGTGCACACTCCCTACCCACTATGTACATGTTTAGTTTCATTATGGATGGAAGGTTTATTGCTGCTTGAGTTTGGACGCGCTCAGCTTGGGGCTCCCTCAGATCTTAAAATCCATATTGGGATTCCTATGCCCCAATGCGATTGATTTACTCCTCCCCCTATGCACACTCCCTATCCACTGGTAATGACCTCAATAGGGTCTTACTTGTGATGACCATTAATAGGGTCTTTCTTAAATCCTCACAATATTTGTAATTAGGGTTTAGATCATATTTGTTTCATGACTAGAGAATCTTAAAAAAATATATTAATATTATAAGTGACATTGAATGAGGCTATTTCTTCTTATGTATCAAATTACAATTTACATAATAGATGGTAGAGTCTATAACATAATCTTTTTTATATATTTGAATGCAACTATATTCTTATAATGTTAGAAATTGAATTTCAAAGTAATATTAAAATTATAATAATACTTGATGTTAGTTCTTTCCCAAAGACAATAATAGTCTCCATAAAATATGAACATAGTATCATTTAAGTGTTAACCATTGCATAGTATCATTCATGTGTTAACCATTTTTTAAATATATATCTAATGTTTGAAATTATCTAAATTATCATCACATTTAAGTTTCCATAAATATACATTTCTATATATAAATGAAAGAAAAAATATGAATAAAGCATACCTTATGTGTTGTCCTTTGACATACCTTCCTAAGCTCATGAGGTGTCCCCATCATAAAATAAATTCATAGGCCATTCACATAGCTGTGTATATCTTCTCAATCTTGTAAATTTGCAATGTTACTAGGAAGGCTGTCAAATCAGATCCCACCTTTTATGGGTTTGTTCGTAGACCGATGGAATCAATCTTCCTCCACGTAGATCACTGGGCTATTCCCTTTGTCCTTTTGGAGGCTATTCCCTTTGTCCTTTTTCCAAAGTTCACCGTGGCCCATTGTCATTGGTATTTGCCATCATTATGCCACGTGACCATCTTACTTTTGTCACATGACTTCTGCAATTGTCCTTGTCCTCTTTCCAAAGCAGCGACTAGGGTCACTATTTATATTGGCGAGTTTAATCAAATGGATTATGATGCTCCTTTTTAATTTGTGCTCTTTCTATATGCAAATGTGTTGGATTAGATGATGAAGTCCTATGCATTTGATCTAATTAATGTGTGTCTTAAATGTACAAAGGCTTTAGTCTCCACTTCCCGTGTTCCCCACTAAGTGGCTTGACCTTGTTCAAGCTTTGTGCACGATGCAGGGAATATTCTTTGGTGGTTTGAATGTACCTTATAAATTAATTTTTCTTTGTTTTGTGTGTCCTTCTTTGGATGTCATCCTCCAATTCCACGTGCAATGCCACAATCCTACTTAAAATATCTCTTTTAAACAAGGTTTCTCTAATATATTGTCAGCTCCTAGTTTAATAAATTGGCTCATTTTAGCCTTCACCTATCTCCCAGCATTAGAATTGGACTTAGGGAATTGAACTTGGGTCTTGGAGCTCCTGCTTTGTACAAGTAATCTTGGAGAAAATAGGTGTAAAAGTTACATGCTTATCCCTTTGGGTTTTGATTTCATCACCAAGTTTGTGATTACTCTATGCAGGGTTATTTTCAGGCGCTCATGGCTATTGGCCTGCAGTGTCAAGGAGCAGCTCCTCCCCACTTTGTATTTCTATTTAATGCTCGACAATGTCACTTGTTTTCAGTTGTGAGTAAATACTTAGTTACCGATTCAGGATACGAATCCGATTCGGGCACGTGAATCGGATCCGTGGATTCGTGATTTTTTTTTTTTTCCCGATTAGGATTCGTGAATATATATATATATATATTACTGATCTTGCCCAAGCCCCAACTAGTAATATATATATATATATATATATATATTTCTCTCATTTATTAGTATATATAATGCATAAAAAGGTCATTTTAGCACTAGAAAGCCAAAATATATATTTAAAAAAGTCATATTAAATAACTTAGACTCACTTAAACCCGTCGATCCTTGAGGATTCACGCTGGATCCTTGAGGATTCGTGCCTGGATGCATGCAGATCCGGGCAGGATCCTTGTTTTACATAGTGGATTCGTCAGGATTTGTGGGCCATGAATCCGGACGAATCCACTGTGTAAAACAAGGATCCTGCCCGGATTTGCACGAATCCAGGCACGAATCTGGATCCGGATCGGACCCGAATCTGGATCCGGCCTCTAGGGCACGGATCCGGTAACTAAGAGTAAATATAATGATAATCCTCTTAATTCTAGCACATATTGTTAAAGGACAGAAAAAACTCTATGTTAAGTAACCTGACTTATAATATCCTAGGAGAAACAAAGCTATCAGCAACTTCAGAAGCCACTTGGATTGACACACTGTTAGCATAGAACTTTCTCTGTATATTCTTTGGTGTTGCTCTCTGTTCGGTCTTATTGTTGCTTAGAGGTGCATAAATTTGATGGTTCATTTATTTCATGTCTCCCATTGTGGCTAGCTGGTCTTGAGTATTTCACTTGCATAGTGGCCTTATTTATAATTTAAACAGCCTCTTGGGAGTTTATTTTCTTTTCTGATTTGTCATTCATGGCTGTTGTTCAGTTTAGAAGCTTTGTTATACGAGTTTAATAGGGCATTTCAAATAATGTATATAACTTTCATCATCGGAGCTTCCATTCTTTCTTTTTTGTTGGTGCATTAATCGATTTGTATGAGCTCAAAATCACAGGATGTCAAGATCACAGCTCTGATACCAATTGTAATGTCCCCTTTCAGGACAACTATTTATTTTGCTTTTTGTTCGTATTATTCTTATAATATCTCTCACTCCCCCCTTTTCATTATTTGATATCCTATATATATATGTGTGTTTCTCCAAGAGTCATGCCCTTTCATTATTAATATTAATTATATTAATAAGATAATTATATTATATATTATTATTTTGAATATGATTATATATTATATTAATTATATAAATCATATTCCTTGTAATTAATAATACTATTTCAATAAGTAATTGAGATGTAATTGTCAATAGTTGATTTATGTGCAGATATATTAATTATTTATATTCACTAATATAGTATTTTAATATCTAATATATATTAAGTATATATATATATATATTGTATAATGTATAGTTATATGATAATATTTATGATAATTTATATACATTATGAATCATTTTAATAATATATAATACTTATTTATGATTAAATTATATATCAAAATGAGGATATCACATGAACCATTGTACTTCATTTGCACACTAATGAAGCGATACCTCAGATACACAGAGGCAAGAAAACCTGGATGGCACATATTTGACTCGGCAATGCAACAATTAGGTTTGAAGTCTTTGTTGGACACACATTCTATTACAATAATAGATAAGACGTCTATTATTAGTTAATGGTTATCTTGTAAATATCTTTAGCTTTAGTTTGCTTTCGTTTTTTGCTTTCTCTGGAATAGAATGTTTCTATTCTTTACGATCGTTTCCTAAGGAAACATCGTCTCTTCCTTTTGTATAAATTGACCTTTCGGTCTCTGTTATTAATAAGCAAGTATTTACCAATTACCTTGTAATATGGTATCAGAGCTAAATACTTAAATTTTTTCGGAAAAATTTATAATTTCTTCTTGAAATTATTTGTTTAAATTTTTCCAAAATTATTTCAGCTAATTTCTCCAAAACCCACCTAGGGTTTTTCTGCTTGGAGAAATTCCCGAATTACGGGTCTGCAAATCGCATGGAAATCGTGGCCATTTTTTGGAGACTCGCGTTTTTGGGGTGAAAATCTGCATGTTTCTATATCAAATCTTCATGCTCTTAGCCGTCTCAGTCTGTCATCGTGCTCTGGGAAGCAGATTTGACCATTTTTCATCAAGAAATCTGAAGTTTTTTCAAGCTTTTTTCAGCTAGGGCCGTTTTTTTTCGAAACCCTAATTTTTGGGGTCGAAAACTTTTTTTGTTTGAAGATTCTTGGTGGGTTTTTCGAGAGCTCAACTGGGTTGTCGTCCGTTTTTTCTGGGTGCCTCGATTTTCGAGCCAGCGGATTCAGAAAACGACAGCAGATTCCTTCTGGGTTTTTCGAGCTCTCTTTTGGGTCATTCTCTGATTTTTCTGGGTCTTCCGTATTTTTGCCTCGAAGAACGTGCCTTCACAAATTTTCACAGGTTTTCATTGAAAAACGTGCCATGGCATCTCTGACAAATATTTTGCTCGAGCATAATTCCAAATTCAATGGTCGCAATTATGGAACCTGGAAGCAGCGCATCATCGCAATCTTCGAATATCAAAACATCGATCAACTTGTTCTGGGTGTTAAGTAGCGTCTGACTTCTCCGGGTCTTGATCAAGATACATGGGATCTGAACAATCGAGAGGCAGTAATGCTTCTCAAACTCTCCGTAGCTGATGACCAGCTTTCTCAGATTCCGTCCGGCAAGACAGCGGCCGAAATCTGGACACATCTAAAAGGTCTTCATGAGACTTCCGACAAGAGCAGAGCCTTCTTTCTGAAAAACACTCTGTTTTCTATTGTCATGGATGAGCGCACCTCGCTCCAGGCACACCTGAATCGGATTCAGGAAATCCGTGATCAGTTACTTGCCATCGGTTGCAAGATGGAGGAAGAGGATATTGTGGTAATCACTCTTCGGAGTTTACCAAATTCCTATGAGCATTTTATCGAGACTCTCAACATCACATCTACTAGTGTTGATCTAAAGTTCACTGATCTCTGCACCCTGCTACTTCAGCAAGATCGGTGGAAACAACAGTTCGGTAGCAGCTCCAGTTCCACCTCCACTGAGCAAGCCTTTGCTGCGAAATCCTTTCAGAAGGATAAGGGCAAGTTTCAGCAACCATCTCAGCAGAAGTCTTCTGCTCCAGCATCCGATGGTACCAAAAAGAAGAACATTCAATGCAACTATTGCCACAAGTATGGTCACATGAAGGTTGCATGTCGGAAACGCTTAGCTGCCCAGACTAAGCAATCAGGTTCGCAACCCAAAGCGAACAATGCAGAGCACACTGAGCAGGTGGAATCTGCCTTTTATGCCTTCATGGCTAAAAGACCTGCAGATCATGTACAGTCATCTGCCTGGTACATTGATTCAGGTGCCTCTCGACATTTCACTCACCGCAGAGACTGGTTTACTGACTACCAGCCTTATTCAGATTCTGTTATCTTTGGTGGTGGAGAAGAGTACACGGTTGTTGGTAAAGGCAACATTCAAATTCAGTCTGTTGGGAGGAAACTCATATTCCTTGATGTGTACTACGTTCCAGGGATGGAACTAAATCTACTCTCGGTCAGTCAGTTGCTGCGACATTCTCCACACTTGGCAGTCACCTTCAGTTCACATCAGTGCACCATCACTGATCGGGCGACTAAGTCTACTATTGCAGTTGGTCTTGAGGATCATGGTCTTTTCAGACTTACTGATTCTGGTGATTCTCAGGACTTAGCTATGGCTGCTCGGCGATCTTCCATCAGCTCACTTTGGCATCAGCGATATGGGCACTTAAATGTGCATTATCTCTCACAACTTGCTCGGGATGAGCTTGTTCTTGGTTTGCCAGAGATTCAAACCCAACACCTTGGAGTTTGTGACGCATGTCAGGCTGGGAAGCAACATCGCACACCTTTCCCCAGTGGCGATTCTTGGCGAGCTTCTCAAGTACTTTAGCTTGTTCATGCTGATATTTGCGGCCCTATGGCCACTCCTTCTGTTCTTGGGTACAAGTATTTTCTGTTGTTTGTAGATGATTTCAGTAGAAAAATGTGGGTGTATTTCCTTAAAAAGAAATCTGATGCATTTATTGTATTTCAGAAGTTTAAACCCTTAGTTGAAAAAGAGTCTGGGAAATCTATTATTACTCTTAGATCAGACAATGGGGGGGAATTTTGTTCTAATGTTTTCTCCAGCTTCTTGGATACACATGGCATCCAACGCCAGTTCACCACACCCCACACGCCACAACAGAACAGTGTAGTTGAACGTCGAAACAGGACAATCATCGAGATGGCTCGTTCCATGCTCGAACACAGACATGTTCCGAAGCGTTTTTGGGCAGAAGCAGTTAACACTGCAGTTTATCTGTTGAACCGGTCACCCACAGTGGCGGTCAAAGGTAAAACTCCGGAAGAGGCTTGGTCAGGTCGCAAGCCCAGAATCAGTCACCTGAAGGTTTTTGGCTCTCTTGCTTTTGTTTGGATCCCTGATGCTTCACGCACCAAGTTGGATGCCAAGAGTCAGAAATTGATGCTTGCTGGATATAGCAGTCTTCACAAAGCCTACCGCCTTATTGATGTTGAGACATCTCGTCTCATATACAGCCGCGATGTAGTCTTTGATGAGCAGCGAGGACCATTCATGCCTGTTTCTCTTGTTCCTGATCCAGCAGACCAGCCTATGCAGGTTCATGATTTGGGAGTTCGGCTTCCATTAGGTCCACCTGATGGGAGGGCTCCAGTAGCTCCTACAGCTCCAGTCCTGCCAGTGATACTTGTACAGCCACCTCCGGCTTCTCCTGCAGGATCACCTCGTTTTGAAGATGCTTCACCTGAGTTTGATCCAAATTCTTCTGATCAGGATCCTGCTGATCAAGCATCTCCTAGTACTACTGTTGGTCATTCTCCTCTCCGGCCTAAGTGGTGGGCTAAGACACTTGCTGATCTTCATGATGATGAGCTCATTGATGGGAGAACTACTCGAAAAAAGAGCAAAACTATAGATTCTGTTAACTTTGCTCTTATGGCCAACATTCACAGTGTGCTTGAACCTCAAACATATTCCGAGGCTAAAGGAATTTCAGAGTGGGAACAGGCCATGCAATCTGAACACCAGAGCCTGCTGAAGAACAACACTTGGGTCCTTTCTGATCTTCCCCCAGGGAAGAAACCCATTAGCTGCAAATGGGTCTACAAAATCAAATACAAATCAGATGGTACTTTGGATAAGTACAAAGCTCGTTTAGTGGCAAAGGGCTTTTCTCAGCGTCAGGGCATTGATTATGAGGAGACCTTTGCTCCTACTGCAAAGATGAGCACCATCAGATTAGTCCTAGCCATGGCAGCACAGTTTGGCTGGAAGGTCCATCAGATGGACGTAAAGAGTGCTTTCCTGAATGGTGATCTCCATGAAGAGGTCTACATGACGCAACCTCCTGGTTTCAAGGTTGCTGGTAAAGACCATCAGGTTCTCAGATTGGTAAAAGCTCTCTATGGTTTGAAGCAGGCCCCTCGGGCATGGTACATCAAGATTGATACGTACCTCAGTGATCAAGGCTTCAAGAGGAGTTCTTCAGACTCAAATCTGTACATCAAGACTACTGACAGTGACATCATCCTTCTGATTGTCTATGTGGATGATCTGATCATCACTGGCAGTTCGGCATCTTTGATTCAGGGAATCAAACAACACTTATGCCAGTCTTTTGATATGACTGACCTTGGGCTCATGCATTATTGCTTAGGTGTTGAAGTTTGGCAACAGTCTTCTGGTATATTCATCTCTCAGTCCAAATATGCCAGAGCTTTGTTAGACAAATTTCGAATGCAGGATTGCAAACCTGCATCTACACCTATGGAGAAAGGTCTCAAGTTATCAGCCAAGTCTGATTCTCCTTCCGTTGATGATACTACGTATAGGCAACTAGTAGGCAGCCTCATCTACCTATCTGCTACTAGGCCTGATATCAGCTTCGCAGTCAGTTATATTTCACGCTTTATGACAGCTCCTAAGGCTGATCATTGGATGGCAGCAAAGCGTGTGCTTCGTTATGTGAAGGGCACTTCTGATTATGGACTTCTGTATTCTCGGAGTTCTAATCCTAAACTCAGTGGGTTCACAGATTCAGATTGGGCAGGCTCTGTTGATGATAAAAAGTCAACATCTGGATATGTGTTCAGTTTGGGATCCGGTGCAGTCACATGGACCAGCAAGAAGCAGCAGGCAGTTTCTCTCTCTTCTACAGAGGCTGAATATAGAGGGACTGTTAAGGCAGGATTTGAAGCTGTCTGGCTTCGTCGGATGCTTGGGGATATGCAGATGTCACCAGCAGGACCGACTACTCTGTTTGTTGATAACGAAGGCGTTATCAAGTTAGCACGGAATCCAGTCTTCCATGAACGAACCAAGCAGTGGATGTTCATTGTCATTACATACGACAGCTGTTTGAAGACGGGACTATAGATCTGCAGTATGTTCCTACCTCAGATTAGACTGCAGACATTCTCACCAAGCCTCTTGGTCCTGATAAGTTTGTCAAATTCAAAGGACAGCTTGGTGTGTTAGATAGATTAACCATTAAGGGAGGGTATTACAATAATAGATAAGACGTCTATTATTAGTTAATGGTTATCTTGTAAATATCTTTAGCTTTAGTTTGCTTTCGTTTTTTGCTTTCTCTGGAATAGAATGTTTCTATTCTTTACGATCGTTTCCTAAGGAAACATCGTCTCTTCCTTTTGTATAAATTGACCTTTCGGTCTCTGTTATTAATAAGCAAGTATTTACCAATTACCTTGTAATACATTCATTGTCCAAACTTCGCAACTATTTGGTAACCAATTCTCATAGCGATAGCAAATACATGATTCTCGTTTGAAGTTCTCTCATGCGGCAGATATTAATCCACATTTATTCTGAATGAATATGTGAAACCCAAAGATTAAAGCATTGATTGGAGGGGGAACTGCTTGTAGGGATGATCCAGTTTGTACCAAGCAAGCTAGACGCCAACCGCAATTCTTCCACAGCACATTTATATGAAGCTGATTCACTAGTAGTTTCCACACAGTAAACTTCCAGTGCCCAGCTTTGAGCAAATATAATTTTAGTGGACTCCAATAATTTCCACAGCAAATGTTTCATGCGACCAACTTGAGAGATGATGAAACCCGATGAACACATATCAAATATATATTGACTTCAATAAAATCAAACCATATCCCCTTCCATATTTTATTCCAATCAATCAAACCCATGGCATAGTAATATTAAATTGCCATTGCCGATAATAAATCAACTGTAGACACAAATCTTTATTACCTTTAATGACACAAATATTTTTCTTCAATATATATTAAACCTTGTCTCAAACAAAATATTGGGACCTACAAATGTGTTGCCACATAATACTCAGAACTATGAAGTATTTGGAATATAATAGAAACCCCCAATGAAGTTCACACCAAAATATATAAATATTCAGAATACAATATCCTTATTTCCCAAATAAGAAATAAAAGCAGAATATTATTGTCTGAAACAAATTCAAAACCTTACAAATTTGTTTCCAATGGAGACTAGGTAAATTCACTCAACAGTGCTTTCTGCGTTGCAAACTCTCCATGAGAAGGAATGTGTTTCCTTTGACACCTTCAACTCCACAAGGGTTTTTGTCCTCAGAAGATCACTCAAAGGAAATGAATCAAATGCCAAATTGAATAAACATCTAAACATCCAATACAATGCAAGATCCCTATTTACCACCCTCTTTATAAAGAACCTAAGATGTCCAGTTCTCCCCCCTAGGCCATGGGACCAGCCATGGTCCAACCTGGTCCGTGGTTCAGGGGGCTGGTTCAAATCAGACCACGTCCAGTTTGGACCATGTCTGGTCTGGAGACCTACGGGGTGAACTGGGCATCTTAGCAGCAACTATTAGCTAGCTGGATGTGTCTCCACAAATATCATTATTAGTTAGAATGACACTGCACTAGAACGACTTGATTAGATTGAATGACAATAATAGCTTGTATCTCACTGACACTGCATCTGTGTGTGTTCACGACATTGTTATTCAAGTATAATAAGTGATTGGGATGCTCGAGTAATGATAGATTCAATCCAACCATTAAGGATGGTATCACTTAGTCCTTTCAGTCAAAATCAATTTGAAGCAAATGCCATTGCAGAAACTGAAGGATTGTATTCCATCATCTAAAATTTGACTGGCTATTTAGGTCAAGGATCTCTGTCTTGTGTATTGTAGTGTAAAATGTATTTATATATAACCAGTATCTATTCTAAAGGACATGCTTCTACATATAACCAGTATCGATAAAAAATATTATGTTTGTACAGATTAGTCCAAATGGAAATGAATTAACTTTAATCTTTACTCTTATATATAGATTTATTATATTTTCTGAACCCAGAAATGCAAGCAGAGCTCCTAATTATCTTATTCACCATATACATTTCTCAAAGAAAATAATTCTATTTGAAAGAGCATATGCATAAGCTAATAACTCCTGTATAGCTTCGTATTATCTTGTGGATTGCTCATTTCCCAAATTGAAACACAGAATTGAAACATTCTAATCCTAACTCACGCTTCTAGGCTGCATAAATCCATCAACTCATTATCCATCCATCCATCCATCCATCTATATAATTTTTACATGTTTTTGTACTAACGAACCTAAATCCCTTTTCAAAATTTTGCCGTGCTGGTGAACTGGTTCTTCGAATCCGAACTTGAACCAGCAACTTAGTAAGGAATTCCAAGAGCCTACTGAAAGATTAGGCCGATTTTTACAATTGGAGAACTTGATTTAATAAAGTGACATTTTTAATATTAAGCTGTTGTTCGAATATATTTTTTTTTTTTTTGTCAACTTACTAAAAATCAATTTAATTAATTTTCACATAAAATTGGGGAAATTACTGTCCTGGCCCAAGCATTGTTTGTCCTCAAGCAATTCTGTATTACCCTGCCAGGATCCCATATCAATCTCAATAATAAGGTCACCAATTCATTGTGCCACTCAAATATAACAGTAATCAATCTGCAGCAACCTAAGACGCACTCCATCCAGTCAACACTATCACACTCCCTAAAATGAAAGGGATAGATGTCTCTCATCATGTCATTATTGCCAACTATTTTAAAGTCTCTAACCAGATTTCAATATAAGGCTGACTGATGCACGATTTTGTTTGCAGGTTTAAACACAGATGCCAATGAATTAGATTTACTTCAGAATCTGTATATAGTACTACAGAAATAACATAGATGTTCTTCTATATGTGATGCTTATGTTCCTTTGATATGCTTGCATTAATAGATTTTGATGCCTTGCAATATCGGGCAGATCGAGTATATATATAACAAGGAGGGGTGTGAGAGTGAATGGGCATGTCTCCGAATGGAGACACGACCATTCACTGACACACCTGTTTGGTGTTTGATTATCATACCCGTTCTGAGTTAGTTAGACTTAACACAAGTCTAACATATATTACTGATCATAATGAACTTGATTCATATGCAGCTTGATAATGATATTTACACAGATCGATAATGATCTTAAATCGAAGGGATTGGAATATGTTACGATCATGACTGAGATATGATCTCAGATAAAATATATATATGTTCATTGGTTTTAACTGCAGCGATCATTTGCAGAATGACATACAATGGGATTTTATATATATATATATGTACGTACGTATGTACGTATGTATATCAGTATGTAGATCATACTGCTATATATATACATATGTATATAGATCTTTGATCACAGTCGTTGTCTGACTGAAGCTATATGCTTTAACAACTATCCATTTAAATCTGAGCGAATCTGAGATATTCCGTACTAGGATGGCCACTTAAAGTATCAAAACTTTGGTTTGCAATTTTACAATAGGGTGAGGATATGATGATTAACAATTTTTCTGATTTAGGTAGTTATTCAACAGTTGCTTCATCCAAATTCAGGAAAGAAAATTTCTTTGTAACAAGAAATTGAACAGACAGCAATCAACTACTTAGTTTCAAATAATGCAAAAAAGAGAAACCTGAGATTTTGTTTGCTTCCAATTAATGGCATCTTTCCCCCTGATTACAATCCGATTAATCATGTGGATATCCAACTACCGCGCGTTCTTTGCTGTCGACTGCTACCACGACCTTGGAATCAGATACTTGTCGAGCTTTACCCGTCTTGAGCGATAGCATTATTTGATAAATCGCGACTTAATGAAGATGCCCGATTGATGGAAACTAAGTTCGTGGAAGGTCTGGGAGACGCAAGGGAAACCCGTACCAAATATCCGTCTTCAGCAATATCGATTCCGAAAATCGGGAGACCCTAAACGATCTTGCAAAATAATTTGAATCCTTGAATATCTGACGCTGTAATTCCCTTAACACTCCTGTCCGTCGGAATACGTTTGCACTGCACGAAATATGGGTCTGTTACCAAGTTAGTTCCAATCTTCAATGGAGGTCACGATTTCGTCTTGCAACAATTATTCCGGAAATCACTGTGGTGGCCGTGCTTCAAAATACTCCTGTTATAATGTGAAACCCTCAAACTCGACTCTAAAAATTCATTGTTGTAGCTGCTTCAACAACTCCCGGCTCACGATTTTAATTTAATAATCTTCAAGACTTTCGCCCGTGATGAGGTGGTTCAATACGTGTTTGCTGATGCTCGAAGGAACTCCATAATTATTGTTTATGAAAAAAACATGGCTTCAGGAGAGGTCAGCCTGCGGAAATTATCCTTGTTGAATCTCGAAACTGCAGTGAACCCAGTATTAGATAGTGCCCTTTGGGATTGTAACAAATTGCCTCGCCTTCCTCGCTAGTTTTAGACCCTTGATAAAAATCGATTCTCTAATTCATCCACCATGAAATGGCTGAATACCATCTCCAATGAGCAACCCTTCAGAAGATATCTCACTTCCTCAGTTATGCCGATCCAAGGGAGTTTTCGTTCCCAAAGACCTAATGAAATTTTGCAGACCGAAGACCACAAATTGCTCCAATATGAAAAATAGTAGAAACCACAAAATCGCTTGTTCAAATGGGTGCCTTATGTCCTCTATTTATTCATTTCGCTGAGAAGTTACTGGAAGTTTTCCGGAATCATCTTTTATGATGTAATCTAATTATTATACTTTATAAAATTAAATAAATAACTTTATAAAGTTAGAGTACAACCTTAATTTAATATTAGAACGAGTAGGCCCCACTTACTGAATTATTATTCTCCAAGAGCAAAAATGTAATCATCGGAAGACAAAAATGACCCTCTTTCCATAAACATTTGCCTACGAGAGTCGATGATAGGCAAATTCCCTGTTAAAGTTATGTCGCTAGAAAGGGGACATGACAGAATCTGCAAATATTGCCAGAAAGAATCTATTAAATCATAATAGACTGCTGTTATAAATCAAAACAACATCAAACTGATAAAAATTTATACTCCTGTTGGCATAAGAAATGCCTCCAATTTCATGTGCTGCTGGAACCTCATCACTGTGCCAATAACCAACATTGGAATAATGATCCTAATAATTCCAATTTATCCAAACAGCTGATCTATGCAAACAACTGCTGTCATCAAATTGCAATATGAAACTTTTGTGATTAGCAATGTAGGATAGCCTCCTAATAGAACGGTTGAAATGGAACCCAAAGATCTTTGGCTGGAATCAAGTTGCATGGACACGGATACTGATACAAATTTGGATACACAGTCGGATATTGATTGGGCCATTTTTTTAGACCCTCCATATGGATACGGCTAGATATGACATTAATCAAAAACACATGCACATATATTTTACAGGATATGTGAAATATTAGAGGAGATCATCTTTACTTAAAAAGCAATAAAGACACATAAATATTACATAAATGCTACATAAATAATTATAATTAAATCTAACACTTTATAATATGCAAAAATAGTAGAGTTGCATTGGAAGATAACTCAAAGAAATGGGTCACTGAAATCGAAAAACATTTCATTTGTCTTTCTCATATGGAGGAGACTCTGTTTATGCCAAAAAATAAAAAATATTGCATGAATGAAGTTATAAATTAAATTTGGGAAGATTTACGACAATTTTTTTAAAATTAAATTGTACAGCACTCGGTACAGTTGGAAAGTCAATGTTTTTTTGGGTATACATTGGTTTGGGCCTTTCAGATACATAATCAAATTGGATACAAGGATACATGCGCCTAAGGAGGGATAGAGGAGTTCTGGCTACTCTGGCTGGAATACTTCTATTCTTATGACCATCTCCTTCCATGTGAAGTGGTCCACTGACAATTTTTTTTCCATGACATATGTCCAGTTGAAAGGCAAGTGTATCATGCACGTTAAATGTTGTTACATGTCCGTAAGTGTAATCTTCATTAATACCCAATCATTTACACATGGCTGCAAGTGAAGTCTCTATTAATATCCAATTGTTTTTCTTCACATAGAGGAAGTCAGCCAGCAGTACAGTCATTCATGGAAGTATCAAGATAATTCATCTCTTCACATGGCTTATCAATCATGACCTCTAAATCACCCACCAAGAGACTCTTGCACTCCTTACTTTTATCAAGAATTGGTTTTCTAATTTCACGAACACCATTATACCCATCTGTAATAGTAGGACATGAAAGAACAACTTTTTTTTTTCAGATTTTTTTAATCTGATGGGCAGCAATGCATTTATCTTTATAGATAGAAGCACCTATAGAATTAGCTTCCACCTCATGATCAACTTCATTTAGTTTCTTCACTAATCCTTCTTCAAAGCTTCTTCAAGGGTAACTTTTGATTTTTATTTTTCTTTAGTGTAATACAGGCCCTAAGGGATATGGGGACTGGGGGTCAGTAGGATGGGTTTCTGTGACAGGGGGAAAAAGGGCCTCAATTTGGGGATGGTGGGGGGAGAGGGGTTTGGGGTGGGTATTGTATATAGTATATACTATACATAATACATGTAGAACTTGAAATGCTGTTTATGAAAAGATAAGTGGTATAAGAAGTAAAATAGAAAAATTGCAAATGCCAAATACTAAATACTTGAACATTGAGCAATGAACATTAAAGTTTTGAGCATTGAATATCTATTATCAATTTACTAATTACTAATTATTATTAGAAATTATAATACAAATAAAATTGGTGAATCGACAAATGGAAGCTTTCTATCATATCATAATATCATAAAGATGATCCTAGTGATTAGCATGATATCAAAATGAGTAAAAAATGTCAAATTGTAGTGAATGGAGGCCACTAATTATCCCTCAAGGATAACTCATCACCAAAACCCAGTAAAGTGATATAAAAACATCAACTTGAATCGACGCAATTCACTCATTGATTTCTTCTATTGTATTTTAAATTTGAAAGCAGAGTCCGGGGGTAGCAACCCCTAGTGGGGTCAAGGGGAAAAACCCCTTGCTGGGTACCAGGGCAGTAGGATTAAAAATGCATTTGAACAAAATTTAAAAACATGCCAAATTTGACACGTTTGAACAAAATTTTAAAACCTGCAATTTTAAAAAAAAATTCACTTTTATGTCCGTTTGCCAGTGGGGGACACACAACTGCCCCTGAGATGGTTGACCGATGCCTAGGCGTCCCCATATCCATTCCAGGGATGTTGTATCATCTCCACGTCTCAACAATGTCCTGACGACACAATGATGGCATAAGGGTGGTGGTGATGGGACAGCTTGTCCATGTCCCTCTGTCTCAGAGACCATCCTTGTTCCGAGAACGTAGAGGTTTGGCAGGTGGGATGCATCCCCATTATACACTTTTTTCCTTCTTTTCAAGAATGCTTATATTGGCTTCAACTCTTTACTTTTGTCATTTATTGTAGTTTCTCCATCCCATTTGTGTTTAAGACAATATTTCCATATTAGTTCGTTTTTGGCAATACTCCAATTCATCATATTTAGAACCCCTACCTTTATGTGGCTGATCAACAATTGCTGATTTACCACACTCCAAATTAGTACACTTGGATAATCCATCAAAACTAGGTAGGAATAGATGTCTTGACCTCTTTGCAATTCATAATTCTTTCTTCTCTATGAATTATGAACATCTACCACATTACTTTCACTATGAAGTATGAACCTTTATCTCATCCAGCATCCTTACTCATGCCATGATAGCTCATTATGATACGACAATAAACAATATAAACTCACATTTTTATAAGTTTATAATTCTAGAAGTACCTAGTTTTAACCTAGTTTGACAAATTTTAAAATAAAATTTAAATTTCAATGTTGAATCTTGATGACAATATGAACAATGAAAAGTAAACATTGCAATGAATCTACAAATATGCATTGGCAGCCATATCTATGGAATATTTATATGGGTAATGGGTGGAAGCCCAGATTGATTAATTATTATTATTTGTTAAGTTCAAGTAGACTCAAACCCAAGACCTCCTAATTTACCATTGTGTTGTAGGTTGTTGCCTCATATCTATTGAATTTGATTAGAACTTGTTTTGTGATAAAGAAACACATTAAAAAACCCATTTTTTTATAATAAGCAGTCATAGAATCCTACCTTCTACTTGAATAATACTTCCGACTTGTGAAGAATCCCTTTTCTTCCTCTTCTTATTGCTTGTCCTCGATCCTTTTGCATGTACAACACATCAATTATACTCCTTTAATCACTCTATTGTTTTTTTCAACCTAGTTGTTGGAGAACTTGAAATGAAATTATGAGTAAAAGTGAGAATCGTTGAGTGTTTAATTGAGCTTAAAGGGCATGGGGCACAAGGAGCTCAATGTTGAGGTTGGAGACCATGGGTTGGGAACTAATGGTGCAAAGTAGTATTGTTTAGGACTAGATAAGAATGAATCAACAACATCAATAGAAAAACTGAGGAGAATGCCCTCACAAGAAGCTCTGGAAAGACAATCAAGAAGAAATAGGATACTTTCCCTAAACCTCTTCTAATGCTAAAGGTTGATAAATTTCTTGAGATAGATGAAAATTGGTGATGTGATCATGTTCTTGTGCTTAGGTTTCTATCTAAGAGTCACAATACACATGACATCAAATATTTGTAGATTCATGATGCTTGGTATATAAGTGAGACGGTTAGGATACACTAGTAGCAAGACATAAAGGAAAATGTTGCCTCATGATTCGTTGCTATTTTTTATTTACTTAGATCCAAACTTGCTTAATAACTTTAACATCTGCAATAGAAGAGAAGAAGAAATTTGTCATGTTAGCTGTGGATACCCCTTTAAATCTTCTGTGCCTAAAAGGGATAACTTCTAAAAGGAAAAATGCCGAACGTGTATGGTTAGAACATTGAATATTAGAAGAAGATGGAAGGGGAACCTCTTGCATCTATGAAAAAACAATCGAACCTACCGTAATTCTTATGTGGTGAATGGGGTTTCTTAAAATAAAATGATTCTTATTCTACACCTGACAGAGATAAGAGAGATGACATATGCTACCATCACGAGGCATATGGTGGAATTATTGAATTCATAATTTGTGAAATTAATGTTGGCTTGCAAAGAGGAACCTTGTATGCAATCAATGGTGCTAGAGACAATTGGACTAGTACATTGTAGCTTTGATAATGTGTAGGCTCAAAGACATGCTTAGCATGGAACACCATGTTTGGGCTAAGAGGTTGTGGTAAAAAGGTCCCAGTGACTTAAATTAATTTTTTACAAATTTCTTGGAAAATCTTTTACTTTTAACCAAGTCTACTAGGCATCGCCATTCTTCATTAGCTATGAAAATTTTCTTTAGGCCCCGACTATTCTTTTTGTTGAGAATGCTCTCCTGCTCCTGTGTTGTGAGATCTTTTTTGCACATTATCCCCAGCCACTTCTTTTTTTTCCTCCATTGTCATCAGGGTTTTTGTCAGTTCTTGACACTTGTTGGGAATTCCAAACACCTTAGGGCCCGTTTGGTTGCTGGAATATAAATTAAGCATTGGCATTTAGAATGCTGGCTTTGGGATTCTAAAATTTGGAATCCAGATTATGATTAGGGAATTCAATTTGGGATTGTTTGGTTGACCAAGAATTCATTGTGAGAATACAGATTTCCTCCGTTTGGTTGCACATTGTGGAATTGGAATACTGGCCAAAAT
This sequence comes from Cupressus sempervirens, assembly GCA_028749045.1. NCBI lineage: Eukaryota > Viridiplantae > Streptophyta > Pinopsida > Cupressales > Cupressaceae > Cupressus > Cupressus sempervirens. The sequence goes on from CM053790.1 coordinate 323,734,324, forward strand.
AACATACAAAATATTATCATCCAACTGTAGCATATGGATGTAGGAAGGTCCCAAATTCAAATGTCGACAAGATTTCTGACAAATGTTATGGCATGGACAGCCAATCACACACAATTGCTTGTAAAAACCGATCTTTGCTTTTCCATCTAATCAGCACAATCAAACAACAATACTCTTTACAGGAACTAATCGGGCAATGCACTTTTTCTGCCTGCTAAGTTAAGCAGTTGGATTATTAAAGTGCTCAACACTAGAAAATTGGAAGGAACCCAATATGTTTTCCTCATGAATGCTTTACATGAATCAAGCACAATGAATATGATAAATATCACTACTACAGCCAACAATATTGATATCTGCCTAACCTCACTCATATCCACACGTGCAAGATCAATGTTACGGTTACCCTTGACTTAATTATAACCACACTTACACCCTACCCTACTATGCTTCCTCCAACATAAATGAGTTCAAATATATACAAAATCAAAGTGGGGTGATTGCGAATAAAGTAGAGATTTAAAGTGTAAAGAATGCTTGATAATAAAGAGATAAATATTCTTGCTTCTTTTACTTTGCATATCATGTCTTCTACTGTAACAACAAATAGCTTGAGGTGTAGAATGTGTATATATATTTTGAAATATTTTTGAACAAAACTTCGTGCATTCTATTTGTAAAAGAAATACATCCGATGTTTTTATTAAACAGAAATACATCCATTTACACCATTTATCATAAGCGATCGAGAACTAACCACGACAGTGATCTAAAAAAATCGTATTAATTATAACGTATGGGTTTTTAAATCTTTTGTGCCTGCCTTCAATAGAAAAATCAGCATATTTATCTATACAATTTTCAAAAAAAATAAATTTAAAAAATTTGTGCAAAATTAGGTGCCTCCAAATGGGACATCCAGATGTCAAACCCAATTAAATTTTACTTTAGTTGAAATCCTCATTTTCAAAAAATGGGATTTAAAATGGGAATTAAAACAAGAATTCCAAATAACAAGTATTTTGAAGGAATTTGGAATTCTTGTTTTGGGGGTCAAATGGGGATACCAAATTCTACTTTTTCCCAATTCCAATTCTGATTATGCGGAACCAAACAATGGATTAGAATATTTTTAGAATTCCAAATGCCAATTCCATTCTAATTCCAGCTACCAAATGAGCCCTTAGTTATTTCTTTAGCGGAGTAAGATATTGTTAGAGTTTGATGCAAATATTGGATTACCGATTTATGAGCTTTCTTCTCATAGCCACCACCATGGTGCGTAATATAGATTCAAACTCCTTCAAATCAAAGATGGGCATAGAAATTATTTTGTCTACCTCTGCTCTATGCAGCGCCTCTTTCAGAGGGTGACTATCCTCTGTATTCTCACACTAGGTGCAACATTCGCTTCCCATTACACTATGAAATAGGCATTAGCCGCGGTAGTCTTTTCAGCAATTTTGCCTTTGTTATTGGACATCTTCACTATCGTTCTAGCCTGTAGGAGTGGATTTTGCTTCTTGGAATTGATGATTTTCCCTCTGCTAGGGTTCCCAACACTTTTCTTTACCATTTTCGAATAATGTGCAAGTCCCAACTGATATTAGTCTTGTCATCTTTCCACCAATCATTTCTCCAATCCACATGGTATGAAATAATTCCTCCGTTACCTCCGAGTAATTCATTTCTCTTTCGTACCTCCATAGACTAGCCCGTACCTGCACCCTTTCTATGAAGCTTCCTTGTACATTGTTTGCCATTCTTAAGGAGTTTGTACTTTAGCTTTCACCCTGTACATTGGAAATGGTTTGTCTATCGGCTGTGGTTAGGCCTTCACCATGTGCGGCGGCCGTGGGAGTAATCCGTACTTCCCTTAGCTCACGTACACTTGAAGTCGTATGTACCACTTTGCCTCCACTCCATACTTCACCTCGTACGACAAAAACAACTTCTACACCTCTTTGTATGCATGTGTCAAATCCTATACAAACTCTTGCCAAGGTGTGAACATCTTCTCATACCCCCTTCCCTTCTAGCATACAAGCTGGATCTTTGCCTAGCATATGAGCTTTAGCTAGTACTTCCTCCTTCCCCACTCGTATGTTGCCGACAAGCACTTCCTTCCAACTTGTACACGAACGGTCACCACTTTCTCCTTCTTGTACATGCACACTCAACCCAGTTATCTCCCAACTCGTATGCTAATTGCCACTACTTTATCTTCCTCGTACTCGTACGCCCAAACTCTAAGTTATGCCTTGTATAAGTTGTTTTTCAAGTGTGGATATTAGGGTGCACTTTTAGTAGCTCCCCTATAGTGCAGCTTTTTATTTCTTCTTTTATTTCCTTATTTTTTTCTTCCATGTCCATGGAATATTCTTTCTCGACCTTCCTTACTTCTTCTATTTTATCTCCTTGACCTTGTATTTATAGCAATTAGATAGAAAAAGACTCCCTCCTTTCTTAATAAGGCCTCAATTTTGATCCATTCACGAGCTCTTTTAGGGGTGTATTGTCTAAGGTGCCCCATCATCTTTGATTTCCAAACCTTGTATGCCCCAACCATCTTACTCTAAGGGCCCGTTTGGTGAGCGGAATAGGAATACGTATTCTGGAATATGTATTCTAGAATAGAACGTATTCCTGTTCTCCGTTTGGTTCAGCCAATATTTGATGGGAATTCGTGGACCCGAAAATTTATGTTTTCTAAAATAAAAAAAATGGAATAGGAATATGTATTCCAATACCACCTATTTTGGTGGAATTGCAAAACCCCATTTTTGGGCCAAAAATGGAATACGTATTCCATTTTTGCTTCGTATTCCAATCCCGTTTTGGTGCATCCAAACAAGGAATTCAAAATTTTTGGAATACGTATTCTAGAATACGTATTACTATTCCGCTCACCAAACGGGCCCTAAACTTACCTGGCTTTATTTCATTTTTCCCGTTGTACTTCAGTACCAACTGTCCAGGTCTAAAATTTATCTTTTTTGAATCATATCATGCCAAAATTTCCTCCTTTGTGCTACTTTAGTTGTCCATTGAGCTAGTGTCCTTTTCTCATCCAGTTTTATCAGAGTATTGAGTCTTTCCTTTAAACTCTCCATATCCTCCAATTGGTGTTCAGTTGCTATTCTTTGGCTATGTACTACATATTCCATTGGCATTACCACTTGTCTGTACATTAAGTGAAGGGGGTTGGTCCACATCCCTCACATGATTGCTGGAAGTCTTTTCTCCCAATCTCTTTTTTCCACTCCACAAGTCTTGTACAAAAATATCGCCAATATTTTATTTGTAGATTCTGCTTGACCATTTTTCCCTTGGATAGTATGGACTGGAAAAAGAATGAAAAAATTTGTACTCACTTGTCATTGTTCTGATTGCCTGATTGACAAAGTGCACCCCTCCATCACTCGCTAACAACAGTGATATACTGAATCTTGTTACTATCTGTTCATAGAGAAATTTGGCCGTATTGAGAGTTGTGTTGTCCGGAAGTGCTCGTATCTCTACCCATTTAGTAAGATATTTTGTTGCCACTATTATGTATTTACATCTATGGTTACTGCTAGCAGACGTAGGTCCTACAAAATTCAGTCCCCAATGTTCAAATAATTCTTGTGGCTGTGATGGAAACAATGGCATGAAATCCCTTTTTAGGGGTTTGCCTGCCCTTTGGTACATATCACAACTTAAGACCCATTCTCGAGCATCTGCATACAGTGTGGGCCACCATAGTCCAGCCAATAATACTTTTCGAGCTGTAGTGTCTGGTCCCATATGGCCTCTTGCTAGCCCTTAGTGGGATTCTCTTAGAATTCCCGAAATTTCTTTTTCCATGACACATCTCCTTAATACCTCGTCTAACCCTATCTTATACAACAACCCCTCGATCAACAAAAATGTCCTGCTTTTAAGTGCAATTTTTCTCCTCTCTGCCGCTGGCATTTCCCTCGAAAAGTTAGTAGTTGACAGGTATTGCTTGATCCCTTCGTACCACTGAGGTAGTATGACAATTTGAAATAAGTGGGCATCTGGAAAATCCTTGTTTACTCCCCTTCCAGGGGCTTCTCCTAACTTGATTCTTGATAGCTAATTTGCAATTACATGACTTTTCCCAGGGCGGACTATGATTTAAAAGTAAATTCTTGTAGAAGGATTAGCCATCTACTCACTTTCCCTTGAATCATATGCTTGTTCACCAAATACATGAGTGCTTAATGGTCAAGAAAAAATGAAAAAGGAGTAGCTAATAAGTAATGTCTAAATTTTTGAACTGCATACAACATACCTAATGCTTCCCTTTTAGTAGTGTTGTAATTTCACTTTGCTTTTTATAGTAGCCTGCTTGCAAAGTACATTGGATGGTCCAATCCTTCCTTCCCCATTTGTGCGAGGGTGGCGCCTATTGCATAATTAGATGCGTCCACATGGACGTGGAATTCTTTGTTCCAGTCTGGGTACATGAGGATGGGAGCATTGACGAGTCTCTTTTTCAACTCTCGGAAGGCCTCCTCTTGTTCTTTCTCCCAACAAAACAGTTCTCCTTTTTGGTGAGTTTTTCTAAGGGTAAGGACACTTCAGCAAATTCCTTTATAAATCTCATGTAGTACCCCACATGCCCCAAGAAGGACTCGACACCAATTATATCCAATGGAGCTTCCATATCTAGAATGACCTTGATCTTGTCGGTATCTGGTTTCAACCCTTCCTTGCATACTATATGGCCCCAAAGTTTGCCCTGTGGAACCATAAATCTGCATTTCTTGGGATTCAAGGTTAGCCTTTCCCTTCGACATCGATCCATGCATTTGCCAATAACCTTGAGGTGGTGCTCCTTTCCACTGTAAACTGAGTAGTCATCTAGAAAGGCTCTGAAATTCCCTATAGACATATCGCTGAAGATATGCAATATGATCCTTTGAAAGGTGGCAGGTGCATTTTACAACCCAAACGATATCCTATTATAAGCATACACCCCATCTTCAACTACAAATGTGGTTTTCAGCTTATCCTCCTCAGCAATACTAATTTGGTTATATCCTAAAAACTCGTCCCTGAAGGATTACATTTCATGGTTGACCACCTCCTCTGGGATACTATTAGTGAAAGGGATTGGAAAGGGATCTTTTATGGTACTGTATTCAAGCATCTGAAGTCCACGCATATCCAAATTTGGTTACTGTCCTTCTTAAGTCATATGACTATAGGAGATACCCACTCATTGGTTTCTATTTTGAATATGATTCATGCCTCCATCATTTTTATGATATCTTCCTGTACCTTGGGTGCATAGTTCTTTTTCATGCAGTATGACCTTTTGCGCACTAGTCTTGCTCTTGGTATCAACGGTATTCGATGGACGCACAGTTCCTATGGAACTCCTTTTGAATCCTTGTACGTCCATGCGAATACGTCCTTATATTCACGGAAGATCTTAAATGCCGTCGCCTTAAACACTAGATCCCAGTCATCCCCTATGAGAATCTCCTTAGGTTAGTCCTCTCCAAGGTTTATTGTCTGCAACTTAGCCTCGTATTCCACTTTCTTCTCTTTGCTAAATATATGTGCTAGTTTACTATTGAGAGTGGTTGTACCCTCCCTGTACTCCTTATATCCCTTTGGATACCTTCCTTCTTCTGGTTTAGACTCTTGGATTTGCAACATATTACTCTTTGGCTGGAATACTTCATAGTCTCCCATCTGCCAGTGAAACAACTCGTTGAGGGAGCTTGTTTCGTCTTCTGAGCACTCCCCAAGCCTGAGCACTCCATTTGGTTCCACTCATTCCCCGTCTTCTCCCTCTGCCATTGCCTTAGAATAGTAGGGGCAGAAGCGAACAATTCATTATGCACTTTAACCACACCAACCGTCCCCCATAGAATTGTAGGGCCAGTTGAGTCTATCTTATCACATGAAGGATTCTCCAGATCAGGGGGGCATCCTTACAATCTAAATAGGCCGGTTGGTTGGTGCGAGTTCTAGATACAGATAGAGGGGCCCAAAACCAAGGGGTGCTATCCATTTACATTCTCTCCTAGCCATTTTATTCTTCTTCTTGTATATTAGGGGTGGATTTATTAAAATATTCCATTATTTTTTGATTTCAACATCCTAATCGGTAAATGAGCCTTCTTCTATCATCTTTTTTCTTAAGTCACTATTCATAACTTCCACTATATTTGCTTCAATTTTGTTGCAGAGTGTTAGTGAATTAAGTTCTTTCTCTTGAAAAATCTATTTGTTTCTTTCTTTCCATATTTTCCATACTAAGATTACTGGGGTGATATTCCACAGTTTTCCATATACACTTTTGTTATAAGTGTATTTTGTCCATCTGGCTATGTGGTCTGAATCGGATGCCAGATCCTAACTTACAAACTGGTTCCTTACATCTATTGTGTACTTTCTGCCTTCTATCTCTATAGACAAGGTATTTCTCTTCCAATTATGGGTGGCCTTTGTTGTGACTAGCCATCCTCTCCCCAACAATGCATTGTACCCTTTCTTCTTCGGGGTCATCACCACAAAGTTGAGGAGGAATTTTTGTGTACAATCAGTACCTTTTGCCCCAACAAAGTTCCTACTGGCTTAATTCCATGTTGGTCTGCACCTGCCAGTTGGAATGTGGGTGGCTAGAGTGTAGGTTTCCCTAGTGCTTTCCAAGTCTCCTTAGGTAGGACATTCACATCGAAACCTCCGTCGATGATAGTATTTGATAGTTTACATCCCATTATCTGCATTTCGACCATTGCGGGTGTCCTCCCCATTCGTATGATGAACAATGCATTGGTCTCTCTTCCTGCTTGTGCTTCCTCTTTCTCCTCCTCCTTGGAGGGTACCCCTCTAATACTTGCTCCTTGTGTTATTGCTACTCGTAACTGAGGTAGTGTTGTTAATAGATCCACAATTTTCACAGGAATGGGGGTCTCTGGTACTTGTTTCATGATGTTTGGTATCGACCGGTTGTTTGGGAGTTTAGCCGTACTTTCTCCCCCTTCCTTTGCCATGTTATCTCTAATGTCCTTTTTGGCTTCTTGAAATCTTTCTTTCTCTATAGCTGCATCTGGATATACAAGTTTCCTAGCCTACATTCTTGTAGGCTAATACTTCACTTTCTGGCTCTGCAATGTCGAGCATGTTCACCACTTTTTGCCTAGGGCAATTGGCATCCTCATGATTACTTGGTCCGCACCATTTACACAACATTCCTCCGTTCTGTCCTCCACCATTTTGATAGTCTCGTGCAAAATGGCCCCATTCGTTGCATCACCTACATGAATCATGGGTCTTCCTTTAGAATCATACTAGATTGCTCTCTTGGGTGTGTTGTTATTGCTTCCCTGCCTATTGTTTTTATACCCTCCAGGTGATGCTTCTGTATTTGTGTTTCGTGGAGGGGTGGAAGGCGGTGTAGATTGTTCTCCTTGGGTGAAGAATACTTGCACATTCGACGCTTTTAGATTGTAGGGATAGTCCTTGATTGTGTGGCCTAAAACCTGACAGATGTCACAGAAGGCTTTGTGCAGGCATGTCCCTATTGTGTCCTTCCTTTTCGCAATTTGTACACTATAGTTCCCTCTCCTCTCTTTTCTCTTCCTTACTTCTTGATTCCTCCTTCATTAGCCTCATCATGTCCTTCCTCAAGGCTTGGATGGTCTTGGATTCATCCCGCTCTCCTCTGAACTTTTACTCCCGCTCCCATGTCTCTTGGCTTTGGAAGTTTTGTTCTCACTTTCTATATCCATTCCGCAAGTGCATGCATCGACAAAGGATGATGGTGGTACTATCTTCATTTTTCCGTCTGAAGGATGGGGTTAGCCCCTCAATGAACCACCGCTTTTTTAATCCGTAAGTAGGTTTATTGTCCAACTTCCCTATCAATTCCTTGAGTCTCTTGCTATATGCTTTGATTGATTCATTTTTCCCTTGTTGTGTATTATAGATGTTTGTGACTATCTCATCATCATCCCTTAGGAGTCTAAATTCCTCCTCAAAGGCAGTACAAAGGTCCTTCCATGTGGTCTTCTTTGCAGTTTCCAAGTCTATATACTAGTCAATAACTATACCTCTTAGCGTGGTAAGGAAAGCTTTTAACCATTCATTGACATTATTTTCTCCATTCGCTTTCCATATAATTATACATGTTTTACAATGATGTGCGGGATCCTCCTCTCCTTCCACAGTAAATCTAGGGAGTTTTTGTTTGTCTAATGCCATTTTTCTTCTGCTCTTCTTTCCTGCTGGGATGCTCCGTCTTGCTAGGAGGCTTTCTCTTGTCGGATTAGATTCTTCATTTCTTGGTCCTGTAATATCTCCTTCCCCTTGTGATTCTTCTTTTGTTTCGCTGGAGCTTTGGTCCTGCCGATGCTCTCTTCATGCAGGAGTTTCAGGATTCTTCCATCCTTCCTTCCTTCCCAATGTTTCTGAAATAGCCAAGTTGGCTATACCTTCTATTGTGTTTTCAATTTGATTTGTACTTGGAGGGTGGTTCACCAGCCCCCTTAAGTTGAGACGTCTTTCCTTCTGCTAGTGGAGACATAGAGTTCGCAGGGTGGCTTCCTCCTTGGTTTCTACCTGTAGCACTCACTTGGGATGTTTATTTGGAAGTAGGGGCGTGAATTGTTTTTGTCTCTGGTTACCTTCCTTGGATTGTCACGCTCCTCTAGTTCCCATGTCCTTTCGACGAACTATTGGAGCACTTGTTGTCGTCTTCGTTCTCTTTTCATTTCTGGTCTTTCTTTCTCCACGTGTACCAAATTTCTTGCCAATAGTTGAGGAATTTTTCTATGTAGGTTGTACACTATTGGTGGTACTAAAAGCTCATCTCATACTGTGCTCTTTGGAATCGCTCTCTTGGGTTTCCCTTTGCACGTAGTGGTTGACTGAAGCTTCCTAGGCCACAACTTGATCTCGTGTCACCTGATCTTCTCTTGTTATTCCCTCCTCTTCGCCGTTACTATTTGTTACTTGTATGCATGGCAAGAAGGGTCTTCCCATTACTCCATCTTACCTAGTCGACAACCTTTAGGTTCAGACTTAGGCAATGATGCCAAAATGTAGAAAGGATATTGACACAAGTTGCATAGAGCAATGTGACATAGATTCAATAGTACCAATAGAACATTCATTACTCGTACCAGAATACCGAAATGGCGAGGAAATGTTATTACTTTTATTGATTACCAAAAAAAATCAGTACAACATCCAAATTCCAAAGTTCTTATATAATGGTCGGTTGGTTGGGAAAACCAATGGACGCATCCCCTCGCTTCCTAACTACTCAACCCACAAGGCTTAACTAGTTCTAAATACAACATTACTTTATTACGTACTACAAGTGAGAAGGGGCATCCACATCTTATCTAAAGAGTGTTACTTCAATGGAGATGTTGACAAACTAAGGAAGCACTTGGTGTCAGAAACCAACATTAATGATGCCTAGTTAGACCCATGGGGATGACTCTCCTTGAAGAATAAAGTGCCAAATATGTTCTAAGGGTTCTAGGCTGTCTATCAAAGATTGTGAAGAAGTAAGTCTCAAGATGGTCTCTAAATGATGAGTTTGGGCAGAGAGCCAGAGATTCAGCCCATTTAATATTTTGTTAAATCGTCCATTTGCATTGGATCATATGCTGAAGCATATTAATTTGGATCCTCTCAACATGTGCCTAATTTAAAGATCCTAAAATTCTTATCCATTGTGGGTTTATCGATGAAATATTTCAAAGCAATGGCAATCTAGATCATAGAGGGGGGCCTATTCATAGGAAACATGCGGCAGAGGTTTTGAAATCAAGAGATGGAACATTGAACTGAACTCCAAGATGTGTATATGTTGCTGTGATATCTTTGGGTTCCTCTCTAGAGGAGAATCAAAATCTGATTGAGCATCTTTGGAGGTGTTGAAAATTGTAACCGTAATAGTTTCAAGGCTAATCACTAGGTGTTAAAGATCACAATAAGGAGCAAGGGCATTAAAGCTTCTGAAGAGAATTCTCAATTCAGAGCTTTGGACTTGAGTATCAGTACAACTGTTTGCTTGAACAATGGTGATTCGTTGTATATTGGGAGAAAATACCAAATAAATGTTGTTTTAAGCATTCATTAAGTAATTTCCACATAACAAAGAAAGTATGTTCCAAAAATGTTGGGACCTCATTTTATATTGAAAATGTTTTAACTTTTAACAATGTTCCTGTTCCAACATTCATTCAATATAACTGATTAAGGATTCTGGCTTCTACCGAGAGAATTTTACTGGAGGACTTTAGAATGAAATTCTAAGCATGCTATCTATATTCCTAGTGAAAATCAGGCTAAAAGTAAAACATATCAAATTTTAATTAACAATCTATTGCCTTAATTATCATGTTTCCTTTGCTTTAGTCAGTTTCTTGTCATAAGCTTGCTTAGTTTTACGTGGTATGCAAGATGAGTTGAATTTGCAGGAAAAGAAAATGAATAATATCTTAATTTTATGAAGGCAATATGTCTTCTGCAAGGTGCTTTTGGCAGGTTTCAGATGAGGGCGATGTGCTTTATGTTTTTCCAAGGGACTATCGAACAAAACTAGTTGCAAAATCTCTTAGATTGAGATTTGAACCTGTGCTTGACAAAATAAAGGTATTAGAAGGTCCTCATTTTCTCTTCTGATATCTCTGGACTTTGAGTGAGTATAAGTGAATTATAATAACCAGATAGAGACTAATCTGGTTTCTGTCAGGCTGTGGCAGAGTACTTGATCAGGGTGTCATTTGGAACAGCACTTCTTGCCTCAATTGCTATTGTCTACACAGCAATCATTGCTATTTTGTCTGGTAGAAGGTATTTGCCCATATTTTCCTTCTGCCTTTGCAGCTATGACCTATTTATAGATTAATCCCTGCACACTTCGATGGTTAGTATAACTCCATACCCGATGTGGTGAATGAGGCCCTAATCATTTTGGAAGTTTAAATTACTAGAAAGTTTTGTTCTTCAAAATCTGTGCATTTTGATATTAAACAGAGCTAGTTTTTGTGGCACTATATTCAATCATTAAAGCTTTCTGAACAACTTATGAAACTATATATACTGAGAAAGCATGAATGGCCTGATGTTTACTTTGAAAATGTTCTGAACTTGGTTATCTTAATAGCGAGGATGACAACCGTGGGAGACGAGGAAGGTCCTATGATAATCCAGGATTTGGCAGGTCATACAATTCAGGATTTAATATTTATATCAGCCCAGCTGACTTATTCTGGTAATTTTCTCTGAAATATGTTCCTTATTGTATGTGTTTTTCAGTGTTATGTTCATATCACGCTTCTGAGTTTTTATTTTTTATTGAATACATGCATGGTGCTCCTTTAGAAGGAAAGATTCAAAGCATATAAAATTTCTGAAATCACATTTTTAGTTATAAAAGTACATGCATGAAATCCTATTATTGCATTCAAGGAACCCTATATATTTTTAAATTAGAACATTGAAATGGTGTACAATGATTCTACCATGAGAACATTTGAAGTGTATTTTGTTTCTATTGAAGATAATGTATAAAAGATATACATTGCTTTAGAATGCTTTATAACTGCATACGACCAAAATATAGAGTCAACCACCCCCCCACCCCCCCCCCACCAAAAAAAAAAAAAAAACTAGGCCGACTCAGCCTTTCGAAATGTTTTACATTGATTACATACATATACATACATACATACATATAAAATTCTCCAAAACTTATATTAACACATATAAACTATCTATTCCAATAGTGCTGACACTAGTGGTCCAGCCTTGTGGGCCAGAAAAATATAGAGTCACCTCCTCAGGTGGGAAAACTGTGACAGGTACAGCAGCAAGAGGGGGAGTGTTTATGGTTTCCCTTCTGAGAATCTCATTCTGAAAACTATGTATTGCTACAGATGGAGGTGTTTATACTTGGAACTACTTTAGAGTTTCATAGGATTATTTTGGCGTAGAAGAAGTTTGGAGGTAGATTCATTATTGGATGCCAGTCATTGATATTATTCAATAAGGGCGGCAGTAATTAGATCCATTAAATATTGGTTTGAAAGTGGCATATGGATATGGAAACACTTACAAATTCAGCATTAAAGTTGAATGTAAAAGGCTTTTTATTATAACTTTAATTGAAGGGATTTTAAATATAATTTTTAATTGTAATTGTTATCACTGTTCATTGAGCAATTAAAGAAGAGATATGACCTGTATCTCTTGCGCCTGCTTTAGACTTTACTTGATCCCACTTCAATGTGCCAACATTAATACACTTAGAGTGCTGCTCCCTTTCCTGGGTCCATAAATTCTTCTTCTCTTGTGTATTCTGAAATTCTGCTTCTCATGGTTTCCCTTCTGAGAATCTCATTCTGAACACTATGTATTGCTACAGATGGAGGTGTTTATACTTGGAACTACTTTAAAGTTTCATAAGGTTATTTCGGCATAGAAGAACTTTGGAGGTAGATTCATTATTTGATGCCAGTCATTGATATTATTCAATAAGGGCGGCAGTAATTAGATACATTAAATATTGGTTTGAAAGTGGCATATGGATATGGAAATACTTACAAATTCAGCATTAAAGTTGAATGTAAAAGGCTTTTTATTAGAACTTTAATTGAAGGGATTTTAAATATAATTTTAAATTGTAATTGTTATCACTGTTCATTGAGCAATTAAAGAAGAGATGTGACCAGCATCTCTTGCGTGTTTACCGTACGGGGTAAATAGATTAATGCACACAGACAATAGACAAGAACAATAGTACTCTTATTAAGAGATTACATAATGCTTATGATGATTACAATGATGATCCAAAGTTGTACATATACCATTCCGAAGAACCTTCCCAAAGGGGCCCGTCGGCTACATAACAATCACCGACAACATCAACCCGTCGGCTACTCAATATTTACCGACGACATCAATTTGTTAGCTACACAATATTTACCGACGACATCATCCCCTCCAAAAGAAAAAGTCATCTCTGGATGACAATTACAAAATATCCGAGACAGATTAACAAAACAAAATATATTAACTGACTAACTACAACAAGATAGATCTGTTCCTGTCACACCACTTCCACATTCGTCCCGTGCCTGCACCAAATTGTCTTCACACCATGTTACATCTGTAGCCTCTGCTAACACAATACTGTCTCTTTAATCAAGCTGACCTTGATAGCCACTCGTGCTGCTTTCTCTGCTTCCAACTCCTGGGTACCCTGAGCCAAGTGTCGTTGTATTGCCGTCAACTAGATGATCAACTCCTCCCGAGCTCTCTATGCGTCCACCAAGACAGCTTCACATCCAACACCTACTCCAAGTGCCTCAAAGCTTATCACCCTTCTCGAAGAGCTTGCTCCGTTGATCTTTCCACCTTTGGCACACTATGCCTGCAACAACTCTAGGTCTCATCAATTGGTCACTCTTCCCACGACTGATAATTGAATCGACTAGGGGTCTAGGGGGCATCGCCCCCAGTGGGGTCGAGGGGCAGTGCCCTCGCGAGGTCTTGGGGTAGTGCCTCAGGCGCACTCCCAACCTCCTATTACCCTTTTTTTTAGAAAACCTCCTATCACCCTTCTTCTACGTCTATCGGTGTACTACAATCTTCTTCTCCCTCTCCAGTTCCTACCGTACGGAATGGCTTCCTTCCTGTATTGAAGATGTTCCCACTTCTTTGACGTACAACTTCCCTTTTTTCCTTCTGCTTTCTTCTTTATAGCCGTACGATACTCATTTGCTTTCAACTTGTTCTAGCCATATGATGTATAGTATTGATTCTCTTCTCCTGATTCTCGTACGACCATACGGTATTTGTGATTGCTCTTCAAATCCTGATCACCCGTAGTGCCCGTTTGGTCGTTACACTTGTTGCTTCCCGCGCCATACGCTGTACACTGTACGGTCTTTGTTTCTTACTCGCCTTCCCTTTTCACCCTACAACGTACGGTCATGAATGCCTTAGATTTCCGTACAACGTACAATCTTTTCATTCACTATGGACTAATCTCCCTGAGACAAGCCGTATGGTGTTTATAAGACATTCATTGAGCAATTGCTGTACGGGGCAATATAAAATCCGTAAGGCAAAATCCTATGTCGACTGCTTGTTGTACGGTAGAAATAAAAGGATGACCGTACGGTGCCTGCCAGATACTGTCATGCTCTTCAACCTCTGATCGCCTTATGGTGGAATAATAAAAACTTTGTACGGTGGAATAATAAAATCCTTTACTGTGTTTTCTGTATGGCCATGAGGTCTCTTAAAAAGGCTGTACGGTGATTAGTGTCCTGCTGAAGCCACTGTATGGTGGCTTTAATAACTTGTTTTTTCTTTTTTTTTTTTCAATTTTTTTTTCCTTTTCGAAAATACTGCTCCTCATTGATTGTCGACAGGGGAACAGTTCTGGCATGATATATTTTTAACTTGGAACTGTTCATTGTTTCTAGAATTTCTTGCCCATCCAATGTCTATAGCTTTATTGCTTTGTTATCACCTACTTCTCGGATTTGGTATGGCCCTACCCATTTGACTTTAAACTTTCCCAGTTTATTTCGTTCCGTCCGTCATACTTCAACACCAACTGTCCTGGTCGGAACTTGTTCAGTTTTACGTGTTTATCATGCCACGCTTTACGCCTGTTCTGTGTCACCTCCGTGGCTCATTGGGCCTGCAATCATTGCTCATCAAGTTTATTTAAGTTAAACGATCTCTCCCTCAAGTTTTCCATATCACTCGGTTTGTTCTTGAAACTCGGTACCATGAATGCCATCGGCTGCCACTTCTTGCCATCAATAACTGTATTCTTGATTTTAGAACCTTCACTCCGTACTACTGAAGCTTTTACTAAACCCTTCCTCTTTGTTTCTTGTGCAGACCGTATGAAATGTTTTCCTTGCTGCCAGTGCCTTTCTACCATATCCGTGGTTCGATGTAACATTTTCTTTCTGCGCGGTTCGTTTATTGTGTACCATACGGTGGAATCTTTCCTTTTTTTGGGTTCGTACTGTATGTTCTTCCCTTCAGCTTTTGTCGTAATTGCCTTTCCTTCTTTCGATTCTCTGTATTCCTTCAGACATTCATTTCCCTCTTCTTTCTCACCTTCGTCGACCCTTAACATATTACAGCTCAAAAAGAGCTTGTAATCCTCCATCTACCAGTGGAAAAGACTGTTCACCGAATCCAAATCATCGTTTATCGATCCACCTTCCAACTGTAGGACTCCTTCCTCATTGGGTTCCAATCGCTACTTTCCTTAATCCTCTTCTTCGGAATTAGATGATACGGCTTCTTCGCCCACCATTTGTGTGTAAATCAATAATGAATTTTCATCCTTTGCTCTTTATTGATAGTGTATTCTTCTTCCAGTCATGTTTAACCTTTGCTTGTATGAGCCATCCCTAGCCCAAAATGGCGTCATATCCTCTCCTCTTTAGTAGGATGACGACGAAATCGAGTAGGAACGGTTGTGTTCCAATAGTCACTGGCTGTGCCATTAAGTATCTCGAGAGGTTTAATGCCGTGTTGGTCCGCAGTTAGTAATTGGAACGTAGGTGGCCACAATGTCGGCTGTCCCAACTTCTTCCAAGTATCTTTCGGTAGGACGTTTACCCCTAAACCTCCGTCCACAATTGTGTCTGAAAGGACTGTTCCTAACATACCCATCTCGACGATCGCCGGATGCCGTCCGGATGTGAGGGCTAATAGCATTGGGTCTGCTGCATTTTCTCCACTTTCCTTCTCCCTTCCGTCCATTGTACTTGCTCCAGTTTCCTTCTCCCTTCCGTGTTCTCTTGGTAATTTAGTAGTCGGGGCTATGTTTGTGAGTGCTATCCGTAGTTGAGGCATTGTGAGGATTAGATCATTTAACTTGACTGGTACTTTAGTTTGTAATATCTGTTGTATGATGTTTTGTTCCGTGCAGTTCCTTGTTGAGGTACTGGTAGTGTCCTTCAGTTGTGATTTCGCCGCCTGCGTTGCTTTCTCAATTTCTGTCTATGCTTCTTTCAATCTCTTATTTTCTTCCGTTGGGTCGGGGTATAGTTTTGCTTGTTTCCGTGTGATTGCCAAAACCTCTTCTTCGTCCGTCCCGATGGTGATCAAATTGACTCTAGATTTCGGGCACTTGGCATCTTCATGATCTCCTGGACTGCACCATCTGCATAACAATTTTGGTGTGTTTGTCGATGTACAATTTCGTGCAAAGTGACCCCACAAATTGCATGCTCGGCATTGAACCATCGGGTGACCGTTCGCATCGTACTGAATTCGGCTGCGGCTCCCATTATTATTGTTGGCATTTTTGTTGTTTTGACCTCTTCTATTATTTCTGTACCCTCCCAACATGGCACCCTTATTGCTGGTGTTTCCGCTCCCTTCTGCATTAGAAGCACTTGTTGAGGCCCTCTTGTTTTCATATTGAAGGGGCATTCTTTTAAGGAATGTCTCATAATTTGGCATATCTCACAGAATTGGTTCTTTGGATAGGATCCCTTTGTGTGACCTTCTGTCTTACATTTTGTGCACCATAGTTCATTTCCCTTCATCTCTTTCTACATATTATTAAATTCCTTCATCATTCGAAGCATATCCTTCTAGAGAGCTCGGACCGTCTTGCTGTCCTTTTCGTCATCATTGCTATCTTCTTTCGAAGACACGTCATTTGAGTCCGATAAGCTACTTTTCTTCTTGTTTTTTGTTTTCTGCTCACTTTCTAAGTTCATCGCCCAATTGTATGCTTTGGTGTACGATGATGGCGGCACAATCTTCATTTTCTTCCTTAACTTCGAGCGTAGTCCTTCAATGAACCATCTCTTTTGCTGCTCATCTGCCGGCTTACTTTCCATCTTGTTTATTAATTCTTTCAATTTTTTGGCATATACTCGGACTGTTTCATTTTTCCCTTGCTTTGTGTTGTATATTTCTGCTACGATCTCATTGTCATCGCATAACAATTGGAATTCGGTGATAAACTCCTTTTTAACTCTCGCCCAATTAGTTAATTTTTGGGGATCCGCATTGGCAAACCAATCAATTGCTACACCTCTTAGGGTTGCCGAAAATTGTCGGACCCATTCATCTGTGTCAATTATGCCATTCGCCGTCCAAATTGTTTCGCATGTCTTACAGTGTCGGATTGGATCGGCTGTTCCATCATCGTCAAACTTTGGTAATTTTTCCTTTGGTCCAGCCATTACTATTCGAGGTTGAGGGATTTGTTGTGTATCTATGCTGTTTTGCACTCACACACTGTTTTGCACACCCGCACTATTTTGAACACCCGCGCTGTTTCAGACAGTTGTGTTATTTCTGATAGTCGTGCTATTTGGTGAAGAAGGGTTTTTGTTAAACGAAGCTGTTCGTTTCGGAAGTGTATCTTGGACGAGGAGTTCACTCCACGCTCGTGCTCCCTCGACACTCTGAGCTGTGCGAGTTAATTCCCTTCCGTCTGGATTCTCTTCCCTTAGTGTATACAGGTTCAAAAATTCCTCCCTTGCTTCTTCCACCAAATCCAACCGCTGTCGAGTCTCTTCCAACAATTCCTCAGTGCTTTGGTGTCCATCGACAATCTGCTGAAACCTTCGTCTGCGTTCGGCTTGTTGTGCTAGAATTAAAATTTCTTGTGCGGTGCGTATTTCATCTTTTTCCTTTAGCTTATTCTTATTTTTGTTAAGCTAATTCGGCATTAGTCTTCATTCCTCTGCCTTCGTTCCAGGTCCATTGGGCAACGACACCAAATGTTTACCGTATGGGGTAAATAGATTAATGCACACAGACAATAGACAAGAACAACAATACTCCTTTTATTATTTGCATATGCCAAAGAGATTACATAATGCTTATTATGATTAAAATGATGATCCAAAGTTGTACATATACCATTCCGAAGAACCTTCCCGAAGGGGCCCGTCGGCTACATAACAATTACTGACAACATCAACCCATCGGCTACTCAATATTTATCGACGACATCAACCTGTTCAATGTGCTAACATTAATACACTTAGAATGCTGCTTCCTTTCCCGGGTCTATAAATTTTGCTTCTCTTGCATATTCTGAAATTGCTCTTCTCAAGACTTTGACTTGTTGACTGCTTTGACCAAAGACTGCAGCTCTACGACCCATTTCAGAGCATCTATAGGTTAGTTGAGATGGTATATAAAGTGGTTTTGATTTTATATTGCATCCTTAATGTAGATAGATTTGCTTTATGGAGAGAATTGGTAATTGTGCCCTATCCCTTTATCAACTTGATTCATTGTTAACATCCTTAATGCCTAATCTCACCTTAAATTAAAAGGGTTGCCAAAGCAATGAATAATGGGATATATTAAATAAAAAGAGGACACTGAAATGCTAAGTCACAAGGTTCAAATTTGAGTCCAGCAAGAATGAAATTGGGATGAAGTTCGGCAAGGACGAAAAACTCGAAAAAAATCCGACAATGAATTTGCCTAAATTAAATTAAGTTTTTTTAAATATTTAAATAATATATTCAATATATTATCAAATTAGTTTAACTTTTATTATTGAAACACAAATTATAAAGAAATGTTTAATTTAAAAACACAAATTATAAAGAAATATATATATATATATATATATATATATTATAGAACTTAAAAAAATTAAGAAAGGGAATTTTAAAATTTTCATCAAATATCAAAATAAGATGGTAAAAACCTAAAAAAATTTCTAAAAGCAAAATTTATACATGTTATCCTGGTTACCTTGGTCAATTATAGCAAATAGTAGTTACCTATGTAAGGAATGACGTAGGAAAAAACAAAGGTACCAAAAAAGCACAAGTATTCTTAGAAGCCAAATTAAGACGACTGAAAATTAGACTGAAAATCAGAGTCAACACCGTTCCATTGGGGAGTAAATAGAAGCTTCTGTTTATTGACTGAGAAGATTGCCATGAAATTCCACCTTTCCTGTTCTCACGTTGGTCTATGTTCACCCTCTTTCCCGACCATGTGCTAGACCTACGTTTGTGTATAAGAAAATCAGAGAAAAGCGGCCAACAGAAATAAAAATTTAAGAAAAATAAAAACATTTGTTTGAATACAAATTTGTTAACGAATTTAAACAAATTTTTTTTAACCCCTGAATATTTAACGGATTTCTAACTTCATCTTTGAAGTTCACCAAACCCATAATAGATTTCAGAAACTCCCTAGTAGCTTATCACGACTGGTTGACCCACATCATTTCATGTTACTGTCTTTGTGAGAAGAGAATCAAAATACCCCTTTCATTTGTGTAAAACAGGCCCACAGGAAAAGGCTTTCAATAATGAGGGGAGAGACTGCATTCAGTAATGTTGCTTGTTGCAGTTATGACAACAGGGTTTCTTTTAACTTTCTTAGATCACCATACTGGCGAGATATGGTGTGGCAGTTATCATGCAGTTGTTGATTACAATAGTTTTGACTATGAAAAGGTATTCACCACTTTACTGTCTAAGGAGAAAGCTTTTGCAAGGGCATCACTGGGAGCTATCCAGGATACATAGCTCAAAATAAGTGTATCCATTTGTGATGGAAGGAAATATCGTAAAAATAGACCACTTATCAATGTCATTGCAATGAACCTTAACAAACAATGTTTTTGACGGCAATAGGTTCAGGGGCAAGCAAGGACCCCTATCTCATTGCAAATATTCTTGTATAATCCGTTGAGATGACAGTTTTAAAAATGTTGTCCAAGTTATAATGGACAATGCTAAAAATTGTGCGGCAAGTAGTTGAGTAGTTCAACAGTGGAGTGTAAGTATGTATAATGTTCCCCCGAATTAATGATCTTTATATTATTAATTTAATTTAATTGCTATGCTGTCTTCTTAGTAGTATTTAATTAAATAGTAATACTTCGCTTGCATGAATAAAGTTTATTTAAGAAAAAAGTGAAATATTCTTTCTGTCTCATGCTGAGCAAATAAAAAATTGAAGGAATTTAAAGAATTTCTTGGCATTTATGTTTGGGAGATCAAGTTATTTTCAGTGAGAGGCACACTGGAATTTTGAGGTGACGACTGGAATCTTGGAGATTGCAGATTGATTATAGCTTCTGGAAAATGCAAACATTTTAGAAGAACATTACCTTCAGAATTGGAAGACATTCACAGGATAGTCTGGATGTCTCTATTTACTATCTTAGAGTTGGCAAATAAATGGAATAGCAGATTTGATCAGTAATTCTGAATTGAATATTTGATGATTCTTTAAAAAAACATAAAAATAAAAAGGTTAAGCTTCTGCCACGAAGTTTATGGACTCTTGGAGGAAGATTGTTTTTTAAGGTAGAATTCATTACTGGGCATTCATTGATTAGTTGGGTATTGGCATCATTTTTATTAGTCTGGAATCCTGTTATAGCAGAGGTTAGAACTGAAATTGAAGAAAAGCCAGGATCTACCAAGTCTGTCATTTTGGGTTCGTTTTTCTATATGAGGAGTAAAATTGAATAAACTGAGGTCCTAGCGTAGAAGCCATAACAAAACACGAGCCATATGGATGGGAAATTGAGAATGGTGAATACGTTGGTTTCTGAGTTTCAATTATACGGGAGTTAGCAAACTACAAATGGAAGTATTCTGAAGATGTCAGAATCAAATCTTTAATTGCAGTTCAATGGCGGAAAGAAAGAACTGAGTTGCTGTCATTGTGGATTTCAGCTCAAAATTGAGTGATACTTCAGGATACAACGTATATGTGAGACCAGGAAATCTTGGAGTTTACATGAACCAAAGGGAAGAGATTAGTAGCGCTGGCATAGTGAACTGGGCTCGCAGTATATATTTTGATTGCTTGGAACATGGATTAAAATCAATATATCTTTCAGCGGACGTGGGTACCTCCATCTTCAGCAGTTGTCATGTATGAGGTTTTCAAATTCGAAGCTTGACTCTCCAGTTCAAAGCTAGTTTGTAACTGTCAAATCTGTGGGAAACTTCAGCTCGAGTTTTAGTCTGAAGCACTGCCAATCACCAACTCCTGTGTACAATCCGATTAGCATAAACAAATCCAATTAGCCACATCAACTCCTGCATTGGTCTAATAATATGATGAGGAGGTCTACTCAAACAAACAGCTATTTGTTCCTTAATTTATATTTATTGCTCAACCACTTTATTGGGATTCTCTAATGAAATTACTAGTGGGAAGCACGGCTTGATTACTTATTGCTTGTTATTTTATCTAAGGTTATCTAAATGAAAATCCAGTTCTAAAAAACAACTTGAATTAACTCACTGTTTTCTCTGAAACAAACATGATATACATTTGGATGCTCGTCTTTTTATTCTATTCTCCTTTGTTTTTAGACGCATGTACAAATGCTAAGTATTTTATCTATATGTTGATGCTACTGATATTTCAGTTCTTGTTTGTCATTACACCTTTCACAATTGGATTCTTGTAGGTATTGGGATCCATATTACTACAGAAGACAGAGAAGAAGAGAAGGCGGTGGAATGAACTTTTTTGAATCAGTAATGTTCTTTTCTAAAACAATTACATTTAATTAGTTTCAGAGACTAGAATGTTTTTAATATTTGAATAATGTGCTGTTCAATCCTTTGTTTGTGATTTGTAGATATTCTCATTTGTTTTTGGGGATGGCGATCCCAATCAAGATATTGAGGAAGAGAGATGGAAATTGGTATGCATTGATCTTTCAAACATGATAAACTGTGATAAAAAATGATTAAACATTTTCTCCTTTCTTTCTTATTTTAATAAAGAATTGAAACTAATTTAGATTTCATTAAATGATAACAGATATGGGCATGCAGTTGTTGAACCATGCATTTGACAAGGAATGTTAATGTAAAAAAAAATGTAGTGCACCAGTCATGTAGAATTATTTTTTAACAGCACAGTAGTTCAGAAGATGTTAAAGTTCAAAAGTAAAAAGTATTTCTATAATAGGTATGCCGAAGAGTTAGAGAAAACAAATTTATTGAATAATGATATGTTGAGCTTAGAATTTGTTACATTCGTTGGATAACCTAATCTTGTATGCCTACTCATTAATAACATGGATGCTCTCAAGCTTGTCTAATAATAAAATAAGAAACAATCTTGTAAAATACTTGGATATGGATTGCACAAACCACTTCATGTATGCTGAGGTGGACTTGTGCATTAAATTCTTGAGCAGTTTTCAGAAGCAACAAGGGAGCTAATGTTTGTTTGTCAATGTTTCTCTAGATTGTGGCTCTACTTAAAAATTGTAAAATTTTAAAGATCAATGTAAAGAGATCTTTTGCTTTTTATGAGCTTTTCCAATATTCTGTCTAGTGCAACTATAACTAGGCAGAAATGGAACAGGCCAGTGAGTGTGTGTGCATGCGCTTTATACACACACACATACATATATACATATGTATCCACACACACACATTTATGTCATTCCACTTTTTTAGTTGTCTTATTTAGTCTTTAGACAAAATCACCATTAACAACATTTCCATTCATTCTTCTTGAGAAAAATGCTCTATTCATTGCTCATGAGAGGATGCTTTGGAGATTTGGTTAGAAAATATGATACTTCGTTAACAGTTCTGTTTTGGCATTTGATATAAATCAAACTGGTTCTTATGTATTGGGAAAGTTTATCAGAAAGATTAAAAGTTATAAATATCTGTAGAAAATGTTTTATGATATTATACTGGGCAGAATAGCTTAAAAACATTATCTAGAGCATGTGTGCCTGATGACCACCATGGAGAGATGCCAAAATTGTGCAGAATGTAAATACTCAAGATATAACATCAAGGAATGGGATCATTTCATTGTACCATTCCTGCACTGCAGAAGAGGCACAATTCCAAGAAGTATTGCAATAACAAAGATTCTAGCCAAAAAGAATTTGACTAGCACTTGCACATCCCAAGAGTTGCTAGCACATATGCATCCAAAGTAAGATTGGAGAAAGTACTTGTGTAAATAGAGGCATTTTTTTTAAGATAAAAATTTGTTGATAGTTGTGTTGGGAGAGTGGGGACACTCTCCATGTTACATTAGACGGAAGCAGGTCCCTCATACAATTTAAGTTTTTATAAACTGCTAAGTGTCATTTCACATAGTGGCCCAGAGTAATCTTCTCATATAATTCATCATAAATCTGTCCAATTTTATCTCTGTATACGTCTGCCACAAACTTTTATAAGTCAGCCTTTAAGTCTGCATAATCTTCTTTACGGAGTGTGAGAGGGCCATCTAGTTCTACCAGTTCTACTGGTCATTCTAGACCCGTTAGACTCCGCAGCGGTTTCTTACATCAGCGACACTCCTCCATGAGTTCACAGAGACAGTTCAAAGCTCCTGTCCACTCGCAGTCTTATCCTTCTGCAACTAATCTCTTCTTGCCAAGGAAGGACACTAAGGAAGGACTCCTAGTCTTTGCCTTGACCACTCTCTTCTTGTTTCTTGTTGTTCTCTTTTCTCGGACACTGTTTGGTGCTCCTGCTGTTGTCAGATGTCTGGTTGTAAACTCCCAGTCCCATAGAACTTTTATGGTCTTTTGTTGGACATTAATAATATTATCTTATCTTATCTTATCTTCAATTTACTTCTTTTCACTGAATTTCAAATCTTCCTTTTTATCAAAATCCTTGGTGCATATGTTTAGTAGTCCTCTAGCCTTCATACCATACTCTTCTTTATATCTTCCTAGGCAGCCACCTCTCCACTCCACTCCACTTCCTTATTGCCGCTTATTCACCTACTCTAGTGTTATGGAGGCCATCAAATCTTTGAGATGCAATAGAGCAGCAGATGATGAGGGTTTCCAGGTAGAACTTTTCAAACTTGGTGCTTCGGTTCTTGGATCTTACCTTCTTACACTCTTTAATAGAATGGTTTGCATTGGGTTTCCTAAATCTTGGTCTAGACATGTGGTTTACCCTATTCACAAGTTTGGGCCTGCTTCTGATCCGGGTAACTACAAAACTATTATGATAGGACATACTTTTGCCAAACTTTATGCTACTGCTCTGAACACCATGTTATCTAGTGAGCTTGATAGAAGAAGTTGTAGAGCTAAAGGACAGGTTGGTTTTCGGGCATACTATCAGACTATGGATCATGTTTTTACACTGCGGGCTATCATTGAGGAGGCTAGACATCGCTCTCAGAAGGTTTATTGTTGTTTTGTGGACTTTCGTAAGGCTTTTGATTCTAGTCCTAGGTTGGCCTTATTTTAGCGGCTTCACGAGATTGGGATCTCAGATATGTTGTAGACTGCTATTATGAGGCTTTATGAGAGGGTAACCGGTAGGCTCAGGACTCCAAAGGGCTTTTCTGTTCCAATTCAGAGCACCATTGGGGTGAAGCAGGGCTGTCCTCTTTCTCCTACACTGTTTGGTTTGTATATTGATGAGTTGGAGGATTTCCTTCTAAACTCCTCTCAACCGGGAGATGGGTGTTATTTGCATAAGGTCTTGATCTCCATTCTCCTCTTTGCTGATGATGTGATTCTCTTGGCCTGTTCTCCCAATAGCTTACAAAGAGTCTTTGATGGTTTGGCTTCTTTTTGTGATTAGCGGCAGCTTGTGGTCAATTTATCTTCATTTCTTCTTTCAGGGCTAGGAGGTTGAGATTACTCCCTCTTATATGTATCTCGGTGTGAAGTTCTCGGGGCCGTGCTTCAGCTTGAGACTAGCTATTCAGTCTAGAGTTAGTTAGGGCATGGGTTCCCTGGCTTTGTTGGAAAGACAATGCTTCAGGCATTATTTTCAGGATATTTCCTCCAAGTTGTCCCTTTTTGACTCCCTGGTTCGTCCGACAGTTCTCTATGGTTCGGTTGTTTGGGGGCCTTCTCTTATTGCTTCTGATTGGGCTTCTATTGAGCGGGTTCAGACATTGCTATAACAACATATCATTAGATGTGAGAGACTGACCCCCCATAGTATTGTCTTGGTTGAGTTTGGTGCTCATCCTCTCAAACTAGCCATCATTTTTGACTTAATTTGGTTTCTTGATCGGCTTCGTGGTTTTATGGAGACAAGTGTTGATCGGCACAAATACTCTCATCTGGCATACTGTTTTTCGATGGAGATTACAAGATCCGACACTTCTACTAGGTCTCGATGTTGGTACGCCCAAGTCACCTCTTTGTTGGGTTCGATTGGGATTGAGATAGATCGTCTTCCTCCTTACCAGTTTTCGCTGGATGCTCCTACTCATCTGCTTCCCTCACGTCAAGAGTTGAATGAGCATGTCAGACAGGATATTTATAGATAGTACATTACCACTACCTGGAGTAATCCCTTGGGGGGTTTGCGACCCAGGATGGCCTTCTATGCTGAGCATTTTCTTGAGATTGAGGATGGTATTATTGTTAGTCCTGCTTATCTCTACTGGTGCTGGAATCATGCCTTACGGTTTTCCTTAGGCTCATTTAGAGTTGGTTCTCATTGCCTGAGAGCTCAGACTGATCACCATATGGATCGGGCTGATCAGATTTGTTAGTTGTGTACTTTGGCAGAGGTTGACACTAAGACCCATTTCATATTTTGATGTCTTCTTTACTATGAGATCAGAGGGAGATTTTCAGAGACTATTCTTCTCTTTTGATGTTCTTCAGCTATATTGATCAGCAGTGTCTTGCACTTTATCTTCAGGAGGCCACCCATCTCCGAGAGATTACTTTGCAATCTTTTATACCTTAGGGGCGTACCTCTGATTAGCTCATTACTGCCTTCTTCTCTCCCTTGTCTCATCCATAGGGTTTGAAAATCCACTACTTCTCATTCCAGATCAATCAGATACTGCACCAGTCTCTCTAGGCAGCGACAGTCCTACAGTGGTTCTTCACGGCATTCTAAGACTATGGATCGTTCACGGGTTTATCCCTCTATTACTGATTTCTTTGTGGCAAGGAAGGACTCTTAGTCTTTACCTTGTCTTCTTTCTTGTTTTGTCTCTTGCTTTTATTTCTTCACAGTCATCGTTTGGTGCTTCTACTTTGGCCGACTCTTCTGTTTGTATGCTTAGTCCCATAAACCGTGTTGGTTTTTCGTGGACATTAAATCTTATCTTATCTTATATTTTTCTACTTTTATCTTTGTTACACAACATACTTCATACTCAATACTTGTTCTTTATAATCAATTTCTTCCTTTTATAGTACTGATATTTATATATTAGATTAATAGGCATGATTATATATTCTCCACTGCCACACCACAATTCTCTTGTGTGTATATATATGTTTTTTTATATACGTTGCAAACTCTACTTTTGTAGAATTTGTGAAACCATTTGTATAGAACCCAAAGAACACTTGCATGCAAGATAACTTGTCACAAGAGAAGAATGGAGAAAAAAATAGAAAGGCTCTGAAAATATGAGAGGTTATATTATTTAGAGATGGAATGAATAAAATACAATGAGATCAATCCTTATAAAAGGAGATCGAAGAAACCCTAAAGGGGTGCATTTACTAATTATAGTAATTATTAAATGACTAAAATATATAACTAAGTTAATATTAAGAAAATGAATAAAGGTGTCTTAATAAAAACAATAAGTGAAATAACTTTAACTGCCCTTGAGATGAACTTAGGAAGAAGCTACAAACAAAGTGCAAGAAAGCTAACTTGGGTTTTGACAACAAAGCCATGTTAGGTACCCAATCACAACCAAATCTTTGAAAAATATAGAAAAAGAGAAAACCATGTGAAAAACTCTTCTCTAAAAATAGATGGAAAAAGAAGGTACAAATGCAATGTCTGAAGAAATTCTCTCAAAACCATAAGTGCAACCAACTCCCCCATGAGAGAGGATTGAGATTCCAAAGTCCCCTTATGTCGATTATCAGACCAATGTTGCTTCAATTTCATAGAACCCAAAGAACACTTGCATGGAAGAAAACCTGTCACTAGAGAAGAATGGAGTAAAAAGCAAAATGGTTGTGAAAATTAGAGATTATATTATTCGAAGAGGGAATGAATAATATACAATGAGATCAATTCTTATAAAATGAGATTGAAGAAACCGTTGTTACATCCCAAATTTTGACCCAATTAAAGAAGTTTCATATAGCTGTTGAGATTTCATGTGAAGTCAGTTGATAGTTAAAATTTGTTACAATCATGTGAAATGGTAAGATGGTTAATCGTTATAATTTCATATGAAGATGAAATGTTAGTTAACCGTTATGATGATATTTTAAAGCTATTTTGGGAAGTTGATTATTTATCATGAATTCATGGGAATTGAAAAGGCGGTTAGCTGTTATGATCGTTTATGATTAATAACTTGTTATGGTAATATGATTTAATCACAGAGAATTTCCTTGTAGGGAGCACGTCAAAGGGGTGGAAGCATTGTTAGAAAATAATTGGGCATAAGGGCACCACCATCACTGGGAAAATACGCATGAATCTTGAACCACTGTGGCTAAGGGTAGGCAACTAGGAAAGCAAGAGTATATGTTGGACGACCATGAGCTAACTTGTTAAATTGCATATCATTTAACAGTAAAAGAGATCACTGAGCATGAATTGAAAATTGAGCAAGTTTGTATCTTTGTAATTGTGTTGTTGGTTGGAGCTTTCTGGTGTATAAGCATGTCTTATCATATCGACATCGTGATACCTAAATATCTATACATGTACATACATATGTATGTGGACATACGTAAACCAAATATATATATATATATATATATATATATATATATATATATATATATATATATATATATATATATATATATATAAGGACGTATACGCACTTGATATTTGGCGTATACATAATAAATATATGGTTGGAGTTTACACATGTACATGTATATACATACATATATAGGTATCTATATATACCATGATACTATATACTAAGACAATATTACTATTTCTTTTACCTTGACTATGGCCTAACATTATTTCATGTGTGGCCACCTTTCATATTCTATTTTATTTTCCATTGGCCTTATAAGTTGAGATGGCCATTTTAAGTTATTTGTGCCAATGACTTCTTGTTGGTATTGTAACTCCTCCACCACCACCTTCTTGTTCTTTCTTCTTACCGAGCATGGATTTTCTTATATTGATTGAGACTCTTGCTGCCTTGAGATATATATACCTCAACCTGCTCCCAATCGGGAAATTGATCAATTTATATCTCTTCTTTGATTACGCGTGAAACTGGATTGCGGTCTTGTGATAGCGTTTGTGATCTTTGAAATGGAATCAAATTCTTCTCTTAAGTTTTAGAGTGATGAGGCATCTTCATCTCATATGATGGTTGGACCACAAACCAAACACCTAATGATGAGCCATGCTTGACCCACGATATAGGCTCAACTCTTGATGGCAACATTTATGGTTCTCTGGCATAGTAGTTTATTTACTCGTTAATGGTTTTGTTGAGCCTCAATCCTTGCCACTTCTTCATATATTTTCTAGATCACATGTTTTAAATTTTGTTATATACAACATCTGCATGGAATTAGATTGGTACTGATACATTTGAGTTACGTACCTTTGTGATCTGGGTCAGTTGTATTTGTATGCAAAGGCTTTCTTTCACATTGGCTGTACCTGCATACTTTCATATACCTCGGATATGAGTGCAACAATTGTTTGACATTGGAAACAGTCTGGAAAGTAATATAAGTTTCATTCGTAATGCCACAGACTGGACGTGGGCATAATTGAGATGACTGTTTTTTATAAACAATGATCAAATTCCACTTGAGGAACCACTCAAGAATTCATACATGAGGTCCAACATGGTTGAGATGAGGGGTGCGAATAGAAATACTCCTGCACAATAAAGTAAACATAAATCAGAAATAAATAATCACATCTAAACAACTAAGTCAGCTCATGGTAGTCCATTGTTTAGTTCTTGATGCCCAAATGAGTGGTGGGTTGACACTCTAGTACCAGAATGCTCAGTGGCTAGACAAGGTGTTCCATGTCTATTCCGAGTAGGGAGGGCCTTTCTCCAATGAGATTTGTGGGGATATTTTAAGGTCCGTGGTTGGGAGGTTAAGGCCCCAACAATGTTTCCCCTCTCCACAAGATGCGAAGACATGCACTAGACAAAGATGAGTTATGCATTCAAACATTTGTGGGTAACAGTTATTTTACTTTGATGATGTTTATACAAGTAGAAGATACGATGGATTGATTTATATCATCGACTTAGTTATTTCCTTTAATGAAAGTAAATTTTCTCGTCAATGTAATTGGTAACGAGTTAGATCGGTTGATCTTCCAATTGAACATGGACTATATCTATATGCAAGAGATAGGTTTATTTGATGAATTGTTATTTTAGTCTTCCATTTATGTGAATAATGAATATGAGCGTATTTTCTAACTGAGTGTTGTTGCCATAGTTAGCAATGGAAGGAGAAGGGATGATACAGTGACACCCTAAATGATATAATGGTGTTTGACGCCTTAAATGATAGTGGTATTTGATGCCCTAATTGATACATTGGTATTTGATGTCCTAAATGATGCAATGATATTTGATGTCCTAAATGATATAGTGGTATTTGATGCCTTAATTGATATATTGGTATTTGATGCCCTAAATGATACTGTGGTATTTGATATCCTAAATGATATAGTGGTATTTGACGCCCTAAATGATATAATGGTATTTGATGGTAATGGTGTTTCGATAAAGTGATATAGCTATCTGTTCCTAAGCGGCATATATGTATTAACTTGGGTTTTGCAGAAGCATCCCTAGACAGATTTCGGTTTTGAATTCTACGGTATGTAGATTTTTCCCTTGTTAAAATTATTGATGGTGTTTTATAATTGTTAGTTCTGAAATTTTCCATTTAACTATTTTGTAGCCATTAATCTCATTCACATGAACATAACTATTATAACTATCTTCCTATGAATATGTAGTATTAACTGTATTTCTTTGATATGTTAGTTTTTAGTTAAGACTAGGAAAAAGTGGTTGTTACAATCGTAAAGGGGTGCATTTAATAAGAATAATATTTATTAAATGCCTAAAATGTATAACTGAACTAATTTTTTTTTTGATCGGTATAACTAAGCTAATCCTTTTTTTTGATTTGTAATGCATAAGTTTGTAATAGGACATGAGAAAGTACATATTAATATTTGGTCCATCTTTGACCATGGCAATGCCATCAAATTACCTACTATCACCACCCAATGCTAACTCCAGTAAGGAGTTCACATTAGTATATCATCATGAAAACTAAAAACTTCCCCCTATACAAAAAACCTCAAAATAGACCAATATCAGATTTACTCGAACCAGGCAGCAACCTCCTCACGGGAGAAGTTGGAGATTTCCTCATCACCCCTCACACTAGATGCAGAGCTACCACTCCTCCATGTCGCGTTGCCACCCTCCAATTCACGATCAACCAACAACGATATATCAACACCCCCTACCACACCAACATCATCCAACCTAGACTCACCATCTCCCTTCAAACCCACCTTTCATCGTTTCATCGGGATCTGCCTTCGAACCAAGAGGCGACCATCCTTATCAACCGGTGTTGAAGAATTCACTAAGCTATTTTTTGCACCTTCCGAGCTCCTTCACTTGCCAAGACACACGCCACTGCACGAGAACGAATGAAAAATCCTAACTTGCACCTCCCCATTCAGGCTACTGGTGGTGAACCTTTGCTAGAGCACTGGAAGACCAAACTAATAGGGGCTGCAGCTTGCCCATACCTCCTCCAAGTAGCCTCCACGGGCGTTGGCCCATATGCAGCCCAACCCCAATTTCAACCCTACTCATGACATCCTCCAAACCCACATCCCATTTCAGCTCAAAATGGTTTTGGGCCCCTATCTCTCTATACTTTTCAATAGAGTGATTTGCACTTGGTTCCTGACTTCTTGGTCTAGGAAATTGATTTACCCTATTCACAAGACTGTCTTGTCTCTAATCCTAGGAATTACAGAACCATTATGATTGGGCACACGTTTGCCAAACTTTATGCGACAACTCTTAATGCTATGTTATCTAGCAAGTTTGACAGGAAAGGTTGTAGAGCTAGAGGTCAGGCTGGTTTATGAGCCGACTATTAAACCATGGACCATATTTTCACTTTATGGGCTATTATTGACAAGGCTAGACACAGAGTGACGAAAGTTTATTGCTGCTTTGTTGATTTTCAGAAGGCTTTTGATTCTGTTCCTAGGATGGCTCTTTTTGAGAGGCTTTGGGAGATTGGGATCTCTGAGATGCTACTTATTGCTATTATGAGATTATATGAGACTGTGGTGGGTAGATTTAGGACCCCTGAGGGTTTCTTAGATCCGATCCATAGCACTATTGGGGTCAAATAGGGCTGTCCTCTCTCCCCTACTTTGTTCGGTTTATATATTGATGAGCTTGAGGACTTCCTTTCGAAGTCATTGCTCCCAAGTGACGGTTGTTACTTACACCAGGTTTTGATCTCCATTCTTCTTTTTGCGGATGATGTGGTTCTCCTTGCTTCTTCTCCAAAGAGTTTGTAGAGGCTGCTTGATGGTTTGGCTTCCTTTTGTGATCAGCAACAGCTTGTGGTTAACCTGGGCAAGACTGGGGTTATGATCTTTAATTGCTTAAAGACTTCTCATCTTCACTTCTTTTTCCAGGGACAGGAGATTGACATCACTTTCGCTTACACGTATCTGGGGGTGAAGTTTTCTGGACCTCGATTCAATCTAGAGTTAATAAGGTATGGGTTCTCTTGCTATGCTTGGGAAACAATGTTTTAGACACCATTTTTAGTATACCTCATCCAAGTTATCCCTCATGGACTCCCTTGTTCGACTGACGGTTCTTTATGGCTCTGTGGTTTGGGGCCCGTCTCTCCTTGGTTCTAATTGGGCCTCGATCGAATGGGTTCAAACTTTGCTCTTACAACGCATCATTAGATGTCACAGGTTCACTCCTCATAGTATCATTCTTGTTGAGTTCGGCGCTCATCCCTTCAGTCTCGTTGCCATGTTTGATCTGGTCTGGTTCCTTCATCGTTTGCATGGTTTTGCAGATTTCGGTTGGTGAACGTGATAGATACTCTTACTTGGTGTATTGCTCTTCTGTTGCTACTGTGAGTTTTGATACTTGTTCTCGAGCTCGTTGCTAGTATGCACAGGCTTCTTCTATGTTGAGATCGATTGGGATTGATATTGACTACCTCCCTCCTTACCAGTTCTCGTTGAATGCCCCTGCTCATCTCTTCCCCCCACGGCAGGAGTTGAATGAGCATGTCAGACTAGATATTTACATACAGTACATTATCACTACTTGTACTAACCTGCTTGGTGGCTTGCGTCCAAGGATGACCACCTATGCGGAGCACTTTTTGGAGATCTATGATGGGATTATTGTTCGTCCTAGTTACCTATCTCGGCGGTGGTCTCATGCCCTGCGTATCTCCCTAGGGTCCTTTAGAGTTGGTTCTCACCGTCTTCGGGCTCAGACCGACCATCATATTGATAGTGGAGAGTGAATTTGTCAACTGTGTACTTTAGATGAGGTCGAGATAGAGATTCACTTTATTTTCCGTTGTGTTATCTATTATGAGATTAGAGGGAGGTTTTATTGTCTCTTCTGAGATTGTTTTTCTTTTTCGGATTTCTTCAATTACTGTGACTAGCGGTGTCTTGCACTCTATCTTCAGGAGACCACCCTGCTCCATGATAGTACTTTATAGTCACTGCTTTCACACTAGTATACATCTACTCAGCTCATTACTACCTTTTTCACACCCTTATCTCCTTTGCATGGTGTGAAAAGGTCGTCTAGTTCTACCAGTTCTTTTGGGGCATTCTAGGGCTGGTAGACCCTATACCAGCTTCTTGCACCAGCGACACTCCTCTATGTGCTAATAGAGACAGATCAGAGCTTCTATCCATCTACAGTTGTATCCTTCTGTGACTGATTTCCATTTGCCAAGAAAGGACTCCTAGTTCTTGTCTTGGTCTCTCTCTTTGTATCGTTTTCTTCTACTTAGTTTTGTTGTATGCTTTTCTTGGACATTGTTTGGTGCTCCTGTTGTTGTCAGCTTTCTTGTTGTAATCCTCCAGTCCCACAGACCTTTTGGTGGTCTTTAGTTGGACATTAATATTATGATCTTGCCAGACTCAATATTTTAGGCTTGGATTCGGTCACCATTAAAGCTAATGTCAAAAATAAAGAGGAAATGTCGAGATTTGACTTGGGCCTCTAATCAAAGACTAAGTAGTGCTCACCAAAGATCAATTTCAAAGCGTCCCAGGAAAACTCATCATCGAGCTTGAAGACATTCTTGAGACGTCTACTGTTATCGAACCTTCGAAGGAAGGGAATTGACATGTCGTGCTCAAAGAGAAGTTTGCCTCCATGTTCGAAGGGAAGAGTCACTGCTAGAGACCCAACTTGCTCTGCTTCTGTTGATTCAAGGAAAGAGACCTTGATAAACTTAAAAAATGATCCACTGAAGCCTTGAGAAGGATCTCTTTCCAATGATCATTTCATCATTGCGTGGACTTGCCTAAAAGCTTTACACATACCAAAAGCATGGAATCACACACATGCTCTGTCAATTCCACCTCCACTTGAATATTGGGTGTGTACTAGGGGCTTTTAATGCCTTGGTAAATTGAGGTCACTTGGGATGATATCCTTGAAATCCTCAAAAACTACGAAATTGTCCTCTAACAGGGCATTTGCACCTATCTTTGATATTCTATCCACAACATTATTAGCCTCCCTCAACACATGTGAGATTTTGAAATCTTATAAGTTTTCCAACAAGCAACGAATCTTCCTAATATGCTTGTTTAGATACCAAGTTTCCATCTCTCCTTTAGCTATACCATTGACAACCAATTGTGAATCCCCTTCCAGATGAATATTGTGGGCCTCGAGCTCTAGATCAATCAAAGAAGCTTCAACTGCTGCCAGGGATGTAGCCTTGTTGTTCATTCCATCTGCCACTCTTTCTGATACCATTGCCAAGATACTGCCGTCTTCACTTCTAGCAACTGCACCAATTCTCGAAGGCTTGTAATGTTCCGGTCATTAAGTAAATATTTAATCAAACCTTTGTTAATGGGCCGATTGATTTAGTATATCTTGGACCCATTTTTTATTTAATTGTTTCCGTAGGTAGGTGTGGCCGTTGGCTATCTTTGTACACCCTTGGAAAGGTTTTCCTGACGGGTATTTAAGCACAGTATGTAGGTAGTTGGTATATGATTTAGATTATTTCTTTATATTGCAAATTCCTGTTCGGATTGCTCGCCATTTCGGAAGTGAAAGATCCTCCCTACTTGACTATTTCCAGTTTTGGTGGGGTTCAACCTCACCCTATTCCGTTGCCTGTAATACTTTGCTTGAATGTAGCAAATCGGAGCACCATCTTGTTTGCAAATATTAACTGAAGGTTATCTGTGTTCAATCTCCATTCTTGTTCAGCTTTTATTTGATGGATTTTAGACTCTTAAGTTTGTTTATGGTTGTATTGATGGAACCCATCTAATTGTTTCTGTAGGTAGGTGTGGCCGTTGGCTATCTTTGTACACCCTTGGAAAGGTTTTCCTGACGGGTATTTAAGCACAGTATGTAGGTAGTTGGTATATGATTTAGATTATTTCTTTATATTGCAAATTCCTGTTCGGATTGCTCGCCATTTCGGAAGTGAAAGATCCTCCCTACTTGACTATTTCCAGTTTTGGTGGGGTTCAACCTCACCCTATTCCGTTGCCTGTAATACTTTGCTTGAATGTAGCAAATCGGAGCACCATCTTGTTTGCAAATATTAACTGAAGGTTATCCGTGTTCAATCTCCATTCTTGTTCAGCTTTTATTTGATGGATTTTAGACTCTTAAGTTTGTTTATGGTTGTATTGATGGAACCCATCTCCCATCCGTACACCTTCCACTACCGTACGGACCTTTGGCTTGGCGCAACATACATTATACTTGATTGTATTGCATCATAACATTTTCGTACAACCCTGATATCTCTGTCAACTGTATCGTACGGCCAGACCCACGACTGCTTCTCTCCCCGTATGACTTCCATACGTAGGCTATACCATATGGTCTATTCTCAAGCCTCACCACTATACCGCTTGACTCCAGTCGACACCCTCCATCTCACACCCCGCATTCCCTACTGTACTAACATCTGTTGCTATCGTACGAACCTCTGCTGCTATTGTATAGACGTTTGCTGCTACTGTACGCCAACAAAGTCTCCGATGGAAGCAAAACATTACAGTGGTATCAGAGCCTAGTTATTCTGCCAGCCTGTGGAAGTGAATTCAAGTTTATACCCAAAGGAGAAGGTGGAATAACCTTGTTGGTAGAATGGCAGATCATCAGGATCCTATGACACAACTCATGAATCTTTTAAGAGAGCTCAGCAAAAACGAAATGCAAATCAACGAAACCCAAAGGCTTATGTAGGAAATGCTACAAAAATTGGCCTAGGGAAAGACAATAGGAGAACAAATTGGGCATAGCAACGACTCTGTTTCGGCAAGGACCAACTTTCAACCCTCTTGCTCTCGACCCTCGCTACCCATCTTTCTTCCAAGGACGGAAGTACCATGCAAAGAAAGAGAGCCCACTTTGCAGAAAATGCAAGAAAAACTTTGTGAAGATTGGAGGAATGCGAATATGGAAGGTGATATATATTACAGAGATTATGTTGATCTAAGAATGAGATATTCAGGTGGGACAAATCGCAATTATTTAATGATGATCTCAGGAGAAAGATCGGAAATGTAAACTTATCACCATTTGATGGATCTGGAGCCATTACCGCATAGGCATGGGTTTTGAAGGCAGACACCTATTTCCAACTCAACTTGATGCCCAAAGAGGAAGCAATCAAGTTTGCAGCAGTCCATCTGGAAGGAGTGGCACAAGATTGGTGGCATCATGGATTAGTCACTCTTGGCCATGACCAAGTAACCTCTTATGTCGAGTTCATTGAGAGACTCATTGACCGGTTTGGTGGGAAGGATCCTAAACTAAACTTCAATAATCTAGCTCAACTAAAGCAAATAGGTATGGTAGACAATTACATCACTGAGTTCCAAAGGTTGTCAGTACTAGTCACAGACATCTCTAAAAGACGTTGAATCGTGTTATTCATGGATGGGTTGAG
The DNA here is from genome assembly GCA_028749045.1 of Cupressus sempervirens. NCBI lineage: Eukaryota > Viridiplantae > Streptophyta > Pinopsida > Cupressales > Cupressaceae > Cupressus > Cupressus sempervirens. The sequence goes on from CM053790.1 coordinate 323,770,481, forward strand.
AGAGCCTTTGAGAGGCTGGATTAAATGAAGCTATTAAGAAGGTGCGTGACATGGCCGCATCTTCCTCTAAAATTCATATAGCTACACTCACACCATCCCCTCAAGAAGACAAAGACAAGGAGCCAATTTAGAAAAAACCTCCGTTGGATGAAGACTCTGGGCAAGAGCTCCGAAGGAAAGAGCTCTGTTTCATGTGCAAGGAACCATGGTGACCAGGTCATTGCTGCCTTTGGAAGGGAAAGATTCATTACATTAAGGTATTTCCTATGATGACGGAGGACAAGTACCTATAGGGACTGGTGATGAAACTAAGCAGCAGAAGAGAATAAATGCCCTGATACAATAGGGGGCTCCATTGCTACCCTCACTACAGTGGCTGGAAGTAGTATCTTCAGGGTTCGTGGCACACTTCACAAGAAAGGAGTCACAGTCATGATTGATAGTGGCGCCACACTCAACTTCATCAATTTATCTTTGGCCACTAGCAAGGGCTTGCATGTAGTAGAGCATGGAGGATTGAAGGTTGAGGTTGTTGGAGGAACCTTGTTACCTTACACTTGTGTGATCCCACAGCTAAAAATTTCCATGGGAAACTATACCTTGACAGATGATTTCTTTGTCATAGATTTTGTTGATGTTGATATCATATTGGGCATCCGGTGGATGGAGATCCTTGACTAGTACACCCAAAGTTTCAAGAAGATGGACTTTTCATTTGAGATAGATGGCAAGAAGGTGTTGTTAAGGGGAGTGTCAAATAAAGGATCGAGGGAAGTCACAATCAAGAAGATGGAGGCCATTTTTTAACATGATAAGATCTCAGACGCGGCAAGTCAAAACATAAAAAACAACACCTTGCCCCATTCCTTGGATAATTGGCGGGCCTATCTATTGGTTGAGTACTCCAAGAACCATTTTGCATGTTGGTTGATGGATGGTGATATACATGATGAAAGATACAAAGTTATTGATGATACCATTTACTACGACAATAGGATCTACTTGGTACTTGACTCAAAACTGAAGAAGCTGATTACAAAAGGTTTCCAAGAATCAGATTTGCATTTTCTTGAGGACAAGCAAATTTTAGGACGGAAGGACTGTAATGTTTCGGTCATTAAATAAATATTTAATCCAACCTTTGTTAATGGGCTGATTGATTTAGTATATCTCGGACCCATTTTTTATTTAATTGTTTCCGTAGGTAGGTGTGGCTGTCAACTATCTTTGTACACCCTCGGAAAGGTTTTCCCGATGGGTATTTAAGCACGACATCTAGGTAGTAGTTGGTATGTGATTTAGATTATTTCTTTGTATTGCGAATTCCCGTTGGGGTTTTGGATTGCTCGCCATTTTGGAAGTGAAAAATCTTCCCTACATGGCTATTTCCGGTTTCGTTGGGATTCAACCCTCACCCTATTCCGTTGCCTGTAATACTTTGCTCGGATCTGGCAAATCGGAACACCATCTTGTTTGCAAATATTAATTGAAGGTTATTCGTGTTCAATCTCCGTTCTTGTTTGGCTTTTATCTAATGAATTTTAGACTCTAAGTATGTTTATGGTTGCATTGATGGAACCCATCTCCCATTTGTACACCTTCCACTACTGTACGGACCTTTGGCTTGGTGCAACATGCAATGATACTTGACTGTACTGCATCATAACATTTTTGTACGGCCCCGATATCTTTGTGAACTGTACCGTATGACCCTATGGCCTACCGTACAGCTAGACCCATGGCTGCTTCTCTTCCTGTACGACCTTCTTAACTCCACTGTATGGCTCCCATACGCAGGCTATACCGTAGGGCCTATTCTCAGGCCTCACCACCATATGACTTGACTCCAGTCAACAACCTCCATCTCACATCCCGCATCCCCTACTGTACGGATATCTTCTGCTACCGTACGGACCTCTGCCGCTATTGTATAGACGTTTGCTGCTACTGTACACCAACAGAGTCTCTGACAGAAGCAAAACATTATAAGGCCCCAGTTTTCCTTTTGATGCGCCATCAAGTTGATTTTGATCCATCCTTGATTCGGCAGTTTCCACTGTACCTTTTCTCTGAAACCTTGAAGAGGATTAACCCTCAAAGGCCCATTAATGGGCCTGGTATAACTAAGCTAATCTTAAGAAAGGAATCAAAGGTGACTTAATTAAAACAATTAAGTGAAATACCTTTTATTCTAACACCCCCCCTTAAGATGAACTTAGGGAGAAACTACGAACAAATAGGTACCAGGTCACAACCAAATCTCTGAAAAATAGAGAAAAAGAGAAAGCCACTTGGGAAAAACTCTTCTCCAAAATGAGATGGGAACAAATGCAATGTGTCAAGAGACTCTCTCAAAACCATAAATACAATGAACACTCAACTCAAAAATTCATGTCTATTATATCTTTATTTTCTTAGAGTCATACCATTCGGTATAAACACCTCTCGGAAAAGACACATATTCCCATTTCTTAATGGTTTCCTTTCTTAATAATTATTGTTTTTACACAGCAACTAAGCATCGCACCCTTTGTTGACTTATCACAATGTTTTCCCATTTACTAATCGTTGCCTTCATGAATAATTATTGTTTGTACACAGCAATGAAACATCACAGCCTTTGTTGCATATTTTTCACTACTTTATAGTTTGTTAGACTAATCAAATCTCTTATATATTGCTACCCTTACCCTTATTTTTTTCTCTTGTCTATAATTAAATTGACTTTTGTCTTAAATAAAGTGCTACAGTGACTTGTCATGATGACCTAGTTCGAAAAATCTCTAATCTTTATTCACCAATAAGTGATGTGGCAATCTAATTTGTCATTTTCTGAATGAATCTTTCAAACACATTTTTGCACCTTATCATGTACCAGGCTAGTTTTTTATTTTGTATGTTAATGTAATTGTTGACATGTCATCTGAAAGACAAAATTTTGTCTTATCTGATCTGTCTTACTGCTGGCCTGTCATTTGAAATTGACCAATCACTGTTCTTAATATTAAATCCATGTTGTTAATATAGTCAATGTCTTTTTTTATCTTCTTGATAGTCGCTGTTTTTTAAAATGCTGTACGCTAGTCTTCACATAAGACAAATGTTTGTCTTATCCTTATTTTGTCTTTTCTTTGAATAAGACAAAGTTAATTTTCTCCTCTGCCTTCTATCATAATCACTGCAAACAACCAAAAAAATATGTTCTTGATTTGGAAACATTTTCATTGCTGCAAAGCCAGCTTCATTGCTGCTTCCATGACATCAATGTTTACTGAATATGATTAAATACGACTGATGTATTCCTGTTTATCAACTTCAAGGTTTGTATCAACATAGTGCTATCTATTTTTTTATGCCACCTTCTTAACATCAAAACTACTTTTAACAATCTTTACATAGTGCATTTGACATCAAATATAGTTATCTCCATTCATATTCTTACTTTTGACCTTAAAAATAGCACAAGGAGCTTTCTTCAGGCATCAATGAAACTGTTTTGTCCTCTACACTTATTTCCATTCTTGACATCAATGACTATATTATCTTCTTGCCTTCTTAACATCAATGACAACATTTCCAACATGCAAATGGAGACATTCTCCTTATAAAGAGAAACAACTGAGAGTGAATTAGGAACTTCTTAAAAGACTAACTAAGAAAATAGAAAATACCTAAGAAACTAACTAATAACCTAAATGACCATTATTATAACATTACATACTTTATTACTCTCTTTTAGTGGTCATTTTACTAACTGCAAATAAAACATAGAAGGCTGCTCCCTTCACTCCAGAAGACTCTGCAACATGATCCTGTTGTTGAGACCCTCGTTGAATTTGCAAAAGTCTTGGAAATGACCAAGAGTACCAGATTTCGTCCACCTTAATGTGGTAACAAAGCTATCCCTCTGAGATCTACTGCTAAAACCAATAAAAGCCTGAAACATTGACTTTGTGGAAAACTTGACGAACACCCTAGACATGATTGTCAAAAACCACAAAAAACATTTAACGATGTTTGCCCCAACAACTCCAGGTGTGACCCAAAAAAGATTGCAAGAAACTATGATCTTTATGAAAAAAATACCAAACCCTGAAACTGAAGTATACAAAGCATCGTTTTTTGGAAAAGGTAAAAATCTTAAAACACCTGACATAAATTCATTGTGGAAAAATACGAGAAACCTCTCCTAATGAGAACCCATGATTTTTGACTTCAAAATAATGCAAAACTTAGAAATGATCTTTTAGGATGAAATCAAAAAAATAATCACAATATTTTTAGAGAAAATCAATCAAAAACCAATACAAAATCTGAGGGACGGATCATAGTAAAAATCATTGTTTTTGAGAAAAAATAGTAAAACCCTGTTACAAAATGATTGCCAAGGCAAAAAATTGCACAAAACTCAGAATAACTTTTTTATGGAACTGTTCCATAATATTTTAGGAAAAATTCATCAAAAACCCACCCAAAATTTTTTAAAGGAGAAAAAATTATTAAAATCCCACAGAGAAACCTTCATGGGGCAAAACATCGGACTTTGCATGGTAAAATACTAACCCATCAAAATAACGTTCATGCGCCAAAACATTAGACTTCATGTGGTAAAATGCCCTAAAATAATTTAAAAAAATAAAAAATCCTAAAAACCCACCAAATAATCTTTTTATGGGACAAAATTGTAAAATTCCCTCCCTCTAGCCTAAATTGCATAATTTTTTTTTAAAATACTAAGAAACACTACTTTTTTGAGGAAAAACGTGTAAAACTCACAATGACATCAAATGCCATTGCAGAAGGTTGCAAGCACAGAAAGAACTTTTAAAAAATGATGATCTTTTTGAAGTTTTCTACAAATTGCGGGCTTGGGGCAGACAAAAATCCGCAGAGAAATTGTTGCTGGGGAATGCCATGAGTTGTTGCCAACAAAGAAATGGAGATCACAACACAGATACTTCCCACAAAAATGATGCCAAAGATTCTGCACAAGAAAACACAGAAAAAATGGCTCTAAAGATGTGTAATGTGTTGCGCGAAAATGACTGCTGGAAACAAATCGAATGCAGCCTTGCTTTTGTGAATTAGAGGGCACAAATTGAACAAAACTCTCCAACGTTGTGATAACATTTAATCAGAGGAAATCATTTAGTCATCCATCAAACATCAATCGGGAATCAGGTAAATAGACTGCGAATCAACTCTTCCATTAATTCAATCAGTCTATTTTAATCATACAATTATCGAAAATCAGGTCTGTCATGCCCCTAATTTGACATCAGATGACCAAGAAACACGTAGTTTGAAAATTATGATATTAATAAGACTCATTGATTTTTTATAATCATGAAGCTTGATCAATGAATTCAGTTTCCACAATATTCTTTCCCTTCCTGTGAACCAACTCCACAATTGGCTGTTTGTACTCCTTAACCAATCATTAAGTAATAACCACAGAATCAACAAAGAGGCATGCAATTAGTCTTGAGGAGGCAATGGATTGTTTCGATAAGACACCTTTCTTGGGAAGGGGATAGGGGTTGTGACTCATTATCCTCCACCAATGACTATAAGGTAGAAATTCAATTAGGGGTATTATCGAAATGGAGGACAAGATAATACAAGATAAGAACAGATTATAATAATAGTTTAGAGCTGCAATCTGGGTATGAATATCGCTTGGTATCTATATTATATAAGATACCCATTTACAATTGTTGCTATTAAGTTACATATAGTTCAAAATTTTGATATTATGAGATTGTTTATATGTATAGACAGTATATAGGCATGTGAGTTGATAATCTGCATAACTCTGGTTTATATTTCATGGCTGATTCAGGAATATTATATTTATTATGTGAAATAATATATGTACTGACTGATGTAACCAGCCATGGCAGGGGAGATGAGGGGATCACAGGAGGGAAAATGGTGATGAGGTCACCTTCTAGGCACACCACCTCATGGTATATGACTATGGAGTTGCATGGGGACATAGAGGGACAAAGGGACTGCCTTTGGGCTTAGGAAGGGGGACTATCTGGGTTGTGAATCTTCCTTGCGACCTCTATCACGGTTAACAAATGCATAGGGCTGCTCAATCATTAGAGGTAAGATAGAAGGTTGAGGAAAACATTGATAGAATTCCACACTAGGTACGCTATCTCATATGTATGACATGGGCCTGAGGGCTTGTATATCTGCTCTTGAGCCTTGTCTAGTAGGACACTTGAGCATCTCATCAAATCGCTCCACCTTACCACTTCTATGGTGGAGACATCTTAAATCTAATTCAAGCAATTGATTTATCTGATCTACATTTCCAATATATGTTTATTCTTAACTCAAGAATGTCTAATTATTAACTATGACCATAAATGATTCCTAACTTGCTGCAGGTTCTCAATCAAAGCAAAATAATATCCCTAGACCCTACTTGCTTTAATATAAAAATCGTAATCTAGGGTAAAATTTTGGTACTCATAATTTGGGGAGATTAAATCAGCTCTAAAATCTGTGAGAAACATTACAAGGATAGGCAAATGATATTAAGCATATATGAGTTAGCTAACTAGATGCATATATCTACAGGAAACAAAGGTCAAGGGTCACCTGGCTAATAGAAGGGGACTGCAATATTGCCTTCTTTCATAGAACAATTAGCACCCATAGGAAAACCTTGCTCTCGCTTGACAATTAGGTAATTATTGACGAAACCAATATTGGTGATTTAGCTATCAACCACTTCAAACAAACTTGTGAGGAACAAGAGGCCAACAATCCCTCTATTCAAGACAAATTTCTTGACCACATCCCCAATGTGATCAACAAAGCTGACAACAATCTGCTTGTGGGACCTATCTCAGAGGAGGAAGTGAGGAAAGTGGTCTTTGCTATGAATGCCTATAAAGCTCCTAGGCCAGATGACTTCCCTTCAACATTCTTCTAGTTGTTCTGGGATATTGTCAGCCATGACATTGTGAGGGCTAGTAGTGATTTCTTTATAACTAGAAAACTATTGAAGACGTTGAACAATTCTTTCATTGCCCTTGTTCCTAAAGTTGTTGAACCTAAAACCATGAACGACTTTTGCTCTATAAGTTTGAGCAAGACTGTGCATAAGATCTTCTCCAAGGTCCTGGTGAACAAAATTAAGCCTCTTCTTGACAAATGTATCAATTGCAACTAAAATGGGGTTGTCATGGGCTGGCGAATTCTTGAAGCTACCATCGCCACTCATGAAATAATTCATTCCATGGACAAGAGTCACAACCAAGGTATGACTCTCAAACTTTATATCTCTAAGGCTTATGACATAGTTAATTGGGATTTTATTTATAAAGTGCTTGGAAAATTTGGTTTCAATGATAAATTGATCTCCATTATCAAGATTTGTGTTGAAATTGTCCAATACGTTGTTTTGGTCAATGGTTCAAACTGGGGATTCTTCCTTCCTCACAAGGGCCTAAGGCAAGGAGACCCTCATTCTTGATACCTTCTCATATTACTTGTAGAGGCTCTCAATGGAAATTTTATGGCACACTTGCTTCTTCTTTGCCCTCATTGTGCAACAATTCATGGGACCTTGTTCGGTAGATCTTAGGTTGTAGAAGCTAGAGAATGGAAAAAACTCTTACAAGACTATTCCACTGCATATGGGCAACACATCAATTATAAAAAATGTAAGCTTTAATCTTTCAACACCAAGGAGGACCTACAAATCAAGATTTGTGGAATCATTGGTTGTTAGAAGGCCAACCTCCTTGATATCTATTTGGGCCTCCCCCTCCTGTTAAGGAAGTTACCCTTAGGATTTGGAATGGCTTTTTGGAGAGAATTAAAAGAAAAAAAACTGGTCACTTGGAAGGGTAAATGCTTGAATAATGCTGGCAAACTCCAATTACTCATGACCTGCTTGTTAATGATTGTAGCTTCAATCGGATGATTCCAATTGATGAAATCAAATGTTTGAATGACTTATAGGCCTTTAACATTTGATATCTATCTTTCACTATTATTATCACGGAGCATTACTATTATAGATAATAATTTTTTAAGTAGATATAATATATGTGTGTGTGTGTGTGTGTGTGTAATATATATGAGATATATTCTACTTATATATATTATCTATATATATAAATTCTTATCATATATTATAATCATGATAATACATTGACCAAATATCATTTGTGATAAATGTTAAAGCAATAACTAATATGAGTTAAGATATTAACAGGAGACATGTCTCTACAGGAGACATGCCTCTTTATAGCATATACATATTCATTGAAAGTGTAACTTGAAACATACTAAAATCAGTAAATGTTATTACAAGTTACAACAGAGATACATCATATCATCTTGTGTAGAGAGCATAACATTATGCATCTAGGAGACAAAAATTAAAATTAAAATTTCCCAAACTTAAATCTGATCAAACTTTAACATGGTATTGAAACAGCTTCCCTACCAGGTCTGTGAGACTTCCTTATTGAACAGTAATTGTATTGAGATGTTTATATACATTTCCAATTTGCAGTGATGAAAGTGCCATTAAATCTAAACAGAAATAACAATAATCATTCAAGTTCAAAGACAGTGAATATATTTTTCAATTTAGAGGACTCTCCGAGAAAATTTTAAAGAAGTAAAACTGATTACACCTGGGCAACAATCATATCAGTGTTATCAAAGACAGTGAATAAGTGTGATTGTTTTCTTAATATCGGAATCTACGTTGACAGAACAGTGCAATTTATATTTACAACATTATAAAAAATAATAAACAACCAGGTTCTAATCGATTTGGATTAAACATGGTAATTGGCAAGGAATGAAAAAAATAAAGATAATAAATCATCAAAGCATCTGAATATGCCAGTTAATGTTCAATGAATATAACAAAAACTCTATTGAAAGAATTTATATCATTGTGTGGAGTCGTTTTGCCTGGACAAAAGTATTGTCAGTTTGAGGTGCTATTGTATTTCTCATGACCTGGATGAGGACCTGGTAGGGAACTTTAGCCAATTTTCAAAAGTTGATTGACTATCTTTGATTTGTTTCTTGGAATGGTGATATAAATCTGGACGTGTGGAAGGCACATATATATCAAGTTTATGTTGCTGTAATTTATATGTGTTCTGAAGGAAACACTGCTGTAGAGATGTTTTAAAGGAGGGCACTGAGATGACCTATCTGTATTCTGAACATGAGCCTTATTTTGTGCTGGGCAACTAAAAGTATTGAAAAATAATCCTGTATTGTTGTGTCTGGATTTTTTTGAACCATTCCTCAGGCGATAGCAACTTCTAAAATTAAGTCTGTGATTGAGAAAGTGTGAGGTGCTGACAGATTTAAGTGCAACAAGTCATACCACAATCTGAAGATGTTTGTAAAGGGAGCGATCCTTTAATTCTATCAATATAGTATTTCATATTTACTAATCAGGAGCAGTTTGGACAGTGATTCGTCGTTGATATGGACAGTGACTACTGTTGTCTATTGCAGACCCTGTCTAGACAACTTCCTTAGTTATTATTACAGAAAATAAGGATCTGGGCACGATGTACGTGAAGGACTACAATTTTCATTTGTTCAAGATAATGAGTTGCGGCCTTAATGTTAAGGGAAATATATTCATTGTTGCTAGTGATTAAGGTTCTTGTAAAACATTTTCCATATACAGCTGAAGTATTGCGGCGAGCTTTAGTAGTTTTGGGGCTCAATAAATGGTTGTCGTGGAATGGATGCTGATGATTGCTAATCGTACTAGTTGGAGATATATATTTGGCATGATTTATGGTGACATGGCTCTTATGTCTATAATTCTCAGATTTATCCATTGATGGCATCATCCTGTATGTAAATCAACAAAGCAGTGATACTTGAGACTCCTTCAAACTTGTATGTAAATCGACAAAGCATTAGTACTCCTACAAACTTGAGAGCCAGAGTATCCTCATTCTAGCACAGTGCTTGAAAATAAGAGATATGTATACAATTCCAAGGATATGATGCTAGGGCAATTTGGTGTTTGTCTTAGAGCTCATCCTCATTTAGAACCTGCATGTGAGTTGATTGGGATGTCAAAGGATAGCATATTTAAAGTCGAGGATAAGCCATGTTCAATGACCACGGAAAAGCTCATACGAAGAGCTCAGCTTCTTGATACCAAGAACCATATTCTGAAGGATGAGGTGTAGAGAACAATATCAACAATTAATCTTCTAGTAGTTAGGCATGATAGTAGGATGGCCGTCTTCAAATTGAAGAGAGAGGGGCTTGCCAATGTTGTCTTTAAGGACTGAGTTGAGACATCTCTCGAAGAGGAAGAACCTATACAGTTTATGATTAGTTTCTTTGAAGAGGAGGAATTAGCATTTAGAGGGAGTCTGGCAAATCTATAATGGTAACCTTGGACAAGAAGGTTTGAAGGTTGATATTAGATTTCGAGGGACTCTGACAGTTCATTATAAGCAATTTTGGATGAAGAAGGTAAATGATTAATGCATTTTTTTCCATAAGGGAAAATTTTGAGGTACAATCCCTAACTATAATGCATTCTCTCTACGTGGGGGAATTTTGTGGGATAGGCCCTTACTATTACCCTCTAATATGGTTCATGTGTCTGACACCATGAGGAGACCTTGTGAGAGTCATTGGTGACTTTCTTTGTACTTTTGATATGAATATCCTTGAGGTGACGATCTCACAATAATAAGACACTTGTACACTATTACCTCATTGTGAGGTGACGATCTCACATTGATGGTTGAGAAATCCATTATGGTGAGTAGTGCATGAGGTGATACCCGAGGACATGTAGTAATGGTAGATATTGTAAATCCATTATGGAGGTGCGTAGAACAACATTGGAATTGGATGGAACTAAATAGAGAAATAAAGGCTAAAATACTAAGAAAGAGAGATATTCCTAGGTTGCCTCTTGATTCAGAGCCACAATTCCCCTTGTTATATCACTAGTTATTATGTCATGCATTGGATTTGTCCACTATGGAAGAATAAAAGTGACTTCAGATTAGTCTTAAGTTGCCAGGGTGACATGACCTTCATTGGAGTAGCTTATATCAAGAAGGATGTTGATAAGCGTTTGCTCTTGAATAAGGAGATAAGTATATTCTGATCATTATATCTTTAGTATTATCTTTATTTGTTTTTTGTGGTCAACCTCCTATCTCTATTTCTATATATACTATAAGAGCAATTTGCCTTGATATTTTCCTTTGTCTCTGGGGATGTTCTTGCAGGAAAAGAAGAATGGTACATTAGGCATGCTACCAACATATTGTGCAGGACTCTATCTTGTGATAGTAGCTCCAAGTGGTTTTTGATCTAGGATTCATTAGTCATATGTTGATCATACTAGATAAAGTGAGTCTATTGGAACAAGGTATCTTCTATGAATGGAATTATGAGTATTCTTCCTATGAATGGAATTATGAGTATTCTTCTATAACAAGAGGGAGCCTAAGATTTCATTAGAGAAAACCTTGGACAAAGAAGTTAGAAGGTTGATGCATGCAATTGAAGCTTCAGAAGCGAACCACATTATCTTTAATGTCTAGTGTTGCCAAGCTTGAGGATAAATCTATAGTTTAGTACATTCACTCATGTTACTATGAATCAAGGTATGCTTCTGTGAGAGAGGGAGCATATAGAGGATATGCTTGTGTTGACCTTTGAGATCTTGTTTATATTTATTCAGAGGGAGTAGACCATGTTGAGATGGATTCTCTAGTGATCAAGAAATTGTAGCACTCAAAGGACCATGATTCATGAGATAAAGTTCCATGTATGTAGACTGAAAGGCCTTTATGTGAATGCCTAAACCATAGATGCATAGTTGGAATGCTATTCATTCAAAATACATTTTACTGGAGATCTGACAATCGATATTTTCTCCAAGCCTTTTGCCAAAGTGAAGTTTGTACATTATTGAAAGCAAGCTTGGAGTAAACAATCAAAGCCCTTATTGAGAGGGAGCCTCAACATCAATGATTACCTAAGATGTACTTTATGTTCTTCTTTGTAAGGGATAAGTTTGAGGTGAAAACCCTTGTTCCATCTTTTGGGAATATCCATGGTGGATCCTATGGAGCCCAAATTTTTGTCAATTTTAGGGGCTCCCATTTGATCATTTTCTCTCAAACATTGATGCTGGAGTCATACTTTAAGAGCAAAGATGAATATGATTTTGGAACTCATCACTCCTGTTATGTGGTTTGTCATCGGTATCAAAAAGGATTGTGAAAATAATGTCGTTCTTACCTTGGAAATGGTTGCAAAATATATGCAATTGGATTTGTGCATTAATTGAATAAATTTTTCAACTCTTTTATGTCTTAAGAAAACTATAATAGAGAAATGACATAAATATAGAGCCCCAAATCAAAGTTGAGACAACAACAATATGCAACGGGCATTAGTGTTGCATTTACAGTCCAATTCGTTTGCATTCTAATAAGGAGCTTTTTTGCTGACAGGAGCATAATCTACAAAGATAATCAAATCTATATAAAAAAAAGTACATAAGCACACAACCCATTATATATGAATATATAAACATGATGCTCAATGCATAAGATATGAAAGTACTCTAAAGATGTCGAGAGTTATCTTGCACTCACACTAGTCTCATATTCTCTGCTCGAAGAGTTATCGCATACGTAAGGCAAGGGATGTTTGAAGGCTCACATCGATGGTGTTAGCCTGAAGCAATTCGAAAGGAAACTTGATGGTATCATTGTTCTGGTTTTAATGTAATGACCTTCATGGATGAAGACCGCATAGTTTAGTAGATGATGTTGTATTTTGTCTATTGCAGTGGAAAATAAAGCCGCTGAAGCAAGGAGTTTTATATCAGTTGTCATCAATCATTGATAATTTTTCATTTATTTAGTAATCTACATCTAATGATATTTTATATTCTAGTGTTTGTTTTGGTGATGACAAATATGCCCATGGGCTTGCAAATTACCTACTGTGTCTTTTCTTCTATTCACAAAAGGCAGCATTAAGGATTATCGTCATGATCATTTCTCGTTTTGGCTATGCGATATTCATATTACCAGATGGTGCCTCAATCGCGAATCCTCTCTAAGCCGACTTTTTAATTTTTGCCAAAGACATCTATCAAAATATGATGGTTAAGGGAAAATAATAGAGTTTTGTGCTTAGCGAATGATGATTTGAATCCATTTTGAGTTATCGGACACTTGTAACCTCCAAGTGGTTGGTTGGGAGACATGTAAAGACACCGTTTCATCACCACACCTTTTCATAGTTTATAAATATGATACAAATGGAGTAAAGATACAATACATACACAATATTTTAAAAATCCTAAAAATCCTGAGCATTCTTAAATTGTTCAAATATTTTTGATATATCACTTTCTTATTGGCAAAGATCAAATGATTGAACCAAGCTGGCAGATGTTGGGACATTAGCAAACAATCTTTTCTGTTTTTTGGGATTGAATTGCAACAAATAGAGCATCATCATTGAGTGTCTTCGTTGCAATCCATTTTAGGCATATCAGTAAGGAATTTTATTATATTTATTTGCAAGGTTTTAGAAGTTAGATATTATATAATTCTGTCCTTTATGATCATTTTCTATTTTCTGCAAGTGATTTAACACTGGATAAGTGGATTGAATCATTTATAGCTTTTCAATTTTGATAATCACAAATATCGTGAAATATTAAATTGTTTTTGTATTTGAGTCTATTTTGTCTTTGTGTGAGTTAAAAACAATATAGACTAGTTTGAAAGTACATAAATGTAGTTGATTTGTCGCATCTTGGTGATTGAATTATTTATAGTTTAATATATTAAATTTCATAAAGTTGTACGTTGAGATTTATGATATTGACTCTATCACCCCTTTCAAATTCTGGCACTAGTCGTTAAATTGCTTATAATTCCTAATTCATATGTTGGCAATCATTTTGTATCTTTCCGTTGAAAGTTGATAGATATATTCACGTGATTTAAAACCCATTATATCTTTTCTTTTCAACCACTTATATTTATATAATCATCAACTTTGTTCTTAACTTAGAACTTACCAGTTGAAAGTAATCATATTTCAAATATATCATTCAAGTCATACTTATTTGAGCAAGGTACAAGTTTCCTAGAATCTCTTGCCATTTCTAGAGACTCTCGTTACATTTAAACCTATATGTTTTACGTAATCTTGGATTCAAGTGATTGGTTCAGGAGTAGGTGCACCTGCCTTGGCCTTGCAAAGCCAGAAGCGTAGGAAACTCAAATTACATCATTCAGTTCCGTCAAGTTGGCCATAACCGGTTGGATATCCAACCATCAAGTTGGCAAGACTTGTAGGATTCCAATCTGTGGTTTTGGAAACTAACAGATCCACGCTTTGATATGGTTCATGGTGAATTTCATGTGATTTACTATATGATTTTGTAAAAACATCATGAAAGGTGGCAATCTTTCGATGATGTTTGATTGTGGTTACTATTGTAAGGTGACAACGTTAACAATAGTTTCACCTGCTATCATGATGGATGTCATATGGTTGATGTCTCTGGAGATCATGATAGTTCATATCTTTTATGTAATTAAGCAGTGTGCAACTACAATAAGTTATATTACTGAGATATGCCATGGTGGATACTATGAGATGCAGTATCCATAGACATTCCATGAGTAGATATCTTCTCTAGTTGACATCATGAGATGTGATGTTATTGAATATACCAAGAAAAGATCTGAGTATGGTGAATATCATATGATTGATATTCTTGGCATACCATACTCCTGCTAATACCATGAGGTAACAATAGTACATAGTGTTTGTTTATTTGGATTGAAATCATCCTCCCTAGCTAAGAGGGAGTGTTAATGATTGTAGCTTCAGTCAAATGATTCAAATTGATGAAATCAAATGTTTGAATGGCCTATAGGCCTTAAACATTTGATATCTATCCTTCACTAGTATTATCACGTAGCATTATTATTATTGATAATTTTTTAAGTAGATATAATATATGTGTATATTATAAATATATATTATCTATGTATATAATATATATGTATATTATATAGGAGATATATTATACACATACATTATCTATATATAAATTATTATCATATATAAATTATGACCATATATATTTATAATCATGATAATACATTGAACAAATGTCATTTATGGTAGATGTTAAAGAAATAACTAATTTGAGTTAAGCTATTAACATGGGACATGTCTTTACGGGAGACATGCCTCGTTATAACGTCTACATATTCATAGAAAGAGTAACTTGAAACACATTGAAACCATTAAGTGTTATTACAAGTTGTAGTAGAGATATATCATATCATTTATGCATCTAGGAGACAAATTTAAATTTCCTAAGCCTAAATTTGATCAAACTTTAACATGCGTATAGGGTATCTCGATGTATTTCCTCTAAATTTTCATAGTCACTGGAGCTATGGCTAACAGACTTGAAAAAATATAGGGAACCTTTTTGTGGACTAGTATGGTGGAAAAGAAAAGAATGACACTTGTTAACTGGGATACGTTCTGCCATTCCAAATCCCGAGGAGGTCTTGACATCAGAAAAATCTCTAATCGTAACAAAGTGGTCTTGGCTAAAATGAGTTGGTACCTTACTACTGGTAATGTCGAGTGGTGTAAAATAATGCAAGCAAAATACTTCAATCAAGGTTATTTTCATTGGGTCCTTGACTAGCATGGCTTCTTACTGGGTCTAAAATATGGCTTGCATCATTAAAAGAAAATATCTCTTAAAGGAGGGCTTTAAATGGTTTATAGGAAATGGTAGAACAATAAGATTTTGGGATGACAAGTGAATTAGGAGCAAACCCCTTGCAGACACAAACTACTCCCCACTTATGTACCATGCTAAGATTACTATCGGTTCCTTCGTGGCTGACTTTCATCCACAAGGTTGGCTGAATAAATCTCTCGCAACACTTTGACAACAAACCAAACTTGAGTACTTTGGCTTCGAATCTCCAACAACTTTTGTTTTGGGTTCGTCTACCTCTATACTCTAAGTAGGACAAGCTTATTTGATCTCTTCGAACTTTAGGGGCCTTCTCTATTAAAACTACTTATCTTTCCTTTCTTAATCTCACTAGTGATCCAACCAGTTGGTCCATGGTTTGGAATGACCAAATTATCCTCAAGATTAACTTCTTTTGGTTGACTACTATACGTGGGAAATCTTAACACTGGATAATCTTCATAAGCGTGGCTTTCAGATTCCTAACCACTGCTACCTTTTCAAGTAGGAGATCCAACCTATCTCTCTCTTATTCATCCTTTGTAAATTTGCTTCTTATATCTGGTAGAAATTCTTTAGAAGCTCAAAATCTAGTGGGTCTTCTAAACTAATGTTCACCAATTTATTCTTGATTGGAGATGCCCATCCAAACACCCTCTTATCAAGTAGTTGTGGATGCAAATACCCCCACATGTTTGCTAGTGTTTGTGGAAGAAGGAAATAATAGATGGTTAAGGGACCAAGAGCAATGTGCTGATGATGTGTTGTTTGTCCTCTATAAGTTCATTCAAGTGAACTTCTTTGTCAACAAATGGAAAGCCCAACACCCCCCTCCCCCTTGTACCCACCCTCTGGTTGGGACTCCTTGTTCTCCTCCAAGAACTTCCTAGGAGATTTCAATAAGTTTGACAATTCTAAGAAGATTGCCTATGCTACTACTCATTGGGAACCCCCCTTTTCTCCCTAGTGTAAACTTAGCTTTGATGGTTTTAGTAGGGATGGTTTGGCTGTGAGAGGAGGCCTTGTCAGAGACCACAATGGCTTTGTGATTATTACCTATGCTAGTCATTTACACAATTATACCAACAATTAAGTTGAAGGCATGGCTCTCTTACATTGGGGATTCACACTCTGGACATTGAGTAGGATTCCCAATTGATCATTTAGGGTACTAAAGAGTCCTCTTCTATGGGATGGTCCCTGTATGGAATTATAAATGATATCCGAAGTCTCCTAAATGGATTTAAAGATTTCAAGTTGGAACATATCTATAGAGAGGGCAATTTGTTTTTTGACCACCTGGCCTCAGTTGGGATCGGTTTAGATGACATTAGATGTTGGATAATGGAAATTCTCTCCCTCAAGAATGCTAGCACTTATGAAAAATGAAACTTGCTCACCCTTACGATGGTTTGCATTATGGGTTTCTATTTGTTGCTTATGTGGTTTGAGCTATTTGGCAGGCTCATGTTCACATACCCGTTTAAAACTTCCCTAATTTTCATCTGAATTTTTCACATGGTTGTACTTCGAGTACACGTGTTCAATGTAATCATCATTTTGTGAAGAATTGGCTTCATTTTCAAATAGATTAGGGGTCGATAACTTTTTTGGCAAGTATGATATCCACCCCAAAAATCATGTGTTTTCCAGATTTTCTTCTAGTTCCCTCATTTTTGCCGTACTCATACGTGAGTGTATTGATAGGCTTGAGCTAGATGATGATATTTTATGTATTTGTATTAATTGCATTTACAATCTTCATTTATTTTGCCTCGTTCCTCACATCTGTTCAAAAAGTCAATTTTTTGGGTTTTTCTCTCTTCAAGTCTTTGTTAGTGTAAAAACCCTTCATTGTGTCCGGTTAACTTATTGCTTGCTCACCATGGGTGGTGATTGTATCCGTGTTGATCAACAAAATACTGAAGATTGGAAAACTAATGGGACAATTTGGTACATTTGTAAAGAGGGTGGTATTGCCTAGTTCATGGAGTAATGAATGGGCAAGCCGAAAATCTTTCCAAACAGTTTTTGGGGTCTTGGAATGAACGAAGAGTCACTATGGGGGGCGCCTGGTTTGAGGTAAACATGGATGTTATAGCTAAGGCGATGAGGGCCTTTCCATAGAGGGTCGCAAATGGAAGAAAATAGTACAAGTTGTAGACTGTACTAGCTTAAATTAATTCTTTCTTTCCAAACAGTTTGTGGGGTCCTGGAATGAACGAAGAGTCACTATGGGGGGTATCTTATTTGAGGTAAACAAGGATGTTATAGCTAAGGCAACGGGGGCCTTTCCACATAGGGCCGCAAATGGAGGAAATGGTGAAAGTCCCAGACTCTACTAGCTTAAATGAATTCTTCCTTGTAATTTTAGAGGTGAGTTCTACTGTAAGCAACTTACTAAACCTTGGGACTGTGTTTGCCTCGTCATCATGAGGTATTTCACGTTTGAAGATAGGTTTGGTATCTACTGCTACTATCACCTCTCGTTTCTGAAACATTTCTACAACCACATTTACATTTTCTTTCCTCTTTATCTTTTGCAGTCTCTTGAAAGTAGGTCAAGCAGGCTATTGAAGGGGAAAACAGGGGAACAAATTTTTTCCATTTACCAAAGTTCAATGCTTCATCCCCACCACTTCTATCTTGCTCTGTGTCCTCCTTGCTAGATTATTGTGGAAGGGCCACACTCCTCCCCCCAGCCTCTGGAAGCCCTTCTAACACTCCTAGCCCTGGCCATAATGTGGACACCCTTTGAACCAGTCGTATCACCAAACACTCAAATCTTAAAATTAATTTAGAGTCCCCTAAGGAAAACGCTAGGGGTAAAGCATGGAATAAAAACAAGAAGAGTTTGACCGCTCCCACTAAACCCAAAAGCCTTAAAAAGAGTCAAATGGGTACTTTGATGTTGAAATCATAGAAGAAACAAATACCCATGCCACTTTAAACACCTTAAAGGAAAACCTAAGAAAATAATTGAAAAAGAGGCCTCTAATATCGAGAATGAGGATTTTGAGGAGTCAAGTAAGGAGGAAGTCTCAAACACAAGCTCTAACAACAGTTCCACCCATGTCTCTGCTAGTATTAAATCTGATCCTGTGGAGCCCAACTAGGATATGGTGGTCGCAGAGGCAGCTCCTCACTGATAACAAAGGGAAGTCTCCTATCATAGAGCAATCTATGAATGAGACCCCACCTTTGGATGACATGGAAGCCCTGAAGAAATGGCTTGAGGTGGTGGAGGCTAAGATTTGGGCCGTTGGCGGGAAGGTTGAAGACTAGATATTGAACTGTACAATGTTTGCAGGTTTGCCATTAAAGTCATGCACAATTCGGCCACCTCTCTCTATTTGTTGCAGGTTGCCAATGAGAAGAACTCTAAGGATGTAAAGGAGCAAAAGGACCTTTTTGATTTGCTCATGGAGGATTGGGTCACCCTTATGCGGACTTCTAAATGAAGAAAAATAAAGTTTAGGGCCTTTTGTTTTTTTGGGTCTAAGGTTTTTGGATTTTCAGGGTTACCATGGCCATGTCATGGTTAATTATGTTATTTTGAATTACTGCACTTATACAATTACTTGTGATGTCCCTAAGAGGACTATGTTTAAAACTGTTGTTTTGGTGGTTTACTTTGCCACTATTGACAGTATGATAAACTCTTTGATTATTTGGTTAGTTTATGATATTAGGATAAACTTAGTTTTTTTGGCTAGTTTATGAAATTATAACTACTATTCTGGTTTACATATTTAGTACCAGTTATAGTTTAGTTGTTTTAGCTTTTGGTAGTGATGCTTTGGTGAATAACAATGTTTAGTGCTGTTGGTTCCTTGTTGAGGTTGTTAATCTGCTGACAATGTTATAGTTTGGATCTGTGTTTTCTTGCCCTTGTTCTGCTCCATTACTAACAAAAAACTAACTAGAGCAACATTGCTTAAGCTCTTCCAATCATGGTTAATTATTATTGAGTACTTTGAGAAATGTATAATCAAATGCTTGGCAATTATGGCTCTCTGAAGAACTTTCTTTATTCCATGCTTTTTTATGTATTGCTTTTGGCTTTTGAGATGGATCATGATTCATATTCCAGTGGAGTTGAGCTATAGATTAAAATTGATATCACTAACATGTCCACGAAAAAATATTTTAGCTTCTTTTTTTGTTCCTTGGCATTTCTAATGGTTTTCTTCTCATCAGTATTTATAAAAATTGTGGAAAATGTGCAATGTAGATTTAAGTAAATATTTCTTAAACGTTGTAATAGTATTTTGCATTCTTCAATGCTATAAATGCTTCATGATGCTTTGCACTAAAGGTTGCCTTTTTGAATATTCAAGATTCAATATTTTCATCTGTATGATGCCTTAATGGCTTCTTTCACAGATTGGAGAGTACATTGCTTCACATGGAGGTGTTGTTACAGCTGAAGAGCTTGCTCCATATTTAGATGTTTCTCGAGTAGATGAAGACCAGGTATAATTAATGATACGCAATTTTTCAGTAGAGGAAGAAGTTAGTAGAATGCCATCATTCGACTATTTATTCTTCATGAAATTTAAGCATGTTTTCTGTTATACTTGCCTGTGCTAGATGCTAGCAACAATCTGAATTGTAGCATAATCTGCCACTTTATTCCATTAAAGTAAGTTTTATTTTGTAATTACACGATCAATAAGTATTTTTGAATCTTAGTAGCCAACAAATATTGCAATTGATTCTCACAACCCTAAAATCAAAACCAATACTTGAGCACAATCTCTGTAACCATATCAAGTCCTTCTAGGTATGTGTTGTAGCCATGTCCTTTACTTTGTTGTAGAATAAACAATTGTGAATCACTAATTACCCAGTCAACTAAGTTAATTACTACTTCACCAAATAGACAAAACACATAACTATTCATGGGCCTATTGCAATCCAAGTCATATATGTCCAACATCTTGTGCATTTCACAAGTCTTATAACTTAATTAATAATATTCCTTGGAAATATCTAAATACCCTATTAATATAATTCGAGTGCTCTCTACCAAAGCTAGACATTGTAATAGCCCGAGTAGCTCACACTATTGTAATGCTGGATAAGATTGTTTTTGTTTCTAAATGTCTTGCAATCTTGTGTTTTTTAAGAATATATGAATGTTTTGGTGTATAGCAAATACTGAAATATGAAAGTAACTCACAACTAATAATGCCAAATATCAAATTCTGAACACTCTTGCAATTAATGACTTGCAAATTTATTGCCTCACAAATTGAATATTACAATTAAATATAAGGGGAACCTGAAATGTTTGATAGAATTCCAATTTGCAGCAGACTGAACACATTCCACCTTGAGCTTTAAATGACACCAATCACAGCCTGTATAGGAAAGGCCCACATCCTTCAGCAGTTACCAACAACGCCAACAATGGCACCAATGGCACCAATATTATAGCCCTTTAAATGCTCAGATAATGGCATTAAAAACCAGACCTTTTATCAGTTTCTAGATGCCCAGATTTGTGATTGCAGCAGCTTGGGAAAGTGCTAATAATGATGTCTGAAACCTACAGCCATGTGGGAATAAACGACACAAATGCTATCCAAGGTTGCCCAATATGTATCACCAGCAATTAAAAAATCCAATGCCAATATGCAGCAAAGATTGATGCTGGAAAACAGAGATGTGAAATGCCCAAAATGTGCCTCTATATAGCAGATGCAAATACCAGTAATACCCCCCATTTCCTTCACAAATTCAGCCAACTAAAATCCTTTCCTTATAAACAGTAGCAACAGTCAGGAGGAATGACAAATCGTTTACCTCAGCAAAATTTGCCAGGCAATTGTAGAATAATTCTCAGAATTGAATCTACAATACTTCAGTTGTAGATCACAAACCCTTATACTTCAGCAGGGGCACAAAAATTCAGAACTTCAAAAGTGTCACAAAGACAACAAAGAAAATTAAGATAATCAAATGATCGGATGCTTTCCTCATCAAATGGGCTCATATTTATAATCTCCAAATGACATAAGTTTCTCAAATGAACTACACTTAAGAAGCTTCCTCAACACAACATTAAAATATAATAAAGTGCCATATAATATAATTATTAGTTACTTTTGGCACCCAAAAGTGACCTTTTCCAACATAACATAATATTCTTACACACAAGGCCACTGTTTCTTGTGCCCACAATTTAAAAATTTTCATCCTGGTTCCAATGAGTCATGATACTGAAGTGGCCAACGTACAACACCAACAAAAATAACAACCTCAACAAATTTAGATGAATAATAATAATTCACCCGTCTTGCGAAAATGACTGTAGAAGAATCATAATCAAAATCTGACAACACTGTAGTGATCCTGATGAAGAAAGACGATGAATGAACTTGACAGGATGACTTACTATAAATAGACACTCCCTCCAAGATTCTTGGAGCCCAAATGAGAAGCCTGAAATAAAAACTAAGAGCATCACTCAACGCCTCTGACTCAGTTGAGCTCATTAGAACCAACTATTTACTTACTATATATAGTAATTCCCTCAAATGGAGCCAAAACACACCATAGGCTGTTGGAAAGCTTGCAACCCCACAACTGAGACCGTGAAATCCCATTGTCACCTCATGAGGGTCACGATAGTGAACTAACCAAGCCAACTGCAGGAAGCTGTTAAAAATGAGGACATTACAGACATAATAATTATTAACATTATAATGATTAAATAATAAGATCTTATTATTAAATAATGATAATCAAGAAAATATGTTCTAAATTTAATTAATATTCATAGTTATAAATATCAATGAACATAGGATTACAATTTAGAACAGCAACTGTATTAAGAACAAAGCAAGATTAATGAGGACAACGATGAACTTTGTAAAAGACACAGTACGGTGAGCATGATAAATTAAAAGAAATGGCCGCAATAATGATAATTATTAATCATTAGATTAGTGGTGATTAGATAAATGGTAATCACTAGATAAATAAATGGCGATTACGAATTGATTAGGATTAAACATTTGTTATTAATAAAGCAGGGGGCTATGTTTAAGAAGGCAGTGTTGGCCTTTTGAAGATTATTAAGTATTGAAAAGACATGTCTCTTTGAAAAGTGATATCTATTCTAAAGCTTGTATCTCTTTAGTTGAAATGCGGATATATAAGAGTGTCAAGCAGAAACAACAGGGAAGAACATGGCAGAAGCAAGAAGAATACATATCAGAACCACTGACACATTACTTCAGATCAGCCATTATATCAAACCATCATTTGGATCATAAAGTGGCTCATCGCACGCACAAGACTGATGAATATCTGGAGCAGCGGTAATAGAATCCATTGCAGATCTCTATGATAACAATTAAGTTGCATTGTATAGTTGCCACAAATATATCAAAATTCCTTATAATTTTCCAATCAGTATAATATATATACTATCTCCTCATATATTTAGATCAATCCTTGCCACAATAGTGTTTATCTTCCATTGATTTGGACAATCACCATAAGCATCATCAGACAGAGAAGTTATATTATGTCATCCATATTCAATACAGTGGCATGATTAATCTCTGATGTTGTAGATGATACCATCCAAGGGTGACTTCCATTTGGATGATTGGAGTCTATGTAGAGAATATGGTATTACCAATAATGAGCTTTGAGGATTCATGGACCGACATTCTCTCAAATTCATCTAATCAGCAATCTAATAATCCATTCAGCATTTTTATATTACAGTCAACAATATCCAGGCATCAACCAGCACCTGTTAGATGTGTAACCCGAGATGGATTGTACAGAGTAATGCAGAGGTAACTATTCAAAAATATTGCATAATATATATGAATATTATAACATCAATGCATGGAACATATAATGCAATAAATGGTAAAATGATATATCTATTCATAGCATAATAGTCTCAAACATTAACTAGATATAAATAGTGATCAACAGTTGGTTAAGACTGCCAACTATTGGCAATTGGCACTGTTTCAAAACAAATGTTTTATTACATTACTCTTAACTAACAAAAGTATTATTGATGGCATAACTGCCTCTACATCGTCCGTCCCACAAAATTTGTTGTCTTCTAGACAATAGAAAATTAAAATGAGGAAAATCATTATTAACAAATCTATTGGGACGAGTGAGAGGGCATCTAGAGTAACTGAAGTGGTGGGCGGGAATTGTTGATGCAAAATCGTCAAGTCTCTATCTTCTATCATTTGCTTCTTACACACCACCTTCAACAACCTCAAAGCATTTCATGAGATCCTTCTTGGCAGTCCCTAGCTTTTGCTTCTCGACTTGTGCTATCCTCTCCTAGGAGAGATCACTCTCTAGCTCATGCACTCTGGTGTGTAGGGTAGTATCCCTTTCAAGAGCAAGGTATGCTCCTCCGCCTTACAAGCCATCCATGTAATTTTCTGTAGCTGTAAGAATGTATCACTAAAAGTCTCCACTCTAGCCAGGGTGCTAATCATCACCATATACCCTCTGTGTCCTGCCGCAATATGTGGCATACTCCACGCTTGCTCCTTCTCTTATACCTCCATCTTCGACTATCCTTCCTGTTTGAGGCATTCATTGAATTCTATATGACGCCCTTCTATCATGATCCTTAATAGTGCCCCGACTTCCATAGTGATAGAGCCCATATCAACCTCCCTTGCTTGGTATGCCTATCTCGTGTAGCTGGTTCCATAGCCTCCAACTCCACTAAGAATTGTTGTGCTGAGTTTGCAAATTGAGGGACATTTATCTCCACTTTACCACCTTCTGTAGCTCCCACTTCCTGGTCGCCCATATATTGACTCCCTTTGTTTATCAGAATAATATCTAGTTGGGCTTGGTTGGCTTCCTCATCTTGATTTCCCTTTATCAAGGCGGGTGAGGGTGGTGGTATGCCTTGCACCTCCATCTGAAAAATTGCCACCAAGTTGTTAGCTTTTGTATCCATATCTCCACCCTCTTTTATTTCTACCATCCCTACTAGTGGTGGCTATGGTGCTACTGAAGTAGTTACAATGTTGGCTGGGGTGACTACTTTTGTTGGAGCGCAAGGTTCCAGAGCAACCACAAGTTCCACAGGTTAAGCTCTTTTAATTCCATGCGAGGTAGTGATACAGATAGTGTGGGCTCCTCCTTTATGTGTTATGGGATCTACTACATTGGGATGGGTAACACTCTCTTTTGCACTCACTTTGCCCCCCATGGAAAGAGTGGCGACCTTTTTGCCTGAGATATCACTTCTTGTATCTCTTCCCTTCGTATTGCCATTATGTATAAGTATCGTATCTTCTTGTGCAAACTCTATATTTTCCTTTGCAACCTGTATACTTTCCTCCGCTCCCTGAACCGTATGACAGTGATATGGGCTGTACACACTATAGGGATGAGGTGTTCTATGGGCACGACTCTATTTCTACAAACAACACTTTGCTTTCTGCCCTTTCCTTTCGTACACTTCTGCTCCTTATCCGTAAGTTGCTAGTTTTGTTTAGCGAGACCACCTGATCTACCCTTCCTACGATTTTTGTATTCTTTTGTCTGTACATTGGCTTTGTTCTATTTCATCCATACAACTCCCTTATCCTGGATTTTCTATTCTGTACGCCTCTTTGTCAATCACATTTGTACATTGCCTTCTACGTTGCTTTGAAATTTCAATTTCTTTCGTACATGTCATAGGGAGAAGCCGATGTTTGCCCTTAGTTTCCTCCATATAGATCATATGGAGCAGGCGATGGAATTTCTTTTGCTTGCACAGTTCAACTTCTACTATATGATGTACGATTGTATTGCCTCTCCTCTCATTTCTTCCTACCATACGATGTACACTTCCTCTTCTCTTTCTCGGTTTCTTGTTTATCCTTGCCAATCTAATGGAAAATCTTGGACATATTCCCAATTTATTGTGCTGCTTAAGGGTTAGGGTTTTACTGGGACATTTCCTTTTTACTTGGAAGGTTAACGCTTTTGTCTTTGTATTATTTTTGATCTTCTATTTTTCGTTTTGTTTCTATTTTCCTTATAATTCCTTCCAACATGAGTCTTTTACTTCCTTATTTTTCCAACCCCTTTTCCTTCTATTCCCATCTTTCTAACCTTTATTTTTTTAAATTTTACTCAAAAGTTTTTTTTTTTCAAAGTTACCAGACTTAATTCCTTTTGTTTTTGCGGTCCTTGTTATCCTTGTTTAGTCTAGAAATACTTACCCTTAAATCTTTTAAGATACTTTTTCTTCATCCTCAAGACTATCTTTTCTAGGTGTTTCTGTTTCGTGTTTCTTTGTGAGCCCCTTTACTTCCTTCTTTTGTCTTCTTTTTATGCCTTTTTCTTCACTATCTCGTGCCTTCACCACCAAGGCTTATTGCCACAAGGTGTCAGGGGGGTGTCTTATATCATTGACTTTCACAATACATTCCAAGGTATTCCAAGTAGATTTTTTTGTCCCTAGAGGGGTTGGTTCCATTCCTTCAAAACTTTGATCCACGTCTGCTGTTATGTGCCAAGTGTGGAAGTGTTTGCTTGCCAGATATGGAAGTGCTCATATGCTAGAGTTGAGATGGATTGCACAAGATTGCATAGTACTAGAAATATATGAACTACAACAAATAGCATGGGATAACATAGAATAACATTACACCATAAATGACAGAATGATATATCTTTCATAGCATAATCGTTCCAACATTAATTACACCTTTCACTTGTTGTAGACTCCAACATATAGACTTGACTCGTTTGGTTAAGTGTCCAACCATCACCAATTGACGAAACAACTTACACCCCTTTGAAAAGATGTTTTATTACATTAACAACAATCAAAAGTCTTATTTAACTATTCTTGGTGTAATTGCCACCTACATCATTCCCCACAAAAGAAAAAAGTTGTCTTCCAAACGATAAGTATACATAAATTAATATTAAGGAAAAGTAATGACAAGAGTGCAGAAAATCACTTGTTTTGCAAAAACTCAAAGTTGTAGTGTAGTTAAATAAGGAGGGGGGGGGTGGGTGTCTAAGGGCAACACCCCTCATAAGGTTGTATGTTAGTGCCCCTCGCGGGGTTCTAGAGTGGGCTTAGTTTGTGCCCCAACGAGGTCGAGGGGCAATGCCCCTTGCCAAGACCAAATTTAACACCTTTAAAACCATACAAAACTCCATGGTGCACATCATGTTCTTGATTTTTTTGGTGTTTAAAACAATGCCGATGAAGGAAAAATTAGAAGTTTGAGAGCCTTCTTGCCCCTTCCTTGCGCTCCTTATATTTTGTTGGGTATGTGTCTCCATCCCCCTCTATCTTTGCTACTTCCAACATGCGGCAACTTGGCTGGAATATCTCATGATCCTCCATCTGCTAGTGGAATAATTCATTAAGGGAACTCATTTTGTCCTCAGAGAAGCTACCAAGCCTTAGTACGCCTTCCTCATTCGATTCCATCCTTCCTTCTTCACCTTACTCTCCTTCCTCAAACTCCAAGTTTGATGCCAATTCCTGGCTTATTGTTTGGCATTGTAGATCAATTTCATATCTTTTCCCTTTGCTTTCAATGGATAACATGTTCTTCTTCCTGTTATGGTTGTCCTTTTCAATGATCAACGATTCTCTGCCAAGTAGAGCATCGTATCTCTTCTTTTCTAGGGTGATGCTGCAAAATCTAAGAATTGTTGTGTTCCAACAGCTACTTTCTGGGCCATGAGAGTGCCAAGTGGTTTTATGCCATGTTGGTCCGCTCCTACTAGATTGAAGGTAGGTGTCCATACGGTCTGTTTTCCGAGAGCCTTCCATGTTTCTTTGGGAAGTATATTTACTCTAGATCCTACATCCACAATAGTATTTGTGAATTTATGGTCCATGATCTCCATTTCCACTATGTCAGGTGTTCTTATCTTGAGCATGAGCAACATCGGATCCAGGGGTTGAGGTCCCCTTTGTGGAGTACTTGTCCTTCTGGCTTCTTGTCCACGACCTTGTCTTTTCTTGTCTTGGTATTGTTTTCTTCTATGCTATAGATTGCTACCATCAATTACAACATTTGTTTTATGATGTTGGCCTTTGTTGCTGACCATACGAAAATGTTTGTTGCCTCTTGAGTTTGTCTTTGTTCCTCTTCCACTGCCAATTGTGCTTCCTTCAGCCTTTCCTTTTCACTTTGGGGATCAGGGTATGGGGCTTTCTTTGCTTAAAGTTTGATAATCGCCATTACTTCCTTTTCTGGTTTTATGACTTCTAGCATGTTCACTACCTTTTTTTTCAGAGAATCAACATCTTCATGGTTCCCCGACCCATAATACAGACATAGCATGCTTCCGCCACTTTGGCATTCCCGGGCAAAGTGTCCACACTTGTTACATCTTCTACATTTTATCATTGGGCAACCTTTTGCATCATACTAGATATGGCTTCATAGTGTGTTATTATTGCTTCTACTTTTATTATTTTGATACCCTCTTGGGGAGGCATTGGAAGTCGTAGTTCTTGGCTGTTTGGCGGGTGGGGTTGCTTGTTCTATGGTTAGGAGCACTTGTGTTATCCTTACCTTCAAATTATACAAGCACTCTTTCATGGAGTGTCCCATGACTTGACATATGTCCCAAAACAATTTTTTGGGGCAATTGGTTCTTGTGTGCTCTTTATTTTTGTATTCTATGCACTATTATTGTTTGTTGTCCTTTGCTTCTTTTCTCCGTTCATCTCCTTCATCATTTGCATCATATCCTTGCGGAGTCTAAGGATTGTTCATGATTCCCTGTTACTATCTTCGTCATTGCTATCATCACTCACTTTTCTTTTGTTTCTTGACGTTTTGGTCTTGCTTTCAATATCCATTGCCTGATTGCTTGCGTCCTTGTATGTGAAGGGAGTACCACCTTCACTTTCCTCCAAATGAAGTGGGTTAAACCCTCTATGAACCCCTATTGAGGTGGGTCTTGGGTTGGGGAGGAGTTGCTTCATTGTTGTGGGTTTTTGTAGGTGGGTGTTGTTTGTTCAGCCTTTGATCCTCAGGCCTAGTCCCTTCTTTTTGTGCTGGGCTAGCATAATGTTAATGTTTTATCTTTTAGCTAGTTGTTTTGCCTTTGCTTTCGTTTCTTCGATCTGGTTGGGTTGGAGGCAATGTGCCCCAACCAGTTTGGTTGTTGATGGAAGCATTGTTAAGACTTCTGCTTTTGACAGTTTCCTTTAGTTGGTGTGGAGTCATCTGTTATGTTCTCTGATTAGAAGGAAGCTTCTTGTTTTCAAGGGCTCCTTCTAGTGGCTGGATGTTTTTGGTTTCTGTAGCAGGCAGATTTTGGGATTTTCCAATCACTGGGTGGGATTCAAGTATTCTAAGGTGTAATGGGCACCCTAGAAATTGCTGAAATAATAATAGTTCTCAAAATGATAAAATCAATACATGGCAATGTATTCCAAAGGCCAAACCCCAAGGGAATGACGTCTAGAATGTTACAAGAGAGGATAAATGTCCTCTAATGCCAAGAAAGATATGTGACTCACAAATCCAAGCTCTTATCAAATGCAATTCACAATCATCCGATGCTAAACAATGAGACTCTCACCCCTATTTATCCTTTTCCTTCACCCTTCTAGAAGGAACTAAAACATTAATTAATTGCATTTACTAGAGGCTTCCCCCTTCTAATAATTAATGCATTCTCTAGAAACTCCTCCCTGGCAATACAATAATTAATTGTGCTTCTAGAAAATTAAATTACTAGAGGTTTCCCCCTTTCCAATAATTAATACACACTCTAGAAGCTTCTCCCTTGTAATACAATAATTAAT
This sequence comes from Cupressus sempervirens, assembly GCA_028749045.1. Lineage (NCBI taxonomy): Eukaryota > Viridiplantae > Streptophyta > Pinopsida > Cupressales > Cupressaceae > Cupressus > Cupressus sempervirens. The sequence continues at coordinate 323,800,099 of CM053790.1, forward strand.
TAAATTAATTAAATATAAAGTCACCTTTTAATTTTTAATTTATTTAATGACTTTATAAGAAATTAATTTAACTGCTAAAGTGGGGACATTATAGTCCGCCCTCCTTGAAATTGCTTGTCCTCAAGCAATCTAGCAATACAATGAACTTCGACCTCCACTCGGATCCCAATTGAAGTAGTATGTGACATCTCTGTGGACATAAACCAATTGCAAACAAGCATTATTAGGACCAACCACATGTCCTGTAGCCTAGCACCCAAAACTTGTGTTGATGATGTAGAAGTCAAAATGTCACCAGAAGGTAACTCCGTAGATGATCTTTGTAACCTTTTCTTCTTTGTATCCACCCACATAATATATATTGGACTAGAGTTGCCATCATCACCAACATGCATTGAAGAAGATGTAATGACAAGCCAACCAGATGCACCCATGCTAACTGTATCAACAATAGGTGTAGCCACATCGAAATATGTGGACATAGGAACAACACTAACTGTCACAACAAAAAACTGAACTAGCTCTATAGTTGATGAAAACTCATAATTATCAACATGTGTGCCATCATTAGAGCACACATCAACTACGACATGCATGCTGCTAAACTCCTCATTAGATGGTTCAGTTGACACAGTAGTGGCTACTGATATGACTACATCCTCGCATTCTTCTAATCCCACTATTGTTGCATCACCATCCCCTGACAAAGCCTCATATGTGGACTTCGGCACACATGACTCAACACCAGATTGTGAATCAATAATACTAAAGCGTAAACCGACATCTATTGACTTTGTTGAAACACCCATATCATCAACATCATAGCTAGGTGGCTCTATATGTGTCTCGATCCCACCCAAGGAATCAACTACCTCCTGCACTGGAGCAACATACAAATCATCAATATTGATGCCCATCTGTCTAGCCATAAGCTGCAACATCATATCCATTCACCTATTCTGCTCATGAAATGTATCCAGTAACCTCAACATTACATTTTCCTGATCTGGACCGGTATTCCTATCATCTTGGTCACCCATACTGCTATCTTGTTCAAAGAATATCTCCTCTGTATTTGTATGACTGGATTGTATGTCCCTCTGCACGGATGAACTACCCTATTCATTCTGCAAGTCTGAACTCCTACTTTGTCTTGCTTTGGTATTGCGAAAATTATAAAGCCCTTGTCACATGCTCAAACATAGATGTTGAAGATCTCCACAGGATGGCAGGACTTATATCTCTGATACCATTGTAATGGGCAGCTCTAATACCACTGTAATGGGCACCCTGAAAATGCCCAGTAACAAAACCAACTAATGTCTTTGCATAGATTTCAATCCACATAACATGAACAAGAAGGAATTTATGTAAATTGAAGACTAAATTGCTGCTGAAATAATATTAGTTCTCGCAATGATAAAATCAAGTACATAGCAATGTATTCCAAAGGCCAAACTCCAAGGGAATGACGTCTAGAATGTTACAAGAGAGGATGAACGTCCTCTAATGCCAAGAAAGATATGTGACTCACACATCCAAGCTCTTATCAAATGCAATTCATAATCATCCGATGCTAAGCAATGAGACTCTCACCCCTATTTATCCTTTTCCTTCACCCTTCTAGAAGGAACTAAAACATTAATTAATTGCATTTACTAGAGGCTTCCCCCTTCCAATAATTAATGCATTCTCTAGAAACTCCTCCCTGGCAATACAATAATTAATTGTGCTTCTAGAAAATTAAATTACTAGAGGTTCCCCCCTTTCCAATAATTAATACACTATGGAAGCTTCTCCCTTGTAATACAATAATTAATTAAATTAATTAAATATAAAGTCACCTTTTAATTTTTAATTTATTTAATGATTTTATAAGAAATTAATTTAATTTCCTCTTATGCTCCACTTAGCCTTTGGAGAACGTGAAGGTTAATAGATGGGGTCATTACAGTGTGCCCTCCTTGAAATTGCTTGTCCTCAAGCAATCTCAGTCCTGTTTGCTGTAGCACCTGCTCACTCCCCCAAGTAGCATCTTCCTCTGGTAGATATCTCCATTTGACTAAATATTCTTTAATCAACCTGCTTCGCAGGGTCCTTTCCGTAGTATCTAGAATAGCTTCAGGTTTTAATACGAGCTTTCCTTCCTCATCTAATGGTGGTAATTCTGCTGAAGGCACAACTCTCTGACCAATGACTTTCTTAAGCCTTGACACATGAAACTCATTATGCACCTGACTGCCCTCTGGAAGCTCAATCTCGTAAGCAACCTCGCCCACCTTGCGAATCACTCTATAGGGGCCATAAAACCTAGGCTTCAACTTCTCTGCTCCGCTTTTCTTGAGTGATGACTATCTGTATGGTTGTAGCCTCAAGTAAACCATATCCCCAACCTTGAAACTGTGCTCTATCTGGTGTTGGTTAGCATACAATTTCTGCTGATTTTGGACTTGTTGTATATTCTCCTTGAGCACCCTCAAAATATCCTGACTATCCTGCAAGAAGTGTTTTGCTTTGGGCTCTCTACTATCCCCCAAAACCAGATCCATGAAACTAGGTGCTTCATAACTGTACAGTGCCATGAATGGAGTCATCTTGATGGACATATGATAAGTGGTGTTATAACAGTACTCTCCCATATGTAGCCATTTGACCCAAGCCCTCTGTTATGTAGTCACATAGTTCCTCAGATATCCTTCCACCCATTTATTCACAATCTCTGTCTGCCCATCTGTCTGTGGGTGATAACTAGTGCTAGGTGTAAGATCTGTACCACACAACCTAAACAATTCTTGCCAAAAAGTACTCATAAATTTATTGTCCCGATCACTAACAATGAAACTAGGTAGCCCATGTACCCTGAATATCTCTCTAAAGAAAAGATCGACCACCTGTGCTATTGTGTAATTAGATGGAATAGCAAAGAAGTGAGCAAACTTTGTTAGCCGGTCAACTATCATATAGATGCATTCTTTCCCCTGTACTCGTGCTAACTCGGTGATGAAGTCCATAGAAATACTTTCCCATTTCCTATCCGGAATGGGCAAAGGCTGTAACAACCCTGTAGGATATGTGTGCTCCCCCTTGTTCTGCTGACAAATTGCACACTCTCTGACATGCTTCTGAACATCATCCTTGAGCCTTTCCATGTGAAGGCCCCTTTCCTGGTAAGGTCTGAAAATCTCTTAACAAATCTCTCGTAAAATCCGCAGAGACCAAGGAATCCCTTATGCTGTGTAAGATTCGTAGGAGCAGGCCAATCAACAATAGCCTTAATCTTTTCAGGATCTACCCGAACTCCATCTGCGCTGATGATATGCCCAAGGTATAGTAGATTAGTCATCCCAAACTTGCACTTAGATTCCTTGGCATACAGTGACTCTTTCTCCAAAGTGGACAGCACCATCTTAAGATGTTGTAAATGCTCCTCCCAACTCTTACTAAAGACTAAAATGTCATCAAAGAAAATCAAGACAAATCTCCTAAGCTGCTCCCTAAATACCTGATTCATGCAACTCTGGAACATAGCAGGGGCATTGGTTAGCCCAAATGGCATAACCAAAAACTCGAAGTGGCCATAGTGACACCGAAAAGCTGTCTTCTCAATGTCCTCCTTCCTCATCCTGATCTGATGATACCCTGATCGTAGATCAATCTTTGTAAAAAAGCATGCACCATGTAACTCATCAATCAGCTCATCTATTCGTGGGATGGGATACTTGTTCTTAATGGTCTTCTTATTTAATGCCCTGTAATCGATGCACATGCACATCGTCCCATTCTTCTTCTTTACCAACACTACTGCTGAAGCAAAGGGACTCTTACTAGGCCTAATATGCCCTATTTCCAACAAATCCTTAATTGTCTTCTCTATCTCATCTTTATGTTTCTTAGGATGACGATAAGGAGTAATCATAACTGGTTTGGCTCCCTCCTCGAGCTCAATAACATGCTCTATCCCTCTGTCAGGAGGAACCCCATGCGGAATCTCGCCAAATACCTTAGTGTGCTGTCAAGTATCTCCTAGATATTTGGTGGTTGACTCTTCACCTGTGGCTCTTGTGAAGTTGGCATAGTGAAACATTCCGCTGCCCACTCTATGTTATTATGACGAAAAAGTCTCTGCATTCTCCTTAGGGAAACTACTTTGCAACTCCCATCTGAAAGTCCTCTAAGTACAATAGTTCTTCCCTCATGCTGAATCCTCATCTCCAATTTTGCTAGGTTAAGTGTGAACTCTACTAGCGAGGCCATCCATGTCATGCCGAGGATGACATCATAGTCCCTCATGGCACATGTTTGAGGGATTTCACCAGTTTGGTCAGATGGCTCAGGCAGCCATGTATTCTTTGTAGTTTTGGTTTGGGGATTCTCAAAACCCCAGTGGTCTCTATTCTGTAGAACTAGTTTATGTGTTTTGCCAGTCCTATGTGCTGATTTTTCCTGGGACAGTCGGTTCCAACTTTGACAATGTCTCTTTGGGCTGCAGATCGCTTGTCTTACTTGAGCTGCTAGACCTTGTTGTGTATTATCTGTGGCAGAGTTTCATTCTGATGGGGTTCTAAATCCCTGGTAAAATCTACTTGTACGGGGTTTTGGGTCCCCTCAAAACATGCTTTTACCCTAATTGAAAACTTAGATTGATTAAACCTACATGTCTATAAAGACATTGGTACTTTATTATTCCATCTAAGCAATATTACAAATCGGTAGCCTTTCTTACATAGCATCAGGGAAGCCGCTTCACAATTGATATGTCATTCTTTAAGCAATAATACCTCTTTACAATACGTTCATTTGTGCCAAACTAAAGGATTGGGTATCAATTATAAACATAAAAGAAATTTCATGGAATTGAAATATAAGAATTAAGTCCCATATCGCATAACACAAACAGGGGACATTGCATTGAACTTCCAAATCCGATCTCAATGAATTAAACTTTTCAAGCACAGTAAGTATAATCAAATTATCTTTTTCATGTGTTTGGCTAGCTTGGACTGTAACATTATCCAAATATTTCTTATAATCTGGTGGTGACTGGAACCCTTTTTTTGGTCTGGCCACAGACAGTAATTGACAATTAAATCTGCAGACTACTACTTAAGTTGATATTACATAATTTTTTATTTAACCATTTGTAAGATGAATGTTTTTACCTCAAAATTAGACTTAAGTTTGTTTTAGATTTATCACCTCTCATTTTGAAATGAAATTGGTATCAAGGGCCGCTTCAAGATTTTCTTGTGTTTCTTATAATACCTTTTTTTTTTATTATTAATAGTAGATATATTTAATTGATGGAAAGATATGGTTTCAATTTTCTACGGTGATTGTGTTAATATAATAAATCTTAAGATGTGTTTAGTCCACATTATATGCTACTATTTAGGTTTCTGGATTCACTTGGTTTCTTTTTTTGGTGCAGGAGGATGAATCATATGTTTTACCTGTACTGCTACAATTTGATGGACGCCCAGAAGTTGATAGCAAGGTGAGACAATATTTCAGTTCAATTTTTTGAGGAACCGGTCAACTTAATTGGTAGACAGCATGAATACTCGTTTATATTAAAGATCGTTCAGAAAACAGAGAGTTTTACTCAGCATGAACACTTGTTTATATTAAAGATTGTTCCCAAACCAGAGATTTTTACAATATAAGGAGCTGGAGCTCCACTGAAGGCATACTACATTTCACTTCTCCAATAATGGATTACATGCTAATACTGAGTAGCAATTATGTCAGAAAAAAAACCATCCAGCTTATGGCTATAATTGCTTGCAGCAGCACCTAACATTACTGCTGACTTCACATTTATCACACTCATAGCTCTTCATAGGTGGCTCAATAAAGTTAGGAATCACATCCATAACAACTAAATGGAACCTCTCTCTTGCATCCATCTTTGGTGGTCAACTTCAACAGGCTCTGAATGTTATGTTTATCTATGTATTGCTGTAACATCTTCAGCTTCTTCCCTGTGGGAAGAAGTGAGCACTCTTGATCTCTATTTTAGTAGTTTGTTAACAGTTGTCTGCCCCTCCTGCATTAGGATCATAAATCTGTCTTTAGGTATCTCAAAAATGGTAGAGACCTGCAAAACAACATTAAGAAAGGTGACCTCACTTCAGAACTCAATAAGGCACCTTCTTTGGCCTTGTAAAACTTCTTTGTTTCTTTTTTTTGAGATAAACCATAAAATATCATTAGTCAACACAAGTCGAAAAACATCAAGATCAACAGAAAAAAACATGAACTACAATTTCAGACCAATTACATCTTTTTTTTCTCACCCAATGAGACCCCAAAGAAACGTTGTCCAAACAGAAAAAAAAAAAGTGGCATTCACAAAACAAATGCTCAATGTTTTCCACCTGGTCACAAAGAGAACAAGATGTAGCTGGAATACCACAATTGTGCAACACAGTCAACAACCAGTTTTTTTAACAAGAGCAACCATCTAAAACAGGCTATCTTAGGCTCTTCAGATCTATGCCGAATATGATATAATCTAATTGACTAACTGGACTCAGACGAATCAAGATTTCAGGATTTATTTAACCAGTCAGAAACATCCTTCATGCCATATCATATCCCCACTACTGACAAACCTCACAGCATGCAAGTTGCAGCCAAAGGCTTGGGCGATCAGCAAATAAGACCTGTGATTACCTTGAGGAAACAATAATAATTAATATACATTAATGATGGGTGGCGATCCTTGAAATAGCACAATTAGTAAAACAAGGAAGATCCAATGAGTGCTAAGTGTTCCATTTATTCTCATGAGAGATGGATTCATGTTGAATCACTACTCGTGAAACATGGGTCAATGAGTTTGACTCAAAAATCACACAGTTAAATCCTGATAGCAATATCACAAGGAAGACATAACTAATAATTATTACCTTTATTAATAAGTAAAAAGCAGCACTTAGAGTTTAAAGAAAGCCATATCTCTTAGAAAGGAGATCTCTGTTCAAAGGGATGCATAGCTTCATTTGGATATAGAGGTATAAAAGAAAAAACATTTTATTTGGAGTTAGAAATGAAGGAAAAATTGGAAATAAAATATATGGAATAATCAGGTTGGAATTAGAGAAGAATTTAGAAACAAAGTGAATTAAATATGAAGAACAGCATCTAAGATTAGTTTAGGGGCAATTAAGAAATTGGAAGAGACACCAGCCTTGGGAAGATATATGAAGTTGTGAAGTACATTTGAGGGGAGCACAGGGATTAAGAGTTTTATCCCATTTAAATTTGCAGATCTGTGAATGGGTGGATAAAAAGGAAGATCATCAAAGAGAGGTTGAATGCATAATTGTAAGAAGAGTTTATAGCAGAATTGTAAGAAGAGTATATACATATATGAAAGAGCAATATAGCAGATATTGGTGCTAGAGCCCGTGTGTTAGTTTTTTGGCAAATTTTTAAAATTCACACCTTCAATTCCCAGAATTTTAAGTTACCAGGCTTCCTTGTTTGAAGCTGGGTTCTGGTTCTGCTTCCCTCTGTATTCTATTTCTCCTTCAGGGTCGACCCATTTTCTTGTGGTAGGAAGCTGGGTGCCTAGACCACACTTTGGGCGAACCCAGCTGAGCCCAAGTGCAACTGCAGCTGTGGGTGCCAAAAATTAAGCTACACATGCCTTTAAAAACTATTTTGTTCCATAAAAATCCTTTTGCAAATACATTTTGAGACTTTTGCAAATTATATGATCATAAGATACTTTAGTTATAATTTTATTGGCAATTATGGATTTGTGAGTATCATTCTTCAAACCTATTATATGTTTGATGACATATGCTGTATTTATAAATGTATGATATGTAAATGAAAAAATGTGTGTTTGTGTGTGAATATGCATATATATGAAAACACATACATACATGCCTACATATTAATGTATATGAATACAGACACATATTCACACGCGCGCGCGCACACACACACACATGCTTACAGAAGAATTGGAACCCAAACCCTAGGAATTTTTTTTTGGCCGAACCCATGTACTTGAACCCCATATTAGAACCAAAATTGACAACTTGGAATTTATTTCCAATTTTTAAAAGCACTTTTTTATGAAAAATTGTGAAGCTGACCTAGAAGTTTCTTTGAAATATTTAGAAGATTTTCGCCAATAGTTTGATTGAAGTCTTTTTAATCAATTTAAAAAAAATTTAAAATTAAAGGTTTTTTAGATCCAAGGACTTTTAGTTGGAGGGTTTCTAGTTTGTGGGCAATTTGTGAAAAATCAAAATCTGTTTTTGGCGATTTTTCTCATGATGAGACTTTTATTGCAGCATCGGAGGTTTTGTGACATTTGTTTTTGTGGCCTTTTTTCAAAAATCATGGCTCTATTTGTATTATTCATGCCGGCTAAGTCTGCATTTGGTTTTCTAGAATTTTTGAGGGTTCTAATCTTTGCAGATATTTTTTGCTGTGTTATCAGTTGCAATGAAAGGTTTTTCCGCATGATGAATTTTTGCTATTTGTAGTATTGCACGATGACCTCTTTCACACCAATTTTGGTTTATCTCTTTTTGGTGGTTTTTAGAACAAAAGTCATGGCTTCTTGTAGTGTCCAGGATATGATTCAATTTAATAATTAATTGTATATGGCCCAATATCTAATATTAAAATGACGACTTCTTGTTATGTCCCTGATATAATTAATAATTCAATTTAATAACTAATTGTAATGGCCTGAACGTTGGTATTTTTTGGTCGTGTCGGTACATTTGTAGTCCTTTGGGAAGTGTTTTGAAGCCATATGAAAGGTCAATTTAGTTATTGTTGTAGGTATGCGAATTTGGACATTTATTGTGTGTACAAAGTCCAGTTGGAAGTTTAACATGTTTGCCATTTTAGAGGTGCAAGTTCCTCCCTACTTAGTATCTCTAGTTTTGGTGGGAGTAGCTGCTCACCCTACTCTAGTCTTGATCTAAAATAGTTGTATTGAGAATCTATATGATGTAATCTAAAGTGCTATCATTATTAAATTTGAATTCCTCTTGCTTGTATGAAACTTCATCTCGACGCAATACCTTGTATTCCTATTATTTCTTATCAAAATCATTTTGGATTCATTTGTGTACGGTTTTGTATGGAATCGACAGCCTTGGCAATTGACCATATGGACACAGACAAATTTGTGTAGGAATGACATTATACGACTCCACACAATCATTGCATTAGACCACTAATCCACTATATAGTCACTATATTGAATATTCTCACTGTATGGGTGGAGCTGTTCCACCAACAACATTGGCATCCCATTGTATGATAATTTGTTGTACGAGATAAGACTTCGACTAACAAAAACAACTACTGAGAACAGGCTGCTAGGGGAGGGCAAGCAATTGTGTTTTACACTTGTCAGTCGAAAGTTGAAACATTACTCTAGTATCATAGTTGGTGCCTCTGCTAGCCTATTGGATAGTGAATGTAGGTGTACATCAGGAGGAGGTAACGTTGTGTTGATAGAATGTGGGAACCACATGATCCTGCAGCTAAAGTGATGGCAATGCTAGGGGAGCAACCGGAAGCCAAGCGAAGCTCAATGACAGCATGGTTAGAGGGGAAGAAGAACGACTCATGGAGGAGGCATTGAGGAGATTGGCAGAAGGGAAGAAAATCGAAGAACAAAATCGTCATGACGATAATTCCGTCATAGGGAGAGAAAACCCTCAACATCCGTGCTCTCGACCATTGACGATGACATTTTTGTTGAACAGTGAAGAATGTCGCAGGTAATGAGAGCCCTCTTTCCAGAGAATGCAAGAGGAGCTAAGGGAAGATTGGAGGAATGTTGATCTTGAAGGAGACATATTCTTCAAGGATAATCGATTATGTTGATTTGCGAATGAGATACTCAGGTGACAATAGTAGTGACTACTACAACGACGAACTCAAATGAAAGATAGGCAAGGAAAATCTGTCATCCTTTGATGGACCAGGATCAACATCCACACAGGCATGGTTACAAAATGCAAATAGATATTTCCAACTTAACATGATGATTGCAGATAAGGCCATCAAATATTTCGTGCTTCACTTGGAAGGAATCGCTCATGAATGGTGGCATTATAGAATGGTCACCCTTGTTCACGATCTAGTAACCTCATTTACCAAAATGACAGAGAGGCTTATAAATCGCTTCAATGGAAAGGATCTAGAACTCAATTTCAAGGTGTTAACACAACTAAAGCAATTTAGATCAATCGACAACTAGATTACAAAATTCCAAAGTCTGTTTGTGTTGGTAACAAATATCTCACAGAGGCGATTGATTGTGTCATTCATGGATGGGCTAATGGAACCTCTAAAGAATTGGGTGAAAGGGTTCAACCCCGTCATGCTCACTGAAGCAATTAAGAAGGCATGTGACATGCTGACATCCTCTTCTTCTTCTTCTTCTTTCAAGAGTTATATGCACCCCAAGCCACCACTCGCTCCAAAGGAAAAAGACATTAATCCCCATCCAAAGAAGCCATCATTGGCATAGGCCACAAGACAAGAGCTTAGGATGAGGAAACTATGTTTTACCAAGGAGCCACGAGAACTAGAGCATCGATGCTTAGGCAAAGGGAAAATCCGTTACATTGAGGTGATGTCCAACCGTGAAGAGGAGCATAAGGAAATTGAGCTATCAAAAGGGGAGAATGAAGGTGATGGTCAACAAGACTCTAAGGGCACTAACCTAAACCTCATAGAGAGGATTGCCACATTGGTATGGTAAAGTCACCATTGCAACAGTTGTTGGTACTCTAAGGTACAATATATTTTGGATACAATGTATACTCTAGGGGCAGTGGTCGTGGTCATGCTCGATAGTGGGGCCACCCTCAACTTCATCAACTCATCACTTGTGAACCAAAGGGGTTTGCGTATGGAGGAACATAAAGGGTTTAATAGCTGGAGGAAATCACTTGTTATGTACTCATCTAGTTCCTGAACTAAGCATCACCATGGGGAACTATAGAGTGACGGATGACTTCTCTGTGATAGATTTGGACGATACATATGCCATATTGGGCATCCAATAGATGGAGATTCTTGATGAGTACACAAAGTTTTAAGAAGATGGAGTTCTCTTTCGAAGTGGATGACAAATATGTTGTGCTAAGGGGAATCTCAAGTGGCATTCCGAAGGAAATCTCGACTTGATTGATGGATGTAATCTTTAGACATGATGATGTCGTTTGCTTGGCACACAACTTGGTCTCAATAGAAACTATAAATGGGCAACAAACACTACTAGAATGCGGACCTTCAGAGGTTATTGGATAAACACAATTTGGTCTTCGCTGCTATTCCACCTGGTATTGCCCTATATCTTGGCTTCAAGCACGTATTGAGTAGCAGGAGGGAGACAAAATTGTCATCACCATGCCCTATTTCCATCCTAAGAAGTTCAAAGATGAGATAGAAAAGACGGTCCATGATTTCCTCGATAAAGGATGGATCAAGCCCAACTCCACCCCTTTGCATCTTTGGTAGTTTTGGTAAAGAAGGATGGATCTCTCAGGATGTGTGTGTTGACTACCGTGCGTTGAATAAAAATATTTTAAAACATAATACCCCATTCTCGAAATCAATGAATTGTTGGATGAACTACATGGTGCAGTCTACTTCTCAAAAATTGGAACAAGATGTGGAGAAGATAGCCTTCCATTGCTATTATGAACTCTATGAGTTCTTGGACATGTTGTTGGGACTAACCAATGCTCTGTCCACCTTTAAGTCCTACATGAATCACATCTTCAATAGGCAATTGTACAAGTTGTCGGTGTTCTTGTATGAGATACTCATCTACAACAAGACTTGGGAAGAACATCTAAGACATTTGGATGAAGTATCGGGGATCATGGAGTCACAATCTCTATTTTCCAAAAGGTGCAAATGTGAGTTTTGGATCACTGAGATTTTATACTTGGGTCAGATCATTAGTGCTTGAAGGGTACAAGTATACCAGGAGAAGATTCAAGGGATTCCAGACTAGCCTCCTCCCAAGGCTCTCTTGAAGCTGCGTGGATTCTTCAAATTGTGCAGTTATTACAAAAGTTTTTTGAAAGAATTCTCATAGCTGGTTGCTCCCCTAACTGATCTGATGATGAAAGGATCCTTCCATTGGGCTGAGTAGGTGGAATACACCTTTGACAAGTTGAAGGAAGCCATGAGTACGTGTCTAGTTCTGTCACTACTAGACTTCACCAACTCCTTTGTTCTAGAGTGCAACATGTTGGGAGAAGGCATTAGAGTAGTGTTAGTGTAAGACTGTCACCCCATCGTAGTCGAAAGTTGGAAGCTCTTAGGAGCAGAATGATACTCCATTCATGACAAGGAGATGCTTGCCATCATGCATGCTCTTGTAAAGTTTCAATAGTAGCTTGTTGGACTAAAGTTCGTTGTATGGACAAACCACAATAGTCTAAGATATTTCCTTGAGCAGAAGGATTTGAACGAGTGGCAACATAAATGGGTGAGTAAAATGCAAACATATGATTTCAATATAGAGTACATAAAGGGCCAGAATAAGGTAGTAGCCAATGCTCTATCAAGAAGTCCTGCCATATGCTCCTTATTACAAATTTCGAGATTGGAAGGCACATTTGTTGTTTGAGTACTCTAAGAATACATTTGCGTGCCACTTGATAAATGGTTGAGTGCACAATGACAAGTACAAGGTGGTTGACGACATCATTTACTACAAGGGAAAAATCTATTTGGTACTTGAATCCAAGATTAATGAAAGAATTCAAAAAGAACTGCACAAATTACTTTTGGTTAGATAACAAGGTTACTTGAAGATCTATAGAAAAAATTGGGAAAGGTTCTCTCGGAAGGACCTTAAGAATGATGTATTGCAGTATGTGGGGGAATGCTCCACTTGCCAATAGAACAAATCCAAGCACACCTTACCTGCGGGACTACTTCAGCTGCTCCCAATACCCGACCAGAAGTGGTAAAGCATCTTGATGGACCTCATTATAGTGCTTCCCAAAGTGCGCGAGATTACATCTTTGTCGTAGTGGATTGTTTAACGAAATTTGCTCACTTCTTTGCCATTTCTGTAGGATGCTTGACAACTCAAGTGGCCAAGTTATTTCTCTGCGAGGCTTTTCTCTTGCATGGTCTTTCATGGAACATAGTCATGACAAGGACAACTGTTTCCTAAGCACTTTTTGGACAGAGTCATTTCGGTTGGAAAGAACGAAGTTGTCACCAAGTATGAGCTACCACCTATAGATAGATGGTCAAATAGAGTTCATGATTATGTGGTAGGGTGAGTAGATGGCTAATCCTGCTCTATTCCTGTTTCTATTATAATCTGACAGTCGGTTTTCAAATCTGCTGTGGCATCCTGAGTTTGATTCTTCATTTGTCATTTCATAAAACTTACTTTGATATTAGACATTAACAAGATACATTAGGGCTTGGCGATCAACAAAGAATGTGAAAGGTGTGGCTAGTAGATAATATCTAAATTTTGGACAGCATATACCACACCTAATGCCTCCTTTTCCGTCATGCTTTAGTTCTGCTCTATTTTCTATAGTAGTCGGCTTGTGAAGTACACTAGATAATCTAGACCTTCTAATCCTGCTTGTGCCAATGTAGCCACTATCCTATAGTTGGAGCCATCCCATAGGTAAACTTGAAGTGCATTAACAGGTTTTACTAAGATCCATTTGATCTTATGCCATACTAAATCTCAAGGTTTAGAGTAATCCCTGAAGTTGCTTGTTCTAATCCATGATATAAAAGAGCGTCTTTTCCATCTCTTAAATGCAAACTCAAAGTTTCCATAAACTTCTAGATACTTTGACATTTATATTGTAGATATTGTTGACTTGGGGGTCAGCACCTCCTTGGAGATTCGTGACATGGCTTAACCACCTCCCACGGGTCGGGTTAAATCTGACATTTGTGTTGGGTATTGACAGTTTGAGTTTTTGGTGGAACAATATACAATTCTGACAATTATTATTAGAGCCTTGGGTCGCAGGTTCGAGTCTCCCTACAGTTGGTGCTGAAGGCCTAGTCAGTTCTGAAGGGGAGATTGTTAGCTTGGTGGTCAGCACCTCCTTGGAGATTTATGACATGGCTAAATCGCCTCCCATGTGTCGGGTAAAATTAGGCACTTGTATCAGGCATTGATAGTTTGAGCTTTTGGTGCAATGGCAAATGATTCCAACAGATATTTTCCTATTTCTTCCTCTTCCTCAATGAATGCTTCCTAGTTCGGAAAGTTAGAATCTTGTTTCATATGACTAACCAAGTAAAGGTTGCATCATTTTGTCTATTGCTAAGGATGCCATGACTCTGACAATATAAGTTATTTTTCTTTGCTAATCTGCAAGGCAAATATGTGATCTTTATCATCCAAGGAAGATGTCCTTAAAAACATTAGCATGCATTGTCCTTAGCCCATGTCCTTTATGAGATCAAAGTGAACCATTTGAGGTTGCAAAAATAAACTTTTAAATGAAATCGATTGGCCTATTTGGCTCTAACTTTGTCATTGTTATTTTTTGTTTATGCATAAGAACAATATCACATCTATATGGATGAAATGAATTAACTGTTCAGTTCTGTAGATTTGGTTGTATTTATTCTAAATAAGATATTTCCGTCTGCATGAAAAAAAAAACATGCTGCATCTTCTCTTTTTGTGCTTGAGGGATTTGCTAGATTTTTGTAATTGTACACCTATTCAAGATTATTAGATCTTTTAGTTCTTATACCACCTAGCACCTAGTCATTTCAATTTCTTGGCACACGTGGTAAATAAAAGCTCTTTCACTTTTGTTATGGTAGGGAAATATTCTGTATCATTTTCCATCACTCCAGCGAACAGCCTCAATGCAGTCCAGAAGGAAGGAGTATGTTGGCAAGAGATGGAAATCTTGGATTGGAGAAGCCACAAAGTTTTTGCAGGAAAGGCAGTGGGATTTCAGGTATTTATTTGCAACCTGTTACCTCAATTCTTTATTAAAAAAAGAAGACAGGTGAACCTGAAGCTATGAACTGGCGAGCTCACAAATGGAGGACCTTGTCCCCATTGCAACATTCACCAATAGAAGCCCAGTGGGGTTTGAACTTTGATGGCAACAAAAAACACCACAACTTAACCATCACAACATGCCAATGCCTCTGCAACTTGTTATCTCATTACACCACTGTGAAACTTTATTTGAACCTTGTCTTTCCAGTCTATATTTTTGACCTCTTCAATGTGTTAAAGCCAACATCACAGTTTAATCAGTTTTGTGTGACCTTCCTTGTCCATAAGAGAATTGTTTGTTGTCATAATAGTATGTATCCATGGTCAGACTGTATGGAGGAACACTGAATCAATGTCCTAGCCACCTTCAACAATGGATGAAGCAGTTTGGAAGAAATACCATTTAGCAGCATGGTGAAGAGTATTTTGATTGCAGCCAGAGGAATATTGGGAAATTTGAAAGTCTAAATCATGTGAAGACACTTAAAAAATGGTGATAGAAGGGCAAAATGATGACAAAGACAACACATTCACACAACATAACTAGGTGATTATAGGGCAACAAACTTACAAAAGCACAACAAATATCAAAGAAAAAGGATAGAATCATAACTTGGACTTTTAAGAAAATTTGAATTGGCCAAGTGTTCTATGATGTGCAACAAGGGGAAGGAGGCTTGAGAATGCGAATCTCATTTTGGTGAATTTGATTCACCATTCCTGCTCACTATTAACAAAAGAATAATGATGCCTTTGTGCTTAGTGGTCTCACTGTCTTTAATTATCATGTCATGAGCTGTAATTAATGCATGTTCAAGACAAATATATTTCTTAATGCATATACAATGAGTTCAAATATAGTATGTTTCGATCATCAATACCCACAAATAAACATCAATCAATATTAATAATATTAAACAACACAATACTAGATAATCAATAATATTATGAATCAATAATGCTAATCAATATTTGTAATTTAAATCCAACCAATAATATTAATAGATAACTAATAGTATTGATTAATATAATATTAATCAAAATATATGATGTTAACCAGTTTGATAATAATCTGTAGTATAAATCAAATAAAAAAAATATTAATAAAATAGATAAAGGAAGGTTCCACAAACTTTATATTTTATTCTCACTTAGTGTATTACTGCCAAATGATTTATTAAAATTTTCATGCCTATTAGAATTTCTTTAGTCAACCGTCTGGTATTCCTGACTTTGGGAAGTCTACATTAATAGTTCCTCTTTGTCAGTGTATAAATAACAAACCTCCCTTCATATATATATTCATTAAGTAACATATAGAATGGATGCCTATCAGCATCACTCCCAATCAGTATTACCATACGGAGGAAGAAAGATTGAAGTTCACACTTGGTAATCATAAGCCTGGTATGATTAAAAGAATGCAATCTGTCAGGAGTTTAATATGTTTTAAATCAGAAGAGGTGCAAAGGAAATAAGTATGAATTGTTTGGAAGTAATTAAGTTTGTTAAGCATGAAGTGTTGCAACTATTTATACTCATATCTCTTCATTTCATATAAAAGGATATCAAACATCATTTTAAAGGATATTGGAGGAATAATCAGTTTATAGATTATATGTGAGAAACATATTCAGAAACGAATCAGTCCCTATCTGCTTACTAGAAAACATTGTGTGGCAGCAAGGCAGTAATTTATCTTTGATTCAATATTTTTATACAGAATATTATATTTAGAAGCTATCAAGAATAAGAGACTGATATGGTCCAATATATACTCTAGCATTAGTATCAGTTTATGATCAGAATTATGTTGTATAATTACTTTATAGATAATAGGAAAGTGATAATACTATAAATTAAAAAGATATATATATATATATATATATATATATATATATATATGTATGTATGTATGTATGTATGTATGTGCATATCTATATTATTGATTTAAGAATTATCTCATATATATAAATAATTAATATATGCTAATAAGAATGAAATCATGAATAAGCTTATAAAATTGTTGCTGCTGATCGCCCTTGGCGCTGCCGAATCCTAATCTTTAGAATGTCTTCAGTTTATAATGTTAAATTAAACTCCAAATCCCAAAATTGTTATTCCCAAAGAAAAGCAAAAGAAAATTCTTCTGCAAATCATTTACCTACTTAATGGCTCGCAAAAGGAAAGGTTTTGCACATTTTCGGCCTCCTCGCTTTCAGCCCGCAGTCTCTTCGGCTCCTCTGGTTATTGTTACTCCACCGAGCTCTGTGGGATCTTTAAATAAGGGTTCTCATGCTATGGTTTCAACTAGGAATTCCTTATTTGTGTTAATGGAGGACTTACCGGCTTTAACAAAGAGGTTGGCGAGATCTGTGATTCAAAACCCTAATTCGGGATGGGATAACTGTGAGCTTGACCCGAAGAGAAGGAAATTAGACCAAGGAAGAAGACAAACGAAGAATTTTAGGAACCCTAGGGATCAAGATAATGTAAGCTTCCACAGGAAAAATAATAGGATGTGGGTTCTTCCTGTTAGCACATCTCCTTGGGCAACTAGAGCAAATGCAATTCCCTTTGGGTCTCGCTAGGATCCAACGCTTACCCCTCTGTCTCAAATCCCTTCCTCAGGTCTAATCTCTAACATCATTCAGCACCACATTTCTCGTCCCTCTGATCCTGCTACAACAACTAATGTCTCTTTGCCTAGGAGATTCAGGATCCTTGCCCCCACATCAGAGGATCACTAAACTCTTATCCTTAGTAATGTTTATACTGATGGTCTCTGGGACTATTGTAAATCTAATGGCTTGTTTGCGAGATGGTGTGGAGAGAATCTGTTAGGATCCCTAGCAAGAGATTGGTTGGTGTCATCTCTCGATGCAGGTAAGTATCTCTACTCTTAGCAACAATGTTCCATTATTGGTCTGTAAAACCCTAGACCTTAGAAAGAAATTACTCTACGTTACCCCTATTTTTTTTTAGAGTCTATCACTTCAAATTTATTAATTGGGAACTGTCGTCGGTAAAATTGTGTATTAGTCGACGGGGCCCTTCGGGAAGGTTCTTGTTGTGTGTGTATCACAGCCGATGGGTCCCTTCAGGAAGGTTCTTTTTAGGTAGCTGACGGGCCGTTCGGTAATTGTCATGTAGCTGACGGACCCCTTCGGGAAGGTTTTTCGGAAAGTATTTATACACCCTTTTGGGTCATTGTAAATGATGGATATGTAATCTTTTGGCATATGCGAATAATACAAGGAGTTCTGCTATTTTTATCTATTGCCTCTATGCATTAATTTCTTTACATTAGTACGGTAAACATTTGGCGCTGTTGCCCGATGGACTTGGTACGCAGGTAGATGGATGAAGACTAATGCTGAATCAGCTGAACAAGAATAAGAATAAGCTGAAGGAAAAGGATGAAATACGCATCGTGCAAGAAAACTTAATTTTGGCACAGTAGGCCGAACGCAGACGAAGGTTTCAGCAAATTATTGACGGACACCGTAGCACAGAAGAATTGTTGGAGGAGACTCGACAGCACGTGGAATTGGTGGAAGAAGCAAGGGAGAAGTTTCTGAACCTGCATACGCTAAGGGAAGAGACCCTCGACGGAAGAGGATTGACTTGCACGGCTCGGAGTACTGAGGGAGCATGAGCGTGGAGTGAACTCTTCATCCGTGATACCCTTTCAGAATGGACAACTTCGGTTGACGAAAACCCTTTTTCACCAAATAGCACGAATGTCGGAAACAACGCAGGTGTACAGAGCATCATGAGTGTTCAGAACAACGCGGGTGTGCAGAACAACGCGGGTGTGCAGAACAGCGCGAGAGTGCAGAACAGCGCAGGAGTGCAAAACAGTGTAGGTACACAACAAGCCCCTCAACTTCAAATAGTAATGGTTGGCCCAAAGGAAAAGTTGTCGAAATTTGATGGTGATGGAGCAGTCGATCCAATCCGACATTGTAAAACATAAGAAACCATTTGGAGGGCAAATGGCATAACAGATACAAACGAATGGGTCCGGCAGTTTTCGGCCACCTTACGGGGTATTGCAATTGATTGGTTCACTGATACAGATCCCCAGAAATTAAGCACTTGGGACAACCTCAAGAAGGAGTTTAGTGCTGAATTTCAACTGTTGCGAGACGACATCGAAATTATAGCGGAGATCTACAATACAAAACAGGGGAAGAATGAAATAGTCTTGAGTCTACGCTAGGAAGTTGAAGGACTTGATCAATAAAATGGAGAATAAGCCGACTGATGGGCTACAGAAAAGATGGTTCATTGAAGGCCTACACCCAAAGTTGCGAAAGAAGATGAAGATCATACCGCCATTGTCATACACTGAAGTGTACAACCAGGCAATGAACCTGGAAAGTGAGTAGAAGACGAAAAAGAAGAAGAGTAGCTTGTCTGATTTAGATGACGACACATCTTTAGAAGAAGAAAGCAGTGAGGATGAAAAGGATAGCAAGAAGGTTCACGCCCTTCAAAAGGATATGATTTGATGATGAAAGAATTCAAGAACATTCAGAAGGAGACCAAGGGAAATGAGCTATGGTGCACTGAATGCAAGAAAGAAGGCTATACAAAGGGATCCTGTCCGAAGGACCAGTTTTGCGAGATTTGCCAGATCATAGACATTCCACAAAGGAATACCTGTTCAGTCTGAAAACACGAGGTCCTCAGCAAGTGTTCCTGACATAGGAGGCTTCTGCGTTAGGAGGGAGCGAGAACACCAGTATGAAGGGCGCCACGTCGGGAGGATATAGAAATAATCGGCGAGGACAAAACAACAACAATGGGAACAATAATAATGGCAGCAGGAGTTGAATTCAGTACGATGCGAATGGTCGACCAGTACCACTTTGCCCGAGACTGTACAATGAAACACTAAAATTATTATGGAGATGGTGCAGACTCGACGATCATGAAGACGCCAAGTGCCCGAAGTCGGGAGTAAATTTTATCACCATCAGGATAGATGAAGAGGTTCTAGCCATTACACGGAAGCAAGCGAAAGTGTACCCGACCCGACAAAAGAAAAAAAAGCGACTGGAGGAAGCACGGGCAGAGATCTAGAAAGCAACGCAGGCTGAGAAAGCACACCTGAAGGACACTACTGGTACCTTCGCATGGAATTGCGCAGAACAAAACATTGTATGACAAATATTACAAACCGAGGTACCCGTCAAAATAAATGATCTGCTGCTCACTATGCCTCAACTTCGTACGACACTCACGAACATAGCTCCAACTGCTAAGTTACCAATAGAACAAGGAAAGAAGAAAGAAGGTGGCGCAAGTACAGAAGACCCGATGCTATTAGCCCTTTCATTCGGACCACATCCAACAGTTGTCGAAATGGAAATTCTCAGGACTGTTTTGATGGATACAATTGTGAATGGAGGATCTGGTGTCAATGTGTTACCAGAGGATACTTGGAAGAGGTTGGGACAACCGACATTGTGGCCACCTACATTGTAGTTGTTGATTGTCGACCAACACGGAATGAAACCATTTGGAGTCCTAAGAGCACAACCAGTAACGATTGGAACACAACCATTCCTGCTTGACTTCGTTGTGATTCTGCTGAAGAGGAAAGGATATAATGCCATTCTGGGCCTAGGGTGGCTGATACAAGCTAGAGTTAAGCATGATTGGAAGAAAAATACTCTTATCACTTGAAACCAAGGGCGAAAATACGTCATCGATTTACACACTCAAATGACCGGGGAAGAAGCTTTGTCATCAGATTCTGAAGAAGAGGATGAAGGGAGGCAGCGTATGGAACCAGATCAGGAGGGAGTCCTGTGATTGGAGGGAGACGATGATTTAGATTCAGTGAACGGTCTCTACCATTGGTAGATAGAGGACTATGAACTGTTTCAGAGTTGCAATGTACTGACGATAGAGGAAGGACACAACGCTAATGGATTTCCAAGAGAATTCACAGAGGTAAAAGAGGGGAATGTGCTGCTCGATGAAACACTCGCCCATGCATTCACTGAAGGGGAGCCCATCAAATACAATGAAGCCACATTGCAAACAATGAATTTGGGAGATGAGGCTGAACCAAGGAACATATTGGTAGGGGATAACTGGGATCCAATATTGAAGGCAGCGGCATTCAAGATATTCTTGGAATACAAAGACGTGTTTGCGTGGACATACAAGGATTTGAAGGGAGTACCGCCAAAGTTGTGTGTACACCACATCCCGTTGGTTGAAGGTGCAGTTCTCGTACAGAAGCGACCCTATAGGATGAACAAGAACTACGTGACATGGGTTACAGAAGAGATCAATCGGATGTTGGAAGCCGGTATTATTTTCAAGGTGCAGACAAGTGAATGGGTGTCACCCATAGTAATCTCACTAAAGGACACCACTTGGATCTAGATATGCGTTGATTTCAGATGCCTGAATGCAGTCATGATCAAGGATCTGTTTCCAATTCCATTTACAAACAACATCTTGGAGGAGGTAGCCGGACACGAGATTTACTCATTCATGGATGGATTTTTCGGATATAATCAGATTTCAATCGTAGAGGAGGATAAACTGAAGACGGCATTTTTCTTAGAAGATGGAGTGTACGCATATAATTGGATGCTGTTTGGCCTGTGTAATGCACCTGCTACATTTTAGTGTATCATACTGCACATCTTTGACAAAATGTCCTTCGAGAACTTCAAGGCATTCTTGGATGATTGGTCGGTATTTAGCGCCGAGGATAAACATCTGGCAACACTGGGCGAATGTATGGAGAGATGCTGACGGGCGTGCCTAACCCTGAATCCAATGAAGTGCAGGTTTATGATTCTGCAGGGAAGGTTGCTCAGACACATAGTCTGTAAGGAAGGATTGAAGACGGATTCAGACAAAGTAAGAGTCATATTGGAGATGTAGCTGTCCACCAACTAACGGAGGTAAAATCTTTCCTGGGACACATAGGTTACTATAGAAGGTTCATTAAAATTTTTGCCAAGGTATCATACCCGCTGGACATGTTAACATGCAAGGGAGAATCGTTCAGATGGGAGAAAGAACAGGATGAAGCATTTGAAGGGCTCAAGGTACAATTGGCTATGGCACCCATCTTGGCGTATCCGGATTGGAACAAAGAGTTTCATGTTCATGTTGACGCATCCAACTATGCAATTGGAGCAACCTTGGCGCAGACGGGTAGCCACGGGTTGGATCACCCGATCTACTTTGCCAGTCGACTGCTATCAAAGGCCGAATAGAATTACAGTACGATCGAACAGGATGCCTTGGGGATGGTCTACACTGTACAAAAATTTCGTCATTACTTGCTAGCGAGACCCTTCATGTTCTATGTCGACCATCAGGCCCTACTATATATGGTCAATAAAGTTGTCATTCAAGGAAGAATCAACCGTTGGTTACTTCTGTTGTACGAATTTACATTCAGGATCATTGTACGGCCTGGGAAGAAACATGTAAGCGCAAATCATCTGTCATGCCTCAGAACAGGAGAACCGGTAAGAGTGAACGATGACTTTCTTGATGCATAGTTGTTTCAGATTGCAGTACTGCCGAAATGGTACACAAGCATTGGAGAATACCTTTCGACAGGCCAGTTCCCAAGTGAAATGCCACCGAATGAAAGGCGCAAATTGATAATCAGGAGTCGTACTTTCCAGTTGATCAACGGATTATTCTACAAGATGGGGCCTGATCACATTTTCCGACAGTGTGTTAGAGGAAGAAATACCATGGGTGTTATAGGAAGCACATGAGGGTCGAACAGGACACATAGGACCTGATACAACAGCACGAAAAATATTACTAGCAGGATTGTAGTGGCCAACAGTGTACAATGACGCCCGAGAATGGGTCGTCAGGTGTGACACTTGCGAACGGGCCAGGAAGTTGCTAAAGAGAGACTTCATGCCGCTTAACCCCTCCCACGCCCAGGAACTTTTTGAAAGATGGGGACTAGATTTCATCGGACCCCTGAAGGCGAGCAAAACTAGAAGATGCCAATACATCGTCGTAGCGACGGAGTACCTGACCAAATGGGTGGAGGCATGCACACTACCAGATAACTCGACGGTAAGCACAACAAAATTTATTTATGAGAAAATTATTACCAGGTATAGGATTCCATTGCAGTTAACAAGTGATAGGAGTGGACATTTTGTAAACCATGTTATCTGACTGCTCACCACGGAATTCAAGATCTATCATTCATTATCGAGCCTGTACTATCCGAGAGCAAATGGCCAAGCCAAGGCTACAAACAAAATCTTGGTATCAATTATCTACAAATCCTGCACAGTTGAAGGTGAAGATTGGGAGAAAAAATTACCCTCTACTCTTTGGGTTTACTGCACGGCGTATAAGGTGACAACGGGGCACACACCATTTCAATTAATGTTTAGACAGGAGGCAGTGGTACTAGCGGAATTCATGATACTGAGCCTGAGGATAGCACTGGAAAACAAGTTAGGCGACATGGAAAGCTTAAGGGAGCAGCTGTATAAATTGAACAAGTTGGAGGAGAAGCGATTATTGGCGCAGCAGTGACAGAGGTAACACAAAACAGGCGTAAGGCATGGCACGATAAGCACTTGAAACTGAACAGGTTTCAACACGGATAGTGGGTGTTGAAGTACAATGGCCGGAATGAGATCAAGCTAGGCAAGTTCAAAGTTAAGTGGGTCGGACCATATCAGATCCGGGAAATAGGCGACAATGAAGCAATCAAGTTATGGACGCTGGATGGACAGGAAGTTCCAGAAGTAATGAAAGGATGTAAGTTGAAAATTTATCATGCGCCAGCTAAGTCGCCATCAGGGCATATTAAGGAATAGTAGTATTGAAAAAAAAAACTGAAAAAAAGAGAAATTGAAAAAAAGAAAAAAAGAAAACTGAAAAAAGAAAAAAGAAAAAGTGAATGAAAAATTTATCGTACGGCTTTTAAAGCTAAGTCACTGTATGGTTTTTAAGCTCATTCACTGTATGGCTTTCAAGTTTCATGGTGAATTTTAAAACTGGCAAACATCGTACAGAAATTCCAAGGAGGGAGGTAGTGTACGGATTTGAAGAATGCTATTGCCAGTTGTTGTACGGTTTCCTCAGCTTGATGTATGGATTTTCCAGGTTGCTGTTTGTGTTTTCAAGCTAACTATTTGCTTTGTACGGATTTGAAGAATTGATTGATATAGCTTGGCGTACAAAATTGCCTTCCAGATTTGGCGTACGAATTTCTAATGCAAAGCTTGCTGTATGGATTTTAAAGTCTTAATTATATGCTATAATTTGCTATACGAATTTTATATGGTTTTGAGGTTGTTTTATCTGCCGTACGGACTTCAAAGATTGAAGAGCTTTTTGATTGCAAAGGCTCATACGAATTTTTAAAACTCTGTGGTTAGACGCTGTACAGTGACTATGATGCACTTGGTATGCAACGTAGGGAATTCTTGCAGGCACTTTTAATTTTTCCTCCTTGCACCGTACGGATTTTTGAAGGCTAAACTTCTTGTTGGATGCCATATACAAACTTTGAGATTCTAGATTGAATCACTGTGATCACTGTGCGGACTTATAGGATCAAACTTGGTGTACGAATTTCCTTCCCAACAGCCTGGCATACGGATTTCTTGGGTGTACGGATTACTTGTTCAGCTTGACATACGGATTGTGAAGGATTAACGCATATTTCTCCCGTACAGATTTTGATTTGTTCCTGTACTACTTTGGAGGTTTAGTCTATTGATTAGAGCTGTACGGATTTTGTATGTAATTGGAAGTTTAAGTTTGATTATTGGTGCCGTACGGATTTTGTAGGCAAAATTAGGTAACCTTCTGTTGCTGGCGTATAGAGATTTCAGGAGAGCACTACTGTACGGAATTGGAGGATATAACTGCTGTATGTTGTATGGATTCTACATATAATTGGAGGTTGTTCCCTAGAACCTTATACCGTTCGTACGAGGCCTTGTTCTTTTCCAAATGAAGATTGATACATGTTAGAAGATTTCAGTGGATCAATTGCACCTGTTTTTGTAAGCCATCTATCAAGTACGGTGCTATGCGTACCACTCTAGGTGATAGCACTTTCTATACCTGCAGAGGAGCCGTATGGATCCATATGCTTCTAGGAAGGAAACAAATTTCTGTCTACAGGAAAATAACTGAATAATTGACCTAATAATAAATGGAGTCTGCAGGCAAAAGAAATTGGAAAAAGCAACTGGAAGAATCTGAGAAGGGCATGAACATGTCAATTGGAGGTAATTAGAATGAAGGAACCAATAGCAGCAAATAGAAGCGTAAGCCTCCGCCACCTGCAACAGCAGAAATCACACCACAAGCTATAGCATTTGAAGGGTTGAGCGAAATGGACTGTAGAAAGTGGTGGCAAGAAACTCCTGATGACCATGTAGTAAAAGCAAGCATCAGAAGGGCATAGGTGGAATGGGCGATTTAGATGCTTGTTTTTTGCATTTGAGACTACAAAGATTTCTTCCGTGCCATGGTCGAGACTTATGGCAGAGGTTCTCGGAGGAGCACATTTGAGTACTTGGGCAGAGACCTGGTGGTTTCATTCAAGGCAGTGGATATCACAAAAGTGTTTGGTATACCAGGGCCGCAAGGCAAGAAGGTTTAGCCTAAGAAAACTTCTAAGGAGGTAAAATTGTTTTTGATTAAGCTGGTATGCGGAGACATGATTGAAGTAGAGAAGGAAGCATTGGTTGAGACATCAAATGGAAGGGGTTTAAAGAAGACAAACATCAGGGAGGGACCATGGCGATGCCTGATGGACTTAGTTAAGAGTAGGCTTACGGGATCATCTAGGGCATTCGATATCTCCTTTCTGCAGGTATCTTTGATGAATGGTATAATGAACAGGAAAGTGTATGATTGGGCATCTGTGCTGGCCAAACATATGCACGAATTTATGACCCTCCAGCATAAGACATTTTATATGCCACATTATGCCATAGGACTATTCCTCGATGCTACGGTGGGGATGATTCCAGAGGATGCGTTGGAGGTGAAACTTGGGCCATTGGCTCCCGAAGACCCCCCTATCATGCAATGGAGACACTTAGACTCAGCCATTGTACAGAAGGGTCCTGTAGGATAGAAGAGACCCCAGATGGATACAGGAGGTGATATAGACAACGGGCAACAATAAACATCTTCTGAGGAGAACAGTGTGGGGAACGAGGAAGGGGAAGAAGATGACGAGGAGGTTCAGATTGTCACAGCCACCCCCTTGCTATTTCCCTGCACTACACTACCGCCACTCCCTGTTTGGTCCTAGCGGGTTTGCACATGGATCACATACTAGGGTTTGGACAGACACGACAGCTAGTAGTGATGACTGTAGCACCCTAGCAAGCAGTTATAGTAGTAGCACCGTGGCAACACAGGGTGAGGCCCCCTCCAGTTCGACCAGGAGTTGGGTTTGCCGTAGGGTTTGCACGAGTGGCAGCACCCGTCAATCGAGAGTGTATGCCAGCTCCTGCCCATGCACTTCCCGTAGCAGCATCTGTGGCACAGCCAGCAAGAGTTGTCGAAGCACAGCCAGTAGGAGGAGTTGCCAAAGCACAGCCAGCAGGAGGAGTTGCTGAAGCACAACTAGCAGCAGCAGTTGAGGCACCTATAGTAGAGAGCGTACTAGAAAGTGGAGAGGAGACTGCCATGGAGGTACCCAACCTTCTCGTACTGGAGATAGCAGAGAGTCAGAGTACGCTTGGTGTGCACTTGGATGTCATAAGGTTTGATGCAATGGTTATGGTGGATGCTGCACTTTTAGCATCACCGGAGTGGGACAGGGAGAGTAGAGCTCGGAGGGTGAGTACTTTTTTGAGTATGCGGTTCCATTGTACTCCGACTCCTTGGATGGCCTATGTGTAGACTCCTATGCGAGATGATATTCCGGAGGTAGACACTCAACAGGCCCAAGTAGCAGAGCCAGTTCAAGACATTGGACCATCGCACAATACTGTTAAGTGTATGGTAGACACCTTGGAGACGACTATGGGTGTGCAACAGGAACACCCACTAGAGTGGGGAATAGGAATTAGAGAGGCATTTCTTGCTGATTTCGCAGCTCTAGCATCTCGGGCTCGCCAGGTGTTGGATTCGACGGAGACTCAGGCATTGGACTTAGTCGTAAAGGAGCTTGAGGGAGTCATCTCGTTTATGCGCTTAGGTTGCCCAGCTGCCTTCACGGTCTGTTTTGAGGAGCGGGGATGGCCGGATGTGGAGACTGATGAGATGCGGCAGGACTAGGCCACCACGGTAGATTTTGGTATGGAGAGCCGCGTGGAGGCTTTAATTCATGAGATAGTGAAGTTACATAGGGAGGCGTACTAGACTCTTTGGAGGAGTTAGGCAAATCAGATTGCAGCTGAGAGAGCTCGGGATGAGTTAGTTGCTAGGTTAGCTTCAGAGAGGGCAGCCTGGGAATCCAAGAGGGAAGCCCTGTTAGTCTGACAGAGTTAGTTGGTATTAGAGAAGGAGCAGTTGGCAGCAGAGAAGGAGCAGGCGGCAGCAGAGAAGGAGAAATAACTGGGAGAAGTTGTAGAGATGATGCAGTCAGCTCTGGAGCTTCTGATGGAAGCGGAGGTTGAGTTGAAAGTTAGGAAAGAACAAGTCTACAAGCTGCGGGCGGAGCTGAACGAGTTGAGAGCGTGGACCACTACGCTAGGGATCCATCCTGTTGTTTCGTATTAACATATTGATGTACTTGGGTTATTTGTTATTTGAGTTTTGTTGTATTGTCGTCCGGAGACGACTTTTCTTTTTGGGGGGGATGATGTCGTCTGTAAAATTGTGTATCAGCCGATGAGGCCCTTCGGGAAGGTTCTTGTTGTGTGTGTATTAGTCGATAGGTCCCTGTGGGAAGGTTCTTTTTAGGTAGTTGACGGGCCCTTCAGTAATTGTCATGTAGCTGACGGCCTCCTTCGGGAAGGTTCTTTAGAAAGTATTTATACACCCTTTTGGGTCATTGTAAATGATGAATATGTAGTCTTTTGGCATATGCGAGTAATACAAGGAGTTCTGCTGTTTTTATCTATTGCCTCTATGCATTAATTTCTTTACACCAGTACGGTAAACAGGAACCTAATTTTGATCCTCTATCCTTTAACAATGTAAAAGTCTTAAAATGGATCCTTTTTAGAAATCTTCCTGTGGAACTCTTACAAAGTGACATTCTATGTCGAATTGGGGATTCTGTAGGTTGATATAGTGGGTTAGAAGAGCGATTTGTCTCTTCTATGGATGTTAAAATGTTTGTAGATATGGAATTATCTAAGATTAAATTTAGCTTTGGTCAATTAATTACAAATCAGTCAATATACTACTTGTAGTCAGAATTATATATGGGAAGCTATTAGGAAATCTTGCATGACAACCCCCTCCGTGCGGGAAATGCAACAAAATTAAGGATCCTAAGATCTTAAATCGTTTGGGTCACTCATACCCTAACTTTGATATCAACATTACCTTTTATAATCACTGGTGGAGAATCCCCTGATGTTGAGAACACTCAAAGTCCTCCTTTAGAACCTATTATTGAGGAAGGGGAAATTGTTGAAGCTTTGGGGGCAGAGCAGGTAGCCCCTTTGACTCCTTCCTCAACCTTAAGAGATGGACATAATTCATCCCTTGTGGTAAATATTTCGAATCTGGATTTGTGCATAGCCCTAGATGAGGAAGGTGGTCAAGAAGATAGCATCAGGATCACCTCACCCTAGCCTCAAGAGTTAGATCCTTCAGATCCCCCTGCTCCTGCCTTAGAGGCTCTTCCACTCTCAACATCAGAGGGTGAGCCAGGCTCCTCAAGTGGTGCTAAAGCCTCCAACCTAGGATTGGGTCAGAAAGAAAGAGATGCCTTTTGTGATAAGCTTAAAGAGAATTAAATTAATACTTTTATTGATGAAGTGGTCAATGAGGGTATAACTCTCCAAAAAGAAATGTTAATAAGGTAACTTCTGGAACTAGGGGGTGAGGGGCATACTATGGATGATACCGGGAATGAACTAATCCAAATGGCTGAATTGGACAACCTTAGAGCTATTGAACGATTTGAGGAAGCATTGACTACCCCTAATTTAAACAAAATTTCAAAGAAGAGAGACATGAAGTTTCTGAATGAGCTTAAATCTCAAGATGCAGAAGCTAAGGGGCAAACCAAATTAACTAATTTATTCGATGTAGGGAAGGGGAAGTTCCTTCCCAAGTAGAAATGAAGATCTTAACTTGGAATTTTAGGGGCCTTAATGCCCCTAACAAGCAACGCTTACTTAAGTGCTGCCTAAGTAATTATAAACTAGATATTATTCTTATTTAGAAAACTAAAATGAATAAAGAGGATATATTAACCTTTAAAAAGAAATTGGGTTTTAGAGAAATTATGGGTAACCTGGCCATGGGAGCCTCTGGAGGGTGAGTTATCATCTGGAACCCCTATAATGTTACTCTTAACCCTCTTTGTATTGAAAACAATTGGATTAGCGCTCATTTTATATGTTTCAACTCAAATTTAGAATTCTCTTTAATTAATTTATATGGCCCTATGTTCGATGCTGATTAAAGATGCCTCTGGTTAATGGGAGGAGATTTTAATGCTATTGTTTCTTCATCTGAGAAGAGGGGGGGATTGTCCAAATTATCTCAAGCTTTGCTGGACTTCAACAATTGGATTAACCATTTGCTTTGTTAACAGTTGCCTCTAAGGATAATTCATTCGCTTGGAACAATAGAAGACAGGGTTTGAGTCAGATTACTGAAAAGCTTGATAGGTTCTTTACCTTAGACAATATCCCTAATTCAGTATCTTACCTTAATCTTGAAACCCTTCCATTTTCTAGTTCTGATCATTATCCAATTCTTCTAAGGATGGATCTGGATGGAACACCAATGACGAATCCCTTTAAATTTGACCAAATGTAGTTCAAAGATGAGTCATTTATTAGTACATTAGAACATTGGGTGGATAAATGTGGAAGTATCAGGTTTCAAAAATGACAAAGTAGTCCAAAAATTTAAAATTATTAAGCAAGACCACATCCAATGGAATAAAAATCAGTTTGGGAACATTTTTGGTCTCAAGGCAAAAATCAAGGCTGAACTGATAAAGATAAATGTGGAGGTAATGGAACATGTTATGGATGAAAGCCTTTATCTTCGAGAAAAAAGCCTTAGGCTAAAATTGGAGGACATCTTGGCAAAAGAGGAAGTGTTTTGGTGCCAGAAATCAAGAGAATCTTAGCTGAAGGAAGGCGATAGGAATACAAAATTCTTCCATAATACTAAAGAGGTCAATAAGTAAAGCTTCTAATATCAAAACTAGTGAAAAAGTCTCTATGGATAATCCATCTAAAATAGCATCAAAAGCAATCTCTTTCTTTGAAGATACCCTAAATAACATTGAAGGATCATCTCTCTTTAATCAACCTTACTCTTATAAAAAAATCCCCAAGATTATTTCCGAAGATCAGAACAATAATCTTCTGAGCGAATTCTCTAAGGAAGAGGTTATTGCAGTTTTCTTTCAAATGCATCCTGACAAATCCCCTAGACCTGACGGATTCCCAGCTTGTTTCTTTCAACAATGCTGGCACTTCCTAGGGGATGAGGTCACTGAAGCTTTGGGAGGTTTTAGGAATTCAGGCAGTCTCCTTAAGGAGGTAAACCATACTTTTCTAGCTCTGATCCCAAAGTAGGATTCTATGGAGGGTTAAGATTATCGACCAACTGCTTTATGTAAATCACTTTACAAGTTACTATCTAAAACTTTAGCCAATCGTATTCAAAGACTTTTTCCACTCCTAATCAGTGAGGAACAAATTGGCTTTGTTTTGGGGAGATCAATTTATGATGGGCCTATTATTGTTCAAGAAGCAATTTACCCCCTTCAGAATAATGGACATTCAGGTATGTTAATCAATTTGGATATAAGTAAGGCCTATGATAAGGTGCATTGGAGGTTTCTATGCAAATGCCTACAAACCTTTGGTTTTGCTAAGACTCGGATTAACTTGATATTCGAATGTATTTCTACTCCTAAGTTTTCAGTTTTGGTCAATTGATCCCCTGAGGGTTTCTTCTCCCCATCTAGGGGTTTGAGATAGGGAGACCCCATGTCTCCCTTGCTTGTCATTTCAATGTTAGAAGCTCTAGGAAGAGCATTTGGATATAATTGTTCTAATTAGTCACTAAAAGGTATTCAATTATCAAATGATGAAGAACCATCCACTCATTGGCAATTTGTCGATGAAACTGTTTTGTATGGTGAGGCTTTTGTAAAGGAGGCTAGAATAATTAAAAATATCCTCTCCAATTATATGTTAGCATTTTGATAGGAAATCAATCTATATAAGTCCAAGATATTTTTCTATAACACAAAGTTTAGCATCCAGAAAGATATAAGTGATTTCCTGAATATTAAGATTGAAACCTTTCCTTGTAAGTATTTTGGCATTCAGCTAGAGTTGGGCAAGCAAAAATCCATTGTTTGAGATAGCCTCCTTGATAAAGTAAAATGTAGGTTTCAATCCTAGAAAGCTAGTTGGTTCTCCTTAGCAGGGAGAATTACTTTGCTAGAGTTGGTTTTAACTAGTATTCCTATTTGTCAATTTTCAACCATTATTTTCCCAGTTAAAAAAAGCGATAACTTGAATAAATTATTAAAAGATTTGGCAAGGTTTTGTAAATGAGCATAGGATGTCCTTAATGGCATGGGCAAAATCTGTAGACCCAACGAAGAGGGAGGCTTTGGGACTAGAAATCTCAGAGATTAGGCTTTAGCACTTGGAGCTAAATCAATCTAGAGGATGGTTGGACAACCTCACTTGAAATGAGAAAGGGTTCTTTATAATAAATACCTAAACTTCAAGGATCCATTAAGCTTGCTCAAAACTAAACTCCCCCAAGGGAATCCAGACTGTGGAATTACATGCTCAACTGTCGTTTTATCATTTTGGACAAGTTAACTTGGAAAATTGGAAGGGGAATCAAGCAAGATTTTGGTCAGATTTATGGGAAGGATATCAAATCATCAATAATATAGCTAATCTTGAGGTTGCCAGAGAAATTTTGGTAAGAATTCCGGGGCTTTATGTGAAAGACTGTGATCTTAGATGATAATATTTCAATGAATTAGAAATGGAAATCCTTTAGTATTTACATTATCCCCCCAAAGGAGGTTGATCTTCTTAATGATATCTTGAAGGAGAGGAAGATTTCCTTTTCACAACAGGAGGATGTATTGGTTTGGGATGACTCAAAAAATAGGGAATATAACCCTAGAAATGGTTATAATCACCTCACTAGTTTAAGGAACCACCCCAAGGTGGCTATTCTCCATTCTCTATGTTGGGCTTCCTTTGCATTTCTAAAGAGGGAGCCTTTTTTTGGTTAGCTCTCCAAATAAATTTTTTACAACAGATAAGTTTAGAAGGATGGGCTATGAAAGGCTTGGTCGACGCCCTTTACATGAGAATGTAGAAAAAGAACCAAACCATATGCTCCTTAGTTGTTATTATGCTAATGCTTGCTGGAATTGGTTCTTTCAAAAGATGGGTTTTAAACTTGCTCTTCTCAATTCTATTTGGAACCTTTTCCAATCATGGCCAAGATTGAATTCTGGTAGCATTTTCAAAGGTTTGTGGATTATTACCCCCTCCATCATATTATGGGAAATATGGAAGGAAAGGAATAGAAGAATCTTCAAAAACCTGAGCATGAATGATGATTATCTTACCCTCAAGATGGAAGCTCTGATTATTGAAATTATAAACAACAAACTTAATAGTGTTGTGAGGTTCTCACACTGTTGCCCCAGAAATTTGGGGACCCCCTTTTTCGGTCGCCTTGGCCAAAATTTTTTAGGCTGTTCAAAAAATTTTAATTCGATTTTTTTGAGTCTTGGACACCTTTAGGCCAGAAGGGAGAGGGTTAGACTTATTTTCACCCGGTTTCAACTTGATTTTCCAGAACAACCAATTTCATCCTTAGGCCGGATAAATTTCAAAGAGCAACATTTGGCAGGATAAAATTGTAGATTTTGTACTTAGACAATTTCTTTTGAAAATTTGGATATAATTGTGTAAATTTAGATAATATTCAAAAAATGAAATTTTGTTAGATTTAAGTTTTTGGAAAATCTTGAATTTCTTTGGTGAGAAAAAAATTTTCTTTTGTGAAGATGAAATCAAATTGTAAAATCGATTTTAGACTCTAGAAATGATTTTATTTTTGTCAAAAATTTAAATTGCTTTGCAAAATCGATTCGAATTGAATTGCAAAAATTGGTATCAAATGGATTAAATTTGCTTTGAAATTTTTTTAGTCTTTAATGAAATTAGTAATTTAATATTGAAAAAATGGGTTTTGGCTAGCCAAAATTCGATTTTAATGACATATTAATTGTTAAATCATCATTAAATGGAAACATTTAGCATCTCCAAGGCATTATTTACTTTCTTTTTGCAATTTTGGTCTAATTGGCAATTAAAAAAAGTAAATTTCATCTTGGCAAAGTTAATTTTGGGCTAAGCATTTAATTAGGGGCCAGTATTGTGTTCTAATTAATTTATTTTTTGTTCCCAGGGTCCTAGTCGGCCAGCTAGGAAGGATGAGCAAGTAGGGTATAAGAGGAAACTCTTTTTCACTTTTCTCCTCATTCCTCACTCTTCTTTGGTGCTTGGGCGATTTTGGCTAAGAGCAGATTTTCTCTCCTTTGAGCATTTTTCCTAACCCAGATTGGCATCTTCTTTGGGTGATTTTTCCAGCTAGGGTAGATTGGCATTATTGTTGGCAAATTTCTTCATGGTAGAGATCTCTATGTTTGGCGATTTTCCATGATTGAGGGCAGATCCGCACCATTGGCCATTTTTCATGATTAAAGAGAAATTTCCCATTATTAGCAATTTTCTCTAATGCAGATCAGACTTCCTATTCTTGGTGATTTGTTTTAGCAAGGGGAAACATTTTTAGAATTGCAAAGTTGGAGGGCAGATTGGTTGTTATTCAAGTCTGATTTTGTATTTGCTAAGGGCTGCCATTTATTTTGCATGCCTTAGCTGATTTTTGAGGTCTGATTTTGTATCTTCTAAGGGCTGCGATTTCTGCCCTAATTTGGGCAATTTTATTTGGAGGAGGAAACACATGATAAAGGTCTGATTTTGGGCAAATGGTGGACAATTCTTAGAGCACTAAATTTTGATTTTTCTAGCTGAGGCCTCAAGATTTGCAAAGGATTTGAAATTCTCAAGTCTGATCCTGAATTCCAAAAGAAGACATAGCCATTGGTAAAGGTAACTTCAAAATCATTTAGACTTGAAAGGGGTCCTTAAGTTGATTTCTCTCTTTCGTTCTTGTCTAGATATTGTTTCCCTTGGTTCTTCTTGCATTCATCATCCACCACTTCATCATCCCATCATAGGTTGAAGTTTGGAGATTGATAAGTGTAGAATCCATGATAGGACATTTGAAGAGGCAGAAATAAGTTAGACCACCCTAGGTATTGGAGATGGAGATATAAGTGTAGTCCATCCTAAGGCAAAGGTGAGGCAGAAATAAGTGGTAGTCCCACCCTTAGGTTGAAGATTGGAGATTGATAAGTGTAGTGATAGGGCATTTGGTGAGGTAGAAATAAGTGTAGAATCCATAAATAAAAAGAAGATTGGAGATCGATAAGGGTAGTCCATATCATTTAGAACAAAAGGGTTGAAATAAGTGTTTAAGATGGTAGATGTTAGTGCAAGCAAGAACCTTAAGGGAACAAACACTAAGAAAGACAAAGAAGATATGATGCCTAAAACAACTTTCTTCTCGAAAATGAGGCAAATAACTAATACCATTGTTGGAACAGTAAATATGCTACAGGGAAAGGACAGACTAAAGGA
The DNA here is from genome assembly GCA_028749045.1 of Cupressus sempervirens. NCBI lineage: Eukaryota > Viridiplantae > Streptophyta > Pinopsida > Cupressales > Cupressaceae > Cupressus > Cupressus sempervirens. The sequence goes on from CM053790.1 coordinate 323,835,031, forward strand.
AGGACAATCCCCTTTGGCAAAGAAGATATACAAAAGCGAAATTGTACACGCAACAACTTTTCCTCCCACCTTGCCTTGTCCAAAGTTGGTTATGGAGTGTGCATCCAGGTTTGATTTGATCAGCAAATCTATCATTTTTGATGAAGGGAAGAGGGGGTTGGCCAATATTGGCGGACAAGCGATTAAAGAAGCATTTCACTTTCCCCAGTACAAGAGCATGACAGTGGTGATGATGGATCAGGTAGCCAAATCATTTCAGGATAATCAGAAAGCTTATTTCACACATCTAAAGCTGGATTGGCTTCACTTGGGAAAGAAAGGCGTAACCAAGTCATCAAAGCTCATGGTGGTGGATTTCAATCAGAATATGGAGATCTCATTGTGCTTTTGAGCCGGATCATGGGCCTAGCTCAAGGCATGCAATTCGAAAACTGGATGTACTTCTTTATTGATGAAATTGAAAAAGGGAAAAGAAGATTTGATTAGGCTAGGATCTTAAGCGAGAACCTAGAGTACCAACTTAGAACCGTACAAAACCAAAAACAATTCTACATGGGATCCTATCTGTTTTACATAATTGCTAGATTGTATAAGATTCCGGGACTTAAGGCCTTAGGAGAACTTGGTAGTGGGCCGGGGCAATATTTGGTGCATGAATGTTATCCTCAACTTCATTTGCACAACAACAAGGATCACAAAATGTTTTGTGATGCCTTTGCCATGAAGACAATAAGGGTATTACAAGGGACACCTGCTAAGAGACTTTCACCAGAAGCAGAAGCAAAGATAAAGAAGTATGGGAGTTGGTTTAACCAATTTTTGCAATTCACCTACATTAGAGTAGCAGGAAGTACAGTTTGTCCCAAGAGGCTTCCAAGATACCCACCTGACAAGGTAGTTTTGATGGAATTGGCTAGGCAACTTGAGCACTATGACAAAATAATGAGAAATGAAGGTAAGACAGGGATTACCTTCTCATTCGGAATTGGCAATGATAGTTGCCCTAATTGAACCGCCTTTGCAATTGTGGAGAAGGAATTTGAATGGTATCGTCTAGGATGGTATAGAGCAAGGCAAAGATTCGATCCTAATGGTCTTATCAAGGTATCTCATAGAAACACATTTAAACATATTCCCACTATAGAAGACTTTTGGGCCAATGCCAAGGATGACTTTCATGTGAGAAAGCTAGCTTTCTTAACATTGTCAGTGAACATGATGAGAGATATCAAATGGAGAGGCCTTGATATTCTTGATCAACTAGAAGATGATGGAGATGTGTTGAGAGAAGAATAATGATATAGTAGAAGGAATAGAGTTGAATCCAGTAGATTGGGATGATCATCAGGATCCTTCCTTGGAGGCAGTTACAAGAGCAATTGATTTGCATACCGAGTTGTGGTATAATGAAAGATTAAGGAAACTGTAGATTCAAAGGATCCCCCTTACTTATGAGAAGATGAAGCCGAAAGAAGGTCCAGCAGAATCAGTCGGATAGAAGGGCGAAGGAAGTAGCTGGCAACAAGAAACAGTTAGAAGTAAGAAAAGGGCTTTGGAGGTTGAGAAGAGCAAAGAACATTTGGAACCTCCAATAAAGAGATAGCACGCAACACCGTCAAGGGAAAGTATAATTGAGGCTAGAAGCCAAGAGGTCAATTCAAGTGATAAAGGGGCCGCAGTAGAGGTGAGCTCTGATTCTAAATCAAGTGGTTATAGTGAGAGCACCGAGTACTCCCCTCTCTCAGAATACCAACAAGGAGATGACATGGTAGTTATTAGTGGAGAAGAAGATGGACCAATTGATATTGAGGCAATAAGTTAGGCGCCTGAGGTCATTGGTGATGCTCTGTTAGTCGAACTAAATCCGGATTTGGAGAGATGCACTGCACCACTATGGTTAAGGCAAATGCTTATGCCAAGAGGCGAGGTAGTAACTGCCCCAAACAATGGAAGACATCCAAGGATTAATAGAAAAGGGTGATAGCAAGAACCATAAACAAATGGCAAAGACGGTGGTAAAGGTAATCAGGAGCGACAATGATGGTCATCGAAAGGTTTAGATTGCTATACCAATAGTCAATAAGGTAGTGGATGAGATTGCGGCCTAGGAATATGAGATAGTGGAACACAACTTGGGAAGAAACACGGATGATATGGAATGTGAAGAGATCTAGGAGGGTATAGCTTCAATCAGAGAAAGGTTGAGGAAGGCAAATGAAAGGATCATAAAGTTGGAGGCTGAGAACAAATATTGGAGAGATTGCCAGCCTCTCCAACAGTTGCACTAGGCAACCCTTCCTCAAGATAGTGGGAGCAACCTAGAAGAGGTATCAGCTCAGCTACATGAAGTTAGGGATTGGATCCATGATACAATCCAAGATGGGCAAAATTTCTTTCCGTCATCTCGACATTTCGGTCATTGGTGATTGTTAAAAACAAATTTAGAATATTTGAGGAAGAGTGGAAAGATTTCCTCCCAATCAAGGATTTGGCTATTCCGAGGCTACAGGTGTTCATCGGGCTCCCAAAGGCATATTTGGAAAGGGCCAAGTTGGCTGATGAGAGAGGATTGAGTACGGTTGAATCTTGGTTTGTCGACTTGACTACTAGATTGAGAACACTTGAGGAGATATAGGAAGTAGTTGCACAACATAGCCCAAGCATCGACACTTCCATTTCAACCATGATGAGTGACGTTGGGATGACACTTGATTTTGAAGACATCAGAGAAGAAGACATTGATGAGACAAGACTTGGATCAAGATTGGATGAGTTAGGAAAGGTTGCTATCAAGAAGAAACATCTGGGCACCCTTTCCTCCCTCAATGCATTTATCGGATTTGCAAAAGAGTATGAGGACCATGAGAAGACACTACAGGTGGCAAGAAGCATGATGAAATCGATTTAGCTCAAGATAAAGCATACACCTTGCCCTTCCATGGAGGAAGTCAACGAAAGGCTAGCTAAGTTCATTGCCTTAGCTAAAAGAATGAAAGAAAAAGGGAGAGTTATATTAGAAGATCATTTGATGTAAGCCCAAGTGGCAATTTCTCTTTTTTTTGGGATAGGACAAATGTCTAATTCTGATTGGCCACCATTTTGGTGTCTTCTCATTGGTTGCCACTTTTCCACTTTTTTCATTGGTCCATTGATGAGGTGGTATCTTCTCATTGGCCGATGGGGTGGCAACCCTAATTAGGGTTTCTAGGATTCAATCTGGATCGTCGGTTTTGCCTCTTTATCTCTATCGTCTGTTGTACATTTTGGCCTCTATATAAGGCCATTTGCTCTCATTTGTAATGGTCAGAGAAAATTGTTGCAAAGATAATGCCAAAATTTGCTATTTCTTTCTCATTGTTGTGACTTGCATGGTAATTAAGAGCCTTCAGTATTATTGTATGGCTTCTACTTTCAAATAGTTAGAGTAAAATTTCTTTTCAAGTTGTTAAAGTGGATTGCATTTCAAGTTGCTAAGTAAGAGTAAAGTAGATGGATAGTTGCATGGTAGCATTAGTAGATGGATAGTTGCATGGTAGCATTAGTAGATTTTTGATAGGGATCAGTACTAGGCCACTAGCATCTCAGTGGCTCATTGGGAAGCCTTGTGCAGTAAACTAGTTTATTTTTCCTTTGAATCATTGCATCTATGGAGGTGGAGCCACTGGTTAACCTTCATTAGATTCGATCCCAGTCCATTTGCTAACCTTCCATCCATAGGAGTAGGAGTAGGATAGCAAGTAGTTTAGGACCTAGAATTTAGAAGAAGAGAGTTAGAAAGATATTAGTCATAAGAACCATTCACCCTCCACCACCATCACTTTCCCACCAATATCATCTAGCATTTACACCGAATTACCATCTTCATCATCCCACCAAAGTCCAAGTCATCCTCAACAATTAGCGTAAGGCCACCTTTGTGATTACCAGCAAATCACATCGATAAAACTGAGTGAGTATTCACAGGTGTAAGGAACATTAGAGTTATTCTCATGTCCCACGAGTATTAACTTTTCAAGAGAGGAATTGTGTGTTTGGTACTCCGTATCAGATATTCAATTGCTAATATGTTATGTAGTGCTACAAAAACTGACATCAACAAATAGGAATAATGGAATTTCTTATTCTATGTCCCCATGGGATGGTAAGATGCGGAATATATGGCGAGGATTAAAGCTCTCACCCATGTAGGGGCGGGAGGTATAGACAACCAAAAGAAAAGATCAAAATGTATTTGGAACTCCCCCCCCCCGTTGGTTGGGTCAAGTTACTTTGATGGAACTTCTCGAGGAAACTCAGGAATAGCTGGTATTGGATGTTGTATTAGAGATTACAGAGGTGATATCACAGCAAAATGATCTAAATCAGTTGGCATAGCTTTAAATAATGAAGTTGAGTTTCGAGCCCTTTTAGGAATATGGCTATGCTCGAAATAAAAAAATAGAAAAGTTTGAAATAGAAGGGGATTTGTCCATCATTATTAATGCCTTTAGGAAACAATCTATGCCTAATTGGAAATTAGGATCCTTACTCTCTAAGGACTTGGAGACATCTAAAGCCTTTAGGCCCCGTTTGGTTGCACAAATTAGGCAGGAATAGGAAAATCTAAATGCTCGCATTTGCCAATTTGAAGTTTGTTTGCAAAACCAAAAATTGGAATTAGAATTCGCTTATCCTAATTTGACCCCAAAATGAGCATAGCAGACTTCCTAAAAGTAGATGGAATAAGAATAGATTATTCTTGTTCCAGTTTTTAATAAACCCAATTTGATGGGTTGTCGGGTTTGTGACTTTTCCGCTTTTCCATTTAATTGTGTTTTGCCACTTAAATGCATATTTGTACTATTTTCTTCGTTCATCATAAGATATAAACTAGGTCAACATTATTTAACATTTAATATGTGTTTTTTTTAAATGACAAAAAGACTAATATCAGATTTGATGTCCTTTTCTAAACTTTCATAAAATTATCTTTACAAGTGAATCTTGTGTTTAGTCTTATAATTAAAACTATGTTGAAAGATCATTTAAATATCATATTAATGATCTTGACTTATTTGTATTTTTTATTTTCTTTAATATAGTTAAAAATAAAATGATTTTAGTTTTGATCTTATACTCATTAAAATAATTTGATTTAATTTAGAATTAAGTTTGTAATATACAATATAATATGTCCTTTGAATTTTGATGACTTTCAAATGTTGTGGTATATCTTTCACTTATAAAATCAACTTAAAAAAAAAATAAAGTCTAATTAAAATAATTTGGCTTTTTAAAAAATAATAAAAAACCAATTTTTATAAATAAAAAATCTTATTTATTTAAAATATTACCAAATTAAAAAAATGATCTAATTATTAAAATTTTAAAACAAAACTTATTCCAGTTCCTATTTCAATTGTTGCAACCAAACATAGAATATGCATATTTTGACTCCTCTTCTAGGTCAACCAAACAGGTCCAAATGACATTCCAAAACTTATTTTAAGAATGCACAAATACTAGAAGAGAGCTTATTGCAGCATTAATGAATGCTGGATTCAACAATTCTTGCAGCCAAACGGGCCCTTAAGGAAATAACTACTAATCATATTTTGAGGGAAGGTAATAGCCTTACCAACAAATTAGCTAATGAGGGAGCGGATGGTATTAATGAAACAATTATCTACCCCCATTCTTTTCTTCCATAAACTAGCTATTTAACCATTTTGCTTTCCTTTGCTACTTCCAATAACTATTCCATTGTTTATTAATTAATTACTTAAATCCCAACTTGTGTTTTGTAGCATCAATTTTCTGACAATATCTTTCCTCTCACACTTGGGATTTTCATTGTAATGTGATTGTGTCCTTGCACCGTTGTTATTCATTTCATGCATTTATTGTGGTTTGTTGCTTAAAGTTGTAATGGACTCCTTATTTATAGGGAGGTGATATTTCAGTCGACATGTTTCAGCCATGGATACTCAAATTAAGTTAAGCTACCCCAACAGGCTTATGGCTTTTGACGCCCCCATAACCCTAGATAGGATTAGGCAATTTGTCCTTGTTAGGAATAAGGTAATATGGAGGGCAGTTCTCCACTATGTTAGTGTCCAATACATCAATTGCTCTAATAGGTTTTGGATGAATGTGGACGTAGTGGCAATGTTTATCGCCATTGCTAAACATATCTATGAAGACAAGAATCTTATAGCCAACTTATGTAGGGAATTGTTTGATGAAGAACTTCTAGGGGATCTAAACACAGTTATGGTTAACACAAAGGATGATTTTACTATCCCTCTGGTTGTGAATTATGGTGTCTTGTATATCCGAGGGGGGCCTGTCCCCACCCATCCAATTATTTTTACGGAGGACCCTTCTGGTTTTTGGAAAGATAGGGCTATTTATGAGAGAAATCTCCACTTCCTCATGTTCTTCTTTGCTATTCTGGACCCTATTGAGGATAATTGGTTGAAGTTTTACTTTAAAGAAGAGGGTATTTTGCTTGAATAGTTGCTTCATGCGGCCTTTTCTGCACTCAAGGATGCTTTTGGGGAATAGGGTGTTTAATGCCCCTTTTTTTCAGAACCTGTTCAATAATCAATTTAAATTTGGAGACTCTTTCGTTTGAAAACATTTTGAAAACTTTTAAAATTTTGAGTACTCATGGCTTTTATTATTAAAAGATACTTAAATTATCTGGGTAGACTTTGAGTTTAATGTTAAAAACTTCTATTGGCCTATTGTTTTCTAGTGAATTGTATTTTGCTTTGCATTAGCATTATGGCTAAATGATGCTGTGACCATGGGAGTTCTCTGGTTTTTCTCTTAAGATATTTATTCACTAGCATCTTGTTTAAGGTTGGGTAATTCTTGGCATATAATAATTTGCATTTTTTCTATTGCCATGGATATTTCAAAGCTTCTTGAATTGGCAAAATGGGTATGGAGCGAATGGTGGATTGTGGAAAGCTCATAAAGGAATAAAGGGTTTCATTCTTTTCTTGGATTCAGTTGAAGCTAGATAATGATTGCTAGTTCTGGGAATGATGACTTTTTGTATTTATGTAGGGTACTTAAGTACCTTTCTTATATTCTAGAGCTCTAGTTATGAAGGGCTCCATAGGTGATATATTAGGAAGATTTCTCTCTCTCTCTCTCAGCTCACTTGATACATCATATCTAATTTGCTAAGTATGAGCAAGCAAGTAAATTTGGATTACTCAACTTTTCCTTCGTAACTAATCTGGGTGAAATGCTAGTAAGTTGGTTTCCAGATTTTTTGTGATGAAGATTGTGTCTACTCTATGTAATGATGATTGGGCTTTCTACTATGTGTTTCTCAAGTTATGCTTTGTGTTAAGGGCCGATGGTTTTCCTAGTCTAGGTTAATGCAGCATTAAGATTGGTGGTTCTTCAAAGCTTAGTACGGCCCCCTCGAGCTTCATTCCTATCCAGGTCACAGGTCTCCTCTTCTATATTTAGTGGGTTGAGAGCTCCTCTTTTCAATGTAAACTGTTATTGTAACTTTTTTATAAGGTTTGATTGTGAAATAAAAGTTATGTCTTCTTCAATTTGTACAAATGGGCCAGATATGTAATTTGATAAAAGATAGGCCCCCTTTATTCTGCATATTAAGGATTATTACGAGATGTAAAAGAAGGTATCCCTTCATCAAGTCCCAATCTGGGCAGCTCTATGTTTGAAATAGGACTTCGGTCCCTGGCTGCAATGGGGTTTTTCTTCCATATTCTTTTCCCCTAGTGCCCCCACTTTAAATGGGGGAAAATAGTAAATACATTTGATATTAATAAAAAACAGGGATTTGCCTTTTATTGACCAAAAAAGAAGTAGAATGAAATCATGAATATATGTTAGTCTTATATGTGTGTATATATCATTATAATATTTAGATTTATATGAATATATATTATACGAATATATATTTGTAATACAAAGGAATTAAAATGTTAATAGTCCATCTCAATCATTTATTGTAGCCGCTTAAGAGGATAGGTTTCTATCAATCTAGGAGAGGAAGAGTAAATCCTCACCATTGTTATGAGGAGATGTGTCTTCCCCCTCAGAGATGGAGACGTGTCTCAGAGACATTTTGCATCCCTGGAGACCTCAAAAAAGGTTGGAGACTTCATGACAAAGTCTCCTAAAGACTTTGAGTCTTCGATTCCAAGAAGTGAAGTCCTCTCAGTCTCCTGTTTTAAAAATAAATTTGAAATATAATATTAAAATAATTATGTATTTTGGCCCTTGTTGTAATGTTTTTTAATTCAAAACCAATGACAATTTAAACATTAAGTAATTTAATCTTTTAAGTTATTTCAATATTTTACTTAATAACTTAAATACAATACAAACATTTTTTATTTTAATTTTATAATTCCGGAATCCAACCCAACCAGCAACCATTAATAATATTTGATTTCAACAACTTAAAAGACATCAGAAATAATATTTTATTTTATAAACAACATTCTTTATTTTTATTGTTGTTACCAACCCTACCAACAATGATGGACATTTGCTGAAATTTGTGGATCATAACTTTGTGGAGTAGTTCTAAGTTTTTTGTTTACATATGAGCCATTTAGCATCTAACTATATATTTCTGAATTTAAAATTTAAATATGTAATGATAATCTCAACGATTATTAATCTGATATGATGGTGATCATATGTGATATTTAAACACTAGATATGTAATGTGAGTTTTGAACTATTTTACTCTATATTAATGTGACATTACTATTAGTATTTACTTTAGTCTTTTAGTTCTACAGTTTTACCATTTTGTATTTAGTATTAGACTCTTTAAACTATTTAAAAAAATTGTCATCTCCAAGTACCCTCATCTCCTATTTTTGAGAAATAGTTGTACTGGTACTAGTGTCCATACCGGTAATGGAGACTTCCAAGTCTTGTCTTCCAGTAACTGTGATCCTCACAAAGATAGGTGAATTCCAAGGGTGGGTAAGGACATGGATTTCCAATGCCTCGAGTGAAAATCCCAAGATGGGTACGAACATGCAGTTCCAATGTCTCGAGGAAATTTACTTGTAGGTTGGTGTCAAGCGCCATGTGACATGGAAATTCCCATACTCCTTAAGACTGACATATTTAAGAGAGGAGAAGGAATTGGGCTCAAATGTATTAGCTATTAAATTTATTATGAGTTATTTGCCGTTTACTAAAGTAAATTCAAATTAGATACATAGTAATATACATTAATCATTGGAAAATTGGCATTTTTTTAGCAATGTGGCGAGTAGGGCTCTTACAAATTGTTTTGCAGCTCATTTTGGTTCCTTATTTCTCTTTTTCATACTGTGAATTGTAGTTGCAAACCTTGGACTCTTCTTTGTCTTGGTAAACAAAAAAATTGGACTCGGACTCAGACTCAAAAAAGACTTGTAGGGACTCGGCAAAAGAAATAAACCGTAGTTATACATTAAAAAGAAACTTGGATGATTTTTCCGATCTGATGTTAATTGTTCAAATTCCCTACACCCTAAAACCTGTTATGGCCAAGAACAAACAATAAATGAATGAAAAAATAAATAAAAAAGAACTTTATTACAAGGTTGCACATGTTAAATGGGCGATGCGAGTCCATGCTATAGACTCCTGAGTCCTGATGTCTAACTCGCTCGAGTCCATGCCTCAAACTCACGAGTCCAGAGGCAATGACTCGACTAGAATTGACTCGGCTCGCCATTGGACCCATGAGTCTAGATCAATCCATGACGAGTCCAATGATTTTGTAAACTATGTTATGAAATATGTCGAGGGAGGTGAAGCAAGCAGTTGGGCACAAAGAGATGTATTTAAGAGAAAACACTTTCTCCTGTATATTAGAACTTGGCTACAATTTTGATGTAGAGAATACTGCAAAAACTGTGGTTGTGGGCCTTTTAACAAAATCACCCTCAAGTGATCACCTCTAAATTCCTTTGCTTCAATCATTGATTTACTATCCCAACTTCATGTTCAAGGGCTCAAACTGACATAAGGGACCTTAATGATCAACCTATGCAAAGATCCACATAAGGCAAGTTTCGTGTTTAGGACTGAATTCCTTATTCAAGTGCAAAACATGGATGTCCCCCAAACACCAAGCAAAAGAAAAACACCACATTGGACACCTTTAGGATGAGTAATGAACAAAGAATCGTCCACTTGTTGGACTCCTAAAGTTTCACAAGGCTCATAACCCTTATGGGGCTAGTGGATATGCATAAAACAATTAGGTAGCCCTAAAAGGTTTTTGGAACTTAACATTGAAATATCTCACACAACCCCTTGAACAAATATACATTCTTGATGCCCATTTCAAAGTTCTATAGGATTCGAAACCATTAGGGTCAGACTCACTTTGCATGCCCCTAAACCCCTATGGTACTGACAAGCCTAATAGAGCTAACTAGGCGCAAATTACAAAGCAAATGATAGCAAATGGATTTCTCAACTTTGCCTATTCAATTAGACATCTCCCAACACATACCGTAACTCCGAAACCACCTCTAGATTGGATCCCCCCAACTATATTTTTTTTACTGTAACATCTATTGCTGGTTCCTATCCGAGCACATTGGGATGATGAGTCTATGGCCTGTTCTTAAGAATAGAAAACAATGTTTTCTAGCGCTAGGCCTTTGGAATCCATAAGAGCATTGAGCCTATTTGCTTTTCAAAAAAAGCCGTACAAATCCAACCGTGAAAAGTCAATGTAGGTCCATTTTTATTAGAAACCGTTATGTAATGAGGGCTTGGTGTTTGCTTACAGAAAAACCAAGATTTCTCCCTTATTTCCCCACACCAGGCAATGAGACCAAGTGCAAATGAAAGCTAAGAAAGAGCACTATCCTACCATGGACATTGATGACATGTGCCAAACCATACAGGTTCGTACAATATGTAGAAATAGAGAAATTGCACCAAAAATCATTGTCTCATTATTCAAATCTTCACCACAGTTTTCACAAATCATCACTTTACCTACCCTCGGTCGTTAGAAGGCTATAGATACCTTTCCCAAAGGTTATAACTGCCTTTTGAATTAAAATTATCGTTGGGAAGGTAGTTTGCAAGTTTTGCTTAAAAGTTGTCAATGTTGTTATATGCAACATTAACAACATTCACATTGTTTACAACTTTTGCACCAACCTTTGTTCTAAAGACTTGATGGGGATCCAAAATGACTGCCTACATCCTAAGACTATGCCAAACTATGAAAAACATCACACCGTGCCCTTTTGACCAGGTTTGACCAAGGTTTATACTTACACCTTGTGTCAAAAGGCCTTACAAGATGGGCTCATATATGGATCTATTGATCCTTATAGCAACTTGAATCATTTTAGCCTATCCTATAGCATCTAGGAGGGGTGCCCTTGCACCATACTACTTGGGTGGTTCGATCTCAAGTCCTCTTGAGATAAGGTCTTCCAAGCTTGTACGATGCTTCTTCATCTCAGTTTCATCCATCCACACAACTTCCTCACTAGGGTATCCTACCCACTTGACTAGATATTCCTTGTCTTCTTAATAATCTTTGTATCCAAGACCCTTTCAGATCTCTTTGGCTCATGGTGTGGAATGTCTGCAACAACCTCTTCCAATTCTTCAACCTGCACCTCTAAACCTGCATCCACATCTCCCTTATAGGGTATTAGGTCAGAAATATTAAGTATAGGAGAAATGCCAAGGTGTGAGGGGAGTTCAATTTCATGGACATTAAGACCATGTTTCTTCAACACCTTGTAAGGGCCCACTTTCTTCACGATCAATTTGGAATACTTACCTTTAGGAAATCGTTCTTTCTTGAGGTATGCCCACACTAAGTCTTCTACCTGCAACTTTACATCTTTCCTCCTTTTATCTGCAATTTCCTTGTACTTTTCAAAAGTCTTTTGTAGTGCTTTTCTGAGTTGATCAAGGACCTCCTTTATACTGTCTGCAAACTGTTCTCCATGGGCACTTACTTCTCCATCTTGAGGAAGATCTCTTAATGACAACACCCCTCTAGGATTCTGACCATACACTATTTGGAAAGGGCTCTTACCCATGCTTCTACTTACTGAGTCATTTAAGGAAAATCCTACTTGTGGCAAGATATAATCCTACTTTTCCCCATATTGTTTAGCCAAGCAGCTCAGTAAGTTCCCCAAGGATCTTTTCACCACTTCAGTTTGCCCATCTATCTGTGGGTGATAGCCAAAACTAAAGGTTCGATTGGTGCCTAATCTCTTCCACAATGTCCTCCAGAAGTGGCAAATAAACTTTGCATCTCTATAAGACACAATTGTTTGGGCTAGTCTATGTATCCTTACTATCTCCTTGAAAAACAAGTTGGCTATAAATGTGTCATCACTTGTGCTTTTGCATGGTAGAAAATGTGTCATTTTACTAAGCCTATCCACCACTACATAAATGCTAAACCCTTTTTGAGTTCTTGGTAGCCCCATGACACAATCCATACTGCAACGTTCCCAAGGTCTTGTAGGAATGGGCAGTGATTGATATAGGCCTGCATTAGTTGATGTTCGTTTGGCTTTTTGATAGATGGTACAAGTCTTAAAAACTTTCTAACATCTTGCATCTTGGGCCAAAAATAAAACCTCCTTACCTGCTCTAGGGTCTTGTCCAACCCAAAATGTCCACTCATACTGCCACAATGCTTTTCCCTGATGGTGTTTTCTCTCGCAGGGCATCTAAGTATACATAATTGGTGACCTTTAAATAGTAGACCATCTTGAATCAAGAAATCAGAATACTCAACATGATATGCATTAGAAAATTCAGTAAAAACCTTGTAGATCTCATGAAAGTCCTCATTTCCATTGTACATATTCTTCAAGGAATCAATTCGCACACTCTCAAACCTTACTTCTTGTACAATCAAAGTCTTGCTTAAAGCATCTGCCACTTTATTGATCACTACTTTTTTGTGTTTAGCTGTGAATGTATAGGCCTGAATGGACTCCACCCATTTCATGTGCCTATGGCTCAATTTCTTTTGGCTATTCAGAAAAGTAAGAGCTTGATTGTCACTGAAAACCACAAACTCCTGTGGCAGGAGGTAATGCCCCCACTTCTTTAATGCTTGGACTAGGGCATACATTTCCAAATCATGAGGAGTATTTCCCTAAGTTACCGATGTTGATTCTGATGCGGGTGCAGAGTGCTGATGCGTGTAATTTTTTTCTGGAACTTTGGATGCGTTTTGGTACATCCACATATATATAATAATAATATTATATTTGTACTAAAATTTATGTATGCAAAGAAATGCAAGAAATATACAAAAAAAACCATTCCATAGCATTGATAGTTCAACTTAAAATTCACTAATCCAATTCAGTCATTTAAAATCATAAGGATTCTCAAAAAAATCCACATTCTCATCATCATCAATTAAATACATGCTTAAATTGACATCTAAAAGGCGTTTTGGCTGCGGGTGCTTTCTAGATGGCCTCGGATGCTTCCCGGATTCTCCTAGGAAGCACATCTTGGGCTTTTGGATTCTTGTTGGATGTGCTGCAGTGCATCCACCAAGAACCCACAGTCCCAGGATGTGCTTTTAGGGAGAATCTGTGGAGCATCCTAAGACACCCAAGCATCCGGACGCATCAGAACCAGCATCCGGCCATTTCAGCAGCGAATCGGTAACTAAGGTATTTCCTCTTGGCCTCATTAAGTTTCTCACTGAAAAAGGTGACGTGTCTTCTTTCTTGACTCAAAACTGCATCTATGGCTATATTGGATGCATCACATTCTATTGTAAAAACCATTTCAAAAATCTAGGAAAATAAGTACAAGTTTTTTTGATACCTTTTAAGAATTTGAAAAGCTTCCTCTGCCTTGGTCCACACAAATCTACATTTTTGTCCTCCCTTAAGTCTCCAAGATTGGGGCACACATTTGACTGAAGCCCTTAATGAACTTCCTATGGAAAGTCGCAAGCCCTTGAAAGCTTCTCACCTCAGTCATTGTCCTTGGAGAGGGCCAATGCAGTATGGCTTCCAACTTATTTGGATCGATCTTTAGGTTTCATCCTGATATCACAAAACCCAAACCAACCAACTCCTCCTGCATAAAGACACATTTCTCCAAATTGATTAGGAGTTGCTTATCATATAATCTTTTTAAAACCAAATCTAAATGCCTTGGATGTTCATCCCTAGTCTTATAGAAGATTAGGATGTCATCTAAATAAACTATCGCATATTTGCCAAGAAAAGGTTTATGTACTTCACTTGTGAGTCTCATGAAAGTGCTTGGTGCATTTGTTAGGCCAAAAGGCATCACCCTCCACTCATAAAGGCTCTCAATTGTTTTGAATGTAGTCTTCCACTCATCTCCAATCCTTATCCTGATTTGGTGTTTTTTTCTATTCAAATCCACCTTTGAATAGTACCTAGTACCTCCCAAACAATCCAACAAGTCTTTAGTTCTAGGCATAGCGAACCTATACCTACTTGTAATCTTATTAATGGCCCTTGAGTTTGTGCATTATCTCCAAGTTCCTTCTTTTTTGGAGCCAATAGGGCAGGAACTGCACAAGGACTCAATTCTTGGTTATTAGCCCTTTGTCCAACAATTCTTGGTGGCCAGTTCTTCATTCTGTTGAGGTGTTAATTTGTATGCAGCTCTATTTGGCAAAGTGGCACCAGGGATTAGGTCTATGTTATGGCTAATTTCTCTGATAGGAGGTAGGGCATCTGGCAAGTCTCTAGTCACAATATGCTCAAATTATCTAACAAGTCTCTTACCTCATTTGGGCCCACTTCACTTTCTAAAGTTTCTGCAAATTCTGAACTTCCAAACTTATCATACCTTTAATTTACTTGCTGAAGATGATCCTTTGTATATCAGACTTGTATGAAGTGTTACCAATAGTATAATTACTATTTTGCAAATGTTCTTATCCCTGCAATTAATCACATAAGGCAGTAATGTAGAGGAGTGGAGTTTATTGTGTATTGTGTGTTCTCTATCCTCATACTTACCTTATGTTTATATTGCACCCAAGAGGCATGTCCCTACAAAGGACATGACTCTTCTAGGTCAGCCCTAATCAATAAACAAATAATAATCTTCCAAGATTGGCATCTCTTAGAAAGTATAATTAGATAGTAATTATACTAACAACAATGCAAATTGAACATTATTAAATGCTCCTAAATAAGTCGCCAATAAGGTTAATTATATAGGGTTATAAAAGAGGCAAATCCTACATAAGGATATCCATGCTTTACATGATCTTGTACGATCTGCTGTACAAATTAGTATGTTATTGCAGTTACATAGAATTAACATTCCCTCTTAACTTGATAATCGTACCGAGAGATAACATATCTAGCACCATCAATCAAGATGAATAAGCATAGATTGATACTCTATATCTATCTAAATCTTCTAAGCATGTGGTATCATTGAACACATGATGCTATGTCATATTACTATCCCTGTGATATGACTTATCACTTAGACTAGTGATAACAGTATTTCATGGAATGTAACATATAGGATAAAATTTGGAGAATGATTAAATTCTTCCTTTATCCATGTTGTGAGTCATAGGTACTAGTAGGCCTATATCACAATATGATCTTAAGTTTAAGATCTACCAATGCACAGGATAAAAATCCGGAGAATGATTAAATTCTTCCTTTATCCAAGTTGTGACTCATAGACATAGAAATGTCTACATCACAATATGATTTTGAACTCGTCTAGATTTGATAGTAGTTCTCTACCATTCAACACATTATTTAAGAGATCGCCATCTCTCATAAGAGATCATCATTTCTCATAATGTCTTTTATACAAGTGTTCATTATCTCGTACATCATCACCTCTTAGATAATGAATACAAATGGTGAAGCCCATAACAATCAATAGCCTGACAATAGTAATTTTAATTCAAAATTATTAATAATTAAAGAATACAAATGTATTATAATTCAACCGTACCAAGTCTTTTCCTTAAGTGATCTATCTTTACTCGAGAGAGAGGTTTGGTAAGAATATTTGCTGTTTGATCTACAGTGCAAATGTATTCTAATTTTACAGTATTTCTGTCTACCATATCTCTTACATAATGGTAAGAAATTTCAATATGCTTGGACTTGTTATGAAATCCTGGATTCACAGAAAGCTTGATGGAACTATGATTATCACAATGAATAATAGTAGGATTCATGGGTTGACCAAATAATTCCACAATTAACTTTCTAAACCAAACTGCTTCCTGAGAGGCCGTTGTTGTGGCAATGTATTCTACTTCTGTGGAACTTTGTGCTATTGATCCCTGCTTTCGACATATCCAAGATATCATCGCTGAGCCTAAATTGAAACATCTTGAAGTGCTTTTCCTATTAGTAACACTTCCAGCCCAATCTGAGTCTGTGTACCCATGTAGTTCCAACTCAACTTTCTCATCCTTGAGCTCAAGGTTAAGAGTGCCTTGTAAGTATCTCGTGACATGTTTGACTGCAACTAGGTGAATCTCCTTTGGCTCACACATAAACTAACTTAAAGCATTAACAACATAGCAAATATCAGGTATTGTATTTACGAAGTACATAAGAGACCCAATCATTTGTCTGTAGATAGTAGAATCTATGAGGGTGATTCTGCTGCTGCTTCCCTAAGTTTATGTAGATTAGTCTCCACTGGAGAAGACATAGGTCTGCAGTTCCACATCCAAATCTCTTCAAGATGTCTAATGTATACTTTCCTTGATTAAGTATGATGCTGTCAGAATTCTGCCATACTTCTAGTTCTAGGAAGTAATGAAGGAGTCCTAAATCTTTCATTTCAAGTTCTCTGATTAGATCTTTCTTGCATTGATCTCTAACATGATCATCACTTGTTATTAGTAAATCATTTGGATCAACTTCATTCTTGGAGAATTGTAAATTCGAGAGATACATATCAATTCTTTCATACCATGCCCTTGGAGCTTGTTTAAGCCTATAGAGAGCTTTCTTGATTTTGCAAACAAAGACTTTAGGGTTATGAGTTTCAAATTCTTTAGGTTGTTCCAAATATACCTCTTCTGTAATCTTTTTGTTCAGAAATGTTGTTTTCACATCCATTTGATGTACTTTCCATCCTTTCGATGTTGCAATAGCTAGGACTACCCTTACAGAGGTGTATTTGGCAACTAGAGTAAAGGTTTCGTCATAATCAATTCCCTCTTTATGAGAGAATCTCCTCGCTACAAATCTGGCTTTATATTTTTCAATGCTATCGTTAGCAGTATGCTTGATTTTAAATATCCACTTAGAAGAAACAACAAAGTTTCCTTCAGGCCTTGGAACAATTTCCCAAACATCATTCTTAATAATGGAATGATATTCTTCCATCATAGCATCCTTCTAAGCTATATGTTTAATAGTTTTTGAAACATTGGTTGGTTTCGATTTAGATAAATCACCCATGTTTGCTGCATAGCTAGAAAATCTTTTGGGTCTTTTTCTTTCTCTGAAGGTTCTAGATGGTGCAGTGAAGTCTTGTGCTTCCTCTGCAGTCTTAATAGCCCAAAGTGGTCTTTTTTAAGAATGTTGATTTTCTTCAAGATTAAGATTTTGAATTTCATCTTCAATTTCTTCAATGTTCTCCCTTTGAAACTCAGATTCATGATTTTCTTCAGAACTAGGTAAATGTGTGGGATCCTCAGAACTAAGGGCTCTTTTGAATGCTAAATCTTATTCAAATATTATATTCCTAGTAGGCTCAATGTTTTTCTGACTAGGTATGAAAATTTTATATGCTTTAGATTTTTCACTATACCCAACAAAAATACCTTTCGTCCTGAAGGGTTCTAACTCAAATCTCTTTTTCTTTTGGAACATATATGTATACTGTGCACTCAAATATCCTAAGATGGCTTATATTAGGTTTAACCTTAGAAAAGACTTCTTCAGGAGTTTTATCTCTAAGGTGGGAGTGATGACTTCTGTTTTGAATATAGACAGCAGTACAAGAGGCTGCTGCCCAAAGATAATAATCTAAATTTTGATCAAATATCATAGCTCTTATTGCTTCTATAATTGATCTATTCTTCCTTTCTACTACCTTGTTTTGCTGTGGGTTATAAGGAACAATGCACTCCCTCTTAATTCTTGCTTTTTTACAAAAATCTTTAAACAAGTCTGAAGTATATTCCCCTCCATTATCAGTCCTAAGAGTTTTAATTCTATGTCTTGATAAGTTTTCAGTTAAAGTTTTGAATTCTTTAAATTTCTTAAGGATTTCTTTTGATTCTTTACATTTTAAGAAGTAAATCCAAGTTTTCCTATAGAAGTCATCTATAAAAAGTATATATTACTAGAATCCTCCAAGAGAAGGAACAGATATAGGTTCACATAAATCTGAGTGGAATTCCACAACATTGTTAGTTTTTTAGTGCTATCATGAAATGGACTTTTGGTATTCTTACCCAGAGCGCATCCTTTGCATATGCTTGAATGATCTTTATTCAACTTAGGTAAACTAGTAATTATCTTCTCTATAGTCGATAAGGTTTTGAAATTTAGATGTCCTAACCTTCTGTGCCATATCTTGTTTATATCAGCAGTTTCATGAGTTAAGGCCTGAATAGGTTGACTAGGTTTTGTATTTAATTCATACAAGAATCCCTTTCTTTGACCAATTAACTTTGATTTCTTAAATGAAGAGTTCTTAGACCAGGTCATTACTTTACCATCCATGAATGCAACATTATGTCCATCATCTTCAATTTGCTGTAATAGAGATTATATTTCTCTTTGTTCTTGGTACATAGAGTACTCTTTTAAGATATAGAGAAATACTTGACTTTAGTTTCAAGGTGTGATTCCCAATTCTTTTGACTGAATGAGAGGAATTATCACCGATTTGAACTTCACCATCAACTTCTTATGATATTGAATCTAATAGTTCTTTGTATCCAGTAATGTCCACTATCAATTACCCATGCTTTGCTTAACACTTCATTTGATAGTGTAGAATACAATACACGATTCTTAGGATCATAGTTTTCTTCTTTCCTGGTAATGTTTGTATAGTTTACTTGGTGCTTTGTATTCTCAGGGAAATTAGATCTATAGTGTCCAAATTTTCACATTTGAAGCATTTTATTTTGGATAAATCTTTCTTAGGTTTGTCATTTCTTTGATTACCCTTCTTCTTCTTACCTTTATAGGAATTTGTGTTGAGAACATGAAGTTCTTCATTTTCAATTTTCAGTTTTCCTCCTTTCTTAAGTTTCCTAGATTCTTCTTGAAGGTAATCTCCTTTGAGTCTATTGAAGTCTAGAAGATTGTCTCTAGCACTTACTCCTTGTGAGAATGTTGCCTATGAATCCGGTAACCCATCTATAGCCATAAGTGTTAGCTCTTTGTCTTCAATCATGGTCCTATATTTGCAAGTGCATCTCTTAGACTAGCCACCCTTAGGAAGTATGAATTCATAGATTCTCCCTTCTTTATCTGCATATGATTTAGTTGCCTTTTTAGTGCAAGGGTTCTAGTCGCATTGTTAACCTAATATGCATTTAATAATGCATTCATCATATTAAATGCTATTTGATGTTTCATTAGCACAGGTACTATTTCATTTTTAACCCTATCTAATATGATTTGCATGGCTTTCCTGTTTCCTTTAATCGAGATAGTTTTATGAGAATCAGCATCAAGTCGCTTGGATTCTTTATGAACAAACTATATTACATCATTGTCTTCAAGAATCATCATAATTCTGAATTTCCAAGCAACGAAGTGTTCTTTTCCATCAAAATTATCTTTGGGTCTGATTGTGCTAGCCATTGAAGGTAAAAAGAGTTGCTAGATATTTTAAATCTGATTGTTAGTTTGCAAAGCCAAGGTTCGACTACCAGAACTCTGATACCATGTAAAGTTTCTGCAAATTCTAAACTTCCAAACTTATTATGCCTTTAATCTACTTGCTGAAGATGATCCTTTGTATATCAGACTTGTATGAAGTGTTACCAATAGTATAATTACTATTCTGGAAATGTTCTCATCCCTGCAATAAATCTCATAAGGTAGTAATGTAGAGGAGCGGACTTTATTGTGTATTGTGTGTTCTCTATCCTCATACTTACCTTATGTTTATATTGCACCCAAGATGCATGTCCTTACAAAGGACATGACTCTTCTAGGTCAGCCCTTATGAATAAACAAATAATAATCTTCCAAGATCAACGTCTCTTGGAAAGTATAATTAGATAGTAATTATACTAACAATGCAAATTGAACATTATTAAATGCTCCTAAATAAGCTGACGATAAGATTAATTATATAGGGTTATAAAAGAGGCAAATCCTACATAAGGATATCCATGCTTTACATGATCTTGTACGATCTGCTGTTCAGATCAGCACGTTATCACAGTTACATAGAATTAACACCCTTTTTGGTTCTACCTTCTCTTTCATTGCCTTTTTCTAATCTTGTTTAGGTAGAATCACTAGAGCATAGTAGGGGGTGTCCTTATCCTTTATGGTTTCTACGAATCCGTTTCCTCCCATTAACATGAACTTAGGTTCTTTCTGTTCTTCAGGGTTATCCGGTAAGGGATTATAGGGTTATACTTTTTGCTTTGTGCAAAATGGTGTAGGTGTTCCTTTTCCCATAATGATAGGCTTCTAGGTCATACTGCCAGGGCCTCCCCAAGAGCAAGTGGCAGGCATCCATGTGCACTATATCACAGAGTACTTTTTCTTTATTATTGCCTATTCGAAACTCCACCCATGCTTGTTCTTCAATGATGTTATGTTACCCTTTAGTGAGCCATGATACCTTAGAAGGGGTTGGATGTGGCACCGTCCTTAATTTCAAAATCTCTATAGCTTCATTAGAAACCAAATTGTCAGTAGAACCAAAATCAATTACTATTTTACACACTTTACCTCCAATTTTGCATGTGGCTTTAAATAGGGTCGACCTTTGTGGTAGTTCTTGTGAGCATGGTGCCTTGAGCAATGGTCTCTTCATCAAGAGTGCCTCCCCTTGTTTTGGTGCTGCAAATGATCCAGGAAAGTTGACACTTTGACAATCTTCCTCTCTGACCAAATTTGTCCTCCTATCCCCTTGAGAACTTGAACTTGCCTTCTCAGGACACAAATTTGTCTAGGTTGGTGGCATTTAAAACACTTGAAAGGTTATGAACTTCTCCCTCCAAATCTTCCCCTTGAATTGAATCTCCTTCCTCTAAAGATATCCCTGTAGTTGTTCTCCCCTTGGGTATTCTCCTAGTTTGATTCACCAAGTTTTGAAACCTTGTCCCCTTCCATTGGGCATCCCTCTGCTCCTGTTATGGGACTCTTTCTAACCTCTCCCTTTATTGCCTGGCTCATGTTTCCTCTTCAACTTCTTCTCAACCTTCAATGCTAATTGATAGCATTTTTGGACAATGTTAGGGGTACAGAGGCTTATTTCATATTGTGTATTCATCCTCAAGCCATGGATATACTTGGCTAACTTCTCACTCTCTGTTCTGTTTCTATAGTCTTGGACTTTGTAGCAAGTCTCTGAAGTTCTTCAGTATAGCTTGAGACATCCATCTCTTTCTGCCTCGAACTCTGTCTCCTTTTATGAAGTTGCACTTTATAATCTTCTGGTACATAGGCCTCTTTGATCAAGCCTATTATCTTCTTCCAAGTAGATACTGGATTCTTGTTTTGCTTCACTCATTCATCTTGAGTGAAGTTTCACCATGTTACGGCTGATCCCTTTAGCCTAGATTTGGCTATCTTCACCCTTTGGTGGTCGGGTTGTCTTCACATTTAAAAGAACTTTTGAAGGAGTCTATACAATCTATGACTGCATTAGGGTCCATCTTCCCAATTATACACTGGCAGATCTAATTTTCCATCCATAGTTCTTCTTCCCATGAACTTCAAGGCTTTTAGGAGGGGTCTCTAGTCCACAAAAACATCTTCTTCTTCCTTCTCAAGGGGCTCTTCTTCACTCCCTTTCTCACCATCCTAGAGTTAACACCACCCTTATCAACCTTACTCTTCATTTTTTCCAATTCTCTTGTCAAGTCTTTTTTCTCTGTCATCTGTTGTCTCACAATCCTTGCAAGTTCTGCATTGGTTACCCTCAGGGGTATATTTTTAGTTTTTGCTTCTCCCTCTGACATATTGTACCGAAATCATTCTCCTTAAGGATCTTTCTATGCTCTGATACCACTTGATTCAGAGAGCATTGCAAAAGGTATGATTGTGGGCCTTTTACAAAATTACCCTCAAATGATAACCTCTAAACTCCTTAGCTTCAATCACTGATTTACTATCCCAACTTCATGTCCAAGGGCTCAAACTGACATAAGGGACCTCACTGATCAACCTATGCATAGATCCACATGAGGCAAGTTTCATGTTTAGGACCAAATTCCTTATTCAAGTGCAAAACATGGAAATGTCCCCAAAACACCAAGAAAAAGAAAAACACCACTTTGGACACCTTTAGGATGACCAATGAATAGAGAATTGTCCACTTGTTGGACTCCCAAAGTTTCACAAGGTTCATAGCCCTTATGAGGCTAGTGGAAAGGCCTAAAACAATTAGGTCGCCCTAAAAGAGTTTTGCAACTTAACTTTGAAATATCTCACACAACCCCTTGAACAAATATACATTCCTGATATCCATTTCAAAGTTCTATAGGATTCCATAACATCAGGGTAGACTCATTTTATATACCCGTAAACCCCTATTGTACTGACAGGCCTAATATCGCTAATTATTCTCAAATTACAAAACAACTGATAACAAATGGATTGCTCAAACTTGCCTAATCAATTAGACATCTCCCAACACATACCCTAATTCCAAAACCACCTTTAGATTGAATCCCCCAACTGTATTTTGTTCATTGTAACAACGTCTATTGCTGATTTCTATTGAAGGACACAGGGATGTTGGGTCTAGGGCTTGCTCTTAAAAATAGCAAACAGTGTTTACCGGTGCCAGGCCTTTGGAATCCATAAGAGAATTGACCCTGCTTTCTTTTCACCAAGAACCATACAGATCCAATTGTGAAAAGTCAAGTTATGACCATTTTTGTTAGAAACCATTATGGTAATGAGGGTTTGGTGACTGCTTACAGAAAAACCAAGATTTCTCCCTTATTTTTCCACACCAGACAATGTGACCAAGTGCAAATGAAAGCTAAGGAAGAACACTATCCTGCCATGGACATTGATCACATGTGCCAATCCGTACACATACAATATGCAGAAAAAGAAATTGCACAAAAAATCACTGTTTTATTATTTAAATCTTCAGCAATCATCATTCTACCTTCCCTAGGCCATTAGAAGGCTATATATACCTTTCCCAATGGTTTCAACTGCCTTTTGAATTCAAGTTATCATTGGGAAGGTAGTTTGCAAGTTTTTGTCAAAAATTGTCAATGTTGCTTTATGCAACATTGACAACATTTACATATTTTACAACTTCTGCACCAATCATTGTTCTAAAGACTTGATGAGGATCCAAAATGACTGCCTACATCCTAAGACTATGCCAAAGTATGAAAAACATCACATCATGCCCTTTTGGCTTGGTTGGACCAAGGTTTATACCAAAGTAACGTGACTCGGACCCGGCTCAGACTCGGCAAAGGTAACTTGACTCATGACCTGGCTTAGACTCGGAAGTGACTCGGCGGTGGCTCGGCAAAGTGAAAAAACCTCAAAATTTTGAGATTTTTTAGGATTTAAAGAACATTCTATGCACCCATTATTGAATAAAGCTTAAATACACAATAACATCATTAAATAGAAGATAATTTGATCATAATGCACATACTTAAAGTTAAAAGTCAAACATACATCGATTACATAAGTACAATACTACAAAGGCAAATTGCTAAATACTATATTGCTAGTAATTAAACAGTAGCTGAAGGAAATATTATAAAAGTAAAACATAGAATCATATATAAAATGATAAATCCATGCAACCCATCAAAATGTATATGTATTATGAAATCCAACACATCAAGATTCAATAGTCATCATCAAATGTTCCAAAATCTGATCATATTCCAAGTTAAACAAAAAGTTAAAACAAGACTATAGCTATGGCTCCTGGTCCTCATCCTCATTCTCATCCTCATCCTCATCATCACTATCATGGTCATCCTCATCCTCATCCTCATCCCCAACCTCAACCTCAACCTTAAGCTCAGTATAATCTATAAAATGCCTCTTAGTAAGGCGTCTAAGGTAGGTCCTAGATGATTAATTAGCCATAGCATCAGCCTGTGAGGTGCCTCTAGGATCAACTGTAGTCTGGCTCTGCCAATGCTTGTGAGGTGCAACTAGGATCATCTGTAGTCTCTGGCTTTGCCAATGCCTATGAGGTGCCACTAGGAACAATTGGAGTTCTCTGGTCCTTTGTTGCCATAGCCACAGCCTCAGCCTAACCCTCTCTATTTGCCTAGTCAACCCACTATAGGTCCTCATCATCAAAGACAAGATCATTAGCCTCAGTGATCCACTTAGACTTTGGATCAACCTCTTCTAGAGTAATCAAAGAGGTGTCACTATCCAAAATCTCCTTGGTCCTAATGCGCAGATTGTAATGTACAAAGAATAGCCTATTCATTTTCTCCACAGACAACCTGTTATGCCTCTTCGACTGGATGTGCTTGAACATGCTCCAGTTGTGCTCACATCCAGAAGCGCTACTTGGCTGGCTCAATGTGGATGGCAATTTGCTGAAGGTTTTTGGTTGAAGGCCCAAACGTTTGCCACCATCTATCTGAATTTTGAAAAAAAGAAAAGAAAAAAATATTAGTCTCATTTCAAAATTTGAACTTCAAAGTTTAAAGCTAAAAATTTAGAAACTAGATTGTATAAGGCTTAAGCTGTAATTTTTACCTGGCTGCAATTTTGTACGACCTTATTTGCAAATTTGACTTGAAAAAAGGGCCCTAATGCATTATTATAGGCATCCATCTCAAGCAATATATTTGTGGCATTAGTGGCCATCTTCAATATCATAGTGTATAGGCCACTAAGAACCTCCTCATCTGCCTTGAAATCTTCATGGAAACGGTATGCCGGATTGAGGTAATAGGTTGCTGTGTGGATGGGCTTATGAAGCTGATTTTTCCTTCTCCTATCAATTATGTCCCAAATAGGGCCATAGTTTTCCTCAACTCTTACATATTTGACCTTAATAGCCTCCTTGGCCCTATCCATGCCCTCATATATGTAGCCCATAGAGGGCTTCTCTCCATCAGCAACTCATAAGAGGGCTACAAGGGGCTCAGTGATCTACAAAACAATTAAACAAAAAAGCAATTTAGTGAATGATGAAACTTTGCAAAGTTGCACAATAAAAATAAAACAAAAATATGTATGAGATAAATTATTTTATAAAATTTTAAGACTTAAGCTTTTAAAATTTAAATTACCTCCACAATCTTTGAACATGGCTCCCAAAAACCTTCTACATCATAAATGCATTTTGTTGCATCTATCCTTGCAGGGTTGGTGGCAAAGGAGGAACTCCATTCTGGACCAACAAACATGCACCTCAAAGCTAACCTTGAACTTAGGAAGGATTTTAGTGTGATAAAATTAGAGACAAATCTTGTGATATTAGGACGAGCCAACTCCTTTCCCTTCGTGTATTGCCTCCTAGTGCTGAGGACCAAGGCATGCTTATAGATGAACTTACAAAGATTTGTGGCCTTAGCAACACATGATTTCACCCATTCAAGCTTGCTAGTATCCTCTAAAATGAGGTTGATGCAATGGAGCACACATGGAGTCCAAAAGATTCTTGGGTGTCTTTCCATCAAAAGTTCTCCTGCAACAGTTTTAAATTAGTTAGTAAACAAGGAAAATTTTGATGTATTAAAAAACGTTTAATTTTCAAAATTTAATGAAAAACTAAAATAATTTTTTTAGAACTTAGAAAGAAGTTAAAATTTTACCTGCAACAACATAATTAGCTGCATTATCAGTCACCACTTGGACAACATTCTCTTCCCCCACCTCCCTTATGACCTCCTCAGTAGCCTCAGATAAGAATTTTGCATTTTTCACATGTGAGGAAGCATCTATAGACCTCAAAAACATGGTGGATCCTAAAAGTGAAAATTAAACAAAATAATTATCATTCAAGAATCAATAGTCAATAAAACAAAATTTTCGTTATTCAATAATACAATAATTTTTTAGACTTCAAGAAGTAGAGGATGATGAATTACCTCCGCTAGAAATAAGAAAATTCAGGAGAGTCCTATTCCTCCTATTTGTCCATCCATCCGTCATAATGGTACACCCCTTTTGGCTCCAAATCTCTCTATGGTCCTCCAACTCAAGTTTCATCTCCTCAACCATATCTAGTAAGAGAGGGCCACTCAACTCATCTTCAGTGGGGGCTTTAAACCCTGCACCATAGATGAAAACTGCATCAATCATCCCCTACCAATAAGGAGTCCTGTTACATTTATAAAAACATTTTAATTAGCATATTTCAAATTTTCAACATCAAGTTAAAAGTATAAAATTGAATTTAAATTTTAAAACTTAAAAGTTTAAAATGTAAAACAATCAAATATAAATGAAGTTGAAGTACCTGGCTGCTATAAATGGAATGTTGCAAAAAAATCAAAACTTGCAAATTGCTCTTATTCCAGCTTCATGTATCTCCTTATTCCAGCCCAAGCTCTCAAGTGAGGGTTGTGCACCAGGAGTGGAATGAGGTACAAAAAAATTGTCCAACCTAAATTTTTTGACTCTAGGACGAAAGGTAAAGCTAGTACTACTAGAAGGGGCAACAACCGCAGCACCACTAGCAGTGCAAGGAATAGATGTAGAAGAAGTACGACTAGTAGAAGCACTAGGATGATAGGGGGGAAGGGAAGAACCTTCTCTAACACAACCTACTGACTTAGAAACATTTCCAGATGAGCGTGGAAGGGGATTGGAACCAATCTGAGCTAACTCTGCTAATTGTTTTTTTTTAAATTCCTTTTCTTGTTCATTTTTTTCTAAGGAAACATAACAAAAACGTTGAGCCTCAACAGTTGCAGCTCTACAAGGCTCAGTATCATGACCATGTATGCCAGCAATATGGTATTTCAATCTATTTATCACCCCACTATTAACGGTTTTACAAAATAGGCATTTTGTTTGAGTTCTAGCTCTACCTGGAAAGTCTATGGTGTACTTCCAACACTCATCTTTTTTATTGCCTTTAGAGAGCTTGGGTTTTTTACCTCTAGGAGCCATTATGAGTAAGGAAAAATGTAAAAGTTGCTCCAATAAGACATTTTAGACCAAATATTACTATTCAAGCATTGTTATTTATGAAGATCTAAAGTAAGAAAAAACCCATAAACATACAAAAAAAATTCATCCAAAAAACCCATAAGCATAGAGAAAAAAATCATCAAAATCTAAAAAATCAACTCTTACCTCTTTCAAATGCTTTGGGAAGTGTTGAGAAGAGCTCCTATAAACTCCTTGATGATCTAAATGCAAGCTCCAATGTCACAAATGTAAGTTTTTCTCCTTTTCCTTTTAGCTGGGTGCAAAACAATGACACTCTATTTCTCTTCTTCCTCTCTCTCTCTTTCTTCTTCTCACAATAGAGTGTTATGAAAGGCTTTTTAGGGTTATAAGCATAACATAGAACAAAAAAATATTTAAAAAAACATTGTGTCATTTTTTAACCCAATTGGGCGTCTGCTGCCACGGCAAGGTCAAGTGGCTCATGACCCGCGGGTCAGGCGAGTTAGGCGAGTTACGTCACCTGACCTGCCGCTCACGGGTCATGGGTCATTCTGACTCGGTAGGCCGGTGGTGACTCGCCTAACTCGTGGCAAGTCACGTTACACTGATTTATACTTACACCTTGTGTCAAATGGCCATACAAGATGGGCTCGTGCATGGATCTGTTGATCCTTATTGCAACTTGAATCATTTTAGCCTACCCTATATCATCTAGGAGGGGTGCCCCTAACACCAAATTTTAGTGATCTATAAAAGGAGTATCAGGTAACATGAGTCAAATAATTTTCACTGAACTATTTGAATGCAGTATTTAGTTTGGTGGAAAATAGTTAGGGGTGCAACATGTTCAGATGTGAGTTGTACAATAATGGTTTGATTTTTGTCTAGTGTACAATTAATAATAATGAGAAATATTGGATGAATATGGATGCAAACAAATTATTAGGTGTGGAGGATGTCCAAAAGTGAGTTATGTGAAAAATAGTTACATTTTAAGCTAAAACCTGCTATTGTTCTGTTTTGGAAATTTGAGTAAAGAGAAAATATTGTGAAAGTGAATCTTTGTCAATTGACTAAAATCATGTGAAATTCTGCAGCAAAGCAGGTGGAACAGAAAAAGCAATGGTGATTGCTTTGGGTGGCCTCAACCTTGCTGGAGTTATTGTTTTAGGAAGCATGCTGAAGTACATTCTTAATTTCCAGAGTTTTTCCTTCTTCTGTGGTTTTACATTTTCATATTGTATTCCTCCTTTCATAATGTTTGAACACTTGTTGATTTTGAAGGGAAATTGGAATCATGCGAGGAGGGTTTCTTTCATTTGTCATCAACATATTTCCCCTACTTCAGGTCTTTGTTGAGCCCTTCTTATTAATGATGCATTTTTGTTTCAGAAGGCTTGTTTGGTTTATTGGCAAATCCATTGTGTATTTATTAAATTAAGTTTCATTATGATAAACTTAATCTTTTTTAATTACATAATGTGATTTATTTAATTTAATTTAAAAAGTCACAAGCAATTCATGCATTAACAAAAGATGCAAATAGCTTAATATTCTGCAGTCATTATCCTCAGTTTTTTATAATAATGCTCTATACATCAAAAAGGTTTTGGTGTGATTTAAAATTTAGCATTTTCTACACTTCTGTGGTATTCTGGTTTATCGTTCACAAACTCCTTTTCACCATTTTACAGTAGTTCTGAACCTTAGAAAGGCTATTCTGTTTTCTCAGTCAAATTAAAGGGCTATTGTGTTTTCTCAGTCAAATGAATGCATAATTTAAAACTTAATGCAAGCGCAATATCTTGTATTTGCTATCAATGTGAAGCTCTAATAGCATCCAAACATGTAATAGTAGAATGATCAAGACAAACAAGGAGATCACACACAATATTAGAGACTTTTGTGAGCTAAGATGATGTAATTTCATTATACTTAGAGATAGAAAACCACATCAGGGCAGAGAAGCCATCTTAGGCCATATCTCTAACATGAGACCCAAACACATACAATATTCTTTACATCCCATTATAGCGACAGCACCTACTCTATATAGACTACCTAAAAACATCAGTAAGTGGTAAGGTGTTTATCCCAATATAGGGCGACTCATTGCTCAATAATACAGATAGTTATGCGAGTTATACATGTGACCCAATATAACTAATTAAAACGAGAATGTCCACAAGACAAAAACAGCCCATGAGGCCAAGAGTACCAATAACATAGCAGCATGTGAACCCTTCTTAGAGACATTTTGGTATCTCCATCACTTCATACTACGATATGCCTAGTGAACATGCCATCGATCCTTGACATATTTGTCCCCTAAGCATGATAATAAGTCAAATGGAATTTGTTCCATATTTGACTGTGCTACTGTGATTCAATTCATGTGTAGAATCATTCGTTTTTTTCCATTAGCAACCATAGTGATTGTTTCTTTGATGCCACATATTTCTATTGGAGTTGCTGCTTTGATTTCATGCACGTCTGGAACGAATTCTCCTTTTCATACTTGTCCCTTAGATTCCATGTGCAGCCATAATAATTGCTTCTTTAATTCCATGGTGAAGAGCACATAATCATACTGAGAGCGAGTGGGTGTTGTGAATCAGTATAATAATAACTTTTGTAATTTAAAACTTTCATCCACACAAGTAACTTCAAATACTGAAAGAAACCATCATGCACAATAACACAATATTTATTTGGAAACCAATCTGGGAGAAAACCATGGCAAAATAATTACATTCTATATTAGCATGTTCTTTTATAATGTTTTGTAGGCTCCAACCTACTAGAGGCTCCAACCCCTGTGCTTATGAGCACCGACTCCTTAGAAGCTCCAATTCCCACACTCCATAGGCACCGACCTACTGGAAGAACCAACTCCCTCTACTTGTCTTCGTGAGCACCAAACCATTCTACTTGAACTGCTTTTTCACCTTGACTATGTTGCTTTTCAACTGACAATGGATACTTTAATTTGCATAGATTTCTCTTCTTCATTCTATTATTCATTTCTGCATAAGTCCTTTTCCACATCTGCACATATTCTTTTTCAATTTTCTTCAATAACATTGCAATTTATCTAATCAATGGGCCTCTGGTACATATATCTCTTAATTCACACAACACATTTACTCCCTCATATTATTCTGGCATATATATATATATATACACACACACACACACACACACATCAGATTTGATAAATCTGAATTTTCTTTTATCTAATCCTTACCACACATCAAGGATATGCTTCATATGCACTCTACATCTTTTCTAAATTATAAACTTCAATATATATCTTTATCGTCCTCTTATAATCATTTCCTTCCACAAATAGTCATGACCCTTCACGCAAATTATAGCATCTTTTCATGTTTTGATTAATATCACAACTCTAGTTATCTTTTCTTTATATTAATGAATCAATCAAATATCCAATTAATCACTGCTTTATAAAGTTTTTAAATTTAAACTGTTACTGCCTTATACACTGCTTTTAATCAAACAAATTGCTCCTTTAGTAAAAAGCGTTGTCTTATAATAATATATCTTCCTATGTATGCTGGAAGCCCATCCTTGTTGAGTTGCTACTAACAGACGCTGCTTTTCAGAATTAAGTCGCTGCTCATTTTCTTTGACTTGCTCACAGTTCTATGGTAAATCATTGATTCACTGCGTAATAATCTGTTCCCATCTGTCTGAACTGTAACATGCACTTGACGGCATGACTTTGTCTTATCTAGTATTCTCTTTCAATGTTGCTTTCTCCTTTTACTTTGTCAGGTCTTCCCAAAAATATATCGAGCTGCATATAGAGTTGATTATTGCTGCCTAGAAACCCAAAGTAGCATATAATTGTCACTGTCAAAGATCTTCGATTATAAGTTACTGGTGATAACAGAGATGCATTTCTGACAGATGGCTGAGCTGCCATATATAATGTTTGAGTTATATTGTTGATGCCTTTAATTTCTTATTCCTTTATTCATCTTATCAGGCCTCCAAAATTATATTCACTGCCGCTAGTATATTCATTTTAATTGCTGAGGTTTGTCTTCATTTGTATGATCATTGTTCACATTACTGTCAATAAGTATTAATGTAAATTGCTGCTAACACCATTGTATATTGCATTCCATATATGATGATGGCGCATGGTCTATTTCAACTTAGATATGTGGAAATTTTGACTGCCAATTCAGCATGAGAAAGTTCAACTGGGCACTGGGCATAAGGTTTTTGTTTTCTTTTTACACCAAGCTGCTCCCAACACCTTCTCTTCTCCAGTGATTCATTTGCAACCTTTGTTAACTTAGATGACATGGCAAATACTGACCATGCAAGTTGTTTTATGTGGGTCGCTACTTTGTCTTATACACTCCAATGTCCCGTGTATAAATAAGAATTTGAGTATCTTATTTTCTTCCACACTTCTGAGATTACTTTGCTTCACTGTCTGCCCCCCCTTAGGGAGCTAGAATCAGAGACCCATTTTGTTTTCTGATACCCCACCTACTATGAGATCAAGGGCGGGTTTTACTACTTGTTCAGAGATTGTTGGTCCCTTTCTTCATTTTTTAGATACACTGATCAATGGTTTTTAGCTCTTTATCTCTAGGAGGCCATTTGGCTTTGAGATCACACTTTGCAGCATTTGTTCTCATTGAGACAAACTGCGGACTAGCTCATCATCTCTTTCTTTGCCCTTGCGCCTCTTGCCACGAGAACAAAGTGGTTTCTCGACCCTCCTTTGGGTCACACTAGATCTGTGAGACCATGCAAAGTACAAGCTCAGTAGCATCACCCTATCTCCAGCAGCTCCCAGAGATGGTCCGGGCCATTTCCTTGTCCCAGACGATATCCTTTAGTTGTGGACTACTTCTGGTCTATGAGGATTTTTTAGGCTTTTCTTGTTTCCTCGTCCTTTTGCTTCCTCGCTTGCTCTTTTCCCGAACACCATTTGGTGCTACTGGTGCTAGTTGTGGCCTTGATGTATTCTTTCCAATCCCTTAGACCTTCATGGTCTCTTGTTGGGCATTAATAAATTTATCTTATTTTATCTTATCTAATCTCCCCTCTTGGGAGCATTTGATTTGTATAAAGTGATGCAGTACAAGGCAGGAGAATCCCCAAATGAGATGTCCTAGCCCCCAACAAATAACCACACAGCGGAAACACAACAACAAAGCAAGATCTGATACCAAATCACAACTCTTTATTCATAAATAACTAATTACATGCAGTATGGTTGGCTATAAGGCCTTCCAGGTTAGGGCCAAATACAATAGCAATTACAAAAACAATTCTGCAAGATCCCGTAGGATCCAACTTCACACACCAATCCTAGCTAGTCTATATCCACAACTAGATAAGAACACCAAGAAGAATCTACACTTGTACCCTCAGATCCACCAAGCTATTCTCTAGTTCTCAAGCTGCAACTACTAGCTCTTCAAAGTTCCCATCCTCTTCTCCAAGTTGGATGACTATAATGCTTAATGACTCCACAAAACCCCCCTACTTATACCCAACTAAGCCACAAGTTGGCCAAGTTCATTACAAATTAAATCAAATCCATACATTAAATATATGTTGAGCCACAAGTCGGCTACAACACAAATTAAATACCTCAAGGTCGGCTACAACATGAATTAAATACCAAAAGTCGATTCACAAACAACCTGCACCAACAGGAATTGAGACCAAGGCGAGCGTCAGAAAGGCCAAGCCGAGCTTTAGTAAACTCCCAAGCACTACCAAGCTCCTAGTGCATGCTGAGCTCCCAGTACATGCTGAGCACACAGAGAGTTCCGAGTAACCAACACATGTCGAGCACATAGAGAATGTCGAGCAACCTTCAATAACCAAGCTCCTCGGCCACAACTACACCCTTTAGCGATCAAGCACCACTGTTTGGTGACCGAGTCCATAATACTTAGCCAAAATACCTCCAACATGTAGGATTGCTAAAAACCCTAGGATGCTCTTGCATCAGACACCCCAAGTTCAAAAAATGTTCTTAGTAGCTGGGACATCTTTTGGGATTCAGCACATAAATCGCAAACTGATTCTTCACATACATATCCTCCAAGTCTTCAACTTGCATAGTCTTTCCCTTGTTCTTGTTTTGCTTCTTCTCATCCATCCTAGGTGTGCTACAGATCTGTGTTCCATGCTGATTTCCAACCTTCTCAGAATCCTTCAACTCAACTTGGCTGCTAATACTCAGGTTCCTCCTACTGAGCTCTTCATTCTACAAAGGAATCAGGGAATGCCTAATGCCACCTTTCACAACAGTAAACACATTCGTGACACAATTATGCACAACCCTGCAATCATGCTACCAAGGTCTACCAAGCAACACATGACAACTATTCATGTCCACAATATCACAACACTTGATCCTTATACTACCCAATTTGGAAATCAACATGGCACTACTCCCTCACTTCCAAAGCATGCTTACCTTGCAACCAACCAATCCTATAAGGATAAGGATGTCTCGCTCTCTTCAAACCAAGTTTTTGAACCATCTCTTCAGCAACAAGGTTATTAGTATTACCACCATCCACAATCACTTTGCAGACTTTACCACTAGACTTATAACAAGTCCTGAACAAATTAGTCCTTTGACATGAATCCAGTGTCCTCTGACCAACCAGTACTTGCCAAGGTAGTAAACTCTCTCCTTGCTCAAGATGACTGTCTTGGACTACAACCTCATTCACAACAACTTTCCTACCATGAGGACATTCAAAAGATCTATCCCTTTCTTCACCACATCTAAAACAATTACCTCTGAACTCACCTCCACCTATCTTTCTAACATATTTTAGTTCACCTTCTGCACTCAGTTTAGCCTTTGCCGAGCTATCCTGCTTCTCCTTCCCTCTAGCATTACCTAGACTTTTCCTCTTCAACTTATCTTCTGTCTTCAAAGCATCCTCAATTGAAGATATATTCAACATACCAACCTCATCCTAAATATTGAATCTCAAACCATTAATGTACTGAGCTACCTCCTCCTTTGACAATTCTTTATGCCCAACCTGAATAGTCAACTTGTAGAACTCAATATAATCTTTCACAAACATATCCTTTTGCTTTAGATTTTGCAATCTCTTAAACAACTCAAGTTCATAATCAACAGGAATGAACTTAGCCTTCAACTTAGTCACCATCAATCTCCATCTAGTGATCTTCATTTCACCTTCCTCCTCTCTGTCTCTTCGTAGTTCTTTCCACCAAAGAGCAGCATGTCCTTTCAACTTAGTCTGTGCCAACCTTGCTCTGAGTGGATCTTCAATATCCTCAAGTTCAAAGTAGTCCTCCAATTCACCAATGCATTCAATCAGGTCTTTAGGAGTCAAAGTATCTGAGAAATTAGAAGCCTCCATCTTATGCTTCAACTTCAACTGAGATCCAGGTCTAGCAAATTGACTAGCCCTAGTTCTAATAGGTCTCTCCACAGGATCAATTCTATCTTCACCACTAGATCCAGTAACTTCAAAGTCTTCAACAACTTCCTCATAACCATCTTCAGTACCCACATGCCTAGGTACACCACCTAAGGCACTCACAATTTCAGCAATCATGTCACTCTTCATTAATGCAATCTCAGATCTGAATTCTACTCTAATCTTCTCTGAGATCCTTTCCTCCACAACATCACTAAGATCATTGATTGCTCTAGGGTCCAATCTTCTTGGAGGCATCTTCCAATTTTTTTTATAAACCCTAAGCAATAGATCCACAAATCCAGAAGATCAATCAACTTCACTAGATCAACCTTCTCTTCTAGCCTTCACTCAAGTCTTGGTGCAAACTGCCTCAGCTTTGGCAATTTGTCTACACATTCAAGAAAACCTTCGCTTTGATACCACCTGATGCAGTACAAGGCAGGAGAATCCCCAAAGGAGATGTCCTAGCCCTCAACAAATAACCACACAACGGAAACACAACAACAAAGCAACAACAAAGCAAGATCTCATACCAAATCACAACTCTTATTCATAAATAACTAATCACATGCAATATGCCCGATTGTAAGGCCATCTGGGTTAGGGCCAAATATAACAACAATTACAAAAACAGTTTTGCAAGATCCCTCAGGATCCAACTCCACGCACCAATCCCAGCTAGTCTAGATCCACATTTGGATAAGAACACCAAGAAGAATCTACACTTGTACCCTCAGGTCCACTAAGCTATTCTTTGGTTCTCAAAGCGCAACTACTAGCCCTTCAAAGTTCGCATCCTCTTCTCCAAGTTGAATGACCATAATGCTTGAAGACTCCACAAAACCCCCCTACTTATACCCAACTAAGCCACAAGTGGGCCCAGTTCATTACAAATTAAATCAAATACATACATTAAATATATATTCAGCCACAAGTCGGCTACAACACAAATTAAGTACCCCAAAGTCGGCTACACCACGAATTAAATACCAAAAGTCAGCTCACAAACAACTTGGCACCAATAGGAACTAAGACCAAGCCGAGTGTCAGAAAGACCAAGCCAAGCGTCACAAAGACCAGGCTAAGCATTAGTAAACTCCCAAGCATTGCCGAGCTCCTAGTGCATGCCGAGCACACAGAGAGTACCGAGCAACCAACACATGTCAAGTAAGCTTCAATGACTGAGCTCCTCGGCCACAACTACATCCTTCAGCAACCGAGCACCACTGTTTGGTGATCGAGTCCACAATACTTAGCCAAGACACCTCCGACATGCAGGATTGCTAAAAACCCTAGGATGCTCCTGCATCATAAAGGCTTGCTTTCTTTGTAAGGGTAGATGTTTTGGATTTAGAGGAATAATGACAAGCAAAAATCTTAGGATTAGAGGAATTCCACCATCCTCTCATCGCCTTTTCTTGCTAAACCAAAATGATCGTCAACCCTGTTCTACTTCAGTTTTTTCATCCTCCAAATGACCATTTTATCCTCACAAATTTGGTGTTCAATATCATGAAGGAAAATGAAGCCTCTTCATTGGTAGAGATTTTAAAAGTTGAGGAATTATCATGGGTGGTGATGGAGCTTTAGTTTTTTCAAATTAGGGCCTTCATTTCATTCGTTATCCCTATCCTTCTATTTTTATTATGTTATCCTTTGTAAATTATATTTTGTTGCCTTGGGGGAGGATTTGACAAATAATACACAAGATCTTTGTCATTTCTAACTTGATTAGCCAACCTTGATGGTTTTTCATCTCTTATCTATTTTAAACAATTTGTAATAAACAATACCCTCTTTGATTTATCTTTTGTCTCTGTTATTCGGACCCATGATTGTGAGAGCTCTACATTTAAATAGGAGCATTCCAAAAGTACAGCAAGAACCTTTAAAATAGGGATAAACTTGCAGACTTTGACAAATTCATAAATGTACATAGAATTGAAAGGATCTATTAAGCCTAAATTAGACATTGACAATAATGGAAAATCAGTATGATTGAATTTCAAGAATTTCCCGAAGGGATGAATAAAAACGAATATTTGCATTCATCCAAATAAGGGGCTCTTGTGAAATAAGGTTAAGTCAAGGTTGAGAGATATCTCATGATTGTCAAGTTTGGACGTGCAATCATATCACAAACACACCTCTTATAAGTAGCCGAATGTTTCAATATACAGACGTTTTCTTCACCCATGAAAATGGAAGTATAATATTTTGAGTCTTGCATGGTGGCCCACTTAGGAGATAATAAGAAGACATTCTCAGATTTAAAGAACTACACTTGATAATGGGAAACAATAACGTTTAAAGTGTAGGATATTTCAAGCAACCCGGAGATGATTTCGATGTGCCCAAACTTTGAAAGTCCCAAGTGAGTTGAAATACATAGGTGCTCCCTTCTATTCAGTCACAACAAAACAAAGAAGGTTATTCCGCAAAGGCTAGTAGAAGATTTGTGCAAATACACAGAGGTGGAGGTTATATGGCATCACCCTAGTGAATAGTGGCGAAAGTAATAAATTGCGTTGATTTGGCAAAGAGGAAAATGAAGCCGAGATCAATATGACTTATCAAAGTTGAGTACTGGCATGAAAGAACATCGCCATCATAAATGGAGGCACCACAACAATCGTCCATGGCTCATATCGAATGAGGATTAAATAAATGCATATTAAAAAGACATAATTGTTGCTTGTGTTAGGCAAACCACAAATTACAAAATTTAATGTAGAAACATATTATGCAAATGCGCCTAGTTAGTTATTTATGAAGAGGGATGATTTTTGTAAGATACCTCCCATCTATTCATTAACATATAAATGAGCGATGTTAAAAAATGGAGGCATCAGTGTTTATGAGATATATTTTCCTTTATACATAGGAGAAGAGCATGATATTTTCAGCAATTGGCATCATCAATTGACAAATCAAGTCTAGCATACAAGGTGTTTTGTGTTCTTGTTTATTGATAATAGAGGGTCATTTTTGCAAATAAAGTTAGTTCTCTATAGTTGCCAAGGATAAATGGCAGATTGTTCTTTAGTAATGTGAGGATTGTAGATCATTTACAACATTTTGAGTTTGAATATAAGGGCTAGTGTGAAATACTTGTATGTTTCCCTAACTCTTTGTCACGATTGATCTTCTCTTTGTAGAAGTTAAATTCATTCATACTAACTCTGAGTTGTATATGTAATTAAATGTTTACATTTTGAAAATTGGAACAATTGAAAATATTGCAAATGCGTATTGTCCTATAAAGTTATATATACGAGCTTATACTATGATAGACTCTATTGCCTATGGTAACAAGGCATTGATCTTTTAGGCACTAAAATTTAATCATTTAATCTATAGCCAAAAGTTGATGATTCATTATGCATTTCCCCTTTTAAGGAAAAAAACTTGTTTATCGTTATAATTCATAAATATTTTATTTCAAGCATTTCTACTTTCAAAAGTACATTTACAAGCATTTACATTTTTTATTTTGAGTTTTGTATGCTAAGGTTTTATCTAATTTCTTGACAATTGGAAAGAATCCTAGTTGTTGTATTGATCAGATTGTCTACTATAAAGGCCCAAGACTATCAAGATTAGCTTGGGAGTAGGCATACTCGTCTTGGTCTTGCAAAGCCAGAAGCATAGAGGATTTGATCAAATTGATCAATCCTGTTAAGTTGGTCTTAACCGATTGGATATCTTAGCATTGAGCTGGTAAGACTCATAGGATTCCAATTTGTTGTTTTGGGAACCAACAGATTGGTGACTCCATTGGGGAGAGTTTTAGAACATACCCTAAGAGTTTTCCGATTTTAGACTATTAAGGAGGGAATTAAATTATATTTGATTTGTTGAAGCATTTTGATATATTTGAAATGCCTAGTTTAAGGAATTTTGACATTCATTAAGTGCATTTGATTTCCTTGAAGATTTTGATGTCTTGTGAATTTTGTTTCCTAAATTCTAATTGCTCCATGATGATTTGTACTTGTGGAAGCATTGTATATTTTTTTGTCTAAGCTTTTGTTGCAAATTTGATCTTTGGTGAGGTGTACTCTACTGGAGAAAAGAACTCATATTCTTGAAGACAATTCATTTTCTCCATTAGGAGGTAGCGACTCTATTGTGTTTTGATGAAGTTTTGATTGGTACTTGAAGAAAAGAATTACCTTGATCATTAGTGACTTTGCTGATGGAAGTGACTCAGAGAAATGTGCTTTCTCATTTTTAAAGAGAGGACATTATCGTTGCAAAATGTTTCAGCCAAGGGAAAGAGGACAACACTTTCCAAGTCAAATTAGGCCATTGGACCTATTGGTTCCCACAACTGCAGATTGGAAATTCAAGAGCCTACCACTTCTCCAATAGGATTCTGCAATCAGTTCTGGCCAACGAATGAGAATCACCTTGATTCCCTTGCACTTTAGGCTTCGCTACACCTAGGCAGGTAGACCACCTTCTCGAACTTGCTCACTTGGTTCAGAGCTTTTCTAAAGCGAATCTAAGCTTTGAAGTTCTTCGAGTGGCAAGGCCCTTGAACTCTATTAAAATGAAATTGAATGCTAAGTACTTGAAATAATTGAATGTTTTGTATACGGTTTGTTAATAATGAATTTGATGCTTGTAGGAAGGAAGATATAGATTTTCTGACTTCAATAATAGAAAGACCAGTGCCTTTGCTCATCCGAGCAATATAGTCAACTTCAGTGAATTTTCACGTACAACTTTATAAAGTTCTTATGCACTTGAACTGCCAACAATTAAATAATCTAGATGTGACAGACCAAATATTATGCAATCTTAGATTAGTCCACATTGAATTTTAACTCCTCTGGTAGGGAGACAAACTGGACACAGATACAAAAACAATTTAATATTTCACAATATCTGTGATGATCAAATTTAAAATGCTAAATGACCATTTCCACTTATCTGACATTTAAATTGTATACAAAATTCCAAAAAATAATTACAAAGGACGATTCATTTGCAGTTTAAATCTCCATGCCATTTAAAAATAAACAAAAGACTTTATTTTATCATTAAAATAAAATAATTGAATTTATATCACAAGTCATATTTAAGCCCTTATTCCTCCATACAAATAAATATAAAATGCTTCTTTTTGAGAATATGATTGTTCGAATATTACAATGTTCAATATGTCTGGCTACCCTCTCTTATTTATATCTTTTATTTTTATAGGTGTGACTTTTGAAATGAAAAGTCATATTCCCTTTTACTTCCTCCTCAATTATCCGCACCACTTCAGATTTAACAAATGGCCACTTCAGATATATTCTTTCTTAATCGCATAAAGCATTACTTCATAAACAAAATAAACTAATGTAGTAAAATCATCTTCTAATATTCTTTCATCTTATTTTATTGTTTTAATAAAATAACTTTAACCCCTGATGGCATGTAGACTTCAGAAATTAGATCTTGTTAAATCAAATATTACTTAGTCTTCACTCAACTTCAAAAGTCATACTCTTTATATATTTATCGGGCTTCTTGGTAAATTGTTAATTGCTGATCAAGTATTTGTGTTCAAAATGCATTAATGTAGAATTTACAAATGCCTGTGCGGCTTTGCACTCTCCAAGTTCGTATATCCACAGGCGCTGAAGAATCCTGTATAGTTATTCCTTCCTGCCGTTATTGCCCATCTCACATCTCAGTCATTATTGACTTTGTGGCTTCCTGTTATGTGTTCAAAGCCAAGACGGCATCCTTGGAATGATTCGAATGCATCTGGTCCATACACGATCTGTCAAATATAGCATCTGGCTTAAATCCCAAGGCCTCACCTTTGACTTGATCCATATACGCAAGGCATATAGACCAACGTCCATCTGGAGCAAATGATACCCGTCAATGTATATATCACTCTTGATTTTGAACTGCATCCATACGTGATGGTTAATAAGAGTCTCTTAGGTATATATCTTGCATTTTCATTAGTCCCATGATACTTCTCATTAATTTGGAAGTTGACTGGAATCTATATTCTGTATCGTTTCTTTAGACTATGCCATCAAATCTCTCCAGCTGTTCATTTTGTCTTTCATCAGGCATTGGATGAATGATTCTCCAAAAGAATTCTGCTCACTTGATATATGATATGTGTTTGCCATGATTACATCTTTCTAAAGGGAGCAATATTTCCTTGGGTTCCAAATGTTTAGACTTTTGATGTGTTTCCATAGTTGTGTAGAGAGCTGAATGTGTACTTCTGTCTCAGCTTAGGATAAGAAAAAGCTAAACATTCTTATTTCTGTTCATTTCATTTTCTAAGGTTCCAGATTATAATCTGCACTTACAGCATTGTTCAGAAATTATTTGTATGTCAATATGTGACTTGGGAAGGTTTTGAGAAGTCTTCAAGGCTCCAGGAATTGATAGTGCATATGTGTGAAGCCAAAAAACCCTTTAATTTCCTTGTGTTCTGATTTGTACTGTAGGAATAAAGAATGTAACATTCATGCTCAATTCTGATATGACTGTGAATGGAAATATTGATTTTCAACCCAATTATTTGTGCTTTGCTTTCTTTTATTTTCAGTTCCATATGTATATGGCCTATAAAATGCAAACCACTATTATATTCCATCATATTTAAAAATGGAAACTCAAAAAATTAGAGTTCCGTCAGGACCTCAGAAGGTTTCAATGCAGTCCTAATAATTTATATTTGAGACCCTCACACATTGCTCCTTAATTCTATGGAGAAGGTGGTGAATCTGTTCTCAATAATTTGGATGCCTTTTATAGGTTCGTACATACCTACAAGGTAGATTTGGAAAGTCATGCAATAAGGCTTTTTGTTAGAACCTTGAAGGATTTTGCAAAAGAGGAAATGACTTATTGCCCACACAAAGTATTTCATGATGGAGTAATTTGGAGCAGTGGTTCCTTGTTGTATTTCATGATCAAGAAGAAAAGGACATGTATGAAGACCATACTTGCAACATGGAAGAGGATCATAGCATGTCTCTAGTTGATACCTTTTTTGGTTTGGAGAGATTTGAAGGGGAGTCTTCTACACAATTATTCATGAGGATGCTAAATATGTATCAGAGGATACTTGGAGACATTATGCTTTCACGTAAAGAATTCATAAACAAGGTCAAACGATTGGGGGTCTTAGATGAGCTTAGCTTGGATATGTTAAAAATTATAGAGCAAGACTGCAGTGGATCAAAATCCAAATCATTTTGCAGAATTTGATGACAAAATTCTAGATCATAATGAAGCAGAATATAAGTCTAGTGATTTCATGCAGAAGATAATGAATGCAAGATTGAAGATGCATATGAAATAAATAATGTCTCAAATGCAAGAGAAATTGTAGATTGGATGAAGGAAGAGCCCATCAACGATGAAATTTGCATGGCCTAACCCTGATAATCACAGAGAAGATAAACTTCTTAGTGTAGATAAGATAAGATAAGATAATAATATTAATGTCCACGAAAAACCAATAAGGTTTATGGGACTGAGCATACAAATAGAAGAATCGGCCAAAGAAGAAGCACCAAATGGTGACTAAGAAGAAACAAAAGCAATAATCAAAACAAGAGAGAAGACAAGGTAA
This sequence comes from Cupressus sempervirens, assembly GCA_028749045.1. NCBI lineage: Eukaryota > Viridiplantae > Streptophyta > Pinopsida > Cupressales > Cupressaceae > Cupressus > Cupressus sempervirens. Next base: position 323,877,390 of record CM053790.1, read on the forward strand.
AGACTAAGGGTCCTTCCTTGTCACAAAGTAATCAATAATAGAGGGGTAAACCCATGAGTGATCCAAAGTCTTAAAGTGTCGTGTAGAACTTCTGTAGGACTATTGCTGCCTGGAGAGACTGGTGCAATGTCTAACTGATTTGGAATGAGAAGTACTGGAAAGCCTTTTCAAACCCCGTGAAGGAGACAAGGGAGAGAAAAAGGCAGTAATGAGCTGGTCTGAAGTATGCCCCTGAGGTATAAAAGACTGTAGGGTAATCTCCTAAAGGTGGGTGGCCTCCTGAAGATAAAGTGCAAGACACAATTGATCAATATAGCTGAAGAACATCGAAAGAGAAGAGCAGTCTCTAAAAAGGCAGTAAAATCTCCCTCTGATCTCATAGTAAAGAGGACATCAAAAAATGAAGTTGATCTCAGTCTCAACCTATGCCAAAGTACACAACTGACATATCTGATCAACCCGATCCATATGGTGATCGGTCCGAGCCCTGAGGTGGTGAGAGAAAACCCTAAAAAAGCCTAAAGAAAACTGTATGGCATGATTCTAGTGTCGATAGAGATAAGCAGGGCGAACAATAATACCATCCTGAATCTCAAGAAAATGTTCAGCATAAAAGGCCATCTTAGGTTGCAACCCTCCTAGGGGATTACTCAAGGTAGTGCTAATGTACTATCTATAAATATCTTGTCTAACATTCTCATTCAACTCCTGATGTGAGGGGAGAAGATGAGTAGGAGCATCAAGTGAAAACTAGTAAGGAGGAAGACGATCTATCTCAATACCAATCGAACCCAAAAAAGAAGTGGCCTAGGCGTACCAACAACGAGACCTAGTAAAAGTGTCGGATTTCATAATCTCAATAGAAGAACAATATGCTAGATGAGAGTATCTATGCCGGTCAACACCTGAATCCATAAAACCACGAAGCCGATGAAGAAACCAAACCAAGTAAAAAGTGGTGGCAAGCTTGAGAGGATGAGCTCCAAACTCAGCTAAGACAATGCTGTGAGGGTTGAGTCTATAACATCTTATGATACGCCATAACATCAATGTTTGAACCTGCTCAATAGAAGCCCAATCAAAAGCAATAAGAGAAGGCCCCCAAACAACCGAGCCATAGAGAATAGTTGGACGGACCAAGGAGTCAAAAAGGGACAACTTGGACGAAATATCCTGGAAGTGATGTTTGAAGCATTTTCTTTCGAGCAAAGCCAAGGAACCCATGCCCTTACTAACTCTGGACTGAATAGCTAGTCTCAAGTTGAAGCGCGACCCTGAGAACTTCGCATCGAGATAAATATAAGAGGGGGTAATCTCAACCTCCTGACCTTGAAAGAAGAAATGAAGATGAGAGGTCTTCAAATAGTTAAAGACCATAACCCGAGTCTTAGAAAAATTGACCACAAGCTACTGCTGATCACAAAACGAAGCCGGACCATCAAGGAGTCTCTGTAAGCTGTCGGGAAAAGAGGCCAAGAGAACCACACCATCAACAAAAAGGAGAATGGAGATCAAAACCTGATGAAAATAGCACCATCATCTAGTTGAGAGGAGTTCACAAGGAAATCCTCCAACTCGTCAATATATAAGCCAAACAGATTTGGAGAAAGAGGACAGCCTTGTTTCACCCCAATGGTGCTCTGAATCGGAATAGAAAAGCCTTCCGGAGTCTTGAGCCTACCGGTTACCTTCTCATAAAGCCTTATAATAGCATTCTACAACATATTTGAGATCCCAATCTCATGAAGTCTCTGAAATAAGGCCAACCTAGGTACAAAATCGAAAGCCTTACAAAAGTCCACAAAACAACAATATACCTTCTAAGAGTGGTGCCTAGCCTCCTCAATGATAGCCTGCAACGTGAAAACATGATCTATAGTCTGATAGTTTGCTTGAAAACCAACCTACCGTTTAGCTCTATAGCCTCCACTATCAAGCTCATGAGATAACATGGTATTCAGAGTAGTGGCATAATGTTTGGCAAAAGTATGTCCGAACATAATAGTCCTGTAGTTACCTGGATCGGAAGCATGCCCAGATTTGTGAATAGGGTAAACCAGATGTCTCGACCAGGATTCAGGAAACCTAGTGCAAACCACTCTATTAAAGAGTGTAGGAAGGTAAGATCCAAGAATTGAAGCACTAAGCTTGAAAATTTTTGCCTGGAAACCCTCTTCATTCGCTGCTCTATTGCATCTCAACAATTTGATGGCCTCAATAATATTGGAGTAGGTGAAAAAATGGCAGTATGGAGGTGGAGTGGAGTGAAGAGGTGGCTACCCAGGAATGTCGTAAAGCGTAATGATATGGGAGGTCAGAGAGTGGTAGTCGAGAGTGGAGGACGGGGGGAAGCACCAAGGAAAAAGTGTACGCCAAAAGATTTGGGGATTTTGAATAGGCATGGAGCAAAGGGTTCTGCACTGAAAAGAAGCAAAAGAACGCTTTTTGTGGCAAAAAAAATGGAGGTACAAAAGGCATAGATGGGTGAAGGCAGGAGACTGAGTCTTGAAGGCAACACGAACAGAGTGATGGAAAACTTTGCAATCAGTATCAAACCATTTATTCATAGGACAAGTATTCCGACGTTTAGCTTTGAGAGAGGGAGGGGAGCAGTGAGGAATAGAAAAAAGAGAAGAATCCTAGATGGCAGAGGCAAGTGAAACAAACATGTCAGAGGCCGCAAGTGACTCATCAAAAGTAGCAGGTGTTAGAAGTCTCCTAAGGTGGAAAGTAAAGAGCTCACCATCACTCTCGGGGTAATGAAAGCGAGTAGGAAAGGAGAAGGTATTAGTGGGGCAATGAGAAGGATGGAAAGAGCGCAATGGGTGGGGTGAAATGCAAGTGAAAATGCTAAGAAGAGCATGATCAGCCAAGGGGAGACACGAAATGGTGAAACTGTGAATGGAAGAAATGAAGGAAGGAGAGGAAATGACATAGTCAACAACACTTGCACCACCACAGTGCAGCCAACAGGTAAAGAGGTCCAATCCAGGAAGGATAAACCGTTCAAAATTGACAACCCAGAAGACTCATAGAGCTGGAGGAGGTGACGGCCATAACTTGAGAGTGGTCCAAGAACATCCTCCGAGGTGCACTGAAGTTCTATACTAGTCGGGTCTAGCTCAAAAGTGCAGTTTGAATCAGAACAATGCTCATGCAAAGGAGTCTGAAGATCCCTGGTTTGAGCGTTGAAGTCTCCAAGAATAATAATATCACCCAAAGCTGCAAACTATGAAATACTCTCTTGAAGGTCACAGAAAGGATCTCCATTCTCTGGGTCATTAATGGCATATGGAGAGGAGGTCGGTGGAAAATAACAAACAACAATAAAAATATCTCTCTGTCAGTATTTCCGTCGACCAATCTGAACCCACAAAGAGATCTCTGATTTACTTGGAATAGAATATCAAAAGTACATTGAGAAAAATGTTCAAAGTTTTTTCTTGTTGTATCAAAATAAACAAACTAATGATTCAGTACATGTGCATCAAATTTTTGATGAACACCTAGTTCAACCCTAGAAAGAAGAAACATTTGAAGAGGACTTTTTATGCAGTCAGGTCCATTAGCAGCATGAAAAAATCTTCTGTGCTTGTGAGTCATGTCTCATAGATAAAACAAGGATGTACACAATGAAAGAAATATTAGACCCTATGAAAGAGGAGTGGATGCATCATGATGAAGATGGGAAGCCTAATGATAATTTTGAAGATGATAAAACTCATGGTATGCATTCAAAAGGTGAGATATTTTTTCAGTTCATGCTGTGAGACGGAATTATATCAAATATGTAAAGATGAGATGAAATCAAATGAGCATGGTTTTAAAAGGTTTCCAAGTATCTTATCTGATCAGATTCTTGGTAAATGAAAAGTTGTATTTCTTGAATATGGGCTATTTTCAAAACCTTTTTGTGGGAAGAATCAAGATCTGGAGTATGGAGATCAAGCAAATTGTGTGCAAGAAGACATCCAAGTAGAGAGAATTAATCTAGATGCCTGTATGACTGATCAAACACATGACCATAGGGATCTTCCATTCAGCAAAGACCACAGTGCACCTAATGATTTCTCAAAGGCTAAACAAAAGTCAGGTACCGGAGATTGCATTGACGAAGCAGAACCAATAAGTATTTTCCCATAAGGATGATGCATTTTATACAGGTATGAAATGTAAGCAGCAGACTATGGTATGTATCCCTAAAAACTGTATGATAAAATTTGTTAAGAAGATGAAGAGGGAAAAGCATGTAAGTTTTTGTCATAATTTTTTTAGGGACTTTTTTCCCATATATACTAATCAGGTGTTTCAAGCAAGAAGTCAATTGTTTAGGATAAGTAATCGTAAAGTTGGTTTCTTTTCTAATGCTCTAATGGATAAGATAAATTTTGATCATAAGTAAGTGAAGATGGATAAGCTCATGTATGTTAATATTTATCACAAGGTTGCAGAACAAAATAGATGCAATCAAGCCTTATGTTTCCTTGATAAATATTCAAATGAACTTAACATGTTGGGCATCTATGATATACCACAAAGTTTGACGAGGACTTATAACAGAGTATGCAATGGTTGTTATTTGAAGTTCACTCAAGAAGCTAATTGTACAAAGGAAGAATATAATGCCATAATCAGAAGGAATGAATAGTCACAGAATCTGAATCTGGTGTTTGACAATGGGAGGAGTAGACACTCTTTTGAAAGGCTTGAGGTCATTTGATCTCATTATGCTCATAAAAGGACACTTGAGGGGTTTTCTTTTCCCTTTCTTGTTTTCCTTTACACATTTTTATTTCATAATTCTAATATGATTGCATGAATAAATTGGTCTTTTCATTTTGTCTCTTTGTAGGTTTGCTTCATCCAAGGAAAGTTGGGATACTCATTATGCCCACAAGGGGCATATGTCCCCAAGAAGAGCCACTGATGGAGCCCTACTTTTTACAAATTAGGGCCTCCATTTTGTTCTTTCTACCTAGCCTTCTATTTTTATTATGTTATCCTTTGTAAATTATATATGTTGCCTTAGGGTAGGATTTGACAAATAATACTCAAGATCTTTGTCATTTCTAACTTGATTAGCCAGCCTTTATGGTTTTTCATCCCTTATCTATTTTAAACAATCTGTCATAAACATTACCCTCTTTGATTTATGTTTTGTCTCTGTTATGCAGACCCATGATTGTGAGAGCTCTGCATTTAAGCAGGAGCGTTCCAAAAGTGCGGCAGGAGTTTTTAAAACAGGGATAGACTTGCAGACTTTGACAAATTCATAAATGTACACAGAATTGAAAGGATCTATTAAGCCTAAATTAGACATTGACAGTAACGGAAAATAGTTTGATTGAATTTCAAGAACTTCCCAGACAAATGAAGAAAAAGAAATGTTTGCATTCGTCCAAATAAGGGGCTCTTGTGAAATAAGGCTAAGTGAAGGTTGAGAGATATCTCACGATTGTCAAGTTTGGAAGTGCAACCATATCACAAACACACCATCTCATAATTAGCCGAGTGTTTCAATATACAAACGGTTTCTTCACCCACAAAAATGGAGGTATAATATTTTGAGTCTTGCATGGTGGCCCTCTTAGGAGATAATAAGAAGACATTCTCAGATTTGAAGAACTATACTTGATAACGGAAACAATAACATCTAAATTGTAGAATATTTCAAGCAGCCCAGAGACACCTTTGATGTGCCCAGAATTTGAAAGCCCCAGGCCAGTTGAAATGCCCAGGTGCTTCCTTCTATTTAGTCACAGCAATACAAAGAAGGTTATCCTGCAAAGGCTAGTAGACATGAACGTTATATGGCATCACCTTGGCGATTATTGGCAAAAGTATAAAGAGATGCAAGTGTGTTGATTTTACGAAGAGGAAAGGAAAGACGAGATCAATATGACTAATCAAAGTGGAGTACCAGCATGAAAAGAACATCGCCATCATAAACGGAGGCACCATGATAATCATCCATGGCTCTTATCGAATGAGGGTTAAATAAACGCATATTGAAACAACATAATTGTTGGTTATCTTAGGCGAACCACAAATTACAGAATTTAATTTAGAATCATATTATGCAAACACGCCCAGTTAGTTGTTTATGAAGAGACACAATGCTTTGAACATACCTTCCATCTATTCATTAACATATAAATGAGCGATGTAAAACAAAACAAAAACGGAGGCATCATTGTTTATGAGATATATATTCCTTTATACATAGGAGAGGAGCATAATATTCTCAGCAATTGGCATTGTCAATTGACAAATCAAGTCTGGCACACAAGGTGTTGTGTTCTTGTTTATTGATAGCAGAGGGTCATTATTGCAGATAAAGTTAATTCTCTATAGTTGCCAAGGATAAATGGCAGATTGTTCTTGAGTAATGTCAGAACTCTAGATCATTTACAGCATTTTGAGTTCGAATATAAGCCTAGTGTGAAATACTTATATGTTTCCCTAACTCTTTGTGATTGATCTTCTCTTTGTAGAAGTTAAAATTGATTCATACTAACTCTGAATTCCATAGGTAATTGAATGTTTACATTCTGAAAATTGGAACAATTGATAATTTTTGCAAATGTGTATTATCCAATAAAGTTATATATACAAGCTTATACTATGATAGACTATGTTGCCTAAGGAAACAAGGCACTGTTTTTTAGCCATTGAGATTTAATCATTTGATCTATAGCCATAAGCTAGTGATTCATTCTGCATTTCCCCTTTTAAGGAAAACAACTCATTTACTGTTATAATTGATAAATATTTTATTTCAAGCATTTCTACTTTAAAAAGTACATTTACAAGCATCCACATTTTTTATTTTGAGTTTTTTGTACTTGCCTTGGTATTTACCCAGGTCCAAATTTTGAAATTTTAAGTCAAATGGGCAGAGAAAATTAAAAACAAAACTTTTCACTCGTTCTCCCCAAATTAACATTCACTCTCTCTCTCCCCAAACCACAACTTTTTGGAAGTGTTAAGGTTAGAAAGTTGGAGTTGGGGAATTGGAGTTAATGGTCAGTCTTTTCACTCTCTCTCCCCGAGCCTTAACCTTTCCCAATAGTTTGAGTTGAGATTTGAGTCCTGCCCCAAAGAAGTGCCCTAATCATAGCCAGTACTTTCAAGAAGCCCAACTCAAACTTGTATTTCAGAATAACTGCCCTATGGAGCTCATGAAAAGATGCAGGCAATGACAGGAATGGAGATCACAATAACTTCATCAGGCTGAAACTCTTCAGCAGTACACATCATCTCTTCATATGACAGAACATTGAAGTCGTAGTAATGAATACCAAGCATTGAAAAACAAAGAACGCGCACAAGTGGATGGGGTGCTAGTTGTCGCCTTAATGAGATGATTGTGTTTATGCAGAGCTTGGGCGTTTGAAATGTTGATGCCAAATGTGGAAAACTAGGCAATGTGATTGTTTGGCAAGAGTCATACTTGAACTTACAAAGTTTGATATGGACTGTGCAGGAAATTAGAATAACATGTCTGACATGTCACACGCAGGAATAATGTTCGTTGAAGGTTTGTGAATGGGGACTGTGGCATGACAGTTAGCTTTTAGAATTGCCTTTCAGATACAATGGGTTACTGTGGAACCTAATTCAATGCATACAACTCGATAGCTATGTGCGTGCAATATAGGTATGGGCTTATGTGCAAAATTGGTGCTACAAATTGTTTGACAGAATACCTCCGAGTAAGTCTGCCACATTCCCAACTGAATTGTGTTGATGAATACCATATGTAAAGTCATGATCTTTGAATACCAAATCATCATCATATGCGCCAAATGGAAGCCTCAAAATCACAGTACCAACATTCATCTCTTGCTCATGTTAGCTCGCCAACTATTTGACTAAATGCTCCAATCTTGGCTGTGACCTCTGGAGGTGTAATATGTGCTAAGTAGAAGCCTCAAATAGTTACATTCGAATGGTGGTTACAAGCAAGGGATTACCCCATATCAAGTTGAAGAAATATCTCCATCATTGCTTACACTTTTGGTTCACATTCAACTTGGCAGAATCATAGAATGGGTTGAATGGGAACTTCAATAGGAGAAATGGGATCCACTAGCATTCCAACTGCGATATGGAGCTTTTGGTTGTCAAAATTTTAAAAATTGTAGACGTGTCATGGGATGAAATTGATCCCCAAAGTTGGGAAATCGGTGACTGTTGTAAGTCTTGGTTGTAGCATTTTGAATGTGCGATCTTACCAAACATAAATAATGTGAGTTTGCCAGAAGCATTGGAAGAATTGCAGTGAATGAAGGGAAAGACCATGTTGGTGAGATGGTATTTATGAGGAGTGTATCTCTGTTACCCACTCGTAACTCCATATGAAAAATATACCCGAAGAAAGCTTTCAATGAAAGGATGAGTTGGAGGTGGTGATCTATCGTGTCAAAGTTTAGAGTGTTATGGTCAAAATTTTATTACTTTGAGATTGACAAATTGCAAAGTAAGGGCTTTCCTGACCTTAGGCACAATGTGTGAAGATCGTGATTGGTTGAACAAGGTGTAGGAGTACTTTGAAATTACTTTCACAAGTGCAAGAATTACATAGACTATTCTCATAACTTTCCATTCAAAAATGAAATGTATGGAGTTGTATTTTGTTATTCTATTGCTATAAGTCGACAACATCAAAAGTTGAGAAAATGCCTCAATAGCTCGATATCATTCTTGACTTGTTTCGATGGAAATCAATGTACACAGGTGTCTGGAGTGACTATTCTAGATTTGCAACAATGGAAAAGGAATATATCGTTACAAGAACTCCAAATGTGGACTAGGTGTAAATGTTGTACTACAAAATGTGTCCATCAATCAAACACACAATGAAGGGAAAATTTTAATGAGATCGAGCCTCATTATATTACAATTGGGAAGATATTTATATTCCAAGTTAAGGGGATGATTTCAACTTTCACAAAGAGGAGATCAAAGATAATATTAGTCTGAAATTTCCTATTAAAAGAATGGGAAAGATGGAAGGATGTTGTTTTAGAATATTCCATTCAAATCTACAAGTAATTCAAACTCCTATAATGTGTGTGGTATTCTTTGATAGAGAAAATGATGAAAACCTAATGGGCCATGTGAATTTGTTACTAATTAATGGCCTGATGATGTTACTAAAAGAAAAACCTGTAATGATGCACATCTTCACAAGGTGTCTTAGGGAGATCGTAGACTGTAAAAGTTGAAGATGTTGAACAAGTCCTTGAAGTTAAGTTGATGTTAGAATGTGAATTTGAAAACGTGGATTCTAGTTGTACATATAGTTGAAATAGCCTTTCAATGAAGGAGTTGGCATCCCCGTTGAAGTATTTTTTTGTCGATCCCTTAATTGGTACCATGATTAGAAAAGGAATGGTAAGATGATTGCAAATATAGATGAAGCAAATGAAGAAAGATAAATACTTCAGCAAAAGCCTAACTTGAAAGTTTTGGTTCTAGTTTTTATCTGTGTAAGAGTAATTTATGTTACTTATTGTAACTAGAGTTAGGATTTAAAGTTTTGATTCATATGGGTTAGAGCTATTTGTGAAATGTATCTCAAACTTCAAAACTCTAACTTTTCAAGTAGTTACTAACCCGAGAAAGTAGTTATCCAAAGAAGCCTATAAATGCAAGGCAACTTGTAATGTAAGGAGGAAGAAGTTTGGCAAAGGGGAAACTCTGCTGAAATACAAAGGAACTTTCAATAAACTTTAGTTTCATGTTATGTGTAATGGTTTTTGAGTTTGTATATTCTCAAAAGATAATGAAGAATGCATTTTGGTTCATATGTTGAAAATGTCTTTGAGTTATGACCACAGATTTATCGTATGTTAAACTAGTGATTGTTTATGCAGTAATGTGAATCATTCATCCTAGTGTAAAGAAACATGTTCATTTCATAGTATCTTCATTAGGATGTATTCGTATGGCTTGTCACTTTGTATGTCGTTTGTATGTTGTTATTCGTCATACTTCTTGCTCCATCATTATATCTGTATGCTCAAAACCTCTTTGTGAATGGTCATCTTTTGTGAATTCTGGTTAGTAGTCATATATCTATTATCAGAGTTCATATTCCTATCTTCCTTTTGTTTTTCTTTGAATCCTCTTGTGCTTTTAGGTGAAAAGTACACAAAAGCCCAAATACACCTATCATAGGAGGGAGCTGCCCCTTTGAAATGCAAAGGAAGATTGCGAGCTAATAGTGATCACTTCTAGTCTCTCCAACTGTTGGCACAGTTGTCATTATTCGTAGGGCGAATAGGTCAATTTTTTAAGATTATTTCAAGATGACAAATCTGTTTACCAACATATACTAATGGTTCATCTAATTTCTTACCAATTGGAAATAATCCTAGTTGTTTTATTGGTCAGATTGTCTGCTATAAAGGCCCAAGACTATCAGGATTGGCTTGGGAGTAGGCATACCCACCTTGGTCTTGCAGAGCCAAAAACGTAGAGGATTTGATCAAGTTGATCAATCTTGTCAAGTGTGCCTTAACCAATTGGATGTCCCAGCATTGAGTTGGCAAGGCACATAGGATTCCAATCTGTGGTTTTGGGAACCAACAGTTGGAAACCCTTTGATTAGAAGAATTCCTACCGATTTCATAAGCCTTGCTTGTTTAAAAAAACCTTATTTCTTACCTCACGATTTCATGATTTTGATCTTCAATTCCCGTTCCTATCACTATGGCATTTAGATTTCATCGAAACTTTGGTATTCTTGCTAGGTGGAGTTTTCAAGATGAAAGGAATTTCCTAGGGCGGAATTCCTAAGATTAGCAGAATTCCACCAGTCTTCATGCCATGTTCAGTATTCTCTCATTTCCCCTCAAAACACCATCAATTCCTGCCCTTTGATGATCCATTTTACATCCTCATAACTTGGCTACTTAACTTGATGGAGAAAATTGTATTTTTCTTTGGTATAGATATTTATGATTGAGGAATTATTATGAGCAGAATTCCTGGGCTGAGAGGACTTCTACCTTCTCCTATATGCCTTAAAAATTTAACTATTTAAATCCCTTTGATCATCAACTTTTTCCATTTTCATGAGTTCGATACATAATCCTCATCAAAATTGTTCTCCTTGAGCGGAGATTTTGAGGATAGAGGAATTTCATGGGCGGAATTCTTTGGCTGAGAGGGATTTTGCCACCTCTTGATCTCTTCATCTAGACTTTGTCAGATTTTAGCTAAGAGGGCAAAGTGATTTATAAAATATAACAAATAAGTGACATTATTTCTTGTACTTTAAGTTATATTTCATATAAATATTGTCAGGATGTTTGACATAGGTTTCAGTTTCATGGGAGATAATAATAGAGATTCTAGATTTTGGGAGTTTTCAAAAAAATTCAGACTTAGCCAAATTTCAAGATTCAACATGCTTTAAGCAGTCATACCTCCAATAACCTTTCCTGATTTTCTAAGGTTAAAATGAGACCAAGACAAGGATTTTCAGAAGGTTCTAACTGATTTCTTCACAAATCTATTGATCCCAATCTCAGCTACTTGGCTATCTTTCCCATCTTTTGCACATATCCCTAATAGGCTTGAAAAATCAATAGGCCAAAGTTGCCCAAAATCACTTCCTTAATTTGGAGACTTGAAAATTGCTATCAACTAAGACCACTACTCCTATTGCCAAAGAAAAAAGATGCAGTCACCATTTGCAATGTGGCAATGGTGGGAAAACCTCACAACAAAATTCCTCTTCCCAAAATTTAGTTTTTGTCGATGAGAATCAAATTACAATTCTTGTTGAAAAAATTCTTGAACATGCCAATATGAGTTTCCCAAATGAAGAAATTAACGAGATAATACTAATGACCCATGAATTTGAAGAGAATGAATATCAAGATAAAGACAATGGGCTATCCACCACCCTTGAATAAGGAATAGGATGAAGAAGGAAATTGAAGAGAGCCAACCAGCTAATGACTTTGAGAGTTTCTTGGAAAGGATTCAAAAAGCTAAAGAAAAGAGGCCAGCTAGAAGTTTTCCAAGATCACAAAAGACAATTCATGTTTTTGCATGCAAGTTGCAAGTCCAAAGGTTGACAAGGCGAGAGAAGATATCCTTCTATAGGAGTATGGAATTATAGTTGTTGACTTTGGACCAATAACAAGAGAACAATGGGTTGAGCAATTCGATGAGTCCATGAGACGATCAAAGAAAGATAGATGAAAGAGGTAGAAAATATGAATCAACTTAAGAAAGAGAATAAGAAATTGAAGTATTAAATTCAATATTTGATAAACCCAATCCAGCTAACAGAACAAGCATTTGTTCCTCTCACTAAACTTTCAAGAGAATCAGTTGATGATTTAACGGGAATCAAGTTGACAATGCATGCAACAAAAGGAAGGATTTCAAAATTCTTTAAGAAGGCAAATAAGTTAATTGAAGAATATGTGCGAACTTATGACCTAGTTGTTTCCATTCAAGATAGAATTCAAGTGTGTGTTAGTTACGATGTGTGAGTGTTTCATCCTATCAAGTTAAAGATCATTCCATGTTTGTAAGTATTGATGGATATCCCCAAGCAAATGTTGGTGGAAGGAAAGGTAATCAAAGTAGGACAAGCAACTAATGTTCGTGGGTGCTATTGTGCATTGATGATGAGAAAGATCTTTGAGAGGGTGAAGAATGACTACCTTGAATTGAAGGAGATAATTCAAGAGATTCAAGATGGTATCCTAGTTCCAATAGAGACAATGTTCGAATAATGATCGAGAGATAATTAAGACATGAGCATGAAACAATTGAGGGAGATGTTTAAAGGATACAAGTCAGATGTTTAAAAAACATTTGCACAATGCTTCCACATTTGCCACCTTCATGACTACTTGTCGAGAGAGATAAATCAAATGGGAGAAAGAATTTTCCACTTGTATTGTTGTCTTGGAATTGATCAAATGCAAGTTGCAGGCTACTCCAAGTGCATGTATGGAAGAGCTTGACATTATCATGATTAGATTCATTGAATCTTCTATCAAGGAAAAAGATAAGGGAAATATTCTTCAGAAGATAGTATAGTTTGTTATAATCCTATGTGGCTAGGAATTTTCCAATTGGCCCATAGTTGATGCTCTATTTTTCATTGCCTGCTATTTAATGATTGTGGGTGGTAGTTGTGGAAAAACATGATGAGGGTTATTTTGAATAATCTTGGCCGTTAATTTTGAATCAATCGTAGTTGTTGGTTGTACTTGAGAGGTCAGTTCATTTGCAACACATGAGAAAAGACTTATTGTAAAATCATTGTCTAAATATTGCCAAAATAATTTCAAATTCATTGAGGTTGGGTGAATACTTGTGTTCTTTTGGAGCGTTGGATGGTTTCCTACTTCTCAAATAGTCAAATTTATTTGCATCGAGTACTTGAATGAAAAAAATTGTTGTTGATTCATGGTGAAACCTCATGTTCATACCTTTTGTTACTTATTGATTGCTACTTGCAATGTAAGGTTAGGTTGAACTAATTGCAAGGCATAACTTTGATCGCTTCAAGCACATTGATCGACATGTTTTATGGTTTTAATGTGTACAAATGATTTGGCAACCATTCTTATGTCCTTGGAAGATAGTACCCTCCTTTTCCTAGTTGTTTAAACTGGCGAAGCTAGGATTTGTTTGGTTTCATCAAATCATCAATAGTCTCATGCATTCTTAAACTATGGTTTCATCAAATCAACAATAGTCTCATGCATTCTTAAACTAACTTACTTTGGAGTTCTAAACCCATATCCCTTTAACATTTTATTTCAAAACCCTCATTAGAAGTAGTTGAAGAGATCACCTTTCCAAATCATTTGTTATTTGAGAGAGGTTGATTTACACTTGAATGAATACATTAAATAGTGCAAGTCCTTTTGTGATGACTAGCAAATCACATCATTAAATTGAGTTGCGTCCTACAAAATGTCAAATGCATGCATTGTAACCTTGGAGTGTCTTAGCTCATTATACATTGCCAAATTGTTTAGCATCTATGATTTCTTTTCTCAAGAGATGATATAATACTTAGTGTTTTATCATGCAAGTTGGAGTGACCACAAAACTTACATTACCACTGCCTAGTTTGAAGCTTTAGTAAAAAGTGTACTAGAAATCCAAGGGAGCGAGATTATGGAGCGAAGTACCTATTGTGAGGTTTCCACACCATCACTCTATTGCAAATGGGGACTCCTTTTGCTTAGCAATAGGGTATGTGTCTTAATGAACTTTAGTTAAGTGGCAATTTTGGAATCTCCAAATCAATGAAATGCAATTGAGCAACTTTAGGTGGAAGCCATGCCCACATGAGAGTCAAGCCATGATAGAATCCTTAAGCACTTAGTTAAGTGCCAAAATGATCAAGAATGTAACACATGAATTTTCTAGGCTTAAACAAATTACTAAATTCTGAAAATAAAGCAGTTAGGAAAGAAGTACACATGATCATATTACCAAAGTAAACATTTATAACACCTTACAAACCATTTCATGTGAAAGTATCTGGAAAACTGAAATAACTAACTGAATTATACAACATAAACTAAATCATTTCCATTCATTCCATGAATTATTTATTAATTATGAGAAAAATATTGCATGATAAAGATTTGAAAAGAAAACATACAATTCTAACTGAGGTATCTGTTGATGTTGTCCAAGCCTTGGCTTTCTGGTAAGAGGAGAAACATTGACTTAGGCTTAACCTCCCAACCACGAAACTTATCCCCACACAATCTGTTATTAAGAAAGGCCCTCCGTAGACCCCATGGTTGGGTTGGGGCACCTTAGTCTAGCCATCCAAGCATACCGGTGTTTAGAATGTCTGCTCAATAATAGGTGGGTATGCCTGATTAACTGGCACCACTGACATCTTGTGATCAATAATAGGCAAGCATGCCTCTAAAACAACCTTGGCCAAGGATTTAGATGGGTTCTAGCACCCGATCACCACCGCTCAACTTGACAATGGAGTGCAAGGATTTAGATGGGTTCTAGCACCCGATCACCACCGCTCAACTTGACAATGGAGTGCAAATGGAAAAACATGAGCTCACTTGGATGTGTTATCAACTTATTTTAATCTCAAATATTAAGGTTTTGATTTTGTTTCTTTTCTTTGTAGGGTTTTCTTCCTCTTCACCCATATCATTGGCTACTCCAGCTGGGTGAGTCTTTGAAGAAAATAACTCCCCTTTGAGAATATATCATCTTGATCTCAATCCATGTGAGTACTATATTGAGCAATGATAAGTTCACTCTTACAATTTCAAAACGATAGAACAACTTTCACAACAGAGGTAAGACAAGTAAGTGCATAGCTCCTAAGCAATTACGCATCTAGCAACTTTGCCTTATTTGAACAACAATCATTTCAAAGAACTCAAAAATTAGAAATGTCAAGCAAACTGACTTAGACACATAGTGATGTCTGTATGCTATCATAAAACCTGATACATTTTTATATAGCATGTCTTTGGGTGCATAGACAAAATTTATAATAGTGAAATCAGATTGCCGCATAGCATGGATATGGAACTATAACTGGAGCATAATACAAAATTATATAAATCAAATGCATTGAAAGAGAGTGCACTATCAAGTGCTAAAATGCAAAATTCATAACCTAGACGATGTTTACTTGCTAGCTCAGGTGATGCTTCAACCACACGGCTTGGAACGACTCTTGTTGTATTATGGCAGAGGTGTGAAATGAGATAGATGCCAACCTCTGAATGTGAGAGAGATTCTTCCGTCAATTGTGCCATAATGTAAATATAATACTCCTACAGCTCAATGAGCCGCAACCTTTCCTTGCTCGCTCAAGGTAGCAGTTACAAGATCATCAGTTTCAAGCTACCAAGATTAAAAGAAAGAAGAGAGAGGTGGCACCAAGTGTATCAGGTCATCTCACATGGAGAAAAAATATAAGTTGGATTATTAAAAGATTCTACATTTAAATCATACATACACACACACACACACACATATATATATATATATATATGCATATATATTTATTATTTTTAATTGATTCCATCATAATATTATTGTATCTTAGGTCACACCTATCAAAATATAACTATATACAAGCGTAGTTTGGAGAATTACAATTCATTTTAACCTCATATCCCCTTAATATATACATATGTATATATTTATACATATATTAATAGGGACGAACTATAGATACTAGTTTAATATCATGGTGCCATCATATACATATAGGTCATGATGAAAGAAAAATGTTGATACCATCATAGAACAACAAAGGTAATGGTTCTAAATATGAATTTTTGCTATTGATAGATATAGATGTTTGTCAAAGTAGCTCATGACTATCCAATGATGTACTCTATTGAGTAGCTACTAAATCCTTATCAAGGTAGTTAGAGGTCATAGCTGGCAATCGAAAAATGGACTAGAATAGTGCCCCATCCCTTGAATCTCGTTTAGCAGTGCTTTCTCCCCTTCATTTGCTCCTACAATCACTCGTGCAACATTTCCACAATAATACCAAATTCTTCCTTTTAAACCAATATTAGAATATAACATAGATAACTGTAACAACGACTAACTACCATCATCAAGTAAATTTAACAAGCAATTATTCATAGTAACAGTCAACGACCAAGTTCACATGAAATAAACGGTTAACTATATCTTTCCTTTTCACATGATAAAAAGAAAGTGAAGATTTTAACTAATCATCTCAATGACTATAAATTTATTTTAATAGGTCAAAATTTTGGGATGTAACAAAGGAAGTCTAGAGTCCGATACGACAATAGCAAGTCTAGTTTGGAGCCTAGATTCCCATCATTAGGAGAAAGTGGAAATCTGGTTGGAGGGAATAGAGAGTTGAAATCAAGTTAATGACAAAGACAACTATTTGATGTGAAGTCAACACGAGAATGCAAGAAAAGATGCAACCACAAGGAAAAGTTGGAGCATGAAAACATGAAGTTTTAAAATCTTTTTGGAGAGTGAATGAGAAGTAAAGTCATGGAATGGAGGGGTGTATTCATGAAATTGCACAAGTTAAGCATATATTTTGGAAAAGCCACAACTTGGGACAACTTGGTAAGTTGTCTGAGGAGAGGTCAAAATCCAACCTTACCTTGAACATGCTTGTCCAAGGACCCTCGAAATTTTGCCCCCCTAGTATTGAGGAAATTTCAACTCCCCATGTATGTTTGCATTGAAATGTGAATGTTTTGGGGTAAAAACTAAGGTTTTCCACCAAAATAGATTTGATTTTAAGTGAGTGGAAAGAGCATGTCATGTCCCCATTTTTTGCGAGCATTAGAGTTTCAGGGATTAGCCTAGTATTTTGCCCCTCATAGGCTAATTACTATGGATAGGGGGTCTTTTGAAGCAGAGGCTTGGTTAATGGAGGTTCTTGCCTTCTCTAGAATTCAATATGTTCTAGCTTGGACTTAGTTTGGGCTCCGTTTGCTATACTTACTATTTTTAATAAGTGTAATGTCCCCTCTTCAAGCCATTAACCTTTGATGTGTCATTATCCTTTTCCATCATGGTCTCGTTAGTTAACCAAGCCTTGCTAAGGGTCAGTAGAAGTTTCAACATATGCATCTTCACTTTTAGGCTAATTAGAGTTGAGATAGTAGGGGGTTCTTGATACTTACTCTTTACAGTAAGTTTTAGATTAAGGTAAAAACAGGGTTTGAAGGGACCCGAAACCCCTAACAACAATATAAAAGATGTTCAAACATAGCATAACCAAGAAACAAGATCCTAAGACCAAAAATCAAACACAAAATCAGGTTTTACAGGAACCTGAAACCACAGAATGTATCCCAAAAATGCGACCAGGTTTTACAAGGACCTGGAACCTACAAGTTTTACAAAGCTTAACAGATAGAAAACTAAAACCAAAAACAAAAAAAATCTGACCATTACTGCAGCTTCTTGATTATCTTAACAACCTCCTTCCCCACCTCAGCTATACTAAGAGTAGTATCAGCAGGGGAAAAGCTAGTATTAGGAGTAACTTCAGCAGCCTTCTTCCGCGAGCTCAATCTAGTCCTTTTACTTGGTCCTCTAGGAGACATAATATCCTCATTGGTCTTTTTCCCCAAACTTGCCGCAGCCGCACACAAACTAGAAGTCATTTGTTCCATATTATTGCCACTTTCCTTGATCATATGCCGAAGACCTTGTTTTTATTCCTTCAGTTTATCAGGTATATTTCCCACCTGAGTTTCCAGCAGCACAAGTTTGGCCCGGTCATTCTCCTTATCCTTCTACACTTTGCCCAATTCTTTCTTAAGTTTCATAATCTCATTGTAAGTCCTTGAATCTCCATGGAGAGAGGAGTTGGCTTTAATCTTTTGTAGTATTAAGGAAGGAGAGCGAAATCCCCAAACTTGAGTCATCCTTCTTCTCCCTAGGGATCTCCGTGCCCTTCTCATCCTCTTTACCTAAACCTTTCTCCATTCCCATCTCCTCCTCCACATTCTCCTCTCCAAATCTCTGGGTTTCTCCATCTTGGTTATCTTCATTACCAGTATTATCCGACCCTTCATTTTTTCCCAGACTTCCCTCTACATCATTCTTCCCGGTCTCATTTTTACTGCCAGGATAACCCTCTAAATTAGAACTAATATCCCTCATCTCTGTGTCTTCCTTCGTCTCTACATTTTTATCTTCATCTTTATCAGAGGAATCAATAATTTCCTCAACATTTTTTTGGGGAGTATCCTTAATCATTAATTTCTTCTTCATGCTCTGTCCTTCATCCCCTTTGCTCTTTCTAGATTGGGATTCACTCACCGATCCCCTTTTCTTCTTCGAAATAGGGGAACAACAATTGCCTTTGTCTTGCAGTAATTCTCAATTAAGAGAATGAGGCCTTCATGAAGGACAGGGCGAGAGTCTTTCTTCCTATGGGCCTGAAGGCTTTGTAATAACGAAAACCTTAGGTAGAAAGGAAAAGAAATCCTATCTTTATACCGGAAATGGTTCAGAAAAACAAAATGGAACTTGTGGACTTTTTTAGATCTTCCATGTAAAATAAAATATTCACGAAGACAAGATAACACATCCCTCCATATTACCTTTATCTAGTTAAGCTCGTAAAAGTTCCCATTCTTCTCCAACTTTTGCTCTTCCTCCTTAGTCTTCGGAAACTTCTTGAAGGCGGCGTTAGAGATGGTCGTTTCCTTGTTGTATTTCAGTCCATCCATCGGGAGACCAGTCACACCATGCAAGGTTACCCTATCCTCGAACCAATTCTTAAAGAAAGCTTTAGTAACATGCGTTTTGAAACCATGCAATCGCTCCAGGTAAGGAGTCACATTTCCTTTCTCAAGAATTTGCCAGACAACGGCTTTTTCCTTCCAATTTTCGCAATTTTTTGGGCTCTTGTTTCCTCGACTCTCCCCCCATTTTCAAACAATGTTTGTCTCTGAGAACGAACAGAGTAACTAAACCCAAAAAAAGAGATAAAATGAAGCAAGCCAAAATACTCTCAAAAGTTAACAAGGATTTCATTAATCTTCCTTTGTGCCATGCCCAAATAATAATAGTAATGAAGTACATCCTCGGGATTGTAACACACCCCTCCATAGACCCTCTTTCAATTATCATTAAATTACTAATCTTGGAGGATCTTTCCCTCCATTGCATATGTACCATCATACTCAATGAGCAATTTTAAATCCACGTTATTCTTGAGGTCATTGTGCCACCTCAGCGTTCTATCCCCTTGCACAGCCCTGCTGGCAAGCCAATCGGCAACGGCATTACTTTCCCAATAAGAATGGGAAAAGTTGACTTTTTCAAAATTAGCCGTTAGGGCTTTAGTTTCCATTATACTATCCTCTATAGTCCATGTACTTGGGGTTTTGTCATTGAGCATATTTATGATGTTTAAGGAATCACCTTCCATCCAAAGGTACCTGCTTCCACTTGCCACATCCAGTCTCATGGTATAAAGGATAGTAGTGGCTTCAGCTCTATGGCTGGTTGATATGCCAATAGGAATTGCAATATCATCAATAATATTACTTGTATGATCCCTTATAATTCCTCAATACCCTACTTTTCCAGGGTTTCCCTTAGCAGCCCCATCAAAATTCCCCTTAATCCATCCCCTCGGAGGAGCCTTCCATTTAACACTTGATGTTTGATCCTCCACCTTCTTTTTGGGTCCTATATTATGCATAGGATTGTCAATCAAGAAACCATCAGGAACAATTTTCTGAGATTTGAAATTTTCCTTTATTGCTTTGATGATGTTATGACCTAGAACCCATTTAGGCGTTTCTTTCTCTCTGAAAATTCTATTATTTCTTTCTTTCCAGATTCCCCACCACAAGTGAGGAAGGGTGATTTTCCATAGATAATCCACATTACTGTCCTTAGTTGGGCAGGTCCAGCTCTAAAAATAGTACTCAATTTTATTGTGATGAACCCAAGCAATATTCCAGAAGATGACGATGTAGCTCCACACATTTTGGCTATAATTGCAGTTTAAAAACAAGTGATCCTTGTTCTCCAAGTCTTTCTTGCATAGACAACAATGGTTGACCACATTTATCCCTCTTCTTTGCAAGTTGTCCTGGGTTAGAATTTTATTTTGTAATAGAATCCAATAAAAAATATTGATTTTGGGAATTAGACCTTTAATCCAGGCTTCAGACTATAATGGACCAGGTCCTTTTTCTTTAGATCTAAATATAGAGGAGACTTTGAAACTCCCATTAGCATTATTCCTCCATAACATTTTGTCCTCCTTATAGGGATATAAGCAGTAAGCATTCAACATTATCTGAAGATTATTGAAGTCTTGGCTAATGTTAGTAAGACTAACCCAACAATTATTGACCCAATAATTTTCCACATGAATACCATATAACTGCTTGCATTGATCAATATAGGTCTTGTCCTCAAAATCTTCTATCAGCAGATGGTCCAAAATCCAGGAATCTTCCCAAAATTGGATCTTCTACCTATTTCCAGCTTTCCATGAGCACCCTTCACTTAAGATATTCTTTGTACCTTGCACGGCCCCCCAAATAGCAGAAGGGGAAATAACATTGGGATACAAGAAGAAATCAGAAAGAGAAGGGGCATTATACAAATATTTATGTTTCCATAGAGAGCTCCACTCCTTATCATCATGGTGCACTCTCCATCCCTGCTTAGCAAGTAGAGCCTTGTTCATACTTCGGGTAGTCGTCAATCCTAAGCCTCCATCTCTGATCAATTTACAAATTTGGTCCCAAGCAATCAGAGCCATTCTCTTCTTTACCTCAGTAACAAACCAAAGAAAGTTTCTTTGAATTTTGTCAAGGGAATCAGCATATTTAGAGGGAATTTTGAAAAGGCTCAAAGCATAAGTAGGTATACTTTGTAGGCAAGCTTTCAGAAGATTGACTTTACTAGCTTGGCTCAATAGGTTTCCCTTCCATCCAGCAAGTTTCTTAGAAAACTTTTTGATAATATCTTCCCAAAAGGAATTAGGGGCATTAAGCCCCAAGGGGAGGCCCAGGTAAGTACAAGGAAAGGATCCTATGGAGCATCCCGGGATTTTAGCAATTTTGGGTTGTCTAGACACTGGGGTATTCACAAAGAACAAAGAACTCTTATTCCAGTTAATCCGCTGTCCTAAGGCTAAGGAGTAGAGGCTTAGAGCTTTTATCAGATTTCTAGCTTCCTTAACATCAGCTTTGCCCATAAAAATAGTGTCATCAACAAACTGACCATGGGAGTAGATAAGGGGTTGAGAAGAGGGTTGCAAGCCTTTAATATCACCATCCCGAACCAATTTCCCAATCTACCTTCCCAAGCAATCAGCCATAATGGTGAAAAGAATAGAAGATAAAGGGTCTCCCTGTCTCAAACCTCTGGAGGGATTAAAGAAAGCAAAAGAACACCCATTAACCAAAACAACAATCGAAGAGGTAGAGATGAGTTGAAGAACAATCCACACAACATTGTTATTAAAACCAAAAGCCAATAACACCTTTTCAAGGAAAGCCCACTCCACTCTATCATAGGCTTTAGCAATATCAACTTTCATAATGAAACCTTGATTGTTAGAACAAAATAAAGAGTGGATATTCTCATGCACAGCTATGACAAAGTTCAGAATTTGTCTACCTGGAAGGAAGCCATTCTGTTGTTCAGCAATGATCTCCGGAAGCACCAAGAGCAGCCTAGAAGTGAAGACCTTAGAAATGATCTTATAAAAAGAATTGCATAAACATATAGGCTTGAATTGGTCCGGGGAATTAGCACCCACCTTTTTAGGAATAAGGCAGAGAAAGGTAGAATTAATCTCTTTCAACATTCTTTTAGCCCCAAAGAATTCTTTGACAGCACAACAAACATCTTTCCCAACGAGATTCCACTCTTTCTGAAAAAGGAACATAGGAAATCCATCCGGGCCAGGAGATTTATCCCCACCTAAGGAGAAAACAACCTGATAAATTTCCTTATCATTAGGAATAGATCCTAGCATCTTTTTTTGATCTCTAGTAACCAAAGGGGGAATAACGCTAAGGATTTCCTCTTGGTTAAGAAGATCAAGATTAGGATCAGCTGTCATAAGGGAAGCAAAGAAAGAAATCAGTTCTTTCAAAATATCCTTTTCCTCAGTGATATTCCTATCACCTATTATAAGATTAGAGATGCGAGTTTTAGCCCTATGCTTCATTGTAGAAAGGTGAAAAAAACTAGTGTTTTTATCCCCTTCCTTCAACCAAACATGTCTTAACCTTTGCTTCCAATAGATTTCCTCTTTAGTGACAATATCATGATACTCAGTCAGTTTACCATTTTCTTCTCTAACCAAATTAGGAGTATACCCTTCCTTCTGTATCTTATCCTGGATAATTTTCAACTCTTCCTTAATTTTAGGTTTGATCTCAAAAATGTTCCCAAAACATCTTTTATTCCAGATTTTAGCCTCTTTTTTAACATTTTTGAGTTTAGTAGCCACTTTATAAAGAGCAGTCCCTTCAACTTCAATGTTCCACCATTCCTCCAATTTACGTTTAAAATGTGGGTGCTGCATCCACATTTTTTCAAATTTGAATGGATAGTTTTTCTTAGAATAAGCCTTAACGGCAGTAAAAATCAAAGAAAAATGCTCCGATCCCACGTTCTGGAAAGCTTCCAATTTACAAAGAAAAGCATTGGTCCAATCCAGAGATATCAAGGCCCTATCTAGACGAGCTCGAATACATTCATCGCCTATCCTTTTATTAGTCCAAGTGAACTCTATACCATGGAGATCCATATCCATAAGCCCTTCATTATTAATGAATTCCATTAAATCCAATCTCCCATCAAGCTGACTAACATTTCCTCCTTTTTCCTCTTGATTATAAAGGGGAACATTAAAATCACCCATAAAGATCCATCTACCATTTTCTTCTTTGCTCTTAATATTAGATAGAGTTTTCCAAACTTTTTTCCTAGAATTCTTAGTATTAGGGGCATACATATTGACTATGAACCACTCAGAGTTTTGGTATAAGCTAGTCATTTTAACCACCATAAAGTGATTACTTTCATTTATAACAAGACCAAGAAATAGGGATTTTTTCCTAAGTATTAGAGTTCCTCCTAAAGCCCCTTTCGAACTACTTGCCTTTAAACAGTATTCCTTGAGAGAATTGATCTTTTCAGCTCTTTCCTTCGCCATCTTTGTTTCTTGAAGCAGAAAGATATCTAGTTTATGCTCCCTACCAAAGTTACGAACAATATCCAATTTATGATTACTGTTCATCCCCCTAATATTCCATGTAATGATTTTCATTATTATTTTTAGGGGTAAAATCTAGAATAGTTGCCTGTCTTCCATCAACAATATTCTATAAGCTTTCAATTTCTCTTGTTTTCCTTGAAGATTTTTTTCCCGGTTTTTCCGGTGTCCCCACATTTGGTTTAACCTTAATCTGTTGCTCCACCTTAGAGTTCTGCTCCATTTTAATGCTTCAGGTCTCAATTCTCTTAGGAATTGAGGAGTTTTTCTTCTCAGTCTTTTTCTTCTGGCTCTGTTTCTTTAGGTCCAGCTTTTCCAAGCTTTTCTGCTCTGGTTCTGAATCATTCCAAAGAGGAATTGAGTCATTACATAGAGATGTTTCAAGAGACTAGGATTCGATATTCTGAATCTCAGCGGCATGGACTTCCCCATTTTGTTGAAACTCAAAAGTATGAACCTCCCCATTTTGCACTTCCTCCAACAACAAATCTTCCCCATTTTGCATACACTCCAAAATCAAATGTCTGCTTCTCACTTCCATAATTTCTTCTTCCTCTATTTCCTCCTATTCAGAAAACTCCTCTCATTTAATAGCATTCTTATGGTATATAACAATTTGTTTCATCAAATCAGGCAAGTGGGTTTCTTGCCCAGACAAAACAAGACCATCATCCTGCTTATTAGAATTCAAAAAATTCTTTTTTTTATTCTCAAAACTAGTTCTAGGATTAAGATTATTTGCTTTTTCATTCTGACCATTAGATTTTGGTTTGAATTTTTTCCTCCTTCTTCTTGTCCTCTTTAACAACCGTAGTTTGATTTTTTCTATTGGTAGGACAGTTTTTGACCCAATGACCTTGTTTTTTACAAGCAAAACAAGTATTTGGAAGATCCTCATAGGTAACTTCTCGAGTCCTTTTCCCAAGTTTTGAAAATATTTCCACCTTATTAGGGAGGTTATTCAGGTTGGCCACTTTCACATATAACCTAGCACTATTCAGTTTTGATTTCGCTGTCGTAGCCTAATCAACAACAATAAGTTCCCCAGAGGGTCTCGCTATTCCCTTAAAAATGTCTTCATGCCAGTATTCTAAGGGGAGGCCCGACAATCTCACCCAGATCGGAGTAGTTAAGAAAAAAGCATCAGATAGATCCATATTAGGCTCCCATTTCTTAACCATGAGGGTGCTTTTGCCAAACATCCATGGTCCTCCACATAGAACCATATTCATATCCTCCTTACAATTGAAAACAAAAGACAGGAATCCGTTCGCCATAGGGGCTATATCAACTTGACTGCGGATCACCCACTTCCGTTTCAACATATTTTTCAAGGTATCAATATTTGGTCTAGCCCCCAAGAATTTGCCAACCAGAGTGTAATCCATTGAAGTAACAGAAAAATCAACAATCTGATCGGGAATATAAATTTGAAACTCACCTTTTTCCCAACAGGATTTCGACGTTATTGGAGGGAAAGAAGATTTTCCTCCAGGTTTCCTTCCGAATAACGAGACCCACTCCCTTTGATCTTCCGCTCTGTTCTGCTAGTTTTTTGCTTTATTATCTCGAGAAGCCTCCACATTCAGAAAATTAGCTTGATCGGGAGCTTGATAAGCCACGTGAAGTCTAGGTGAAAGACCCGAAAGGGAATTTCGGACCCCACAAGTCCCCAATTCATCCACCTTTGCATGCTTTGCTCGGGAATCTGTGATGCAGTCGCTTGTCCCACTTGGGTCCGTTCCCCCTGCAAGATTCTCCCCTTCCAAATTCCCGCCCATCTATTCGCCAGCCAATTCAAAAACACTGAACTTCATTTCTCCAATTTTCCTTTTTACAGTAAGTTAGTTGGGGGCTGCTTTTTTGGTTTGCAATATTTGGACTTAGGGCGTCTTGTCGAGAGCTTTCCGACAAACTGTTATATATGGCTTTCTGAGTTTGATAGGATATTTATTTTAATGTTGAAAGATCAACTTGTTTGAATAATGTGACTTTAAAATTAAGAAGGGTAATTAATAAGTCACTTCATCTTACAAAGTTATATTATTCCCTTAAGTGGGAAAAAGACAATTAAAAGGGAAAAAAATCAGAAATGAAGAGACATGCAAGGGAATATGATGATTCATCTTGTTGAGCTTAAAAGGGGCAGATGGAGCTTATTTGTCAGCATGCTTGGATTTGGATAATGTTTCATATTTCTCTTTGAGACAAGGGGAAGCTTTGACTTTTAGTTTTCCAAAACCTGAGGATGGAAACCTTCAGGCTCTTCTTAGTTAATCGAATGCCAACTTGGTTCAGCTTGGAGTGGTTTTGGGACAGAACTCACCATTGTGCTTACATGTTCTTTTTGAGCTTTCCAGTCTGGCTGTGTAACTGTTTTTAAGATTGGATATTTGGTGTTAGTTATGGTATTGTTGATGTATAATGCAATAATGTATTCTGAAGAATTTATATGGGCTTTTTTTGGTCATGTTATTATATCACTGGTTATTATACTAAAATAGAAGCTCTAAAGTTATTTTAGAACTGCATATTTTAAATAACATCTACTGATTCATTTACAGGTTTATACTACTGGTTTTATTTGTATGACCTATATGTTGTGTTCTGAAGCTTGTTTTTGAGATAAGTTTGGGAGAATATCCATTAGGGATATTACAGTGGTATCAAAGCATCAAACCTCCCATCATGTTGGGTATAGTCAGTGGTTTCCTCAAAAACAAGTTACAAATTTACAAGTGGAGTAATAAGTATTTGCAGTTTTGAGGGTACTTAAGTGTGAGATTAATATTTTACAAGATGGTTCAATGAACATATGCATCTGAAGAGAACACAAGGTGCCGTAAGATATTATTGGTGAAGGCTACAATAAATGCATATGAAATAATTAATGGGTGTTGTTCTGGGAGACGCCTGTCTGCTGGGTTTAATCAAGAATTTAGAAATATTGATTAATGACAGTCTCTAGACCTGTGTTTTGAAGTGAATTAATGGCAGCCACACTCTCTTTGTGAGTAGTGTGAGATTTCAATAGCAATTTCAATCACTAACTTAGCTGCCAAGCTGGATTCCTTTCATCATGGCTGTAATATCAATTTGGATGTCAATTTGAATACATTTTGTTGCTACAGGATTCAATAAATATTTAATTTCTTACTTTATGCATAGCATTTGACATTGTAGATTGTTTGAATTAAATGTCGAGGAATAAGAATGCACACCAAATGTTAGATGTAATGCCATATTTAAATTTCTCAATCAGCTTATTAGATTGCATGCCAAGTATTTGTGAAAATGTCCATTGGCTGTAGGTTCACATGGTATATGTAGAAATCATATGTATGCATTCAAAAGAACATAAAGGATTGCATTTGCAATTTAGTTCTTTGGCTAGATATCTTATTAATCATTTGCAAGCATTTAAACTTCATTTGAAACCATTCCAAGCAAGCAAAAAAGAACCTGAAAATAAAAGACAGCAAGATAGAGCTTGCATGCATAGTGTTTGATAGAATGTCATATATCTGAAAAGTGCGGCAATTTAGTGTTTGTCAAAGTTAGAACCAGCAGTGGTTCCTACAATGGGATCAGAGAAGCTTCCTACCATCCTGCAGGGGAGGTATCTACATACAGAATAGAGGGTTTGTGTAAATGATGGGTTAAACAAGGTCAATCAAATCCATATAGGGTCTTACGCCGGAGCTTAGTCGTGCTATAGAAGCCTGCAATAATGCTTGTGAGAATTATAATTGAGATTTATCAGGGCTGTTACAACACCCAGTGATTTTGGATTCCTAGTTTGTGAAGAAAGAAAGAAATGTTTTTCATTTCAATGATTTCTATCATGAAAAAAAAACCAGTGGAAGAGAAAGAAGATATGGAGGTTGAGCCTTTGCTTAGTGGGGCAGCCACTAGTTCTTACACACATGGAAGGGAAACCTTTCTTGAAGTCATGAGGTCATGTCTGATTTGTTTGAGGACAGCTGCATTGAGTCTCATCATTTCCAGGAGACAAGGGCTCGTGATAATGGGAATGTTGATAACATTGTAGCCACCATGGATGGCAACCCTACATCAGTAGTCAACAACGAAGTTATTAATGTTATAGATTCTGATTTTTATGACAGCTGTCCTATGTTTGAGCCTACTGATGTTGTTGATGATAGGGTGGGTGTGAAGATATTGTTGATGCCACCTTGAGTTTTGACTCACATATAGGAGTTTCACTTTTGAGGATCGTGTGGAAAATATGAGCTCTAATAGCTCTGATTTTTATGACAGCTGTCATAATGGTGATTCTATGCAAGAGTTAGCAGCCTTTCCATGTGTGGGAGATGGTTGGATGGAGTTTCCCAAAGTTGACACTCATGATCCGGGTGCTAGAAATGATTTATATGATATAGATTCATTTTGTAATGATTCTGATTTTCAGGACAGCAATGAGAGGTGTTTGCATTAGCATGAGATATCAGAGGGTTTACATATAGAGGATGTTGGTAGTCTGGATTTGGGTACTAGTAATGTTATTTATGAGGAAGAGTCTTGTTGTGGTGAGTGTGATCTTTCATATGAGACTTTGGGAAGTGAATTAAAGAATTAATTAGTTGATGATAGGTCCTAGGATCATGACTTACAGAGGCTTGTAGTTACATGGGAGGTGGTAGTGTGCGAGGAGTCTGTTATAGCAGCAGCTTCTACTCTTTCAGATGAGCCATTCATTGAGGTACCTAGCAGCAATATCTTTGTTTTCGATATGTGTGAGAATGATAGTGCACATGATGGTATTGATCATGAGGTGGGCATATTGGATACAACTTCCTATCATAGTGCAGATTGTTGATCAAAGAGCTTACATGGGAGTTTGAGCATTCAGAGACATCATGTGGTTGTGTAATTCAAGGTGAGTGATAATCAAATTGCTATAGCCATCGAGCATTATGATGTTGCCCGCCAGATGTTAGCCATACTTGATTGGGGTGCTCCTATGTCAGATGAGCACAATGATAGAAGCCTTTCCCTGACAGACTTCCATTCACTTCGAGAAGCTATTGGTATATTGAAACACAATTACCTACAGTTATTGGCTGATAGAGATTACCTTCTCAAGTCAAGTTGCACTTGTTATGATGCCTTGATGGGAAAGGAGGAGACTTTGGGAAGCGAATTAGAGAATTCATTAGATGATGACAGGTCCTAGGATCATGACTTATAGAGGCTTGCAGTTACATGAGAGGTGGAAGTGTGTGAGGAGTCTGTTATAGCAGCTGTGTGAGGAGTCTGTTATAGCAGCTTCTACTCATTCAGATGAGCCATTAACTGAGGTACCTAGCAGCAATACCTCGGTTTTTAATATGCGCAAGAATGATAGTGCACATGATGATGTTGATCATGAGGTGAGCATATTGGATACAACTTCCTATCATAGTGCAGATTGTGGATCATAGAGCTTACATGGGCATCTGAGTGTTCAGAGACATCATGTGGTTGGGCAATTCAAGGTGAGTGATAATCAAATTGCTATAGCCATTGAGCATTATGATGTTGCTCGTCAGATGTTAGCCATACTTGATTGGGGTGCTCTGGTGCAAGAGCACCTAGGGATTGCCTAAGCAATCTAATGTTTCATGTTTTTATTGTGTGGGTGTGAGCCTTAGGGTATTTTGCATGTGTTGGATATAAGGTCATGTTGACCATAGTGGTAATACAATGGGAATTTTGTTCATAGGGTCTTAGAACCTTTTACTAGGAGCAATTAGGGGCTAGCAAGTTGTAAAGCCCTCTGATTGGCCCAAAGCATGATGATGATGTCATCATGAGGTCAATAGGGACTAGGAAGGGTTAGGGTGAGTTTTTACCTTAGTTGAGTTTTGTGGTTAAGTTTGGGAAGAGATGGAGGGCATTTGACTAAATTGGGGAAGAGTTGCTACAAGACGTAAAAGTTGCATTGTGCAACTTCACAACTTTTTAAAAGTTGGTTGAGCAACTTTTGTCCAGAAAGTTGCAAATGACAAGACTTTTGGAGAGGAGTCCTAAGGGGTAAATTACCACCCAACCACCTTATATAAGGCATGACAAGACCTATGGCCAGGGCTGGATGCTCATTTTAGAGTTTTTATGCAATCAACATTTGAAAGCAAATTGTATGCAATTTCTTTGTTATTGATGACAGTTGGTAGTTAGAAGTTCAAGATTCATACTGTCACTTGTGCATCCTTTGAATGACATGTTTTATTGATCTTGCGTTGGTAGATAGAGATTTTGATCATTTTGGTTGCCATCTGTAATTGTTTTGGTTTTACACTGTCATTGGTTTTGCCCAGGTAGTTGTTGAAGACGGAGCTCTAACTCACTTTCCTACAATCCATTCTGTACAACCTTTGGGGAATAGTGAATAGACTCCATGTACATAATGTGTACAAAAGCAAGGGCCCTTAAATGTAGAGAAAGTATTTTAAGGTCTTGTCCTAGGCGAGCCTGTAGTGAGTCTGGCTAGGGAAGACCATATAGAAATTAACATTTGTTGTAGAGGAGCAAAGCTAGAGTCCAAATTCCTTTTATGTTAGAAGGAAGTCTTACCATCATTCCATGAAGTGAAGAGGATCATACCAATCCTAGAACAAACCTAAAACAATACGGATTGTTGAAGTAGCTCGTGAAGCCTAAAAAGCCTAATTTTCACCTAATTTGGGTTAGGGCAATGGATGGAAGGATATGACCTCAAGACCCCAAAAATATTTAAAGGGCTGACTAATGAACCAAGAAACCTAGAAAAGATTGCAGGGTTCTTTTGGAAGGCATAGGAGAAAAACCCTATTTTCTCACTATAGGAGACCTAATCGGGGCTACTGGCCTTTTAGGCCTATTTGTGAAGAAATGAAGAAATCAAATGGTAAGATGAAATTGATGGAACTTCTAACACACCTAGTTGGTTGAGTTGAAGAGTTTGACAATACCTGCACACCTCTGCAAGGCCTAATTAAAGATTTGGAGGTTGAGAGCCTTTATGTTGCTTTAAGGGCTATGGTGAATGAAGTGAGAATGCATACATTTTTGACTTGGTTGAGGAGTCTTTCTTGTTAATTGGGTTGGCTAGAGAGACCAAGAGATCCTTAGGCAATTAAGGTCCTATAGGTGACAAGTGGTGTGGGAGAAACACCCGAAGAGTCTTGTAAGAAGACCAAGAGCATGAATCAGTGATTGATTCATCCAAATTCCCTGTCAGAGTGGTATCAGAGCCTCAAAAGATTAGGCTTGTGGATAAATGTTTCATACTGAAGAACTAGTAGGAGAAACTACAATGGTGACCAATGCATAATTGACTAAGAAGGTGAATGAGCTGAATGGAAAACAACATTCAAGACCATAGAAGGGTTGTATGCTTGGAGAGTTATGTCATTTGGACTTACAAATGCCCCTAGCACATTCATGAGCTTAATGAATGAAGTGCTTAGGGACTACATTGCCAGGTTTGTAGTAATGTACCTAGATGACATACTCATTTTTAGCAAAACCAAGGAGGAACATATGAAACACTTGGAGATTGCGCTTAAAAGATTGTAGAAATAGAAGTTGTCTATCAACTTGGTAAAGTGTGAATTCCTCAAGCAAGAACTTGTATACTTAGGATTTGTAGTACTACAAGGTTCATTGAAGATGGACCCAACCAAGGTGGAGGCTATCTTGAATTGACCAACACCAACCAGAGGGATAGAGGTAAGGAGTTTCCATGGGTTAGCTCAATTCTATAGAAAGTTTATAAGGAACTTTAGTGGTATTTGTGCACCAGTGTGAGACAACATCAAAGGTTGATAGAAGACCAAGTTCAAATGGACTCTTGAGGCAGGTAGAGCCTTTGAAAGATTGAAACAAGAAGTGGCTACCCAACCTATCCTATTGTTGCCTAGCTTTGACAAATTATTCACATTGGAGTGTGACGCAAGTGGGATTGCAGTAGGAGTACTAAGCCAAGAAGGAAAACCCATAGCTTTCTTCAGTGAGAAGCTCAATGAGGCCAAAAAGAACTCTTCTTATGACTTGGAGTTATATGCTCTAGTGCAGTCATTGAGGAAGTGGAGACATTACCTCCTACCTAAGGAATTTGTGGTGTTCACTGATAACCAAGCACTTAGTTACATTAACACTTGGGAGAATTTGAGCAATAGACACTTAAAGTGGATGGAATACCCACAAGCTTTCACATTCACTATTAAGCACAAGAAGGGACAACTGAATAAGGTGGCAGATGCACTACGCAAAAGAATGTTGATAGTACAAGAGGTGCAATTGCAAAGCATTGGCATAGAAAGTTTCAAGGGCCTCTATAAGGATGATGAAGATTTCTCTGAAGCATATAAGGTATGTTTTGATTTTCAAAATCATTTTCATAGACAGTTCTTTGAATGTACTCTGCAAAGTGGATTGTTGTTTAAGGGGAATCAGTTATGTGTTCCTCAGGGTTCAATGAGAGAGAACCTCATTCAAGAGAAGCACAATGGCAGTCTTAGGGGCCATTTTGGTATTAATAAAACACTGGAGTTGGTTCAGAGGTTCTATTATTGGCCCAAGTTGCCAAGTGATGTCAGAAGGTATGTAGAGCAATGTGTGGTGTGTATGAAAACAAAAGAGGGAGCCAGTAATGCAGCTTTGTATCAACCCCTACCTATTCCTAACAGGTCATGGGAGTGCATTAGCATGGACTTTGTGGTAGGTCTTCCTAAGACTAAAACAGGGTTGGACACCATCTATGTGATGGTAGATAGGTTTAGCAAGATGAGTCATTTTATCCCTTGTAAAACCACTCATGATGTTAGCGACATTGCTCATTTATTTTTCAAAGAGATTGTAAGAATCCATGGATTACCCCTAAGCATAGTCTCTGACAAAGATGTGAAGTTCATGAGTCACTTTTGGAAGACTCTATAGAGTAGGCTAGGAACTAATCTATCATTTGGTTCAGCTTACCATCCTCAAATTGATAGTCAAACTGAGGTGATCAATAGAGTGTTAGGTAACCTTCTAAGATGCCTAACCAAGGAGTATGGATAGACATGGGACTTGATCATTCATCAAGTTGAATATGCTTACAATGATAGTGTGAATAGGACAATAGGGAGAAGTCATTTTGAGATTGTGTATGTTATGCACCCAAGAGGTGTGTGTGAACTCAGGGATCTAGGAGATATGGAGTATAGAAGTGGACATGCAAAAGATTTCTCTCAGACCACGAAAGAGATACAAGAACAAGTGAAGAAGATTATAACAGAGGCCACTCATAAATTGAAGACCAAGGTAGACATGTTAAGAAAGGATTTATAGTTTGGAGTAGGAGACTATGTTATGGTTCACTTAAACTAATCTAGACTACAGAAAGGATTACCAACAATGTTCCAAATGAAGAGAGTGGGTCCATGTAAGGTGTTAGCAAAATATGGATAGAATGCCTACAAGGTAGAGCTTCCTATAGATCTGAACATTTCACCAATGTTCAATGTGACTGATCTGGTCAAATATAAAGGACCACAATCAGAGGTAAGTCAAAATAGCAAGGAATACTGGAAGATGTTAGTACTACAACCTTACCTCCCAAGGTGAACCAACAAGTTGAAAGTGGAATCCAGGGTAAGGAAGGCTACTAGGCACAAGATTTGCATGGAGCACCTAATCCAGTGGAAAGTACAACCAGAAGGTAAAACTACATGGGTAGAGGAAGCAAATTTCAAAAAGCTTGACATTGATATGTCTCTAATTTCTCCTCATTTTCCTTGAAGGTTGTGCAAAGGGGGAGAATGGTCCAGGAGCACCTAGGGATTGCCTAGGCAATCCAATGTTTCATGTTTTTATTGTGAGTGTGAGCCTTAGGGCCGTTTGGATGCGTTGGATATAATGTCATGTTGACTATAGTGGTAGTACAATGGGGATTTTGTTCATATGGTCTTAGAGCCTTTTACTAGGAGCAATTAGGGGCTAGCAAGTTGTAAAGCCCTCTGATTGGCCCAAAGCGTGATGATGACATCATCATGAGGTCAATAGGGAATAGGAAGGTTAGGGTGAGGTTTTTACCTTAGTTGAGGTTTGTGGTTAAGTTTGGGAAGAGATGGAGGTCATTTGACTAAATTGGGGAAAAGTTGCTAAAAGATGTAAAAGTTGCATTGTGCAACTTTGTAACTTTAAAAAGTTGCATGAGCAACTTTTGTCAAGAAAGTTGCAAATTGATAGAGAGGAGTCCTAAGGGGTAAATTACCACCCAACCACCCTATATAAGGCATGACAAGACCTATGGGCAAGGTTGGATGCTCATTGTAGAGTGTTTTTGCAATCAACATTTGGATGCAAATTGTATGCAATTTCTTTGTTATTGATGACAATAGGTAGTTAGAAGTTCAAGATTCATACTGTCACCTGTGCATCCTTTGAATGACATGTTTTATTGTTAATGTGTTGGTAGATAGAGATTTTGATCATTTTGGGTGCCTTTTGTAAAATTGTTTTGGTTTTATACTGTCACTGGTTCTGCCCAGGCAATTGTTGAAGATGGAGCTCTAACTCACTTTCCCACTGTCCATTCCGTACGGCCTCTTGGGAATAGTGAGTAGACTTCATGTACATAATGTGTACAGAAGGAAGGCCTCTCAAATGTAGAGGAAGTATTTTTAAGGTTTTGCCCTAGGCGAGCCTGTGGTGAGTCTAGCTAGGGAAGACCATATAGAAATCAACATTTCTTGCAGAGGAGCAAAGCTAGAGTCCAAATTCCTTTTGGACATGGAAGAAGGAAGTCTTACCATCATTCCATGAAGTGGAGAGGATCATACCAATACTAGAACAAGCCTAAAACAATATTGATTGTTGAAGTAGCCTGTGAAGCCTAAAAAGCCTAATTTTCACCTAATTTGGGTTAGGGCAATGGATGGAAGGATATGACCTCAAGACCCCAAAAATCTTTAAAGGGATGACTAATGAACCAAGAAACCTAGAAAAGATTGCAGGGTTCATTTGGAAGGCATAGGAGAAAAACCCTATTTTCTCATTATAGGAGACATAATTGAGGCTACTATAGCCTTTTAGGGCTATTTGTGAAGAAATGAAGAAATTGGATGGAAAGATGAAACTGATGGAATTTCTAACACACCTAGTTGGTTGAGTTGAAGAGTTTGACAATACCTCCAGACTTTTGCAAGGCCTAATTCAAGATTTGGAGGTTGAGAGCCTTTATGTTGCTTTAAGGGCTATGGTGAATGAAGTGAGAATGGATCAAGTTTTGACTTGATTGAGGAATCTTTCTTGGTAGTTGGGTTGGCTAGAAAGACTAGGGGGTCCTTAGGCAATTAAGGTCCTATAGGTTACAAGTGGTGTGGGAGAGCACCCTAAGAGTCTTGTAAGAAGATCCAAAGCATGAATCAATGATTGATTCATCCAACCTCCCTATCATTCTCCTATGTCAGATGAGCATGGTGATAGAAGCCTTTCCCTGATAGAGTTTCGTTCACTTTGAGAAGATATTGGCATAATGAAACATAATTACATACATTTATCGGCTGACAAAGATTACCTTCTCAAGTTGGGTTGCACTTGTTACGATGCCTTGATGGGAAAGAAAGAGACTTTGAGAATTGAATTAGAGAATTCATTAGTTTATGATAGGTCCTAGGATCATGACTTATAGAGGTTTGCAGTTGCATGGGAGGTGGTAGTGTTTAGGGAGTCTGTTATAGCGGCAGCTTCTACTATTTCAGATGAGCCATTCATTGAGGTACCTAGCAGCAATACCTCTTTTTTGATGTGTGTGAGAATGCTAGTGCACATGATGATATTGATCTTGAGGTGAGCATATTGGATACAACTTCCTATCATAATGTGGATTGTGGATCAAAGAGCTTACATGGGAGTTTGAGCATTCAGAGACATCATGTGGTTGGACAATTCAAGGTGAGTGATAATAAAAGTATTATAGCCATTGAGCATTATGATGTTGCCCTTCAAATGTTAGTCATACTTGATTGGGGTGCTCCTATGTCAGACGAGCACAGTGATAGAAGCCTTTCCATGACAGAGTTCCATTCACTTCGAGAAGCTATTGGTATAATGAAACATAATTACCTACAATTATTGGCTGACAGAGATTACCTTCTCAAGTCAGATTGCACTTGTTATGATGCCTTGATGGGAAAGGAGGAGGAGGTAGTTGAGGTCACTCATGAGCTTAAGGCAACTTCAAAGATATTGGAGACCACCTAGTTGGCTCTTTAGGAGTCACAACTTGAGTTGGATGAAGTTGTTGTAGAGTTGAGTATAACCTTCACCAGCTACAAATTCAATTCATCTTCCTACAATGGCAGTGGGTGACGAGTTAGTACCCACGGGTTGTAGTGAGGATGTGTCTACATCTGTCACTGATTTAGATGCAATGGATTCAGCTGGGATGAGTACTTTGATCGAGAGTTGCAGAGAGCTTGTTGTTGTATCTGGCTCTCCAATAGTTAGCACATTGACAAATGATGCGGGATGGGTTATTGAGAGTCCTTGTGAGGTAGAGGTGGATCTGTCAATGAGTTGTGTGATAGTTCTTGGCACTACTCCATCTTCTTCATAGAACATATGTAGAGTATCATCTGGTTGTGAGGTTGATTCTCATGTTGGGTTGCTTCCCTCTAGAAGCAATCCTATTAGTTCATCCCATGCAATTGATTATGTTTGAAAGATTGTTGAGCCTCAAAGATGGAGGAATCAATTGAGGGTTTCAAGGGAGAAGGTTTATTCAACCTTGTCTCATTTTGATTGCACACATAAATATGTTGAGTACTTGCTTTGGACAGCCGAATTTGAGGAGAGGCAGTATGGTGCTGAGGCTGGTACTCATATTTGTAATTTGAGGTTCATCTAGAAGGCATTGGAGGCACTTAAATCAGAATATCTCCAATTGTTTCATGATAGAGTGCAATTGGGTATGCAGAGAGGTTTGGTTGGGCATCTACCTAGTCAGTTGTTCAGGGTCAAAGATTGAAGCCATCTTCTAATACTCGAGTAATCAGTGATGAGCCACTGATAGAGATCAAAGCCTTTTACTGTAACTACATAGCGAAGAGCGCACATCATTTCTCTTTGATCCACAGGTAGAGGACTTGATTATGCCTTTTAAGTGGATGGGTTACGAGATCATAGTTAGTGGGAGACAACTTGTAGAGTCAATGCATCCATGTTGTGATCAAATACCCTTGGGAGTTCTAATCTTTGTAGTACAATTGGGTCCCACACCCACAGGGGATCGGTAGAATGTAGAGGGAGATTTGGTCTAACCAATGTGCCCATATATCCTTACTTCCTCATGTTGAATGGATGTGAATTACATTTACTTTGGAGTCAGGTGGTGACAGTGTTAGCACCACAGATTGGATGGGTCCCATCGAGTTGTTACACCATATGCAGCATGGTGGCATTGGGATCAGATTAGTGAGACTTGAAACTCGGTTTGTTCTTTTCAGTCGGCTTTGCTTTAGGATTTGGGATCCAAACACATCTGGTTGGACACTCTTCAGGGTGCAATGGGGTCCTCCACATGCATTAGTTGCATGAAAAAGTGGTAAGTTATTTATGATAGCTCCAGTAGTGTTTTCTTCATTGGAATCTATGTCAGATACATGAAAAACTCAATTTTAACACTTGAATTGTCCTTCAAAGATTGCTTTGCTAGGATAAGTAGTTTTCTACTTTTAGTATATGAAATCAGGCTGTGCGTTTAGAGTCAATAGCCTTTGCAATTTGATTCCCATTCCCTATTTACAGAGAACGGAAATAATGTTTTGGATGTAGATAAATTAAAAAACTCTTCATTCGAGTACTTCTAGTCTTTCATATAGCCATTATAGGTTCTGATTTGTAACATGGCCGTAGAGGATATGAGCCTCTTGATTTGCAGGTCATTTTAAATTCTTTGGATCTTTTTCATGTTATTATTGTGTTTATGTTTATTTACAGAAAATGCATATTCTTCTTGTGCAGATTTATGCAGGATCATTTTTTGTGATTCCATTAACCCGTTGGTTCCTCATTCAAAAGAAAAATGCAGACATTGACAAGAGAAATCGTGCAAGACAACAGCGAGCTCTTGCACTCCAGGCACCTGACCCATCTCTCAGATGGAAGGTATAGGTTGTATATATGATACAATGCTTGTAGAAATACTGGAAAGTGGTTTCCTTTTTCTCAAACAGTATTATTTAGAAGTTTCTGGTTAAAATATTTTTTAAACTGAACAAGATTGCATTTTGTCAATCCATTTGTATACTAGGCTCTAGAGTGATTGGATAACTCTGCCAGCATTCAGTAATTTTGTTTCATTTTTTTATGAAATTCATAGATTGAAAGTGCTCGAGATATGGCAGAACAAACAGTTATTGGGCAAGATCGCATTATATACAGTACCGAGAAAGATGTTTCAGAACAAAATTATGATTCCAAAGATTGGGAACGCCGATTCCGGGAGCTGGAAAGATCAGATTAACTGTGTAGATTACTAATACTTGAGTTATTTTTATAGATAACTAACTTGAGGACCAAACTTCTGTATTTATGTATTTATAGCATCATCATATCATTTTTTTTCATCCTCATTAACAATATTTTTTCCATACTTTCCTCACGGTATAGTTTTCTGGTACTTCATATCTGTTATAGTGTTTGATTGTCTGGTTTTCAGATTCTTTTGAACTCCATTGTAATGTTGAACAATGAAAATGGATGATAACAATCTACATCATCATTTGCAATCAGTTACCCTTTCTGATAAGAGTTAGGAATTTGTAATGAGGTATGATACAGAGAAAGTTGAACATCTGAAGTGATATATTAGGAAATTGTTGTGTAGAGAACATTACACAACTTGAAATAGTTTTACGAAAGAGTCTATTATGCATTTGGAAAAAGATCCGCTATTCTGACGACGTATCCAACTAGTGGAAATCACCATTGAAAAGATGTTTCCACAGTAAACTGGACAAATGAGCTTATGCAGTCTACAACATTTGATGTGGAGCTCAATTCTGAATCTAGACAGAGGTCTCAAAACTTTCCTTAATCTGATATCGATGATTAATAATTAAACATATTATCTTATAGAATTGGTATCATTGTAATCAAATGAGAAAAATTGATAATGACAAATGTAGAACAGTAAGTTGAAAAGCGTAACAATATTGCTCCGGTGTCGATGAAAGGTGAAAAGAATAGCAATTTGCTCCTGTGTCTGTGAAAGTATATCGTTTTTTATTCTGAAGCATGTAATATTACAATGGTGCTGATTACATAAATGCTGTAAACCTTTTCTTTCTGTTCCAACATGTATAGAAATGTAATGGACTTTCGAATTAGTGTACACATTCCAACATATATAAAAGGTATATATATTAGACACATGTTCCAACACACACACATATATGTGTGTGTTGGAACATGTGTCTAATATATATATATATATATATATATAGAATGGATGTTTGAACTAGTGTATGTAATAAAATAATTTGTACAATAAAAGATACAATAGGAAATGTGTTATAAATATGAGATAATAATATGTTTTTTCAAGAGGAACCATCTAATCAACTTCAAGGGGATACTTTAGTAATCTTTTAATAAGAATTCAATATGCAGTGTGATGAAATAAGACTCGATGCATCTTATATGTATGCCTAATTTATCACCAAGGCCAAACTCAATATGATCATATAGGCCTAAGTTCAGCATGACTAAATAACAATGTAATAATGTTAGCATAACTCAATTGAAGTGAAAGATAGTTATAAGTTGATATGCACACTCAGGGCTAGGGATATAACATTGCCCTTCTCTTTATAAAAGTATTATCCTCAATGCTAACTACTTGTTTTTTGGGTTCTTGTTCTTTCTCATATTCTCTCTCTCTATATTTATAAAAGTATTAACCTCAATGCTAACTTCTTGTTTTTTGGGTTCTTGTTCTTTCTCATATTCTTTCTCTTTATATTTTTCTCTTTTGCTGCTTGTTTCTCTCTTTGTGTTTCTCCTTGTACTTGTTCTTTTATATTTTTCTTCTTTCTCTACAACATAAATCAATGAAAAATAATAATATTTCAATAACTTGCTAGGTACTAATACTAGCAACCTAATTTTTAGAGTATAACTTGTAAAAAATTGGGAAAAATAAACTATTTAGAGATATGCTATTTTCAAATATTTTGAG
The DNA here is from genome assembly GCA_028749045.1 of Cupressus sempervirens. NCBI lineage: Eukaryota > Viridiplantae > Streptophyta > Pinopsida > Cupressales > Cupressaceae > Cupressus > Cupressus sempervirens. The sequence continues at coordinate 323,917,370 of CM053790.1, forward strand.
AAAAAACCCTTAATTCTATATATCTTGCTTCAATTTTGCTCCAATTCCCATAAAAAATGGATTAAAAATATTCAATATGGTCTTCCAAAATCATTTAAAAATCAGAAAAAGATTTAAAAATAAATAAAAATAAAAAATCAATTCAAATTTGAAAGCTATATGATATCTAAAATAATATACAAAAGTGATGAAATAACTTTACCTTAATGGTGTCAAGATGATGCTCTAATACCACTTATGATGAAATAACTTGCATAATAGGAGATATAATATATGAAATATGTTGTAAATACTTAACTGTAATGTGCCACTTTGATGGGGCAACCTCCTAATCCACTTGGAGATAGGTACCTCCAATAATCTTCAATGAGAATTTAATACATAATACGATGAAATAGAACTCAACATCTCCTATATATACCTTATTTATGTCTAATATGTCTCAAGGTCAACCTAAATGTGATTATATATGCTTAAGTTTAGATGTAACTAAATAATTATGTAACAATGATAATACAACTCAATCAAGATTTATTGTAGCCACTGACTAACTACTCATAAACATATGCATACATTAGGGATAAGGATATAACAATGTACACATTTCTTCTTTAATTTTGTAATCATGAGATATGTGTTTGAACATTATAACTTGATTGCAAGGTCTACCGGTAAATAAACCATAATCCTAGATGTATAATTTCACATATGCATCAACAAATTGTAGGTTGCCTTGGTACAATATGGGGGTTTGTGCCCAAGTTTCTCTCATAAACACACTACATCCCGAATTTGTGGAATTTAGTTTATCACATGGATTATTCATTACCAACTCATTGAACTTGTGACTATATGAAGAAGGTACTACACTCCCCTACACATGTTGTGATGGGTTTGATAATACTTTTGACTTTTTTTTTTTTTTGTGTACCTCAAACTCTTTCTAATATCTCCACCTTTTGATCTCTCTTTCTTTGATTCTCTTATAGCTTACTCTTGCTTGGATTGAAGCATTTTCTTTTATATACCAATTCTATATAGCCAAGGGTTTATCATGGATATATGTTTCAAACAAATGTAAGATGTACATCTTTGAATTTTGGATACTAGAGGCCAGTGAACACAGTAAAATGGATGTTGTCTAATAACTTTATAGTTATGTATCTATAGGATTACCTCCTAACTTGAATTCATCACCATAAGTAGCTAGACTGTCTTTTATTTGTGTCACATTTAACAATTTGCATCCTAATTGTCAAACATAACATCCATAGAACATACACTTTGATTTGAACTTGGATTTTGAAATGACTACTAGGCACTTAAATCAAGCACTTCAACACATTTTTATTGCCAAGCTATTTTGTGCTCTAAGAAGAATGACACTTGAAATATATCTCCATTATGATCACTTGATAACTAGCATTTTAGAAGCATGTGGGAAAAAATGACGAAGCCGCAATTCTAAGTACAAGTAAAGGTTTGGCAATTGAACATACTTATATGTCCACTTTTAGATGTTTTCTTTAGCTAGGTCTAAATTTGATATGCAAATGATAATCCAAGTTGCTCAAAAAATATGAATGATAAAATAGATAAACATCATTCACCCTATGATAGTGCTTTGAAGACAACTATATTCCAATTATGGGAGATGTGTAGATGTAGGGATCCATAGGCCAAATAAGAAACCAAAAAAAATCTGTTGGAACACATGCATGCTAATTTTGGAACATCTATTCTTGGCCCCTACTATTCTATGGGAGCAAATGGTAGATCCATATATGGAACTGCAATAGGTTATGGCTATGAGTGAACTGGGCCAGAGATGGAACTAAGCAAAGAAGATACAAATTTAAAAAATTGTCTATGTATGTATTTATAAGTTAAATTTCTCTTTTCAAAATGGGTTTTATTTCAAAGGCAAGTTACATGATACAAAGCATACAAGGCTCGAATATATTCTTGTTTCTTCTTGCTCTATACCTTGATTTAGCAATATAAACATTGAATATTGATCTTCATTTAATTCATGAGTTCTTGTCAAATTCTGAAGTAGCAAGCCTCTTTAATCGATGTTTCCACCCTTTTTTACTGAAATAAATTATATTTCGACTTTATGTCATGCCTATTTCTTGTATCTACTTATACAATAGTAAGCCAATTTATTTTCATAGAATCAACGTCAGATATGCTAGTTCCACGAATATTTGGTTTTTCATATTTCTCTTGCTTCAAGATTATAGTGCTTGGTGCAAGTAATAATGAACTCTTCATTTTATGCTAACAAATTACCATAGTTCATGAATTGTCACGATTATGCTTCTAGAAATGTTTGTCTAAGCTTTTTAGCATATTCAAGGTTTCAGTTTGAGTTAAACTTGGGAAGGATGTGACTTGAATGGGTTCACTATCTCTAATTATTTTCTTCAATATTGTTTCCACTTTGTCATTTCATTTATGGACACAACTCTTGTGCAAACTTTCATCTTAGTTTTGTATTATTGACTAGTGGATATTGGCAAGCCAAAATGAAAGGTGGTCCCATGAATTGGATGTACTAAGATAGAAAAAGCCTTGTCAAGAAAGTGTCAAATTATCCCAGTGATACGATTATAAGAAATTTCCACCCACTCTTTAAAAAATAATCTATAAATGGGATAACCTCATAAATCTGCAAGTTTCATGTTATAATAAATATTAAGGTGGGAAACATAAAATCCTAGATGCAAGACATTGCCATGGTCCTATTATGATGAAATGTTAGACATTGATTGAAGAAAGTAGATGTAAATGGAAAACCTCTATCAGAATGAAAGGGAATTAAATGCTCAAATTAGTTGCTACAATCCTTAAAAATCTCTTCAAAACAAAGCTCAAATGATAATACTTGTTGAAAGTTCTCATAAAAACAACCCCTAGACAAGTGATGGAACCTCTTGCTAGATATAACATTCTATTGGCTCTTAAAACACCCAATAAAATCCTTAGGAGGAACTCTTCAAGCTCTATTTTCATTGTGAGATTAATTGGAAGAGTTATTATCCATGATAAGATTGATATCACCAATGTGCATGTTGATCTCATCAATATTCCTAGGAAAGATAGAAGGCTTAGGATCAAAGGAACCCATTACTCTACGGATTTGACTAATTGAAATGTTGTAAGGACTCAAAAGTGGTAACACTCATGCATAAGGGAAAGATAAAAGGTAAATTCAATGCAATAATAATATTTTAAAGAAAAGACAAATTCAACGCAATTACAATATTTTGAAGAGATATGCAACCCAAGCAAAGAAGATAGTTTATGAAAGGCACACTTAATTATCAAATTCAAATATGTATTGTAAATTATAGACAAGTTGATCTAGAAGAACAATATGCATACAATATGATAAAGTTTAATCTAATAGAATGTATACAATGATATTTGGACACCAAATTAGAATGGAAATATAATAAGTTAGGTTCATGAAAATATATAATAGGGAAATTGAGGAGAGCAATGCAATATATAACATGTTAGGTGAATTACTTCCCCATTTCTTTGAGTGTACATTAGGTTGGCAGAACATTCTCAATAGGCTCAAGAGGTGAATCAAGTACTAATTGGTAATAATATTTTTCCTTCACCAAGAGATGTGATGAATTAAGTGTGAATGATTAAGTGATTCAATAGATTTAATAAAGGAGTCACTAAAAGGATGATGAAAATAGACTAATATGAACTAATAATGGGTTGAAACTAGTGGAAATGGAAATTAGAAGACCTAACACATGCGCTCTAGAAATTTCAACCAAAAATGGAAAGGATAATTTTAAATTCAATGTGTTCCTAGGAATAGGGTGAAAGTGGTGATGTGTCCTCCACTCTTTTAGCTTAAATTTTCATAGAACCTACCTAGATATGAATTTGTGTCTCTTTAACCTAATCCCACACAAGAAAATGGGAGAAAGGTTGGGAAAACGGGTTTTCCTTGGTCAAACCCCTATATAGGAATCAACCTTCAAATAAGAAATAAATTTATAAAGGAAATTATGTAAAAAGGAAAATTGCTAATTAACCTTGCATAAACACTCATGAATGGATGTAGAAATTGCTCAAATACATGAAGATTCTTGAATGTATTTGGAATGAAAGATCTAACCTTGTAATGAGATGTAGAATCAAGGATTCTCTTACAAGTTAATAGATAATTGACTGCCATTACTAGTGTTGGAAGTTTATTGGGGAAGTGAGATACTAGTGGGGGGGGGGGGGGGAGGGGAGGGATGAATCATGATCTATAAAACTTTAACTTTCTAAACAATTATCAATCTGATATCTTTCACCACTAACCCTTATCTCATCAATACCACAAATCACATAAACATATATTGCAATAATGTATCAGATCTAATCTACTGATTACAACCATAAACATAAAAGTAAATGATCAATAGATAACATAAAGATATGGTTACCCAGAAACCCTCCAAGGTGAAGGTAAAACTGGGGTGGGGATGAGACCCACAAATCTTCACTAGTGCAATAACAAAGTTTTCCTATTAGGGCTAAAATTTTGATCACTTCTAATGATCTACCCTATGAGGGGTTTGCCATGCTAAGAGCTTCCAAGACTTATTTAGTCTACCTTAGTTAAAGGATTTAAACTTACAATAAAGTAGGCACTATGTTGGGAGATTTACATAGGCCTATTAGGAGCACTTTGAAGAGATTTTCCCTGATTGACTTTCCTAAATTGTATCAGTACCCAATCCTTCAATTAGCATTGTAATGCTTTATTACATATCTCTATTTTCTATTGTCTGATCCTTCTTTGATCTAATATAACTTTGTTCTGCACTTCACTGCTCTTCTCCATCACTCTTCCTTGTATCACCTTCAAACTTTGCTTCAAGCATCCAAACTTTGCTTCTCATGCATATACTCTAACCATATTGAAATTAGGGTTCAGATCACCTTATATAAAAAATTGAAATTTTTTCTAGATCAAGGTCAACAATCTAGATTTCTCCCTTTTGTCACTTAAACCTTCCATTTTTCTAATTGGATAAACACTTTGCATAGGGATTAATGATCCATCTCAAAATGTGTAATCAACTCCTTAAATTACTTCTCGGTCATTAAAACATCCAATAAGTCAGCCAAAAACTGTTTACCTCAGTGTTTGTGCAATTCCAAAAAAATATGCTATAATTGGCTTGCTCGACACATGAACACTCTGACACTCGGTCATAACTAGTCTTCATGTTGTACCCTGGCTTCTGAATGTTCGGCATTCACTACATAACTCAACATGAACTAACTCTGTGTTAGTTGGCACAAACTAACTTTTGTCTTACTTGGCATGTATAGGAGCACTCGGTGACCATACAATTGCTCAACAATGACAATTGTTTGACTTTAACTAAAATATGAACAATTTTTAATATATTACTCATCCTTAGTAGTATGACTTAGTTGCAGCGATGGCTGACTAATTCTGCCAAATAAATGACTAAGTGTTTGACACTAATAGATACCAAACTATAGAGATCAACACCTAGATCTAGAATGTGGATATGCTTGATAATCACATGTAACAAAGAGGAGAGAGAAGGATAAATGAATGGATATTTTTTCTTGATTAATAATTCCTCTACTTGTCTATTATGGGAGAGAAACTTGCATCAATTGGAGAATATTTGCCTTTTACCGATTGATTCTTGATTTTTCCAAATGAAGGGAGATGAGGTCCTTTTATATTTTACTCCCTTATTTCATGATTTAAATTTTATCACCACTTATTAAAATTGAAACCCTTAGAAGAAGACCACAACATCAGGCTCTAAGGAGAATTTGGGACCAAAACCCCAGGGATAGGTCACCACTTGATTGATTTATCAATTGATTATTGACTATTTCCAAACGAGGATAGAGGAGGTCCTTTTATACTTTACTCCCTAATTTTGGGATTTAACTGTGATCAAAGCTTATTACAATTGAAACCCTTGGGAGAAGGCCATGAAATTGGGCTCTAAGGAGAATTTGGGCCCAAAACCATAGGAAAAGGTCACCATTGACAATGTGTCCTAGGAAATATGTGATTGAATTTTAGTAAGAGATTAGGGGTAGAATAGGTTTTGGAGAAGAAAAGAAGGGTCACTTGGATTAAGCATAACAAACATCTAGACCTTGAAATTACCAAAATGGGTCCTAATAGGTCCTAATTAAATCGTCCAATTTTGGGTTCTAAATTTTTAGGAATGTACAATTAGATGGATATAAAATCAATGTTCTTGATTGGAGAATTGAATAAAGAAGTCTACGCTAAACAATTAGGGGTTGCATGTTGAAGAAAGTATTGTATAGATTGAAGTAGGTGCCTAGAGCTTGGTATGGAGGATTATACAAGTATCTTATTCGATAAGGGTTTTAAAAATGATGTGCTAATTGTAACCTATATAACAAAGTTTATTCAAATCAATTTTTTATTGTTGCAGTTTATGTTGATAACATATTTTTTGGAGGAAAAGATAATTTATACAAAAGATTTGCAGATGAGATGTAGAATGAATATGAGATATCTATAATTATTGAGTTAAAAAAAATCATTGGATTTTATGTAAATTAAAATAGTAAAGAAATTTTTATTTCTCAATCCAAGTATTAGTGAATTATTGAAATTTTTTTCATTGGAGAGTACTAAATCAATTTATACACCTATTGTTACTTTATGTAAGTTGACAAAAGAAGATGATTCACAAAAATTTGATGCAAGTACAAGTCAATGATTAAAGGTCTATTATATTTGACTACTACTATGACACATACTATATATATATATATAGGGTATTAATATTGCTGCATTTCAAAAAAAAAAACTTTTCCTATATTTTCTTACCTTATATTGCCGATTGGTGCACACAGCCACTCGGAGCATATATTCTATTGATACCATTTTATCATAGGCCATTGAAATAATTCTCAGTATACAAACCATGCCACCCAAACCAAAGCACAAAAGTCAAAATTTTGAATCAAATTGATTCCCAGTTCAAATAATGCATAACTACATGGATAAGCTTACATTAACCCATCAATTTTGAATTGAATTTGTGATGAAACAAAATGAAATGATATTTCGAGATATCAATAAAAAATGAGCATGTTAATGTAAATAATAAAAATGGATAAAAAAAAAAAAAGATTATCACTCTTATTGTTTTTAATAGAGAAAGAAAAATGAACCCCGAAGGATTCAAATAGTTTTTTTTTTTACATAGAATATAATCTATATAATATTCAAAATACTCGAAAAACAAAAATATCTTAAAAAGAATTGAACGAGAAGCCGTATGAGGTGAAATTCTCATGTATAGTTTTATATAGTGGCAGTAAAGGTCACTTTTCTGCCAACTTTTCCACTATCACCCATAAAAAACCAAACTCTGCCTTACGCAAAGTCCCCAGAGTACGATTAACTTCTAAATATGAAATCACTGCTTATATACCTGGTATTGACCATAATTTACAAGAATATTCTGTAGTATTAGTAAGAGGTGGAAGAGTCAAAGATTTGCCCGGTGTTAAATATCACATAATTCGAGGAATTTTAGATGCTGTCTCAGTCAAAAATCGGAAACAAGGGCGTTCTAGTGCGTTGTATATTCTTATCTAAGATTTGTATCATTTTATGATGATGCCATGTCAATTGCTAAAAACATGTAAAGTATATGGCTAACCCAATAACGAACGTTTTCTAAGGGGACTAGAGCAGGCTAAAACAATAAGGATAATATATGTCTAAGGTTTAATATTTAATTCATTTTATAAGTTTTCCCTTACTTAGTGTGTGTTAACATAAAATTGGAAATGTCTTGACTTTTTTGGAGCAGACTCAATTCAAATAGCATTGATTTAAAACACCTTTTCCTTTTTTATACTCTGTTTTAAACCTAAGGACCTAATCGTATAGATATAGAAAATACAAGATTTCTAATCATAGCAAAAGAAAGGAAACAGATACTCAATTGAGAATGAGTAAACATAATTCTATGCATAAGAATGAATATCTTCTATATATGCAAATAGAATCATGTGGAAAGCTGTATCCGACAAAAGTCGTTTGGAGGGAGATCTTTGATACCTTTAGAGATCTACCCTACAATATGGAGTTAAAAAGCTGAAATAAGTAATGATTAGTCTTTATGAAATAAATTTATGAACCTTTTTCACACTCATGTCACGCAAAAGTACTGTAGAAAAGAAAATTGATAAATTTGATCCGATCTATCATAATCGATTAGTTAACATGGTCGTTAACCGTATTCTTAAGAACGGAAAAAAATCATTAGCTTATCGAATTTTTTATCAATCTCTAGAAAAGATTCAACAAAAAATAGAGAAAAATCCACTAATTGTTCTACGTCAAGCAATAGACAAATTAACTCCCAAATTGATAGTAAAATCAAAACGTGTAAGTGGATCCACTTATCAAGTTCCCATTGAAATAAAAGAGAAAGAAGGAAAAATACTTGCGATTTGTTGGTTATTAGAGTCATCCCGAAAACATTCTGGTCCAAATATGCAATTCAAATTAAGTTACGAAATAATGGATGCTGCCAGAGAGAAAGGCAATGCTATACGCAAGAAGGAAGAGATTCATAAAATGGCAGAATCTAATAAAGCTTTTGCGCATTACCGTTAATCCACTAATTAGTATAAATAGATCCACAGATCTATCCCATTTTGATCAATAAAAGAAAACTTACTTTCTAAAAATTGATACAAAAAAATTGATACAAATTTTATTAGAACGAAAACGAAAGGAAAAGAAGAATGAAAAATAAATCATAGATATAATGTATAATAAGGAGATTTTAAATAAAATGTTGCTCGAATATTAATTGAAGTTAGTAACTAATGATCCGGACAAAATGAAAAATGCATTTTTTATACCTTAAAATCATTTTTATGAAAGAATTTCATTTGCTTCTCTTCTATGGAAGTTCCATTTTCCCAGAATGCATCCTGATTTTCGGCCTATTTCTTCTTCTAGTAATCGATGTCATTTTTTATCAGAAAAAGACAACTTGGTTTTATTTCATCTCTTTAACAATTTTAGTGCTAAGCATAACTTTTTTGTTATTTCAATGGAGAGAAGAACCCACGATTAGTTTTTTTGGCAATTTACAAACAAACAATTTTAATAAAATATTTCGGTTTCTCATTTTATTATGTTCCACTTTGTGTATTCCTCTATCCGTGGAATACATTCAATGTATAGAAATGGCTGTAACAGAGTTTTTGTTATTCATATTAACAGCTACTCTAGGAGGAATGTTTTTATGTGGTGCTAATGATTTAACAACTATCTTCGTATCTTTAGAATGTTTAAGTCTATGTTCTTATCTATTATCTGGATTTACCAAAAGAGATGTTCAATCTAATGAGGCTATTATGAAATATTTACTTATGGGTGGAACAAGTTCTTCCATTCTTGCTTATGGTCTTTCTTGGCTATATGGTCTATCTGGAGGTGAGATTGAAATTCAAGAAATAGCCAATGGTCTTATAAATACACAAATGTATAACTCTCCAAGAATTTGGATTGCACTTCTATCTGTAACGGTAGGAATTGCATTCAAACTTTCTTTAGTTCCTTTTCATCAATGGACCCCCGATGTATATGAAGGAGTGCGATTCGTTTGATAAATTATTACATACAATATCTTTTTTAGAGATGTTTGTTTCTATTTATAAAAACTCTATAGACATGTGAAAAAAAGATTGTTATTCCCACTTGGACTAAGACATCACTTTTACCAAAAATTTGAATTGAATTAAGGTAAAGCAAAGTAAGAAACAAACTCAATTGTTTGATTGAATTAACACACTACACCACCCCAATACAATAAATAACTTTTACAAATGAATTATTACGGGTAGTTTTTAGGGTCAGATTGACGTGTACTTTTATTCTTAACGTAGATGCTACATAGTAAGTTTTCATTCTTCAGAAACTACGAGTGTAAAAAAGAAGGCATCCGTCGACAAAAAGATTACCCTAAGATGAGCATCTCATGACTATTCAGAACGATTTAAATTAGATGGTTTTATTTTTTATTTTTCACTTTATTTTTAACTCTTTCATAACTGAACTTAAAAAAAAAAAGAAAAAAAAAAGAAAAATGAATGATTTACAATTTATATACTATATTGCATACTATAATAACCACCGAGTAAGGATTCCTCGCGAAGTTATATATGATATTATTTAGCTATATATATGATATTATTTAGCTCCCATATTTCAACATTGAAAAAAAAATCGCATGTTGTAGTAAAAAGAATCTCTATATATTTGAAGGCTATAGAATATTTTAGACAATGGTATCTAATGGATTCAAATTTCACTTTGATAACTTATACTAATGTTGACTGGGGTAGATGTTTTGATAATCAATGAAATACAAATGGTGGAGCTTATTTCCTTGGCTTCCTATTGGTTGCACGGTCAAATGAGAAATAATATTTTATATCTTACCTACTATTGAATTTAAATATGTCGCACTTAAGTACCATACACAAAACAAACTTTGAAGGCTCTTGGCATATCATTTGATAAATCCATCTCAATAATGTGTGATAATACGAGTGTTATAAATATTCACAAGAATAGTATAACACTCGTATATCTATTAGATGTCATTCCTTGAGAGAGAAGGTATTGGGCAACGAGGTAAGACTTGAGGGAGCTCTAATTTTTAGCTCTCCATTTGTGCATATTTTCCAGCATATAAGAAAGTATACTTTTGTTCCAAAACATGCCAGTACTTATCCACCGCCATCCCAGGAGCATGAAGAAGGAAAAATGAGTTGGAAAGACTGTTGTAGTGTTACAAAATGAACTTGATGAAACAAATATTTTGTGAGGAAAAGAACAAGAGCTGTGTAATTTGCTTGGAAAAGAAAATAATCGGTTAGAAAATAAGTTGAAACAATGCTATGATACGGCTGGGGAATTGAATACAACAGTTAAAGAAAATGAGCTATTGTGAATCAGTAAAAAGGAGTATTTACAAAACATAGTTGCAGATCTGCAGAATGAGAAAGAGTCAAGGTTCTACTATCACAGAGGCACGCTATTAATGTTATAGAAAATCAAGTTTCTCGACCCCCTATTGTTCTACTTGATCCCATTTACATGCAGTTCGACATTTCTTGGGTTAACTATGAAAGACAGACAATAAGATATTTAATCTATATGTTGATTTCAAGGTCACCAGATGTTAAGATGGCAAGACGAAGAGTTTGGCATGGATTTCAAATGCAAGTTTGATGTGAAGATCCCAAGATTTTATTCTAATATCTTCGTGGAAGCTTACGAAGTCAAACTGAGTTCAATAAGAGAAAAGTTAAATTTAGTAGACATGTAGCAGTCATTCAAGTAAGTTGATGTTATTGATGGTCTGAGAAGGGATACTGCAAAAGCTGAAGGAAATCGTTTGTTTGGAGGAGGGGAATATGGATGGGCATTGATCCAATATGCAAATGCATTAGAAATTGCACCAGATCATCCAACGGAGTGTATTGAAGATGGAAACTTTTTGATAGTTTGAGCCTAAAGTCAGACAATACCTGCAGCTAAGAACAACTTGGAGACAATATAGAGGTTTCTGCAACAGACAACAAATTTAGTTAGGTGATAAATATGATGACTTACTGAGCAAGAGGCATGCAGGAATACTCACACCCAAGTAATGCATACTAGTCATTGTAGTCAAAATTTATTTTACAAGGAGTTTCTTTTACAGAATATCCTGCTGCGGTAAACACATATCAAGATGAATTCATAAAAAGAGGACAATGTCGGAATTCGGATGTGTTGAGAACAGCGTTGGAAGTTAGGCATCTCGTGAATTGCTTAGTGGGATATATGAATACAAAGGAGGTATTGCTGACTTAAAGGAAAAGCCTCCGCCGATTCTGGAAAAAATTAAATCAATACAAAACGATAAAACTATCCTCATAAAGTGGACGAGGCCATTCTTCCTACAAATTGTATAGTTACTAATTTTCAAGAAATAAAAAACATCATAGATTTTTTTCGAAAATTTTAGCATTTGATCTTCATGATCTTTCATGATCTTAGTTTGTAATCGAAAACAACAAATTTTTTTTTGGAAAAAATCACTACTTGAAAATTGACTTTGTTTTTACTGCATTTTTTTTTGAGATTAACCGTCCCTATCAAAGTCTCCGTGAAAGCAGTAGTTACCCGTGGAAATAAGATCACATTATAAAGTGTGATATACTAATTGAATTATCAAAGCTTCAAGTTTAAAGTGATTAGTTAAAAAATAATTTTGTTATGAAAAGATGCAATTAGTTTCAAAGAAAGGTATAATATATTTTTAAATAAATATGGTGACACTTTCACTTTGAAAAGTTACATCTTTTATTTCATAGGATATAAAAGAGAAAAAAACTATAAGCAAATAAAAAGGTGAGTAGCGAATGAGAGCTAAAAGGAAAAATAAGGAGGAATAAATTATTACTTGCAATTTGGATATCTAAAATATTGTAAATAAGTAAAAGATCATTTATACTCATTTTTCAAATTTAATGCAAGAGTCATGTCTTGCTTATTCATCTTGAAAATTAAATTTCAGATTTTTCATTCAAGTTTTTCCTCTGTGATTATTGATTTTAAATCAATTGTTGCTAACGGTGAAGAAGTTTGATTTTAATACACATCTTAGTTGATTATCAAAATTTGCATACGAAATCTTGTCTATGCTAATTTTTTCTAATTGGTTTTCTGAAGGAATTAAATTCAATTAGACTAGGATTTGTGTTGTCAATTGAAGTTTTAGCCCATAAAATGGTTGATGGTATAATATTGTCTCCCAGGGTTGTACATAAGGATTTGAAGAAGTTTGACTCTATTTTCCCAAGGTGGAATAAGGGACTGGTCTGTATTTTATGTTAAGAAAATAGGTTAACCCCTGAAGTCTTGAAGTTTGATATTCCCTCATATCCATAATTCATAAACATTATTCCTTCCATTCAAATAACTTTCATTTCATAAACAAATATTGAAAACATATATACAAATTTCATTTTGAACAAGTTTAAATATTTTTGTCATCCTAAAAAATTCATAATTCATCAAATTCTCTATAAAAAAGTTGTTGACCAGGTGATCGGGTTTGGAGTGAACGTTTACCCACCTAGGTGTAGTGAAGAGGAATTGAAGTAATTCTCATTCATTGGCAAAAACTAGTTGAGAAATCCTATCAAAGAAGTGGCAAGCTCTTGGATTTCCAATTTGTGGTTTTGGGAACTAACACCTACAAAAGAGAAAATTGCATATATCTTTACAAGACACTATGCAAGTATACTTTTGTGTATCTTCAGTAGAAGTTGGGGTTTCTAACCCTTCCTTGTTTATTGGTGCATGGTCATTCTTTTCTAGATTAGTGCTTGGTAGATTCTTATTGGGGGAGAAAAGGAAGTTTTTTGAATGAAGTTTCTACCTTTTATCCTTGTTGTCAAATGAGGTAGAAGAATAGAGGTTGTAATGATGACATTATTTGATATTAAGTTATTTTCTATGTTATTAATGGATTTTCTATCAATGATGAAGGGGGAGTTTGTTGAAATGTGATGTTGATACTGTCAAATTTATTTTCATTAATGGTTGTCATTGATGTCAACATATTTTAGTTTTTTGGATGACAGTTAGTGCTTTGGTGAATGTGTTTCTCATGCTGTAACATAATGGGTTCACTCTTTTGGGTTTGGACTAATATGGAAAGTGGTTAATATACTTCAAAACATTATTTGTATTGTAATGTGTATACCACATTTCTTGGTTCTAAATATAATGATGAATGTGTTGTGTGTTGTCTTGAGTAAGAAGGTTTTGTTAGTCCACATTTCATTCCTTACCACTACAAAATGTTTTATGGTGATTGATTTCAAGTTATACTCTATGATGACTTATAAGTTTATGTGGCATGACATGGTATAAGTAAAATATTATCTTTTGTTCAATGATATAGATGTGAGTATGATGAAAGAAAAAATATAAATAAAAAGTCTCGATACTTTTGCGACCATGGGTAGAAGACAATGAGGTTCTTTTGGTATTGTTTTTGGTAACAATTATTTTAGTGGTGGATTCCTTTCATTATCTTCTTTTAGAATTGAGTTGTTTCTTATTAGCAATGAGCCTTATTACTTTTGGGCAATCAACCCTTGTAAAAATCACTTTAACTAGTGTCAACTTAACTAGTTTTTATATTCATGAGAATCACTTTGTCTATAGTTTTCACCATCTTGGGTATCCACATAAATTTTGGTGTTCATGGTGCATAGTGTTTATGTGCTTTCATGTTTATATATGTTTTAACTATTTGATTGGTTTAATGTTAATTTTAATTAATTAAGGTTGAGAAAATTATTTTATGATGATTGATCCCCCCTCCCCCCTTGGCTATTCAAAATTTTCAACAACTTTCCCTAGAACATCATGAGAAGGACCCCACAAATAGAAGACAAAAATAAAAATAATGGACCATGAACCATCATGGTTACTCTCATCACTCAGTGATATCCTTGAATAAAATAGGAGAATGATCAAAGATACAATTTGTGAAACCAAGCAAGTCAATAACCATTATGAGCTTGTTGTCAAGTTTAATAGTTTATTTACTGGGGATAATGACATTATCTCCTTTCAAGAATGAAGGACCCTATATCATCTAGTTTTGAGTATACCACACCTTGTCTATGGAAATTCATGATTGATGTTTATTAGGTAATTAGACAAGTTTAATTTAATTGATTATTGACTTGATTGGATTGATTGTCTATTCATGTGTGATTTTTTAAAGAAAAATACTTGATAACTATTAATATTACATCGTCTCAAATGTTTGTCTTGTTGTAAGGGACACTTTATTGAAAAAATAATAATGTCTTATTATTTATTGGATTTTGATAGTTTTATAATTTTTAGGACTTTGAAATAGTTTTTTTTTGTACTTTTTTCAAGATATTTAGGATTTTTAGGATATTTTTCAGGATCATATTTGAGGTTTTTCTAAAATTTTCAGCATTGTATTTGATTTTTAAGAATTTTTCCATGACATTTTTTTTTTGAGATTTTCATGACTTTTTGTACTGATTTTTAGAAAAAAAAAATATAGTAAATTAATATTTGATTGAGAAAAATGTATTGAATCACCCCCAATGTATAGCAAGATAGGGATATTATGGATTGATTGATGGACATCTAGACGGAAGAAGGCCAAAGATCACTTGGTATGTCTTTAAGATATTTGGATGACAAGGACCATCCACTAAACATGATAACATATTTTTTGATAAGATCGGGAATTAAACATGACAATTAAGGGTAATGATATGGTACATTGATTTGCATGTGATGCATAGGATTAGACATGTCGAGGGCTTTATTATTATATAAAATTGGTTTTTTATTTTATGTTCTTATTTTATATCAAGATTGGGAAATATATTTTGATAGGATAACGATAGGACATGAATTAGGAAAGAAAGATAAATAAATAAAAGATAAGATAAGGAATATGAACTAAAGGTTAAAATAAGATAGGCAATATGGATTAAATGTTATGATAAGGTAGACAATAGTGGATATAGGGATGTAGATAAGATGAGGGGAGTGGACCAAATATTGTCATAAGATAGGATATATAGATTAAATGGATGTAGAAAATGTACAATGGATAGGGCATGTGATGCTTCTAGGAGAGCCCTTGCCTTGTAAAGATCAAAGTTGGGAAAAAGGTTGGGATGTGGATATCAATAAGGCATATGATGGAAATAGGATAATAGAGAAAGATAGGGGTATATAATATGATAAGATATCCTGGATGAAACCCTACTCCCAAGTATAAAATTCAATAAGTTCATAGATTACACATGATGTTTATTTTCTAAATTTTCATCATGGTACTTTCCAAAAGCACTTGTTTGTCAAAATTTCATTAAAAATTACTATGTGAAATTCCCCATCTCATTTAAGAAATAGAATAATTTCCATCTACTATGATTGAGACAAGAGTGTGGTCTGGAGGTCCTTTATCACCAAAGTACAAAGTGGTTAGCTCTATTAGTACTCAAAACCATCACATTTAGCGTAGTGAATTTGCCCAATGCTATCAAAACTAGTTGGTTGGATGGATCTAGTGCAGAAGTGTAAATAACTATAACTCATATATGAGATTCTAGAACTAAACATTGATGTGGCAATGGAGATGGTATAACAACTAACATATACACAATAAAAACATGTCATAAATATTTCACCAAAGAAATTTAACCAGATTGTTTTAGTCAGTATGCATCGAAGAGAATTATTTTTCCTAGCCTCTAATGCAGTACCATCCTTGGGATGTTGTAAATCTTGCATCCCCAAAAGATATTTTCTTTGTTTTCTATTTTCCAATTATATGTCTGACATTTTTCTTTGGTGATCACTTGATTTCCCTTTCCAAATTCTGTAGGCTTGGCTTCATATTATGGACCTATCTTGGATCACAATCGTATGTTCGCAAAATTTAATGTCACAATTGGTTGAAGTTATGCTTCATCTTCTGGAGTGTTGATTTCCTTTTTTGTTCTTCATACAGTGTATGACATTTGTTTCGGTGAGGTTCTATATTTGGGGGTTATCTTATGGGTTCTTAGATCTAGATACTTGGATCACATTTGGACCTATATCTAAGGCTGCAAAAGATATTATAATGTATTATTATTTGGTTAGTAATTCATCAAGGGTCAGTCCTATATTAAATGTCATGTTTCCTATCATTGGAGATTGTAAACTCAAAGATGACCTATAAGTCTAGATGGCTATGTATGTAATGCTATTGATTTTTGTAAGGTATCATGGTGAGTCAAGAAATAGGATATCTCAAGAGATAAGAGTTTGGTTTGTAATCTAGAATGTATTGGTTGTAATCGGGAAGGCTTTACAACCCAACATGTATGTGGTTCAATTGATGTAATTCAAGATCTCTTGTTAATAAAGAGAGTTTGTTTTCAATTTTATCTTATTATACTTCTATTGTGATGTATTTTTTGGGGGTTTGATCATCTCCTTCGAAGATACACCATCCTTGTACTACATCACCCTCCCTATTAATCCATATTTGGTACCCTTACATGATGTTTAAAATTCATGTAAAATGAAACAAAAAATAAACTACTATGATTTTGAAGGGCAATAAAATAAAATTGTATATAAACTATCGCCACTTTCTTATCGCATAATCCATCTTTAAACACACATTACTCACTCACTTCCAAATCATCTTATGTATATAAATATATTTCCATTCCAATTCTATAGTATCTATATATTAAAAGAAAGTATCAATCTACAACCTAAATTTATTTGATATTTAAAAGGGGGCTTCTAAAAGTAAGAACATAATGTCTTTTTATAGACAAATGACCTATGCCTTGATACATCATAAAGTACATAGATACATTCAAGTAATCAAATTCTAGTCGTAATTTACATATTGTTGCCTTCCTTCTAGGTCATTCCTTGTCCTTCTCTTCTTCTCTCTCTGATCAAGATCTGTATATAATCTAAGTACTACATCTTGCACTTATTTTAAAAATAAAGCTCTGAAAAGTCACAAAACATGAATACAGAAAGGGCATAGAATCAAAATATAAAGTGATAAAAGAATTCTCTTAATAAATAAATATATCATTAAAAAATGCATCTAATAGAGTGAAGTAGTTATTCCCCAGCTTAAAAAAGATATCTTAAGAAATGTGATTATTATTTTGCTACATCGAAGGGTGTGTTTTTAGCTTAGTTGCATAAAAATACAACAGTAACATTCTTGTGTTATTGTATTGGCATAAAATGGGGGGAAATGGGCTCCTCGTCATTCTGAATGTCCATCAAGTCTAGATTGGATGATTCCAGAACCTCCAAATTCACCTCAAACTCATTTTCCCAAGCTCCAACACCATCTTCCCCCAAATTTTTTTTATATCCAATCATATTGTCTTGGGATGCGAGATGCAGGAAGTGGATAAAAGATAAAGAAAGACCCATGAATCTTCCTCGAGGAAAAGAGATGTAAACTATGGTTGAAATTCTAAAAAGTCTAAATCATCCTTAATCTAGATGGAGTCACTATATTGAAATTTTCACTTCTTATTGTTAGAACTACAATTGGAATAATTATTTTGTTGTCATTGATGTCAAACCTTACTAGTAAGAAATTTGCTAATAGTGTAGAGTATCATATTAGTTGATTGATGGAGAGGATTTGAAAAGAGAGTTAACTTAATGAACTAGTATAGTGGTTGAGTAAAGAGGAGTAAGTATGATGAAACTACAATGGGCACTTGATCAGTTAGTATTTGACAAGATAATATATTGTTTAATCATTCTATTAAGTGATCAAGAAAGATGAGTTGAAGTGTCAAAGAGATGATTGATGCAAGTCAAGAAATTAAGTAAAACACTAGTTTGACCAAGAAATGGGTTACCAGGTCAATGAAGTTAAGCATTACCAAGAAGAAGATTAAGGAACTTAAGTATTGTCCAAGTGATGGTAATGACCGAGCTAGATGAAGGAAAATTGGAGTAGTGACCGAGAATAGAGATGGTCAAGCAAGCTAGTGTACGACAAGTGAAACAAATTAGTAGTGATTGAGCTACCTAGTGATGACTAAACTAAAGAACATAGTGATGACTGAGACTCAACACATTAACAATTTAAGGAAGAATCAAGATTTGAGGCCGACACAATTGAATTTATGGAATAGTCAAAATGTGTTAAAGATGAGGATTTGATGAGCTAATGTATTTAATGCATGAATTAAGTTTGTTAAGTGATCTAAGGCAAAGATTCAATGAGAAGTTTCTAGAAGTTTCAAGGAAAGAAGAAGAAAGACAAAATGATGAATAGATTCAATGAATTTGATGAAACCCTAAGATCTATGGTTATGTTTAAGATATAAAAGGTTAAACTTGTCTATTTAGGGAGGCATATGAGATGTTTTACAAGTGTTATTGGTTAGAAAATTTGTGAAGAGTAAGCGGAAGAACAAGAGTTGCAGAGGAAAAGTGAAAAGTTGGTGAATGTGAGATTGGTTGAGGTGTTACCAAGATGATTAGAGATGGACAATGTGATGAAGACTAGTTAATGAACCAGGAATAATATGAATGGAGATCTAAACATGCAAAGTGAGTAGTAATTTATCAGATCAACCTAACTGTTACTTTCTAACCATTATGGTAGTAAAAATTCTTTAATCAAGGTTGAGCTAACAGTCATGTTGTAAACCCTTTAATCAAGGTGACATTATGATGGGATCTTTTTGAAGACCTCTAACAAGGACACTTATGACAAGGTGATTAAATATTTTAATAGGATCACACCTAAGAGTGTATTTTGTAACCTTTAACAAGATTAACTCTTAATCGAGCTCTCTTTAGAAGAATGAAAAAGTGGTATCATGTTACTTGGTGGTTTTTCCCTAATTGGGTTTCTAAGTTAAATCACGGTGTCATACTTGTGTGAATGTTGTTTTCATGTGTTATGCTATTTACTTTTATATGTTTCTGCAATTCGGCTAACACTAAAATAGAGAGCAAGGTGTTGACATGAATAAGTTGAATTATTGATGATTTTCTATATTAACCGAGTGAGTTTATGAGTTTGATCAAGTTGTTAAAATTTGAATTGGTACATCTAGACTTGAGGATTACTGATTTACCCTTACCCCTTAGTTATTCTAATCATTCTAACAATTAGTATAAGAGTAGTGGTACTTGGAAGGAAAGTTTGAAGGGTCTTAAGATAAAGATCAAGATGTACAAAAGAGAGGTACCCAAGCTTAACAAAGTGAACTTTCTAACATGAAAACATTTAATGAGATTGCATCTATCTAGAGTTGGAGATTCCACACTATACAACTTTGATAATAAATACATAGAAGTAGCTAGACCTGTGACAATTGAGCAAATAAAAGAAAAGTAGGAGCACAATCAAATGATGATAGGTCTAACATCTTCCCTAAGTTATGTTGAGTTAGATGATGTGAAGGATTAGACTATTGCAAAGAAAATGTAGGACAAGTTGGAAAAATTTCATGGAGGAGACAAAAATTGTTGGAAATATTAGATAGGCAAGGTTACTAAGAGGGTAGGGATGAATCAAGAACCAATAAAATTTTAAATTATTTCACCAATTAGTCCTTCATATAATATTATGACCTAATTTCATGCATGAAAGAATAAAATCAGTAAACCATTCATAAGACTTTGACAAAAGTTATGGTGACCTAGAAACCTTCCAAATAGAAAGTAAAACTAGGTTGGGGATGATACCCACAAGCTTTAGTACTGTAGTATAAAGTTGACCTATTAAGGATTACAATTGATCACTTTTGATGATCTACCCTGTTAGGAGCAATAAGAACTACTAGGTCCACCTTGTAAGAGGATTTACAAGACATACAATGAAGTATGCGCTTAGTAAAGAGATTTTTCAAAGATTGTTAAGTCTACCCTATTAAAGGATTTAACTGATACACCTGTTAGGATGAACTAGTGGACGATCTCTGATGTGCAACTCTGATTTGCTAGCTAAGATTCCTTTGAAATGTAAAGATCACCTTGTTGTGATAGATAAAACTTTGTTGTCCCTTATACTTCTTAAAGCCTTCTCAATTCACACTTTTCCTCTTCATATTTGCTTCATACATACTTCTTTGGATATGATATAATTCATTACATGTATACCAATCCAAATCATAATTCATCAAAATTGGCTACAACATAGGTTTTGATCAAGATCAGAAAGTTTAATCAACTACTAACACTCAGGTTCAGAAGATAAACTCGATGATGTTCTGATACTTGACAACCATTGTCAACACTTGAAATCATCATGCACTTCATAGATGTAGAAGCTTGGTTCATACTAACCACTTCGAAGTAGCTTGAACTCGGTCAACACTTGTGTAACTCGATGAACACTACAAAACTCAGTATATAAATTGAATCACTTGGTTGACACTTCTTGGCTTAATCAACACTAACATTGTGAGCTTAGTATAAATTGAATCACTTGGTTGATACTCTTTGGCTTGGTCAACACTAGATTCTCATCACTAATACTACAAGCTTGATAGACAGTGGAGAGAATGGTTGACACTATGCAACTTAGTTAATACTATGAAGCTTGGTTAGCATTGTTATTGAATTGCTTAGTAGATACTGCTCATCATGAATTGTATAAAGATTATGAAAATTGGTAGCAACTATAGAACTCCGTAACAACTATATTACTTGGTAGCAACTAGATTAATTGGTTAACACTACACATTGAAAGATAATCTCAATAGTATCTTAACCAATTGACTAAGTGTGAGTCACTACTAAAATTTTTTTTGACCTTAATGTCAAAAATCCCCCCCTTTGGCATTAGTGACAAAAACACTTATCAATCAAAAATTGAATGCTCAGAATTTCAAGTCCAAAACATTCTTTTATCTCCTTTCTGTGTTTACAACTCGGTAACATATTCTATTTTTGAGATTTTTCAAAATTTCTTTTGTAGAAGATGTTTTTTGATTATCTGTACATGTATTTTGCAAAATCTATGTTTCTCCTCCATACATATATCTCTTCTCTCCAATACTCTTCATGTGTGTGTGTGTGTGTGTGTATATATATACACACACACACATTCATCCTATATTATACTTCTCCTCCTTTTTGACATAAATGTCAAAGATGTATACTACATGTTAATGCTAGAATGTGACAAGAAGTCAAAATGTACCTTCAAAATCAGTGCCATTGTCTTATCCCAATTTTCCTATAACACCTTGTTTGCATGTAATGCAATGTGCATTTCTGCTAATAACTCCATCATGTGATCATCTATGGAGAAGTTATTGTCATGGATGAGTGTCTTGGCATGTGCAATGTGTTTCTGCAATGCATCCATGTTTGGAAGAATCATGCCTTGGATGTTTACAAGTGTGGCCCTAATCTTGGCTTCTTCCCTTAATAATTATACTTGAATTTTTTTAGATATATGATCTTTGAATAGTGAGCACTTACCTTCAAGTTTTCATCTATCTTAGATAATTTTTCTTTGATTCCTTAGGTGAAGATAGATGTATTACACAACTAACTAAATAATGAAGTTACATTAGTTGCAAATGTCTCTAGTGAAGTAAGAGTAGTAGACCATACTACTTGGTTTACTACAATTTTTTGTACCACTTGTTCCAATACCTTGTTCTCAATTTTCCTTTCTACTCTTTGTAGTAACTTATCTTTCCCATTCAAGTCTTCATTGAACTTCTAGACAACTTCTGCTAATTTATCCAAAATAGGTTGTGAACTATCAACCTCAATACTTAGTGCATCTACAAATATGTCTTTTGTATCTTCTAGCACTTGGGTTTCCTTCCTTTTCTATTCTCTAAGCATATGTTGCTTAGCTCTTTTCTGCAATAATTTTCCTAGGATGTTCATCTTATCAGTAGTGAGGGTAGTGATATCCCAGTTTGGAATAACAATATCCTCATCTAAATTATTTTCTCTTCTTCATCCTTTTCTTTCAGAGTAGGAGAAAATTTTTTCTTACCCTTGATTGATATTTCAGTACTCGATTGAGACTGGTTCTGAACTGTCATTGTACTTGCTATTGACACATTTGAAATTGTAACAATTGTAGAAATTGAGGGGCTAGCAAAAAAAGTAGATATGGCAGTAACAATAGAAATACCTTGCTATTGCATTGTCAAATTTGATGATGGAGGCACTTGTTGCTCAGTAGATGATGTGTTGATCACTTTAGTTAATGTAGTACTTAGCTGAATAGGTGCAGAGATTAGTTGGGTGCTTGATGTTGTAGTGGTTTTCACAATTGACTCAGAAGAAGATTTCTCAGAGGTTGATGGCATTAAATCTTTGCTTGGAGAGTGAGAAAATGAGGCCATCACTACTGCTGCAATCTTTTCTAGGTCAGTTTCCTCAATACTTTGAATTTCAGGGAGACTTTCCTCTGTAGCTTCATGTTCCTCCTCCTTATCATTTGGATTTACGTCTTTTATTTCCACATCTTCTTCATCATAATTTTCATCATCTTCCTTGTCATATTCATCATCTTTATCACTAACATGAACAAAAAAGTCTCTTGGTTGATGCAGTTGGTAGATGTTTTTCCATGTGGCAGTGGTAGATTTTACCATAGATTCTATGTCTTTCATCAGCACAAGACATGTGTTGAATTTGAGAGTGAAGTTTTCTTCATTTTTCTTCAAATATTCTTTCACCTCTTTTTCATTGAGACTCAGTATGAGTTTCCTTAGAGTCTGTTCAAAGATTTCTTTTGCAATCTTCCTTATATGCTCCCATCTAGGCTTGATTGCTTGCATAAGCTCCTTTGGAATTTGTTGTACAAGTCGATCAAGTGAGTACTTCCATTTTTCTAATTTTGTCATCATGATGTCCTCAATCTACTTTTTCTCATTTGAATTCCTAGTTTCATATCTAAGAGATTTGAAATTTTCCATTCCAACTCCTCCTTCCAATTCCTTTAACTTTTCTTGAAGTGTAGGTGGAGGCTTTTTGAAGATAATCTTATTAGTATCCTCCTTACCTAACTTCAATTTCTTCCTAGATTTTGGTGTCCTTCTTGTGAATATAGTAGTGGATGTCTTAGTAGGTTTGGTCATGATAACCTTTCCTTTCTTTTTTATAGGCTCTTCTTCCTTAGATTTGGATTCTTCTGCTTCATCCTCTGCTTCATCCTCTTCCATATAATATCCTTTTCCTTCTGTAAGAAAAAGAGTAGAACTTGCTTGCTTCAATTTTACTATCCTCTTTCTTCCTTTGTTCATTGCTTTAGGAAGCTTAATTTCAAGTTCTATCCTTCCTTGGCTTCTTCATAAGTTCCAAAGTATGGTTCCTTAGGATTCATAGACTCATTCAATAGAGCCTCAATGCTATCTTTTTTATCATCAATGTTAACCTCATATTTAAGAGGCTTAACACTTGCCACCCTCAGTCTGACTACATGAATGTACACTCTATCATAGTCTACCATGAAATATTTATCATCTTTTTAGTCCTCTACAAGTTTATTTGGTATGCTATATCTATTATTTATCTTTCTTTGAATGTATCAAAGTAGTTATCCATTATACTGTCAAAATTTTCACCCATCTTTGCTATGTATTCATTAATCTGATATAGAATAGGTACATCTTTTCTCCATATGATTGTGCCTTTAGAAGGGAAGAATTTTTGTACAAAAGAATAATAAACAAGTCAAAAGTGAACCAAACTTACATGGATTATTCTTGGAACCTTTGATTCTTTCCATGTTCTTATTGAGCTGATTTAATAACAACTTGACAAGGTCAAATGACATGTTGTTTTTCACCACCTTGAGGGCCAAATCTATTGACTCACATGACACACTGTTGAGATGAATGGAGCTGTAGATTTTGTGGGAAATCACATGAATTCCAAATTTTAATTCCATGTCTATGATTCCACTTATCTTCATTCCTTAGCCATCCCACTCGGCAAGAGTTTTCTTTGCCAGTTCAGCCCAACCTAGGGTTTTGGTCACCTTATCTTTTCTTAACATTGGAAGGCCAATGATTTGGTGAATCATCTTCCTTGTGATGAAAATGGGCTGATCCAACCATAACTTCCCATTGTAAACTCGACTTAGTATGAATCTTATCCATTTTACCTAAAAATCCCTTGGCATATGTGAAATATGTGTTAAGCCCTTTTCTTCCAAATATCGATGCTCAATTTTTAGAGTGCCATTCACACTTAAATCATTCAATGATTCATGCATTTCATGTGTGACTATCTCTTGAATAGAATAGTGATAATACAAGCATATATTGTGCATGAGTAATATCTAGGAAGGAATTTTTGATTGTGCACTTGTTGGGTTGAGTGATTTGACAATTGTTGGACTAATTTTGAATGTTGGAAGCTCACATTCTACTCCTCAAATAAACATTTTTGATCCTTTCTTTGTTTTTTTTTTGGAAGAATCCATGCTCAGTAGGGCCTTGTAGGGTTTTGAAAAACTTTGAGAATTCTTCAAAAAATAAACACACAGATTGCTCGGAAGCACAGAGATCGCTCTTTGCAAATAGCTCTTGAAAAAATTTACGGTGAAAAATAAATTCAATTTTATTCCTTTTAACAATTTTTCACTTTTCAATTGCCATAAATTCTTTGGTATGACCACTCACTCAGTGATAGACTATCTTCTACTCAATTCTATCTTTTAATCCTCAATATACATTCATAGCTCGATAGTCTCAACATTACTCAGTAGAGTTTTCAACAACTCAGTGTCCACACACAATACTTTAGTATAAATTGACCTTTCTCAGTTGAATCTCGCTACCTATCCTAGCTCAGTAAAGGTCTTGAATTTTCACAACTACTTAGTGATCCTTGTACATCTTGAATGTTGATATGGATCTTTTCTTCTAGCTAGCTAGAACTAATGAGAGATGTCTACTTCACAATCTCAGTTCCACCTATTCTTATAGGGATTCAAGTTGAAATTCTTGTGTCACCCAACTCTTGAGTGACATCTACTTCATGACTCAAACTTGCATTCTTAGAAGATTTTGGCACCCATTGCTGCTTCATCTACTTTATGATATTATCAGCTTTGGCTTTCTTTTCATCTTCAACTCTTCCCATGTTCATACAGTTCTTGGAAAGATGTCCAAGTTCTATACAAATGAAACATCTTTTAGTGGTGTCTCTTTTCCTCATGTGATGTTTCACACAATTTGCTCCAATGTGCCCAAATTCTCCACAGTAGTGGCATCTACACCTTGTGTTGTAGTCCCATCCAAATATAGCTTTTACAATTTGTTATGCTAGATTCAATATCTTGGTTTTGCATTTAGAATATTTGTGTCCTTGTTTCTTGCAATTGGGACATTTACCTTAAAACTTAGGTTTTTCCTTGCATTCACTTGCTCTATGACCGTGCTTATTGCAGTTGTAACACTTTCCATTGAATTTTGCTTTACGATTACTCCAATATTTTTTTGATTTGTGACCTAACTTACCACAATGATTGCAAGTAGGTCTTTGATTCTTTTGAGCTCCTTGCTTGGATGATTCACCTTCTTCTGTGTATCCTATTCTTGCTTTGCTTTTGTGTCTGTATTGACTTTTCTCATTTAACTGATTCATGGTTTCTTGAGATTTCAACATTCTTTCATTGATTTTCTTTTCAATGTTTAGATCATTCAACACTCTTTCATTTTTTGATCTTAGATTCATGAGTTCTTCATTTGCATTAGTGAATTGATCAATGAAGTATGTTTTTTGAAGGGATAGATGTTGAATTTCATTGTTCTTTTTTTCTATCTCTTCATTGGCTTTGTCTTTTTCTTCCATGAATTCACATAATCTTACTGATTGGATTTATTGTTCTCTTTTCAACTTTTTAACTTCTTATTGAAGATGGAAATTATTTTCTAGTAGGTCTTTGATTGCTTCATCAAAATTTCTTTCTAGACAGATATCTTTAATTCTTTCTTTGATGTAGAGATTGCCATTTGTTTGTTTTGTCAGTTCTTTCCTTCTTTGCAGAGATTGAGAAAGATGTTCCTTTACTTTTTTGAGATTTCCAATAGCCAATTTCAAATCCAACTTGTCATTCTCAATAGCCTTTTCTAAGTTGTATACCTCCATTGCCTTTGATCTTTGCTCAAGCTGTTAAACTTCCTCTATGAGAACTGTTGTCTTGCATTTTGTTAGCACAAAATGTAGGTAACAGTATGAAACTTTTTCAAGCTTAGTTTCAAATTTCTCTGAGTTTAGCTCGTTATTTAATTGATTTGTATTGATCAGTCAATCACTACCAATTGATATAATGAATCATTTTATTGAAGGCCTTCGTCAAGCCTTTTTTGTTTTGCTTTATATCGAGCCTTTGTTTGATTTTTGAAGCCTTCACAGTCTTTTCTTTACTTTTGAGTTTGTGTTTTTTTTTTTTTAGTCTTTTGGATTTGCTCATGTTATGCCTTTCATTTTTTCTTTCGATTCGGTCTAACCTAGAGGTCAGTCAGAGTTGTCAATCAAGAGTTATGCTCGTTTTATTGCTTCAAAAGTGGACATTTTAGGTGCAACAGCATGAATTTTAAAAAATGATATTATATTTTCATTTTGAAATTCACTTTTTGAAAATATAACATTTTACTCACTTTATGTTATGTTTTAAAGTTACTTTATCTTTTAATTTATAACTTAAGGTGACTATAGTGCACTTTATGTTATAATTTTAAGTTGAGTTACTTTTTAATTTTTCAAAAAGTGAGATTATGCATCAAGACATATTTTAAAACATGCAATAGACTACAAAAGGTCTAATTTTACATGCATACATGTTTCAAAATATTCAATGGTCATGAAAATGTCCTAGTTTGAGAAGAAAATGTGTTCTTGCTCCTAAAGAATCCGATTTTGGCCATAATTCAAGATTCTCTTCATGGATTTGAATGAAATCTTTTGCATTCAAGGTGTTTTTTCTTGGTGATCATTTTTCTTCCATCAAAGATGAGTTTAATGTGCTGAAAACCATTCTTGGGAGTTCATATCTAGGGCTTGTTTTTGTGGAAAACTCCAAAATTCCTTCATTTTTGCTCATAACTTGAGTTTTTCTCAATGGATTTGTATGAGATTTGTTCCATTTGAAACATTTTTGCATGGAAATGAGTTTCCTTGCTTCTAAAATGGATTTATTTGCCTCAAAAACATTTTTGAAAATTTCATGATGAATCACATTTTTGCTTAAAATGCTCAGAAAATTGGGGTTTAATTCCACTTTTATGCATTTTGAAACCACTTTTTGGTATTTTTATCTATGCATATCCATTTGGGGAAGTCGTTTTTGCATTCACAAGTCAAAAATGACTCAAAAACATGCATTTTTTGCCCACGTTTTTGCAAAAACGGCCCAAATTTTTGCATTAAAAAGTCATGTTTTTGTTCAAAAAACTCATAAAAATGCATTTTCAGCCCATACCTTTGATCAAGAGGCATTGTTTTTGAGTTTTAAATGCATGATATTGTCTTTGGAGACCATTTGTTTGGCACTTTCATGTCAAATTCGACCATTGAATGTCCATTACATGCAAGTGCTGAAAAAGTCAAAGGGTTGTTTGAAAATCTAGATTTAAGGGAGAATTGGTCTTAAGTTTATAAAACTTGCTATTTTGGCTCTTTCTCCTTCATTTTTGGCACTTAATCTTCATGTAAGTGAAATCTTTCTAACTTTCTCATCAATTCATGCTTATCTTGTTATTTCCATGCATATTATTGCTTGACGATTGCCATTTGTCCATATAAATGCCATAAAAAGTGCATTCTGCCTTTAAAAATGATGAAAATTCTTATTTTCACACTTTTGAAATTTCCCCAAACTCCAAATTCAAAATTACATATTGAAGTGCATTGCATCTTAACATGTTTGAGTCTTTTCTCAAAGGCATGTGCTTATTTTTGTGTCTTGCTTGTTTGCATTTCGATTTTTCTCCTTTTTGGAAGAAATTGCAAGTTCTTTCCTAAGAACTTGAGCACGTTTCACTTCACTCCACTTTTCATTCCATGCGAAAGCATCATCACATTCCACTTCCATTTTTCATGCCACAACACTTCACATCTCATCCAACAAATGCGATTACATGTTTTTCATCTCATTCACCATTTGCATATGCATGTAATCCCATTTTATGCTTCCATTTTCACCTCTCCATATGCATTCATGCCTCCATGAGAAAATATGTACTTTTCTATTTTTCACATATTTTCATGCTTTGCAACTCATCTTCCATTTGCACTTACATGTGAAAACTCATCCTCCATCCACATTTTCATGTCATCTCACTTTCCATTCCTCATTATATGTTTCATTTACATGTAATCATTTTTCATGCAATGACATCTTAAAAGCCCAAGTCACATTTTGAAAATCAACAATCTCCATTTGCATGCATTCCCATGCACCAAACACTTTACTTTAACAAAAAAGGTAAAGGTACTGATGGAAAGTTGTTCTGAGTGTACATCCAAACATCATCAAGAAGGTTTTCAAAGTGTCAAAGACTCTAGTTTGTGCTGATCTACAAAGGAGAATTCATGACAACTTAAATGAGAAAAGTTTAATCACATCAAGCTATCAAAAGACGCAACACCATGGTTATCAAGGTGAATGCAGCTGTACAAAATATAGAAACTCTCAATCCTGTGATCATCTAGGATTGCATCATCAAGTACAAGGTCCTTCAGGATTGTTTCACTCCTCTTCCATCTTATTCTTCTTTCATGTTTGTAACTGAAGAGGATGTATGACATGAAGATGTGTAATTACATGTAATGTGAATTGTATGTATGCAACAGATGTAATGCAAGTTGCATGTAACCCTTTATTTTCTGTAGTTAGACGTGGTCAAAGTTGGTTGAGTTGCTCCCACTTTTTCCTCCACCTTTTTCTCAACTTCTTTGCCTATATAAAGGAGTGCCCCCTCATTTTAAAATCATCATTATCTTTATGCAAGAGAGCTCTGGAGAAATTGTGCTAGTAGAAATTTGTTTGTGTGAGCATTATTTTGAGAGAAAGTGAATATGAAAGAGCATTTGAGACTTAACTTTGATTAAGTGAAATTGTTATTTGTATGAATTGTAAGCTTTGTCTATAATGCATTCAAGTTATTTTTTATTCATACTATATTTTGTTATTGATATTTTATCTTGTGAATTAATAGAAAGGAGTTAAGAAACAATTGAAGTCTGAGCTTTGACCAGGAACAATTGTGAAAATTCATAGCTAGAAGCTTTGTCTATAGCTTGTATGTTCATCTCAATTCTCAAAATAGTTATATTGTTCTTACTTTTAGGAGTCTTTGTGTCCTAATTGTAAAACTTTATCATATAAAAGTACAATCGGACTTAGAGCCAAACTGGTACATTTTGGCTAACCTTTGAGTTAGTTAAAGTTTATCATTATCACTATTTATAATTGTTGATAGAAGTGTAGTAAGAGATTCACCTTGCCCATTATTCGCTCTATGAGTAAGTGAATCCTTTCTTGAATGTTAAGACGAAAGGATAATAGTAACACCCTATTTATAAATCTCTCAATTTCTTGCTTACCTTGAGTTGATCCAAAGAACAATGAGAAGGGGGAGCCTTCCCTTTAAAGTAGGAGAGACTTTGTCTCATACGTTGTGGTTGGTCATCCTATTTTGTGATTGAAATTTTACTCAAAATCGTTGGTTGGAAAATATCCACCCAACAATTTTTTGGTGACTCCGCTGGAGATATGACATGCATTTGAGAGCCTTATGCTTTCATTTGAAGCATACTTGTGTCTTTTTTCATTGTAATTGTTTCATGCATTTACCAAGGATGTGTAAATGGTCCATGGTCCTTGGTGAAATGCTTTTGGACCGTTGAATCTAGCTCCACCCCTACATGATCTTCCTGATGGTTCACGAAAGAACTTTTCCAAGTTTTTTGGTGATGAAGAACAACATCCTAATGAGGATATTGCTGCTTTCTACATTGCATGTAGTGTTCATGCTATTGAATACGAGGACGTGTCTATAAGGTTGTTCGTAAAAACTCTACAAGGTATGGTTGCCGATTGGTTTTACCATTTACCACCATGTACTATCACAAATTATGCAACCCTCATAGCCAAGTTTGAAGAAAGGTTCAAGTCTCCTGAAGATGCTCATGCATTATTGGCCCAACTTGCTCAGCTAAAAAAGTTGTCTCATGTGCCTATGTGTGAATTTGTTGCTCATTTCAACAAATTGACACGAAGAATTCTAGTTGTTGCTCAACCTACAACTACCAATTTGAAATGTTTCTTTGTCAATGCTCAAATTATTGAAGTTAGTTTTCTATTAAGGAGAGAAGCCCCAACTACTCTTGTAGCTGCATAGGCATTGACAATTGAAATTAAAGATGATCTTATTCTTGCTACGAAGATAAGAATTGTAGCAAGTGAGTTTGAAGAAAGTTATCATTCTTATAATTCACCTTCTTCTAGTATAAGGGTGGATCCTGCGGTGCATAGATTAGCAAATGAGATTCTTGTCCTCAAAAAGAAAATAGCTCAAGGCATGTTCTTTGTTCATCATGAAGATGTACCAAAGAGGCCTCTTCCAACTATTCCTCATAGTTCTCTTGTTGGGAATCAAAAAAAGTTAGCTTCACCACTGAAGAAGCTTGTAATTGAAGAATCATTAAAAAAGACAATAGATCATGCAACCTATATTTGAAGCTAGTGATCTTGCTATTCTCTTCCAAGAAAAGGAAGAAGACATAGCTGACGAATCTCATATCTGGTGTATGTAGTCTCAGACAGCTCGTGATGAAAAGATAAGGAAGGAAAAAATTTCTTCCAAGGTTCAAGATGGTTGTGTCATAAAAGTTGGCATGCAAGAAAGTTCAAATCAAGCTGAAAATGATATGTTTGTGTCTCAAAGTCATGAACTTGGGAACACTTTCCATAAATGTTCTACCCCAGAGCATGAATTTTTTTTTTTCATAAACAATAAAGACTTTCCCAAGTCAAAATTTTGTGAGTGGTATGTTGATCTATGCAATGCAGGCATGTCCTTATGAAAGTTTCATGAGCAAGGTTTTCTTGAGAATCTTGAGATAGTGGTGATTGATGAACCAATCAAGAAAATTGCAGTTGGCAAGAAAAATTCAAAATTTGTTCGATCAAGAGGATGTCTAGTCTGATATCTTGCTTGGTTGGAAGCTAATGGAAAATTAGAGATTCCACATGTACATGAACATTAAAATACTATCAAAGAAGATGTCAAAGAAGAGTTTTCAGTTCTAGAGGATCAGTTTTAATTTATGGACCTTTCTTGGAGCAGCAATACATATGATTCATCTCAAAAGGTGGATTCTTCCATCTCTTCCAAGAGGTGTTACATCAGGCCTTAATGTCATTTCTCTAGTTGTTCGTGTTCCATCTCTATTCAGTTGCATGTGAACATGCAATGTACTAAAAGCTACTGAAAAAATGTAGCTATTTTGTTGAACCTGTAAATGGTTTCATCTAAAATTTGCATTTCTGGCTAGTTTTAATTAGGTAGGTTTTCTTTTTTTTCAATAAGTGCACTTGCACATTTTTGTTTTATTAGATTTTCTTTGCTTTAGTCGCTTTAGATTTCTTTTTGTTTTTGGTCGCCTGACTCTATAGCCCAATGGAGTAGATAAAGGCACTTAGAGAAATGGATTCTATGTCACTCTTTGTTTCCAAAAACAAATAAGTAACATTCTCCAAACAGAGCCAATTGTTGTCTTGCATTTTGTCACCACAAAATGTAGTTAACAATACGGAATTTTTTCAAGCTTAGTTTCGCATTTCTCTTAGTTTAGTTCGTTATTTAATTGGTTCATATTGATCAACCAATCAATATCAATTGTATAATGAATCATTTTACCAAAGGCCTTCATCAAGTCCTTTTTGTTTTGCTTTTTATCGAGCCTTTGCTTGATTTTTGAAGCTTTCAAAGTCCTTTCTTTACTTTTGAGTTTGTGTTTTCTTGTTTTTAGTTTTTTTGATTTTCTCATGTCATGCCTTTTATTTTTTTCTTCGATTCAGTCTAACCTAGAGGTCAATCAAAGTTGTCAATCAAGAGTTATGCTCATTTTAGTGCCTCAAAAGTGGACACTTTACTCACTTTTTGTTATGTTTTTAAGTTACCTTATCTTTTAATTTATAACTTAAAGTGACTATAGTGCACTTTATGTTATAATTTTAAGTTGAGTTAATTTTTAATTTTTCACTTAAAGTAACTATAGAACTATATAGTTACATTTTAAATTTTTGGTTTTAAAATCAAACACTTATTTAAATGTTACTTTAACATAATGTTTATGTATTATATTGAATGATATGATGCATAAATGTTATTCTTGACCCATATTGATGAATTTTTTATAAATTTAAGTGAAATACATAACTTAAAGGCTTCAAAGTGGACTTTTTATGTGCATTTGCATGTTAAAACTATGAAAAGTGAAAACTTTTCATGTTATTACATATAAAACTCACTTTGAAGATATTTTTCATGCCATTACATCAAAAACTTGTAAAAGTAGACCTTTTTGATGCAATGACACAAAAAGTAGAGTTTTGTGCTTATGCATCAAAAAGGTGAAACATGTTTTAAAACATTTAAGTGGCCTCAAAAGGTCTGATTTTGCCTATCAACACATTTTAAAATATGCAATGCACTTCAAAAAGTGAGATTATGCATCAGGACATATTTTAAAACATGCAATAGACTTCACAAGGTCTAATTTTACATGCATACATGTTTTAAAATATACAATGGTTATGAAAATATCTTATTTTGAGAAGAAAATGTGCTCTTGCTCTCAAAGAATCCGATTTTGGCCATAACTCAAGATTCTCTTTATGGATTTGAACAAAATCTTTTACATTCAAGGTGTTTTTTCTTAGTGATCATTTTGCTTTCATCAAAGATGGGTTTAATGTGCTGAAAACCATTTTTGGGAGTTCATATCTAGGGCATGTTTTTGTAAAAAACTCCAAAATTCTTTCATTTTTGCTCATAACTTGAGTTTTTCTCAATGGATTTGCATGAGATTTGTTCCATTTGAAATATTTTTGCATGACAATGAGTTTCCTTGCTTCTAAAATGGATTCATTTTTCTCAAAAATATTTTTGAAACTTTCATGATGAATCACGTTTTTGCTTAAAATGCTCAGAAAATTAGGGTTTAAATCCACTTTTATGCATTTGGATTCATGCATATCCATTTGGGGAAGTCTTTTTTGCATTCACAAGTAAAAAATGACTCAAAAACATGCATTTTTTGCCCACATTTTTGCAAAAACGGCTTAGATTTTTGCATTAAAAAGTCATGTTTTTGTTCAAAAAAACTCAAAAAAATACATTTTCAGCTCATACCTTTGATCAATAGGGATTGTTTTGAGTTTTAAATGCATGATATTGTCTTTGGAGACCATTTGTTTGACATTTTCATGTCAAATTCAACCATTGAATGTCCATTACATGCAAGTGCAAAAAAAGATAAAAGGTTGTTTGAAAATTCAGATTTAAGGGAGAATTGGTCTTAAGTCTATAAAACTTGCTATTTTGGCTCTTTCTCCTTCATTTTTTGCACTTAATCTTCATGTAAGTGGAATCTTTCTAACTTTCTCATCAATTCATGCTTATCTTACTATTTCCATGCATATTATTGCTTGATGATTTCCATTTGTCCATATATATGTCATTAAAAGTGCATTTTGCTTTTAAAAATGATGAAAATTCTCATTTTCACTCTTTTAGAATTTTCCCAAACTCCAAATTTGAAATTATATGTTGAAGTGCATTGCATATTGACATTTTTGAGTCTTTTGTCAAAGGCATGTGCTTTTTTTTGTGTCTTTCTTGTTTGAATTTTGATTTTTTCTCCATTTTGGAAGAAATTGCAAGTTCTTTCCCAAGAACTTGAGCATGTTTCACTTCACTCCACTTTCCATTTCATGCAAAAGCATCATCACATTTTACTTCCATTTTTCATGCCACAACACTTCACATCTCATCCAACAAATGCGATTACATATTTTTCATCTCATTCACCATCCGCATATGCATATAATCCCATTTTTTGCTTCCATTTTTGCCTTGCCATATGCATTCACACCTCCATGGGAAAATACATACTTTTCCATTTTTCACATATTTTCATGCTTTGAACCTCATTTTCCATTTGCACTTACATATAAAAACTCGTCCTCCATCCACATTTGCATGTCATCTCACTTTCCATTCCTCATTACATGTAATCATTTTTTGTGCAATGACATCTTAAAAGACCAAATCACATTTTGGAAATCAGCAATGTCCATTTACATGTATTCCCATGCACTAAGAACTTTATTTCAAAAAAAATAAAAGTGGTAAAGGTTCTGATGGAAAGTTATTCTGAGTGTACATCTGAACATCGTCAAGAAGGTTTTCAAAGTGTCAGAGACTTCAGTTTGTGCTAATCTACAAAGGAGAATTTATGACAACTTGAATAAAAAAGTTTTAATCACATCAATCTATTAAAAGATGTAACACCATGGTTATCAAGGTGAATGCAATAGTACAAAATACAAGAACTCCCAATCTTGTGATCATCCAGGATTGCATCATCAAGTATAAGGTCCTTCAGGATTGTTTCAACTCTCTTCCATCTTATTCTTCTTTCATGTTTGTAATTGAAGAGGATGTACTACATGAAGATGTGTAATTACATGTAATGTGAATTGCGTCTATGCAAAAGATGTAATGTGAGTTGCATGTAACCCTTTAGTTTCTGTAGTTAGACTTGGTCAAAGTTCATTGAGTTGCTCCCACTTTTTCCTCCACCTTTTTCTCAACTTCTTTGCCTATATAAAGGAGTGCCCCCTCATTGTAAAATCATCATTATCTTTATGCAAGAGAGCTCTAGAGAAATTGTGCCAACAGAACTTTGTTTATGTGATCATTATTTTGAGAGAAAGTGAATACAAAGGAGCATTTGAGACTTAACTTTAATTAAGTGAAATTGTTATTTGTATGAATTGTAAGCTTTGTCTATAATTCATTCAAGTTATTTTTGATTCATACTATCTTTTGTTATTGATATTGTATCTTGTGAATTGATAAAAAAGAGTTAAGAAACAATTGAAGCTTGAGCTTTGACCATGAACAATTGTGAAAATCTATAACTAGAAGCTTTGTCTGTAGCTTGTATGTTCATCTTAATTCGCAAAATAGTTAGATTGTTCTTACTTTTAGGAGTATTTGTTCCCTAATTGTAAAGATTTATCATATAGAAGTACAACCAGGCTTAGAGCCAAATTGGTACATTTAGGCTAACCTTTGAGTTAGTTAAAGTTTATCAGTATCACTATTTCCAGCTTTTGATAGAAGTGTAGTTAGAGATTCACCTTGCTCATTATTCACTCTACGAGTAAGTGGATCCTTTCTTGAATATTAAGAAGAAAGGATAATAGTAACACCTTATTTATAAATCTCAATTTCGTGCTTACCTTGAGTTGATCCAAGGAATGGTGAGAAGAGGAAGCCTTCCCTTTAAAGTAGGAGAGACTTTGTCTCACATGCTATGACTGGTCATTCTATTTTACGACTGAATTTTTACTCAAAACTGTCAGTTGCAAAATATCCACCCAACAAGAACCACAATACTCTGATACCAATTGTTGGAAATATTAGATAGGCAAGGTTAATGAAAGGGGAGGGGTGAATCAAGAACCAATAAAAATTTAACTTATTTCACCAATTAATCCTTCATATGATATTCTGATCTAATTACATACATAAAAGAATGAAAGCAGTAAAAAATTCATAACACTTTGACACAAGATATGGTAACTCAAAAACCTTCCAAATAGAAAGTAATATTGGGGTGGGGATGATACCCGCAATCTTTAGTACTATGGTATTAAGTTGGCCTATTAAGGCTTATAATTGATCACTTTTGATGATCTTCCCTATTAGGAGCAATAAGGACTACTAGGTCCACCTTGTGAGAGGATTTATAAAACATACAATGAAGTATGCACTTGGTAAAGAGATTTTTCAAAGACTGTTAAGTCTACATTGTTAAAGGATTCAACTGATACACCTATTAGGATGAACCAGTGGCTAATCTCTGATCTGTAACTCTAATTTGCTTGTTGTGATAGATAAAATTTTTTTGTCCCTTATATTGTTTGTAGCCTTCTAAATTCGCACTTCTCTTAATATTTTCTTCATATATACTTCTTTGGATACGATACAATTCATTACATATATACCAATCCAAGTCACAATTCATCAAAGTTGGCTACAACATAGGTTTCCATCAAGATCACAAAGTCGGCCAACTATTGACATTCGAGTTCAAAAGACAAAATCAATGATGTTATGATACTCAATAATCATTGTCAACACTCGACATCATGATGCACTCAGTAGAGCTAAAAGCTCAGTTGATACTAATCACTTCCAAGTAGCTTGAACTCGGTCAACACTTGTGTGACTTGGTGAACACTATGAAAGTTGGTATATAAATTAAAACACTTGGTTGACACTTCTTGGATTGGTCAACACTAACACTGGGAGCTTGGTATAAACTAAATCACTTGGTTAACACTTGTTGTCTCGATCAACACCAAATTTTTATCACTAATACTGCAAGCTTGATAGATATTGGAGAGCATAGTTGACACTGTGCAACTCGGTTAATACTATGAAGCTCAGTTAGCACTGTCATTGAACACCTTGGTAGATATTTCTCATCATGAACTATATAAAGATTCTAGAACTCAGTAGCAACTATAGAACTTGGTAACAACTATATTACTCGATAGCAACTAGATTACTCAGTTAACACTACATAAGCTTTGTAGCAACTTAACCAATTGACTAAGTGTGAGTCACTAATAAACAAACTTTGACCTTAATGTCAACAAAAATATGTTAAAGGGATAAAGTTGAAAGTTTGAGAGGCAAGTTTGATGATGTTAGAATGAAAGAAGGAGAAAATATTGCCCAGTATTGTGGCCTAATCAAAGAAGTGGTGAATACAATTAGAGGTGTTGGAGCAAACATAACTGAAGAGACTATGATCAACAAGGTATTGAGAACTTTACTTCATGTCTATGCCATTAGAGTATCTGCAATACAAGAATCGAGATATACACCTAGTAATGACCTAACCTTGGATAGTCTAGTCGGTAGACTCACTATATCTAAATTTTCATATTTCAATAATTATACACATTCTAGTGTTAAATCTGCTTCCAATTCTCAACTAACCCTTGATGGATCTAAAAGAAGAAAAATTTCAAAAAGTAAGCTTGTGGACAATGATAGTGAATCAAATGATGACCTTGAGGATCTAGAAGCATTATTGGCAAGAAGGCTACCAAGAGGAAAAGTAAAATACAAAGGTAAACTTCCTCTAATTTTTTTTTACATGTAATAAAGTTGGTCATATTGCTGCAAGGTATCCTAACAGAGATGAAAAAGAGCAAAGGGAAGACAAAATATATCAAGGAATGAGAGACAATAGAGACAAATGAGCTAACAAAGACTACAAGGGAAAAGGTAATAAATCTTGTTATATTGTTGAAGAAGATAGTTCTGAAAGTGATTCTGATGAACATGATGAAGAAGTTGTTTATGTTGCATTTAAAAGATGAATCTAATGAAGATGAAAAGTTTGAGAAAACTACTTTTATTTCACATGTTAGTAAGAATGATAAATGGATAATTGATAGTGGTTGCTTACATCATATGACTAGTTATACAATTAAGTTTGAAAAGCTAGAGAACTATAATGGAAGTTGTGTCAAGTTTGGAAATGATGCACCATGCTTTGATTAAGTAAAAATAGGTTTTGAAAGGTCCTGAAACCTTGTACAAAGGAACAAGAAAGATACAACAATGTGAATATTAAAACAACAGTGGAAAACCACTCGAAAAACTAGAGGGACACACCAAAGTTTCCAACAAGAGGTAAAACAACCCAAGATTCCATAGACCATCAAGATTTACATTTTGGTCTAGTCTTTTGAGAATGTAAAGACATCAAAAGAATTTTTGGAGGATTTGTCTTTTTTTCCTTTAACTAAAGTCCAACCATCCTCCACCTTCCACATTCCATGCATCATGTTATGTTAAAGGTAAAGGATCTATTATATTGAATGACAAGATCAGATGTGACAATTCTTATTGAGTTGATAGATGGAAATATAATCTATTGAATGTGGTATAGCTGAATAGTTCAAGCTAGTGAGTTGAATTTCAAAACAAGAAGGAAAAATTATATGACGCTACTGGTGAACTAATTGGAAGTGGAGAGAAAACAAGAGGTAATTTTTTTATGTCTAGACCTATATGAAAATACATGTTTAGTTTCACAATTTAAAGATGTTTGGTTATTCCATAAGAGGTTGTGTCATGTGAACTTTGATAATTTGGTAAAAAAGGTAAGATGGAAAGAGTAAGAGGATTACCAAGATTGAGAAAACCTGATAAAGTGATGTGCAAACAATGTCAAATGGGACAAATGAAAAATTCTAGTTTCAAGAGAAAGAACTATTCTTCTAATAATATTTTGGATTTGGTTCATGCTAATTTGTGTGGTCCTATTGGAGTGCAAAGTTATTGTGGTGACAAATACTTTATCTTATTTTTTGATGATTTCTCTAGAATGATGACTGTGATTTTTCTCAAAGGAAAATCTAATACTTTTCAAATGTTTAAGTGGTGTTTGGTTAGAGTTGAAAAGGAAATAGGCAAAAGTCTGAAATGCTTGAGATCATATAGAAGAGGTGAATTCATATTAGAGGATCTCAATACATTTTGCAATGACAAAGGAATCAAAAGAATAATGTCTATAAAAAGGACTCCACCACAAAATGGGATAAATAAAAGAAGAAACAGATCAATCATGGACTATGCAGGAATATTGATGATGTCACAAAAGTATTGAAAAGAAGTTTTAAGTACCATTATTTATAGATTTAATTGATTTTGAGTCAAGAAAGGTACAAACAAAACCCCTTTTGAATTGTGGAATGGAAATGCACCTAATGTCAAATATTTCAAAGTTTTTGGAAGAAAGTGTTATATATTGAAAGATTTAAGGAATGAAAAACTTGATGCAAAGAGTGATGAAGGCATATTCTTAGGATATTCTACTAAAATAAAGGCATACAAGTGTTTGAATACTAACACTAACAAAATTGTAGAAAGACCAAATGTTAGAGTTGATGAATTTGTAGAAATGAATGAAGAAGAATGCAATAAGGAACCCAAAGATTGTAGAAACTTTATATACATCTATGAAGGAGAACCAAGTACTTTACTTGAAAAAGAGAAAGAGGTTATCAAGCATCAACAAACAAGAATTGTCAAGTTACAACATAGAAGCTCTTCTGAGCATTAGGCTACAAAGGCTGAGTCATAGACAAAGGAGATAGAACATCAGACAAAGGAAGTTGAGTTACAATAGGAAATACCTAGAGAAGATGAAAATGATGGACCAAATGAACTACAAAAAGTAGAAAGAAGATTTGTGCCCATTTTATCAAAATATGTAAGAAGACACCACACACTTGATCAAATCATTGGAGACAAATATTCAGGAGTCATGACAAGAAATAAGTTGAAGAATGATATATGTCAACTATGTGGATTTGAGCCAATAACAGTTGAAGATGTATTGGAGAATGAATATTGGATTATAGCAACGAATGAGGAGATTGATCAAATAGATAAGAACAAAACATGGACATTTGCAGCAAGGCCAAATGATAAGAATGTGATTAGAGCCAAGTGGATATTTAGAAGCAAGTTGAATGAGAAAGGTGAAGTTAGAAGGAACAAAGAAAGGTTAGTTTATAAGGGATAAACACAAGAGAAAGGAATTGAATATGGAGAGACATTTGATCCAGTTGCAAGGTTGGAAGGAGTAAGAACATTACTTGCATATGATTCTTACAAAGAATTCAAGGTATATCAAATGGATGTCAAATCTACATTTTTTATGGAGTCTTCAAAGAAGAAATATAAATTGAACAAACTAAAGGATTTTTTGAACCTAGCAAGAAGAACATGTTATGTAAATTGTACAAAAGGATTATATGGTTTGAAATAAGCCCCTAGGAAATTATATGAAAGATTAAATGCATATTTGTTGAGAATTGACTTTACAAGAACTAATGATAAAATCAATTTGTATTTGAAAAGTCAATATGAGGATAAGATATTGTTAGCTTAAGTATTTGTTCACGATATCATATTTGGAGGAAAATATTTACTATGCAAATCATTTGTTAATGAGATGAAGAAATAATTTGA
Source organism: Cupressus sempervirens (assembly GCA_028749045.1). Classification (NCBI taxonomy): domain Eukaryota; kingdom Viridiplantae; phylum Streptophyta; class Pinopsida; order Cupressales; family Cupressaceae; genus Cupressus; species Cupressus sempervirens. The sequence goes on from CM053790.1 coordinate 323,958,377, forward strand.
GATATCCATGTTTAGAGAAATAAAATTATTTGTTTATTTACAAGTCTATCAAATGAAAGGAGGTATATGCATCACATAATCAAAATATATCAAGTATATACTGAAGACCTTTGGAATGGAAGATTCAAGACTAGTTGGAACACCTATGACTACTAGAAATAAACTTTCAAAACATGATGATTCTATTGAAGTAAATCAAACATTGTACAGGTCAATGATTGGAAGAATTCAATATATTGTTCATAGAAGACCTAACATTACATTAGTTATTTGGATTATTGCAAGATTTTCTACTAATACTAAAGAGAACCACTTGATGGTTGTGAAAAGGATATTGAGATATCTGAAGAGATAAAAAGACTATGGTTTATGGTATAAGAAGAATGAAAAGTTTGAGTTGAAAGATTACATAGATCTTGATTGGGATGAAAACATTGATGAAAAAATGAGTACAAGTGGGGGATCTTTATTCCTAGGAAAGAGATTTATTTCATGGACAAGTAAGAAGAAAATTTGTATTTCACTATCGATAGCAGAAGTTATATGTGTTGCAGCATTAGTTAATTGCTCAAACACAGTGTGAATCAAGTAATTATTGGAAGGTATGAAGGAAGAGATTCTTGAACCTGTGGTGATATATTGTGATAACAAAAGTGCTATAAACATATCCAAGAATCCTATGATGAACACAAAGAAAAAGCACATTGTAATCAAGTATCATTACTTAAGGGACTTGGTGCAAGACAAAGAAGTACGACTAGAGTATGTGAATACAAAGCAACATATAGCTGATATATTCAGTAAGAAATTACCCAATGATTCATTTGTGTATCTAAGAGGTAAGTTAGGGGTTATTCCCCTATTTGAAGCAAACTAAGAAGGGATGCAACAATGCATCAATTGTTATGATCAAAATATCTTAAAGATTAATGCATGAGGTCACACTTTAGAAGCTTCCTAAAAATGTGAAAACGATAGAAGAATGAGATGTTAAAGTTGCAAGTAGGCACATGGTGATACAATCAAGGACAAAGATAAATAATGATGAAAGAGGGAGAGATGATTCAAGGATCAGTTAGTACATAGGATAAAGACATCATGGAAGTGTCTTTATAATTATTGTCAAAGGGCGAGGGGTTGCGGGGTTGTCAAGTTACCATCCAATATATGAGAGATATGTCAAAGAGGGAACCAATACAATTGGTATTATAATTAGAATCTTAATTGGTATCATAGAGGGAGAAGTGTAAAGAGTAAAAGAGAGCATATTAAAGATTGCATGGATGAGAATCCGAATGAAACTAAGGATGTTAATGAAGATTTGATATAGATTATAGAGGGATTTTATAGTGAAAATCAAGAGAACACTTTTTCCATTGCATGTTAACTAAAGGTGTTTCCATCAATGCTTAAGAGGGAGATTGCTGGAACTACATTTGGAACAATTATCATGTTTTCATTGATGTGAAACCTTACTAGTAAGAAATTTTCTAATAGTGTAGAGTGCTATATTAGTTGATTGATAGAGAGGATTTGAAAAGAGAGTTAACATGATGAACTAGTAAAGTGGTTGAGTAAAAGGAATAAGTATGATGTAACTAAAAAGGGCACCTGATCAGTTAGTATTTGAAAAGATAGTATGTTGTTTGATCATTGCACTAAGTGAATAAGAAAGATGAGTTGAAGTGTAGAAGAGATGATTGATACAAGTCAAGAATTTAAGTAAAACACTAGTTTGATCAAGCAATAGGTTACTAGGTCAATGAAGAAGTTAATTAGTATCGAACAAGTAATTAAGAAACTTAAGTACTAGTTGAGTGATGTTAATGATTGAACAAGATGAAGGAAAACTAAAGTAGTGACTAGGAACAAAGATGGTTGAGGAAGCCAATGCAAGCTAAGTGAAACAGATTAGTAGTGACCAAGCTACCTAGTGATGACCAAACTGAAGAACATAGTAATGACCAAGTATCAACACATTAACAGTTTAAGAAACAATCAAGATTTGAGGTTGACATAGTTGAATTTATAGAATAATCAAAATGTGTTAAAGATGAGGATTGATGAGCTAACATATTTAATGAATGAATTAAGTTTGTTAAGAAATTTAAGGAGGAGATTCAATGAGAAGTTTCCAAAATTTTCAAGGAAAGAAGAAGAAAGACAAAATGATGAACAAATTCAATGAATTTGATCAAACCCTAAGATCTATGGTTTTGTTTAAGCGAAAAAATATTAAACATATCTATTTAAGGAGGCATATGAAATGTTTTAAAAGTGTTTTTGGTTGGTGAATTTTTGAAGAATGAGTGGAAGAACAAGAGTTGCAGAGGAAAAGTGAGAAGTTGGTGAAAGTGAGATTTCTTGATGTATTGCCAAGGAGATCATAGATGGGAATGTGATGAAGACCAATCAATGAACAAGGAATGAGTAGAATGAAGATCTAAACATGCAAAGTGAGTTTTAATTTATCAGATCAACCTAGATGTTACTTTCTAACCATTATAGCAGTAAACATCCTTTGATCAAGGCTGACCTAATAGTCATGTTGTAAACCCTTTAATCAAGGTGACATTCTAATGGGATGTTTTTAAAGACCTCTAACAAGGTTGCTTCTAATAGGGTCAAACCTAATAGTGTATTTTTTAACCTTTAATAGGGTTGTCTCTTAACTGAGCTCACTTTAAAAGAGTGAAAAAGTGATTGCATGTTACTTAGTGTTTTTTCTAAATTGGGTTTCCATGTTAAATTTTGGTGTCATACTTGTTTTAATTTTTTTCATGTGTTATGTTATTTATTGTTATATTTTTTATGCAATTCAGCTAACACTATAAAAGAGAGAAAGTTCTTGATGTGAATAAGATGAATTATTGATGATTTTCTATATTGATTTAGTGGGTTTATGAATTTGATTAGGTTGCTTGAAATTGTTAAAAGCTTAATTGGTACAAATGGACTCCAGGATAATTGATTAAACCCCTTGTTAGTTATTCTAATCATCCTAACACCTGTTAGTTATTCTAATCATCCTAACACTTATTTATGACCTTCTACTATACCTATATTAGCTAATTCACCCACTCTTTGATTGCCCTCCTAGTATATTGTTAGCCCCAACTGATCATGTTGAAGATAAGGAAGATAATGTATGTGGAGTAGTTAGATTAGTTATTATGTTGTCATTGGTGTTAAGACTAAAAAGTTAAGATATTATGCTATAGTAAGGTGCCAAATCATCTTAAGGATGTAATTTTGGTTGATGAAGAGATTGATAGAAATAATGATGATTGAATGATGAAGAAGAAGATAGAATGGAAGAAAGTTTTGATAAGTATGTGGATTTCAACACGAACTTGTTGAGTTATACTTTTATAGTATAATTTTGATTTGATTATTTTACATGATTTGATTAAGTGTTTCATCTAGATGATACACAAGAAATTTTCTTTGATTGGAAAGGAAGGAAAGAAGTTATGACATGGAAAGACAAATAAGTAATGAGTTGCACCAAGCTAGTCAGTGGGTTGATAAATGAAGGGCTAATGGTCACTGAGCTATCACAGTAGTCATTGAGCACATGTTAAGTGAATAAAGAATGAAGAGTCTTAACTAAGTGTGGTGTTAACCGGGCTTAGTATTGATAGAGTGAGTGTAGTCTCAACTGAGCAAGGGAAGGTGAACAGCCTATGGAAGAATCAATTTGAGGATGACATTTGATGAAAATATGGATTGATCAAGAAGTTTCTAAGAAAAGGATGAAGTTTTTTGATAGATATGCTGCTGGAGAAAATCAAAGAAGATATGGTGGTGGTGATTTAATGATTTAAGGTGAAGCTCAAAGTTTGAGGAAAAAACTTGTTGACCAATTGTCTAAGTTTAATGAATTCAAGGTGGAAGATAATCTAATGTTTGTGATTAAGAAGAAAACAATTGAATAATCTAGTTAAGAAAAAATAATATACCTATTTAAGAGATGAATGAGATGTTTATAGATTTTGATTGAAGTCAATTGTGAAGGAGAAGAAATAAGAGGATATCGAGCATAAGTGCATTATAAGATCTAGCAAGAGAAGTGTAAAGTTGATGTGTGAGAGTAGATCATCTAAAGAGGAATGAAATAGAACAAAGTATGAGAAAAATTAGATCCAAAATATAAAAGTTGTTGCATTTTTATCAAATCATTCACTATTACTCTCTAGCAATTGAGGCCAAAAATATCTTAAGTGGGTGGACTTAATAGTCTAATCTTTAAATCCTTTTTAAGATGACATTCCTTTGAATGTTTGTAAGTCCTTTGAAGTAGGCCACTCAATTTAGGAGCAATTAGGTATAGATGATATTTGGTATAAATCCCCTAATAGGGTCACATTAACAATGTGTATGTAACCTTTAATAGGGTTGGCTCCTAACCCAACTCACTTTAGAAGAGTAAAAATTTAGGGTTATTGGTCCCATGTGGTTTTTACCTTAAAAGGGTTTCCACATTAAAAATACTTAATGTGTGAATGATTTTGTTTCATGTTTATTTGATGATTACTATTATTTCTACAAGTTAGTTTATGAATAATACAATTACCAGCTAATTACTCTGATGCTTAGTTTAAGATAACAATTTATTGGTAAAGATTGAATTGGATATTATTATGAAGTTTGAATTAAGTCACTGAGTTAATATATTGAATGTTTGAGTTGTTAACTTATTGGAGTTTTTAAAAATGACCCAAGAATAATTGATTCACTCCCCCAGCCCCCACCCTCACTGAGTGCTTGAAGAAGAAAGTTTAAAGGGATTTAATATAAAGATCTAAAGATGTATAAGAGAGAGGTACTTGGGTTGAATAGATAGAAATTTTCATCATGGAAAGGTAGGATGAGGTTGTAACTTATAGGAATTGGAGACTATGCATTGTACTATCTAGATAATCAATACAATTCACCACCACTTGGACCAATGATAGTTGAGCATATGAAAGAAAAGCAAGAGCACAATACCTTGATGAGAGAGATTGTTTCCTCTCTGAATTATGCTAAATTTAATGATATTAAGGAATGTGCTACTAACAAAGAGATGTGGGATAAGATTGCACTTTTCTATGGAAGAGATCAAAATGTGTTGAGGGAAAAAGTTGAGAGCCTAAAGGAAAATTTTGATAAAATGGAGATGCACGAAGGAGAGGACATTACAAAATATAGTAACTGAATAAAAGAAGTGGTTAGTGCCATTAAATTTGTTGGAGCGGTCCTAAGTGATAAATATTTTTTTGTAAGGTGCTAAGTTTTTAAACCTATTTATGCTATTAGAGTTTCAACTATTAAAGAATTGAGATCAATTGATGTCAATGCCCTTACTCTTGATGCTTTGGTTGGTAGTTTCACTACTTTTTAATTGAGTAACTTTGATAACATTTTACCTAAGATGGAAAAATATTTTAAGTAATCACTAACTATTGGAGGTTAAATGATAGATAAGAGTACCTACTATAGAAAAGATGAAAGTGGCGATGAGAAAGAATAAGATGAGCTAGAAGCACTGTTGGCTAGGAGGCTACCAAGAGGAAAAGGAAAGTTCAAAGGTAAATTACCCTTGATATATTTCAAATGTAATGAAGTTGGTCGCATTGAATCTATATTTCCTAACAAGAGTAGGAATGATAAGAATAAAAAAAAGGGGATAAAATTGTTGGAAATATAGGAGTAACTAAGAGGGGAGGGGGTGAATCAGTTACCACTAAAATAAATCCTAGATCCCTTAGATGTCAATAGTAAAATTTAGACTGAGAAAATTGATTGTTGCAGTTACTCAGTAAACACACAAAAAATGTTATAACTCGGTAAATGCAGAGTGTGGATTACATTTAGTAGATCTTAAAACATTAAGAATAATTAATCTTGCAAGTGTAAGAGAAATAATATGAACACATGAGGCACCAAAATTTAACGTGGAAACCCAATTTGGGGAAAATCATTAATGTAACTAGTTACTATTTTTCACTTTTTTGAAGTAAGCCTTGTTAGGAGCCAACCCTGTTAAAGGTTACAAAACACACTATTAGGTGTGACCTTGTTAGAGGATTTAATCACCCTACTAGGAGTGGCCTTACAAGAGGTCTTACAAAAATTCAATGGAATTGCCACCTTGTTAGAGGATTTAAAACTATCTATTTAGCTAACTCTGTTAAGAGATTTTAGATCACTGCTACAATCGTTAGAGAGTAACAATGAAATGACTTGATTGTGATGCAACTGAATTGATGAATCCAGATCTTTGTTTTGCTTAAAATTCGTCCTTCCTGATCAAATATTACTTTTCTACTTGACAAGGATACCTACTTATCCTTCAAGTTTGCTGCCTCTCTTTTCTTCTCAATTCAATCAACACACTTGCACACACTAGAAATCTCAGCTTGACCTTTTATTTATACCTTCCAAATCATCAAGTCAGCCCGAATTCAAATTATAATAACTAATATTCATCATCATAGTCAACTAGAATCAATACATAAAGCAATTAAGCTTCATATGCCAAAATAAGAAAAATCCTTTGAAAGCTAACCTTGCTTGATAGAAACTAACTTTGAAATGATTCTTTGTGTTAACCAATAGAGGCCTAGTTAACACTGCAAACTTGTAGAAATATTCATATGCAAAAATAAGAAAAATCTTTGAAAGCTAACCTTGCTTGATAGAAACTAACTTTGGAATGATTCTTTGTGTTAACCAACAAAGGCTCAGTTAACACTGCAAACTTGTAGAAATCCTTTGGCAACTGAGTGAACTTGATGAATACTAACTCTATCCAACTTTCCCTTTTTTAACTGAGTGAGCTCAATTAACACTCTTTTCTATCTCAATTCCTTCGACACCTAAGTGAGCTTGGTAGACACTATCTTCTGTTCAAAGTAAACCTATAAACACTCGGTAGACAAGGAAAACTATCTTCACTGACCAAGTGAGCTTAGTAAGAATTGTTTGTCAATTGATATGACATTTATATAACATCAAAGACAACACACAATTAATCAATTTTATCCAATAATCTCCCTCTTTGGCATTGATGGCAACACAACATGTCATTGCACAATGAAATTTTGAGAACAAGATTCCTTTTGACAGAAAATTTCTCCCTCTTTGATTTTACACAAGAACTTCTTCTTTATGTTGTATTCTCCCTTTGCATACTTTCTTTTCAAACTTCTCCCTCTACAAAATTTTAGAAAGATAAAGATATGATAGTAAAATTCCCCCTCTTTGACAACACATGCCAAATTTGTATCAATGTACATTGAGTATTGATTCATATGCAATATTCTCTTGATTATACTACATCAACTAATTGATCTTTAGCTAGGTTTTTGTTGATGCATCACTAAACTTCATTTAGTGAGCTTCAGATAGGGGAATGACCCCTAGCTTACCTCTTAGATACAATAATGCATCCTTAGGTAATGGCTTGGTGAGCATTTGTGCAATTTGTTCTTTTGTATGGACATATTCCAATCTGATTTCTTTGTCCGAAACTAGTTCTCTGACAAAGTGATATTTTATAGCAATGTGCTTTATTTTGGAATGCATCACTGGGTTCTTTGATATGTTAAATGCATTGGTGTTATCACAATACATGACTATTGGCTCATTTATTTCAACCTTCATTCCTTCCAATAATTGTTTGAGCTAAACAATTTTAGAACAATTCATTGCTGCTACTACATACTATGCTTTTGCTATAGATTGGGATGTGCAGTTTTGCTTCTTACTTGTCCAAGATACCAACCTTTTACCAAGTAAGAAAGCTCCACCACTGGTGCTTTTTTTGTTATCAAGATTTCCTACCCAATCAGCATTAGTGAATACCTTTAGGTCTAGGTTTCCTCCAAGTTTGTACCATAAGCCATAGTCCTCGATACCTTTCAGATATCTCAAGATTCTTTTGATTGTCGTCATATTATTTTCTCTACATTTAGCTGAGAATCTTGCCACTATCCCAACTATTAAAGTATTATCAGGCCTTGTGTGAACTATATACTATAATTTTCTAATCATTGATCTATATAAGGTATGATCTACTTCTTTGGAGTCATCATCTTTGGTAAGCTTGAGTTCACTACACATGGGGGTATCAACTGGTTTAGAATCTTCCGTACCAAACTTCTTGAGTATCTCTTTTACATACTTGGATTGGGTGATATAGATACCATTCTTGTTCTATTTTATCTGCAATCCAGCAAAGAATTTTATTTCACCAAACATGGACATCTCAAACTCTTTGTTCATTTGTTCTAAAAATGTTTTTTATAGGTCATCATTTCTTGTAAATAGAGTATCATCCACAAATATCTTTGCCAACACAATTTTGTTATCTGGTCCTTTCTTAATGTACAAACTATTATTATCATTTGTTCTTTGAAAACTAATCTGTATCAAGTAGTTATGTAGTCTTTCATACCAAGCTCTAGGAGCTTGTTTGAGACCATACAAAGCTTTGTGTAATTTATAGACCATGTCCCTTTTTTCAGGATCAACAAAACCTTTTGATTGTTCAATGTAGATTTCTTAATCAAGAGTTCCATTTAGAAATGTAGATTTAACATTTATTTGATATACTTTGAATCCTCTGTGAGCTGCATATGCAAGTAGGGTCCTAACACCTTCTAATCTTGCAATAGGAGAAAAAGTCTCACCATAATCAATTCCTTCTTCTTGAGAATACCCTTTACACACTAATTTAACTTTGTTTCTTGATACTTGTCCATCTTCATTTAGCTTATTTTTGAATACCCATTTTGTTCCAATCAATTTTTTATCGTTAGGCCTAGGAACAAGAGTCCAAGTTTTGTTCTTTTCTATCTATTCTATTTCTTCACATCATTGCCTCAATCCAACTATCATTTTCTCTAGCATCCTTAACACTTCTGGGTTCAAAATTAGGAAGTAAACATGTACCTTTCAATTTTCTTCTTGTCATATTACCTTTTGATTTATCTCCAATAATCTGATCAGGTGCATGATGCCTTCTGACATACTTGGCCAATACAGGTTCTTTTTATTTTGAATGAATTGCACTATCTTCATTTTGAATTTCAACTTTAAGCTCAGGTCATTCAGACTTGGTAGATATAGACTTGGTCACTTCAGAATGTGACTCAGGTCCTTGTGACTTGGTTTGTACTTCTTACAACTTAGTAGCTGTAGAAGACTTAGGAGGTGAAGTCTCCTTATTGTTAGATATGCATGGAAATGTATCAGGTTCAAAGTAACCAAATATTTTGTAATCTTCTAGTTCCATTTTTCTTTCTTCTTTAGTCTTTTTTGCAAACTCATCAATTCTCACATGTGCACTTTCTATGATTTTATGAGTAAACAAGTTCAAACATTTATATGCCTTACTTCTGCAAGAATATTCTAAGAATATACCTTCATCACCTTTCACATCAAACTTGTCTTTTCTAGACTCTTTCAAGATATAACATTTATTGCCAAATACTTTTAGGTATCTTACATTGGGTTTGTAGCCATACTATAATTCATAGGGAGTTTTATGTGACTCCTTCTTCAACTGAACTTGGTTCAAAGTATGAACTGTAATGTTGATGGCTTCCTTCTAGCATTTGATAGCAACATTCTTTTCAATTATTAGAGTCCTTGCACAATCCATGATGGATTTGTTTCTTCTTTCACCTATTCCATTCTTCTCAGAAGTGTTAGGGGCTAATACTTGCCTTTTGATTCCTGTTTCAATGCAAACATTATTGAATTCATTGGAAATGAATTCACCACCTCTGTCTGATCTTAAGCATTTCAATCTTTTTCCTATTTCTTTTTCTACTCTTGCTAGATACCATTTGAATTTCTCAAATGCTTCTGACTTTTTTGTAAGATACATAATAGTCATCATTCTAAAATAGTCATCAACAAAAAGAATAAAGAATTTTTCTCCACTATAACTTTCTATTCCAATAGGTCTACATAAGTTAGTATGCACAATTTCCAAGACATCTTTAGATTGATAGTTTTTGCTTTTAAAACTAGTCTTTCCCATGTTGCCAATTTGATAATTTTTGCATAAACCAACATCTAGTTTCTTCAAACTAGGGATACCTCTTACTTTTCTAAATTTTCTTATCTTGACCATTTTATCAAAGTTTACATGACAAATTCTTCTGTGCCATAACCAACTTTCTTCCATTTGAGAAATAAAACATGAGCAATCACCAAGATCAAGATAAAATAGGTTACCTCTTGTTTGTTTACCTGATCCAATCAGATTCCCTTTGTCATCTAGCAGTCTTGCATTGCCATGCATGAATTCTACCTTGAATCCAATGTTGATTAGTTGTGCTACACTTAGTAGATTGTGTTTCAGTCCTTCAACCTAGTAGGCATTGTCACATACAAGTTCATTGCTTAATGATATGCGACCTTTCCCTTTTATGCAACAAGGTTCATTATTTCCAAACCTTACACTACCTCCATCATAGTGTTCAAAGTGTTCAAATTTTGTTTTGCCTCTAGTCATATGATGTGAACATCCACTATCTATGATCCATGTATCATTTTTACTAACATGAGAGATAAGTTCCATCTTATCTTCTTCTTCATCAAGTTCATCTTTTACAGCAATGTATACTATCTCATCTTCACTATTATCAAAATGTTTAGCCATAAAACAAGTCTTCTTACCTTTGTCTTTGAAGGATTTGTGACTTTTGGATTCCTTCTTGCCTTTATACTTGTGGCTCTTCTTCTCATCCTTTCTTTCTCTATTTGGGCACCTAGCAACAATATGTCCAATTTCTTCACATGAAAAATAGATTAAAGGAACTTTACCTTTGTACTTTCCTCTACCTCAAGAATATTTCTTTGTAAGTAAAGCTTCAACAACTTCAAGATCACTATCAAAACTTTCCTTTGTTTCCTCTTCACTTTTTGACTGAATTTCCTTTATTTTCTTTCCTTTCTCTTTGAGTGAAAGTTTAGCTTCAAATGCAAACTCAACATTTTTGGAAGCTGGAACATAATTGTCAAAGTTGTCTAGCTCAAAAGCTATCAATCTTCCTACTAAGGCATCCAAACTTAACTTGTGATTTGGGTCACATCTCTTTTCTTGAAGAGAAGATACTCTAATTGCATAGATAGGAAGCAATGTTATGAGAAATTTACTTACGACTGTTTCTTCCTTGATTTCTCCTCCAAAAGCTCTAATTGCACTGACACTAGCTTTGATTCTTTCCACATATTTGGCAACATTTTCATCTTCTCTCATTCTCATTTGATCAAACTGTAGTCTAAGACTTTTTGCTTTAGCTCTCTTTACATTTTCATCACCACCCTAGATGTCCTTTAGCTTGTTCCACATATCAAAAGGAGTCTTACAGTCTTTGATCTCATCAAATTCATCATAGCTGAGAGCAAATTCAATATCAATCATCATGATGTTATGGTTCATTTTCTCAACAAGATCTCCAACAAATAATGTACTAGTAGGAGTTTTGTATTCTTCATCAAGGTATTTGTAGCCTGAATCACTAATGGTGGTTAGATGAAGTTTCACAAGTCCTTGCCATGCTGAAAAATTGTCTCTATTTAGCTTTGGAATTTCTCTTGTAAGACATCCTGATCTTTAGCTTAGGTCCTTGAAACCTTTCTTGCAAGCACCAAAAGCTCTAATACCAATTGTTGGAAATATAGAAGGAGTAACTGAGAGGGGGGGGGGGGGGGGGTGAATCAATTATGACAAAAATAAATCCTAGATCCCTTAGATGTCAACAATAAAATTTAGATTAAGAAAACTAATTGCTATAGTTACTCGGTAAACACATAGAAAATGCTGTAACTCGATAAATGTAGAGTTTGAATTGCATTTAGTAGATCTTAAAACATTAACAATAATTAATCTTGCAAGCATAAGAGAAATAACATGAACAGATGGGACACCAGAATTTAACGTGGAAACCCAATTTGGGAAAAACAACCAATGTAACTAGTTACTATTTTTCACTCTTCTAGAGTGAACTTTGTTAGGAGCCAACCCTGTTAAAGGTTACAAAACACACTATTAGGTGTGAACCTATTAGAGGATTTAATCATCCTGATAGGAGTGGCCTTACAAGAGGTCTTAAAATAATTCCATGGAATTTCCACCTTGTTAGAGGATTTACAACTGGTTGTTAAGCCAACTCTGTTTAAGAGATTTTAGATCACTACTACAATGGTTAGAGAGTAATAATGAAATGACCTGATTGTGATGTAATTGAATTGCTAAATCCAAATCTCTTTTCTTGCTTAAACTTGATCCTTCCTAATCGAATATTACTTTTCTACTCCACAAGGATACTTGCTTATCCTTCAAGTTCATTCCCTCTCTTTTCTTCTCAATTCAATCAACACACTTGCACACACTAGAAATCTCAACTTGACCTTTTATTTATACCTTCTAGATTGTCAATCAGCCCAAATTTAAATTATAATAACTAATATTCATCATCATAGTTGGCTAGAATCAATACATAAAGTAATTAAGCTTCATATTCCAAAATAAGAAAAATTCTTTGAAAGCTGACCCTACTTGGTAGAAACTAACTTTGGAATGATTCTCTGTGTTAACCAACAGAGGCTTGGTTAATACGACAAACTTGTAGAGATCCTTTGGCAATTGAGTGAACTCAGTGAATACTAACTCTACCCAAATTGCCCTTCATTAATTGAGTGAGCTCAGTTAACACCCTTTTGTGTCTCAATTCCTTCGATGACTGAGTGAGCTCGGTATACACTATCATCTATTTAGAGTAAACTTGTGAACACTCAGTAGAAAAGGAAAACTATCTTCATTGACCAAGTGAGCTTGGTAAGCATTGTTTGTCAATTGATATGAAATTTGTGTAACATCAAAGATAACACACAATTAATCAATTATATCCAAAACAAATACTAAAGGAATAAGGATTGAAAATATAAGGGAAATAATTCATATTACCTAGCCGAGGAAGAACATATCGGGTCAGAATCAAATGATAAAAATGAAGGTGAGGAAGTTGTGTATATTATTGTAAAAGAAGATTCAGAGGAGGAAAGGTATGAAGAAGACACAAAAATTATATCTCATGTTAGTAAGAATGATACTTGGATTGTTGATAGTGGTTATTCATATAATATGACTAGTGATATTGATAAGTTTGATAAACTAGAAGAGTATGATAGTGGATTTGCTAAAATTGGAAATGATGTTCCATGTCATATGAAAGGAAGAGGTTCAATAATGTTTAATGAAAATATTAGGTGTTATTATTCTTGTTGGGTTCAAGGTCTAGAATATAATTTTTTGAGTGTTGCACAACTAAATAACATAGGGCACCAACTGGAGTTTCAAACAGAAAAGTGAAAATATTTGATCCGGATGGAGAATTGATCAAGATTGGTGAACAAAAAAGAGGTAACCTATTTTACATAGATTCCACTATAGATACATACTTTTTTGCTAGGTTTGAAGATTTTTTGCTATGGAATAAGAGGCTTTATCATGTGAATTTTGATAATATGGTTAAAGTTAGTAGAAAGAAGAAAGTGAGAGGTTACCAAACTTTCATAAGTATGATAATGTTATGTGTAGAGAATGTTAACTCATTAAGATGACCAGGTAAAATTTCTCAAGAAAATAGTATTCATCTAATGGTATATTGGATTTAGTTCTATGAAGTTGGAAGTTATTATAGTGATAGATACTTCATTCTATTTGTTGATGATTACTTAATAATGATGATTGTGATGTTTCTAAAAGTTAAATCTTATAGATTTGATATGTTCAAATGGTATAAGGAAAGAGTTGAGAAGGAAACTAGTAAGAAATTAAAATGTTTAAGATCTGATAGAGGAGGTGAGTTCATGTTTGATGAATTTACTAACTTTTATAATGAGGATGGAATTAAAAGGCAAGTATCTACACTGATGACACTAAAATAGAATCATCTTTTTAAAAGGAGGAACCAACCCATTATTGATTATGCTAGAACACTGATCATTGAGAAAGGAGTTCCACAATTTTTTTGGAGAGAGGTAATCAATACTAGTGTTTACACCCTTAATCAAGTATAATTAAAGAAAGGTACAGACAAAATATCATATTAACTCTAGTATGGACACACATGCTGAATGTAAGTTATTTTTAAATATTTGGAAGTAGGTGATATATATATTTGGATTATAGAAATTAAAAATTTTATTCAAAAGGAGATGAAGTAAATATGCCAAGGATACTCTACTAGGAGAAAAGCATATAAGTGTTTGAATAAAGTTACTAACACTATTGTTAAAAGTGAAAATGTGAGAATCTATAATTTTGCAGATAAAAATGATGAGGAAATCAAAAGGGAACTTGAAGATTACAATATATTTGTCTATGTTTGGGAATGAGAACCTAACACTTTACCTGAACACCAAACTCACTCATAGTAGAGAATAATCGAACAACAACAGAGAGCCGTAGAGATACAACTTGTAGTACTTAAGCCACAACAAGAGCACATAGAGAAAATGATAGAGGCTCCATCAAATGATGAAAATGTTGGAGAACCTAGACCAATATTTTTTTAACAAAGTATGTTAGAAGGAACCAATCACAAAATCATATAATTGGAGATAAGAATGTTCGAGTTGTGAGAAGAAGTAAGTTAAGAGACAACATATGTTTGATGTTTGAGTTTGATCCTAGAATAGTTATAGATGGACTTGAAGATGAAGATTGTATTAATGCAATGAATGAAGAGATAGATCCAATTGAGAAGACTAACACATAGACACAAGTACAAAGATCCAAAGACAAGAATGTGATTGGAACAAAATGATTTTTTGGGAGCAAGTTGAATGAGAAAGGAGAAGTATTAAGAAATAAGGAAATATTAGTATGTAAAGTATATGCTTAGGTGGGGAATTGACTATGATGAAACATTTTCCCCTATTGTAAGACTAGGAGTGAGAAAACTACTTGCATATGTAGCATGTAATACCAAATATTCAAAGTCTATGAAATGGATGTCAAGCCTTCATTTTTTAATGGAATTATGGAGGAAGAGGTATACATTTAACAACCTAAAGGGTCGTGGAAAAAGATCAGAGGAACATGGTATGCATATCGTACAAATATTTTTATGGATGGAAGTAGGCACCTGAAGCATGGTATGAAATACTACTCTTATTTTATTAGAATTGGTTTCATTTGAACTAGTAACAATAATATTATATAGTTGAAGACTAGAGCTAAAGGTAAGGTCTTAATAGAAAATATATTTGTTGATAACATTGTATTTGGATTAAAGCATAAGTCATTTTATTATGAAATGAGGAAAGAGTTTGAAATGTTAATTTTTGGTGAGTTAAAATTCTTCAATAGTTTGTAATTTCATCAAACTAATGGTGGAATATATATTACTCAATCCAAATACATCAAGGAGATATTAAAAACATTTGGTATGTAAGAGTTAAGACCAGTAGGTACACCAATGGTCACTAGATGTAAATTGTCTAAAGAAGACAACTTGGGAAAAGTGGATAAGACATTATAAAGATCTATGATTAGGAATTTGTAGTATGTAGTTTATAGAAGATATTATTGTTAGATTAGGTGAAAAACTAATCTCCCAAGAACACCTGCATGCATAAACCTGTCACATGGATGAAGCAAAGAACAGAGGCAAGGAAAAATCAAGGAGGCCAAAAAGCCAGATCCATCTTATGGACATGTAAAGAGCAATATTTCATATAATCCAATAAGTGAATGTATAAAATACAAAGAGGTGAATCCTTATAAAGGAATCACGAAACCCGAAAAGGAAAACTAAAGCCTAAGAAAGCTAGGGTTGCACAATATAATTAATAAAATATTAATTATATGCACCTACAAGATAGCTTAAGAAAACTAGAGTAATAGGCAACTTAATTAATTAAATCAAAGTGATTTAATTAATAAGTTAGAACAAATAATTACTCTAACACCCCCCCTTAAGCGAAGCTTGGGAGGAAGCTAACCTAGCACAGCTATGAAAGAGAATTGGGTCCCGGCAACAAGGCCAGATCAGGTACCCAATCACAACAAAATCTCTATAAAGAGGAGAAATAGAGAAAACCACATGAGAAAAACCCTACTCCAAAAAGAGATAGCAAAGAATGTTCCAGAAGAAGGAACAAAGAGATCAGAAGAGAATCATTGAAGCATGAAGAACCGCAAAACTCTGTCAAAATGCTGATCTGTAGAACCTCCATGGAAATAGAAGGCACGAACCATCAACCAAAGGAACATCCATGGAAATAGAAGGCATGAACCATCAACCAAAGAAGCATAGAACAGCAATATAACCTCCCCTTAAGGCAGGTGAGGTGACAGGCAGCTGAAAAGATGGGCCAAAAATCTCCTACAACACAGGAGCCAAACACATCGAGAGTGAGGTACAAACACAAATAAAGGCACGTGTCATCGACACTGCATGAGGAATTAGAGAAAGAGGGCCTATAAGCGGCAAACAACTATCCCCCCCATGGCACTTTATATAATAGTGCGAGTACAACTAATCACAATGATTAAAAGGATCCCGAAATGCAAGAGTGGCACTTTATCTCAGTGCGTTGCATAAAAATGATTACAATGAATATCAAAAATGATCAAAAAAGACATAAGGCTGAAACAACAGAAGGTAGAGCCCAAAACGAAGCAACTGAAGCAACAAAATCGATCCTCGGACCTGAAACAAACAAGATATCCAGCAGAATGCTAAAATGCAAAAGACTGAATAGGATTTGCCTAGAATAGAATCTGGAACAACAACCAGCATCATTGGAAAGAGCATAGAAAGATCTTTCCAACGATATAAAGAAGTCCAAAATTGGAGATCGGAAGCTCAAGATACGCCTCCCAGAGTGCAAAATAGAACATCTGGCTTTGATTGCCAAAATAGGCAACCAAAATATATCAAAAGTCCAAATAACTAGCACCATCATGACGGGCTCGGAAAGAGCTTTCCGACGATATAAGACTCATCAAAAAATACCTCCGTATGACAAAGATATGGCCAAAAAACCACAAACAGCTTTTAAAACAAAACAAATTATAGAAATGATGATTTGAAAGCCGTCAAATTTCAGCCCAAAGATGGATGACGTCAGCACCTGCGGCTGTCAAACCTGCTTCAGTACCTTGCTGATGTCACTTCTCTGTCATACTTTGCTGATGCAGCATCCTTTTTTGGAAGATTTTGAAAATGTTTTTTTAAACAAAAAACAAAAAACTTTGAAAAATTTTTGCAAAAAAAGCAAACGCTTTTTTTAATAAAAACTCATGAGCCTTTTTTTAATAAAGCCTTTTGATTTTATGATTTATTTTTTTAATAAAAAAAAAATCTTTTCTTCGAAAAGCGTGCCCAAATCTGGTAACAAATTTTTGCATCAAATTTCAACTGTGTCCAAATTGGACAAATTTTATATGGAAATAGGGGTTTTTGGGTGCTACGAATCCAACGGTGAGGTCCATTTGGGCTCAAAATGCACCGAAAAAATGACCCCTCCAAATCCAATACAAAATAACTCTAAAAATTGAAACCCTCTGAAAAATGCAACTTCTGAAATGCTTCAACAAACCACGAACAACGAGCAGCAAGCTTGCTCTGATACCATGTTAGATTAGGTGAAAAACTAATCTCCCAAGAACACCTGCATGCATAAACCTGTCACATGGATGAAGCAAAGAACAGAGGCAAGGAAAAATCAAGGAGGCCAAAAAGCCAGATCCATCTTATGGACATGCAAAGAGCAATATTTCATATAATCCAATAAGTGAATGTATAAAATACAAAGAGGTGAATCCTTATAAAGGAATCACGAAACTCGAAAAGGAAAACTAAAGCCTAAGAAAGCTAGGGTTGCACAATATAATTAATAAAATATTAATTATATGCACCTACAAGATAGCTTAAGAAAACTAGAGTAATAGGCAACTTAATTAATTAAATCAAAGTGATTTAATTAATAAGTTAGAACAAATAATTACTCTAACACTTATATTACACTTGCAGTTGAAATAGTAGAAAGATTTTTAAATAATCATAAGAGGACACATTTGACTAGATTAAAAAGAATATTTAGAGATCTTAACAGAACATCAAGATTATGAATTATTGTACAAGAAAAATGGAGATTTTGAATTAAGAGTCTACACTAATGGTAATAGAGTAGGAAATGTGGATGATAAAAAGAGTAGTAGTGCAGGATCTTTCTTTTTAGGAAAAATGCTTGTGACATGGATAAGTAAGAAATAGAGTTTTATTTCATAGTCCATTGTTGAAGTTGAATATATGGTTGTTGTAATCAATTGCTCAAATATGTGACAAAATCAGTGCTATTAACATATCAAAGAATCTAGTGATTCTTGCAAAGAAAAAGAACATATTTATCAAGTATCACTATTTGAGATAATGAGTTCAAGGAAAATAAGTCTAATTAGAATATATGAATTCTGAAGAATAGATTGCATATATATTCACTAAGGCATTACGTAAGGATGCATTTAAATGTATAAGAGGTAAATTAGAGGTCCTTCACCTATACAATGTTCACTAAATGAAGATGTAGGGTTGCATTAATTCATGGTCTATCAAAATATATTTATGGATTTGATGTAGAAGTTCACTCTTTAGGAAATTCCCTAGAGTTTTGAAAAGGATATAATGCAAAGAAGTGGTCATTACATGAAAGGTACAAATTATAACTACAAGGTTTTATAAGTTTCTAATTAAATCTTATAATTAGCTTTGGCATTATTGTTTAAGGGGGGGAGAATGACTATAGGGGAGATATCTATATAAAACATTTTGTACAAAGGGAGAGATTGAGTAAGAAGGAGATAATGTATTAGAAAAGAATTATACACCCAAAGGGGGAGAGTATTCTAGAGAGACATTGTAGAAGAAGATGTTGTATATCATATTGGGAGTATATGGAGAATGTGAGTGGAGTTATAAGTTATAGATTGAGAAGAGAACCTGATGAAGATCAAATTCAATGGAATTATTGTATTTTATTATTGAAGATTTTAATGTTTGGTATTGGACACTTTAGTTTATAATGTGTTTCCATCAATGCCAAAGGAAGAGATTGTTAGCCCCGACTAATCATGTTGAAGATAAGGGAGATAATGTATGTGGAGTAGTTAGATCCATTTTTATGTTTTCATTGATGTCAAACTTGAAAAGATAAGACATTATGATAATTCAATAAGGTGCCAAATTATCTAAAGGATGTAATGTTAGTTGATGAAGAGATTGATAGAAATAATGATGATTAAATGATGAAGAAGAGATAATAGAAGAAAGTGTTGATAAGTATGTGGATTTCAATGGGAACTTGATGTGTTAGACTTTGATAGTATAATGTTGATTTTATTATTTTACATGATTTGATTAAGTATTGAGATGATACAAAAGTAGGTTATTTTGATTGGAAAGGAAGGGAAGAAGTTATGAAGTGGAAAGAGAAAGAAATAGTGAGTTGCATCGAGCAGTCAGTGATGTTAGTAAATGAAGGAATAATGGCCACTGAGCTATCACAATAGTCACCAAGCACATGTTAAGTGAATAAAGAATGAACAATGTTAGCTGAGAAAGCGTAGTGTTAACTAAGCCTAGTATTGGCTTAGCAAGCATAGTGTTAACAAAGAAAGGGAAGATGAATAGTTTCTTGAAGAAGAATCAATTTGAGGCCAATATTTGATGAAAAATATGAATTAATTAAGAATTTTCTAAGATAAGGATGAATTTTTTTGAGATATCTACAGCTAGAGAAATTCCTAGAAGATGTGATTGTGGAGATTTATTGATCAAAGGTGAAGCTCAAAGTTTAAGGTAAAAATGTGTTGACCGAGTGTTTAGATTCAATGAATTCAAGTGAAAGATGATTAGATGGTTGTGATTAAGTGGAAAAAATTGGATACTTCTATTAAGTTGAAATAATTTGTCTATTTATGAGATGAACAAGATGTTTATAGATGTTGGTCAGGTTTAATTGTTAAGGAGAAAGAAAAAGAGGATACCAAGAAGAATTGTATTGTAATATCTAGCAAGAGAAGTGTGAAGTTGATGTGTTTGAGTGGATCAATTTTTTTGAGAGAAACAAAGATCAAAAATTTTAAATCTAGGTGCATTTGTATAAGATGATTTCACTATTACTCTCTAGCAATTGTAGCAAGAAATATCTTAACTAAGTGGACTTGATAATCTTATTTGTAAATCATTTTTAAGGTGACATTCCTTTGAATATTTCTATGCCCTTTAGAGTAGGCCACTCAATTGAGGAGGGATAAGGTCTATTTTATTTTGGTATAAACCCCCTAAGAGGGTGACACTAACAATGTGCATATAACATTGAATAGGGTTGGCTCCTAATTGAACTCACTTCATAAGAGTAAAAATTTTGAGCTACTAGTCCTAGGTGGTTTTTCCATCAACATGGTTTCCATGTTAAAAATAATTGTGTTAAAATGTGTGAATGATTTTGTTGCATCTCATTTCATGGCTATTTGATATATATCATTATTGTTGTAATTCAGTTTATAAATAATACAATTAACAGTTAATTTCTTTGATATGCAACATAAGATAACAATTTACTTGGTAAAGATTAAGTCATTGATTTTATATATTGGATGGTTGAGTTGTTAAGTTACTAGAAATGTTAAAAAGTACTTGATAATAACTCACCCCCCCCCCTCTCCCTGCCTCAGTTATCTAACAATACATATGATTGATTTTAATCTTGTCAAAATTTTTGTATAGTGAGAGGGATCTAGATTAAACTGAGTCCAATCTCCAATAAATGAGGGATCCTTTCCATTTAGAATTTATTATAATTTCATGATCTCCTTCAATCTCTACATTCTCGCAACCCAAAGTTTTACATAGTTCTAGTCCTCCAACTAAAGCCATTAATTCCACCCAATTATTAGTTCACATTCCTATATATCTTGCTAACTTTGTTATCAATATGCCTTCTGAGTCATGAATACAAAAACCAATGATCACTCTACTTAGTTTTCATCTTGAAGCTCAATCAAAATTGAGTTTAGGCCATCCCTCCTTGGTGGTTTCCATTGGCACATCTCTCATTTTCTTTTTGAATTTTCCCCCCTTACTACTATAAAGAGGGGTAATCTTAGACCTGTCCACTCACCTCTCATTTTCTCATCCCAATGAAAAATCAAAGCCTACTTCTATTTATTCAAAACCCAACTAGGTGTAAGATCAATGAAAAAAGTCTCAATTTTGAGAAGAAGTTGTTCTACGTTCTCTTCTTATCCTAAAACATTATTTGATTATGTTCCTTCCATTAATTCTCATAGGACTATGGAAGGTGTAGATATCCATAAAGATATGTAAATACTATCATTTCTAATTAGGGGCTAAGCATGTAGCGTATCTATTATAGTTATTGAAAATATTGATACAAACCCCAATTATGAAAAAAACCATTTCTATCATTGAATCAAACAAGTGAAATGAAAAAAAATGTGGCCAATGGATTCTTCCTCATTTTCACACAAGGGACATCTTCTTGGGCTTTTGGTATCCCAAATTCTTAAATCTGTCTAAGGTAAGGACCTTCCTAGTTAATACTATCTAACCAAAAAATATGACCTTAGGAAAATAAGCTTTATTCCAACATAGTGTTGTAGGGAGGGAGTCCTTTGTGCTTAACTGAAGAAACCTATGGAATTTATTACTCTCCTTCAAGTTGAATTCCCTACCCTTGCTTTCATCCCACATCAATTTTCCTTTTCAAAATTGAAAGTTTTTGATAAGATAAAAAAGTTTTAAGGGATCCTGAAACCCATAAGTTTTACAAAAACAAGGTTGATAATAAGCAAAAGAAGCCCAACCAAAACAGAGGTCCAATAGCTGCAAAAAAGCCCAAAGGCCCAGCCCAAAACAAAGGCCCATAGAAAGGCTAGAAAACAAACAAACAAAAATAGACTACAGAAAGCTTGTTCAAAAGCCAAAAGCCAGGAAGACAAAAAGACAAAAGACTAGTAAACTAGTCTTTAGTTATCTTCTCCATTTCCTACATAGTCTGAGCTACCTCGACTATCTTTTGTTGCTCCTTTGCCATTTGATCCTGGACCTTCTCCATGCCTTGATCCATACTAGTGAACGTACTGATTGTGGCCTTGTCATCATCCAGCCTAGCCTTATCCCTATTCTGTCCTCCCTCCTCCTCCAACAAGCCCCTGTCCTTAAGTTTACCAGTAAGGGATTGGATGTTGTCATTCATTGAACTCAGGAGAGAAATCATCTGACTTGCTAGGTTGTGGTTGTAGCTTTCAATATTTCTAAATCTCCTTTCATTTAAGCTTTCTCTGTTATCCTGGTCCTCCTAGTTGTCATTACCTGTCTTATTCTTAGTACTTTCCATCTGGGATACCCTTTCTCTAACTTCCTCCAGCTCATGGAAGAGCGATTTGATTGATCTAAAGTTTTCAATCATACTACTGTGGGCATTATTCAGAAGGTTCATTCCAGTCTCCCTTGCGTTGTCTAAAATGGCCAGGATAGCTGGGTCTATGAGCTCATTGAGCCTAGGCTGCTCCAGGTTGTCCACCAGGATCTGAGGGTTCATAACTTCCCTAAAAATCTCCATAGTAGTAGTCCTCACATTGAAATTTTTCCAAGCCTTTCTCCTATTTTTGACTTGCACTTCCCCCTCGTTCTCACCAGTGATGACATTCACTTTTTCCTCCGAAGGAGGCTGAGACTAGACAGGGGAGAGGGGAAGAGGAATAGCATCCGTCCTCTGATTTCTAGTCTCCTCAACTCTCACTACCTCCTTCTTCCATTTTTTCCCAGGTTTCTCCCCTTCCAACTCCTCCTCCGACACTTTGTTAGAATCTTTCGTATCCATTTCCTCCTCCTCCTCAGCATAACCCTCTTTTGCTTGAGCTTGGTCGTGATCCCTAGGGCTTTTCCTACTAGGAGTTGTAGCTGTGGACTATTTCTTGTCTTGACCTTTTTTCTTCTTTCCTGAGGAAACATTTTTCTCCTCCGAGCTAATGCTCTCAATGTCATCAGAGTCTAAAGAAAAGATGGAGCTGCCTTTATCAACATCCTCAACTTGAGGAGGGTTATTGCATATAGACTGAGCTTTGAAATGATCATGGATGAGGAGCAATAATCCCTCATTCAAAGTAGGGTTAACAGTGGCTTTCTTCTTGAAACTAGAGATTGCCTTGTTCATAGAAGTGAGAAGGTAAAAGGGAATGGAAATTCTACTCTTATGGCGAAAATGATTTAAAATCACAAAATGGTGAGTTTTGACCCGATCAAACCTAGGGTCCAAGGTTAAATAATCAATGAGGGAATATAAAACATACCTCCAAAACTTTTTTACAGTCTCTGTCACATAGAAAGACTCTTTCTTTACCAGCTTGTTCATCTCTGCAAAATTTTTCACGAACTCCTTGACTGCATTGGATGAAAGTTTCTTGTCCCTATAGAATTTGAAACCCTCCATAGGGATACCAGTGACCTCTACAACCACCTCCTCTATGATTTGGAAAGAAACCCCATTCACCTTGACCTTGCCATTGTTCCATGAGTTCACCATGCTGTTGGTGACCTCAGGGTCAAAACCATGGAGTTTCTTGAAAAATTTTGCAACCCTGCCCTTCTCCAATTTTTTCTAGACTTTGCCCATATTCTTCCACTTCTCCACTTCACCTGTCAGCTCCTTTCTGCTTCATTCTCTAGTCATGACATCCATTTTTTCTTCAACTATTCTCATGAGCCCCAATCTTTGCAAATTTTTTCTAGCCAAGATTTTGGCTCTGTTTCTATTATTGGGTGCGTGATCATTCGCCTCTCTGATACAATAGCAAGTGAAAATGATAACGATCCTCCAAATGTGTCAAAATGATGGAAAAAATCCCTTGAGATTATGAAAACCAAGAAACTTATTATGGCTCATGCCAACATCCAATCTTTCTTTATTAAACATGATAACCATTAGATTGACCATACTTCTATGGATTTTCTCTAGCTCGATTAGTGACTTAGCCTCCATCAAAAAATATTTTTCGGAATGCCAGATCATCTCTTTGTCTGCTCCCACCCCTTTGTTAGCAAACCAGTCAGCAACTGGGTTTGCCTCTCTAAATGCATGAGTGACGTGGACCTTCTCAAATTTTGTAAGGGTGACACGTGTCTCATCAATTATATTTTCAATTGACCACAAGGGGGGGGGAAGATTCCATTAATATTGTTAATTATGGTTTTGGAGTCCCCTTCAAGCCAAAGTTTGGAAATGCCAGCTTCAAAAGCTAGCTTTACCATACTGCATGTGGCTCTGGCTTCAGCCAAATGGTTGGTCTAGGTTCCAAGCAGGAGAGCAAAGGCCGCAATCCCCTCCCCAAAATTGTTTCTTATAATTCCACCACTTCTAAAGGGGCCAGGGTTTCCCTTAGAAGTGCCATCGAAGTTGGCTTTTGACCATCCTTCTGGGGGTAGAATCCATCTGGCATCCTGTATTTTGGGATTCCTATCTTTTTCTTTAACCGTCTTCCTGTCCCCTATATCAACTTCCCCCTCCTTCATCACTTGAAGGTTTTCTTTTATGTTTTTCAAAATCTTCCTTCCCAAAATTATTGCCGGCTCCTCTCTATCCTTGAAAATTCTATTGTTCCTTTCCTTCCAGATGCTCCAGCAGAAGTGAGGCAAAAACCAAGCATAATCATCCTGTCGGCCTGCAATTTTACAAAGGATTTTCCAATGACTGAAAAATTTGATAAGGTTATCCAGCCAACACCAGAGAATCTCCATTTCTTGATTAAGAGAACTCCACACCTCCCTAGCAAAGTCACATTGAATGAAGATATGATTTCTCGACTCATACTGGTTTTTATAGAGCGGGCATCTACTAGGCATAACATGGCCTCTCTTCATGAGATTATCTTGCATTAGGATTTTGTTCTAAAGGGCCAGCCACTAAAATATGTTGATCTTTGGAGTGAGGCCTGTGAGCCAGGCATCCGCCCAAGGGGGTTTCTCCTTTAAACCCCAGAGAGAGTTGTAGCTAGAAGCAACAAAATAACTTCCATTGAGATTATCCCTCTAGACGAGCTCATCCTTATTATTACTAGGGATCAAAGAGTTAAGCATAGTCATTATTGGTTTCAAATCCTCAAAAATGAGGGAAAGGTCTCTCCATTCCTGACCAATCCTATAATTGCTTACTTTAAACCCATATAGCTCCGTGCATTTTTGCACCCATCTCTCAAAAACAAGGTTGTTAGAAAGTGGGCCTTGACATAACCACCTATTAGACCAAAATTGAATATCCTCCCCATTTCCTAGTTTCCAAGAGACCCTCGCCTTAGCCAAGTCCCTAGCCTTCAGGGTACCATTCCAAATAGTCGACCCTTTAGGGATGTCCTCATTAAAAAAAGTAAAATGAAGAGAGGGTCTTCTAAGGTATTTATTTTCTAGAACATCTCTCCATTCACCAGTGTTATTGAAGATTCACCAAATTTGTTTTGCAAGAAGTGCCTTATTGAGATGGGTAAGCTTTCTGATGCCTAGACCACCATACCTCTTGGGGAGGCAGACCTTCTCCCAAGAAACAAGAGGGTACCTTTTCTTTCCTTCAAGTCCAGTCCATAGAAAGTCTCTTTGGATTTTCTCCATTTTCTCTGCAAATTTCACAAGAATTCGAAAAAGGCTCAAAGCATAAATGGGAAGGTTCTAAAGAGTGGATTTGACTAGTAAACATTTCCCAGCCTAGCTGAGAGTGGCACCTTTCCATCCAACCATCTTCTTGTTGAATTTGTCCAGAATACTATTCCAGAAAGAGTCAGGGGGAGAGGAGCCCAAGGGGAGCCCTAGATAGGATGAAGGGAGAGAGCCCACCCCACAAACAAGGATTCTAGAAATTTTCCTTTGCCTGACTTTAGGGGTGTTAACAAAGAAGGTCGAGATTTTGTTCCAGTTAATCAGTTGTCCAGTCCCTCTAGAGTAAGTATCAAGAACCTCTTTCAAAGTCTTAGCTTCTTTCACAGAAGTTTTCCCCCCCATTATAGTGTCATCCACAAATTGTTGGTGAGTGAAGGGGACATTTCTCGAAGAAGGCTTAATCCCTTTAAGACTTCCTTCAGACTTTTTACATTCAATAAGCCTCCCAATGCATTCAGCTAAAATAATGAAGAGGATAGGTGAGAG
Source organism: Cupressus sempervirens (assembly GCA_028749045.1). Taxonomy (NCBI): domain Eukaryota; kingdom Viridiplantae; phylum Streptophyta; class Pinopsida; order Cupressales; family Cupressaceae; genus Cupressus; species Cupressus sempervirens. The sequence goes on from CM053790.1 coordinate 323,984,608, forward strand.
GGGGTCTCCCTGCCTGAGACCTCTAGAAGGTTTAAAGAAATCAGAGGGGGTTCCATTAATCAGAACAACAAGAGAGGAGGTAGACACCAATTGAGAAATGAGTTTACACACTTTATTGTCAAAACTAAATGCCCGAAGGACCTTCCCAAGAAAGGACTAGTCCACATGATCATAGGCTTTTGAAAGATCCAGTTTGAGCAACATACCTTCCCGCTTGGAAGCTTCTAAAGAATGAATAACCTCATGAACCATCGACACCGAGTCTAAGATTTTTCTCCCAGGAACAAAGCTAGATTATTGTTGTGATATGATTAGATGCAAGATTTTAAGCATTGTGGAAGTGAGAACTTTAGAGATGATCTTGTAGAAAGAGTTGCACGAACTGATAGGCCTGAACTTGTCGAAAGAGTTAGCCATGGGGATTTAGGGATGAGAACCAAGAAGGTAGAATTTATCTCCTTAAGAATACTTCTAGCTCCGAAGAACTCCTAAACTACCTTAACCACATCCCCCATGACCATCGGCCAGTACATTTGGAAGAAGAAGGTGGGAAACCCGTCTGTACTAGGTGATTTGTCACCAGGTAGGGAGATAAGGGCCTCTCTAACTTCCAAAGCATTAGGAATAGCATAGAGAAGTTTATTTTGGTGGGGTTAAATAATATGAGGAATACAAGAGATGATATCCTCTTGGTCCACCTTTGAAAGTAGGGGGTCCTCAGAGAGAAGAGAAGAGAAGAAGGAGACCTCTTCAGTCGAGATATCTGGATCTACAGACAACAACACCTGCCCCTTCCTGATTTCAGAGATCCTATTGTTAGCCCTATGTTTTAGGGTGGAGAGATGAAATAACTTCTTGTTCTGATCTCCATCCTTAAGCCATGTGATTCAAGATTTTTTCCTCTAGAACTTTTCCTCCCTGTTGATGATGTTATGAAGATCTGACAGGATCAACAACTCAGCCTCCCTGTTACTCTCATTATATCCTTCCTTTTGTATACTATCTTGGATAATAGATAGATTGTCTGACAACTCCTCCTTGTCATGGAAAATATGGCCAAAATTAGACTTGTTCTAAATTTTTACCATCCTCTTCACATTGCTAAGCTTTCTAGTGACTCTGAACATGGCTAAGCCATCAACACCAATCCCCCACCATATTTTGACATTATCCAATAGGTCGGGATTAGTAGTCCACATTTTCTCAAACCTAAAAGGGAAATTTCTCCTGGGCTCAAGAGGGGACACTGAAAGAGAAATGGGGGAGTGGTCAGAACCAACTCTAGGAAGCGAAGATAATCTACAGCTAAAAGAGTGCAACCAATCCAGGGAGATTAAAGCTTTGTCCAATCTAACCTGAATGCAGTCCTGACCAGCTCTCTTGTTAGACCAAGTAAAGGTACCCCCCGAGAGCTCCAAATCCATTAGGACTAGGTCATTGATGAAATTGGAAAGATTCTTCTTACTTTCCCAATTTGAGGGCAATCCTCCCATCTTCTCCTTGTCCTCTAGCAGAGAGTTGAAGTCTCCCAAGATTATGCCTTTCTTAATGTCACTAGCTTGCACCAACTTTCCAACTTTGACCCAGTAATTTGTTCTATCTCTCTTGTTGTTGGGAGCATAAATGTTCACTAAAAACTAGCAATCATTAGTTTGAAAATATTGAGCTCTACAGAAGAGGATGTTATCCTCATCATAGTTAGGCACAATATTGAAATGTCTATTATTGAATAATAGCAGCAGCCCTCCAGATGCTCCTTCTGAGTTTGAGGCAATTCCATTCATGTTGCTATTGAATCTAATATTTTCCAGATTTTCTTTCTTCATTTTCATTTCCTGAATAAGAAATATATCAAGCCTTTGATCCCTTATCATATTCCTTACAACTTCTTGCTTGTGGATTCCATTGAGTCCACAAATATTCCATGAGAGGATCTTCATGCTTTAATTTATGAGTAGGCTTCCTAGATGGTGCATTGCGTTCCATCCATGATGTTTCTTCTTGCTTCCTCCTTCCTGATTTCATTCTTGTTTTTCCTTCCCACCAAGTTGGTTTTATGACCAAGATCTGCCTTGGCCTTGCTTCTAGTTGAAGCAGGAGAGGTAGGAGAGGGGTCCCAACTATTCTTCTTCTTTCTTCTTTTGACTTCTGTCTAAGGTGGCTCTTCTTCTTCTTTACATAAATCAAACAAAGCATCTAGCCTGGCTAGTTGTTTCGATGTTGAAGCAGACAACCATTCTAAGATTCTATTCACTATTATAGGGGATTCCCTACTAACCAGGTTTGTGGAGTTTTGAGACATTGGTTCCCCTTCCTTTTGTTCCTCCATAGAGTCCAGGACAGAGGAAAGGTTTGGATCAACCTCCTCAGAACTCTCAGGGATTTGAGACTCCATAATACTTGCCTCTTCGAGATTATCCTTGGTTTCCTTCATTTGGGAAGGGTTGGTTTTGTCCTTAGTTGTCTCTTTCCCTTCTCCTTCCAGTGCTTCCACTACAACCTGGAGGTCCCGGGGTTCAATTTGGAGATCAGGAACAAAATCATTAGCTTTTCCTTCAGCCTCTCCATTTTTCTTGACTTGCATTTCTTTCTTCTCCCAAATCTTTTTGGGAACATGAGCAGATTTCTTCCCACCTTGAGGGTGGGCCTTTCCCCCCATTCCCTTTCCTTTGAATAGTGGGTAGAATCCAGCCTTGTGGTCTGCCTTCTTACAATGGAAGCACGCAAAAGGCACACTTTCATAGTCAATCTTTTGGATTCTGCTTCACAATTGAGATTGAAATTCTATAACTTGAGGCATATCCTGTCCTTTGGTCACTCCTACACATATCCTTGCATAGGTAAGTCTCTTCTTAGCTGCCGTTATAGGATCAATGGAAAGAAGCTCTCCAAAAGACCTGGCAATGCCATTAAAGACGTCCTCATGCTAGTATTCCATGGGCAATTTTGGGAGTCTAATCCAAACTGGAGCCTGGGATAGGAAATCATTATTCAAGTCTAGATTGGAAGACCATTTCTACAAGATTAAAGTAGATCTCACTAGAGACTAGTTCCCTACGCACAGGATTCTGGAAAAGTCTTCTGAGAAAGAAAACTCAAAAGTCATGAAACCTTTAGCCATTGCTGTCACCTCTACATGCCCCTTTAAATCCCATTTGTTTCTGGTAAAAATCCTCACAACATCAATGTTGGTCCTTGGCCCTATATATTTCCCCACTAGAGTATTCGCCATATTGAGGATATTGTGGTCTATAATTTCTCGAGGAACTTCCAAAGCAAAGATACCCTTCTCCTTGTTTGATTTATCAATGACTTTTGGGAATGTCGACTTACCTGATGGTTTGACTCCAAATAGGTTTGACCAGTGCCCCCATGCCCTAGGTGGCCCACCACCTAAGTGAAGGGGAGGAATCTTCTCACCTGGGTGAGGCAACAAATTTTGTGGGTCCCCATCCTTTGAGGCGTCTGCATCATTCACCTCTAATTCCTGCCCTGCACCTACAGATTACCCCCCAATGCCCATGTTCTCCTGATTCCCGCCTAGCTATTGGTTCAAAATCCCATTCTCGCCTAGCTGCTGATTCAAATTCCCATTCCCACTTGCTCCACACACTCCACTCCCCATTCCATGCTCAAAATTGAAAGTTACTTTCCTCTTTACTAAGGTCATTTTTAGATCTTCCATTTCCTTAGGAGGAAGGTTCATGTAATTAAAATCATTCCATTTCCAACCTTTTCCTCAATCTTAAAAGGTCACATATAACTCTTTTCCCCCATCTATCTTCTAGTGTCAACATTAGTTGGGCTAGTTTACCATCCTTATCCAAAGCACCATATCCTCTCCAAGAGTCTTGTCAGAAGAGAGATTCTTCCTCCATCCCTATGTTCCATATTAAATTACCATAGATGGAGGATCTACAATCCATCGTGGAGTTTTGAATTTTTGATCCTCTAGGTAATGATTTCTACCTGAATATGTTGATCAGATTAGTATTTATCATTTTTTTAAAGGATCTTTGGTCACTTGAGGTGTGAATTCTTGAACATTATCCATACTAATTTATCTCCTAAAGCTTTACCTTGGATTTTTATGTCCATGATCCCTATGCCTCCCTCATCTTTTGTTCTACATGCCTTGTCCCAAGCTAACTGGGAATCTTTTTATTTTCCCTTGTTCCCTACCAAAAGAATGTCCTAATGAGTCTATTTAATATGTCCTTATTTTTTCCAAGGAGGTCAATAAAATATAATTGATAATAGGCTATGTTGAAAGGATAGATTGTATCATCATTTCTCTACTTGTAGAAGAGAGACATTTTCCTTACCAAGAATCCATTTTTTCTTTTGATATTTTATGTTATTTGGTCCCATAATTTAATTGAATGTGTCTCTTTGTCTAAAGGATGACTAGGATATTTACAAGGTAAAACTCCTCTTTTGAAATTCAAAATTTGGCAAATTTTATACTATAGATTAGGATGGGTATTAAATAAGATGATTTTTGACTTCTTAGGGTTAATCTCTTTGCCTGATGCACTAGTGTATTGGCTTCATATTTTTTTATGTTATTTTTCCTCCTCTATGGCAATTTTTTTGTAAGGCACAATGTCATCAAGAAATTATTGATGGGATTTTGGATCTAGGTCTCTAGTGAGCCTTATTCCTTTAATAGTATTCTCATACCTAGAATTGTTTATTTATATTCCTAATGATTCTACTATTAATATGAAAAGAAAAGGGGATATAAAATCCCTAGTGTAGGGGCACCTAGGTAGGGCTCATAGAAGACCTAGGGCTCCTAAGTTGTTATAGTGGTGCTATCCACACCACTAGGACAATAAAATGACTAGGTAGGTCCTAAGTTGAGGTGTGTTAGAATAGGAAGCTCTAATAAGCCTTGGTTTCCCTTAGTTACAAGTATCCCCTTATTAGGTCAAAGATAATATTTTTATGGTTTTAATGAAAATTTGACCAAGCAAGGAACTTGATGTCCTTTTTCTATATTTTTTAACCTTAGATAGCCTTGTGTTAAAGTTTTGTTAGCTTAGAATCAAGTTTGCATGACAAATTCAAAAAGATGCAAAAATTGCTAAAAAGTTGTTAATGTTGTCATTGACAACATTGGCAACATTTTCTTGCATAGGAACAACTTCACATTTTGGGTTTCATAAATTTCTAAAATCATTGGTATTAGACTTTAGTCAACTATTTAAGGTCATACTCAACTTGTAGATGGGGTTGGCTTATTTGAAAAGGTGTGTGTATGGACTAAAATAGAGCAATAACAATGACAGTTCTTGTTTTTAAAGTTTTTTGGCTCTTTAATGGATTAAATGAAGTATAGTGATCAATAGAAGTGTTATAGGAATTCATTCTAAGGTTATTTATAGTATTAGTTTGGAGTTTTGTGGGTTTCTAATTAGGTTATTAAATTATTTCGTTTCTTGTTAGTTTGTTATCCTAAACCAAACAACTAGTTAAGATGGAGTCATATATCCTCTTCCCACCATGAAATTTGCATGGGCTGTTGGCATTAGGGATATGACTACATGTACATATTATATAGTGAAGGAGGGGCCCTATAAATCAAGAGAGTCATTTTTAAGGTGATTCCCTATACGAGCCATAATTGAATGGCTAGGGTTCACACTAAGTTGCATAGGTATTAGTAGGGATTGAAGGCATAGATAGCTTTAATAAAATCTTGGAGTAAGGTAAAGGAATGGACATAGAAGTCCAAAACTTAATGGAAAGGTTTGATGAAATATTTTAGGACGAGAAATTGAAGTTTTTGCTAGATAGGCTTGAAAATTCTTAAACTCTTATTTTTAGGCACATTTGTAGGTCGTACTATACAAATAGTTTTGGGGCCATAAACCTAGAAAATATTTTAGGTCTTTGAAAAGGGTGTATGGATAAGTCATTATTTTCTCTCATTTTTAAGGACTTTTTCAAGTTATTCAAGTCTTTCATCGATAGTAGGGCTAATTGCTTGTAGCCCTATTTGGTTATTTAGAAGCCATCTATGATGATTTTGTGAACTTGATTAGGGCTAAAAATTCAAAAGTGGTTGTAGGAATTGGAAGGGATCCAAATGACCTCCCAAAGTTCTATGTCTATGCAGGATGTGGAATTGGTGAAGAGGAAGCATTGAGGATAGTGCAAGCCTAGGTAGCAATGAATGGAGTTGTAGTTATTTCCTATTGATGTCTACTAGTTAAAGGAAGTAGAATCTCATAGTTAAGATCCTAAGGATCAAAGGGTCATGTGTAACCCTATTAGGTAAAGAAAGACCTAAGGAGGCCCTAGAGTGAGTTTGGGATAGGAGAAAGATTGGTGTTACTTCAAAGTAGTATTAGAGAAAGTTAAAGATTTGGGAACCTAGTATATGTGTACAACTCCCGAGGAATCAGTAGGTGAGTCAAGCATGGTGACAAATGACAATCTAGCCAAAGAGGTTGATGAGAAAAAGGAGAAGAATAGAATCCTTGAAGAATACTTAGAAGAGGTGAAGATAAATTTGGAAGTAGTTTTCAATGTAGCCAATAAAAAGGAAGAAGAGAGCAATGATAAGGGTAAGGAGGTAGCAGAGGAAGATGTTGTCCCTAAACTAGACCTTGTCTTGAATGAAGATCCTTTCTTGAAGACCAAAAAATCCATAGGAGGGAAGGCCTTAGAATGTGTTCCACTATTTAGTGGGAAGATGGAAATTGATTTAGTAATGGACCAGATAGATGGAATGGAGAATAACTTAGAATGTAAAGGAGTGATAGAAGCTAAAAGTAGCTAAGTCAAGACTCAAAGGGTTAGCATTAACATGGTGATAGTATGTTCAAGATTAGAGGATTAGGATGGGTAAGAAATCAATAGCCAATTGGAATGCAATGGTAACTAATATGAAGTAGAATTTCCTACCAGAGGACTATTAGATTCAACTTCACAAAAGAAGAAAAGGGATAAAATAGAAAGACATGGATTTGGCCCCTTATACAAAGGAATTTTAGAGGTTATGTCTTAGGTCCAAGAAGCAAGAAGAGGAGCTAATAAAGGTGGCTATGTATTTGGGTGGTCTAAAATGGAATATTCAAGAGGAGTTAAGTTTGTAGATACCTAATACTATTCAAAGGTGCCATCAACTAACCGTAAAGGTGCAAGAGAAGAATAGAAAGAAGGGGACTCTATTTTCAAGAATAGAGGCAAGGGAAGAAATTAGAGGGGAAAAATAGGAGGATATCAAGGTAGAGGTAGTGAGAAAAGGAACCAACGTGCAACCAAACTCACTGAGAAAAGCACTGAAAGCACTCCTAGAGGAGGCTATAGTATAGGAAGGGGTAGCCAAGGAGGCTCTATCAGAGGTAGAGATTTAGGAAGAAGTAATTCATATTTTTCTAGCATGAAGTGCTATAACTATGGTCAACTAAGACATCCATCATATAGGTGCCCTAAAAAGCATTCTTCTTCAAACCATGACAAGAGAGTGGCATATGCTCAAGAGGATAACTCTAGTGGAATGGAACCTCAAGTGGATCACATATAATCAGAGAAAGGTGAGAACCTCATGTTTAGGAGGGTATTAATCAAGAAAATAGCTCAAGATGAACCTAAGCATAGGGGAGCTTTGTTTAAGATTGGATACAATATTCTTGGGAAGGTCTTCAAGGTAATAGTGGACTCTAGCTCTACTAAAAGTATAATATTAGAAGAAGTAGTTAACAAGCTCAAACTGACCAAGATACCCCATGTGAATCCCTATATGGTAACTTGGCTCAACAAGGGTCAAAGAATCTTAGTGAATGAATAGACTAGGTTGAGTTCTCCATAGAAGGGTATAAGAATAGATTTTTGCCCATTGATGCTTGCCATCTACTATTGGGTAGTGTAGGACCTAGAAAATGGGCTAATGTCCAACATACTATAAGCAAATCAAAAACTCAATAATCATATGCTAACACCCTCTAGTCTACCATGAAAGCCAAATGAATCAAAAAAAGAAAGAAAATATAAAACTCCCTCTTTCATTTGTAGCTCTCATGTCCTTCTTTCTTCTTTATGTGATGTAGCTCCAAAATTGCCTATAATGCACACAATATTGAAGAAAAAGTCTATGATAATGATGGTTCTATGAGAATACTTGAAGTTTTGATTTTAATGTGAGAGAAAGAGTGAAAAAATGAGAAAACTAGGGACCTGAAAAGACTTAAGAATTAGGGACCCAAGAATCGGAAGTGAGAGAAAGAATGCTCATTTTATAATCAACAAGGAGGATGAGAGAATTGCAATTGTCACCTTGGATATACAATGTGACAAGTGATTTCTTTGAGAATCCATGACACATATGACACAAGATGCCAAGTGTAGGATTCTATGATGCTTGGAAGTCAAACTTTTCTAACGATGGAAGAGAATCTATGATGCATCATATGACACCTCAAACCCACTTAAAGCCAAGAATCTATGACAAAGGTAGTCAAATATGGACATGTGTAAGAGAATAATAATTTTGGATTATGATATATCTTAGCCAAGTGTCAAAGGAGAATCCATGAGGTGTCACACCCGTGTGTCATGATGATGTCAATATTTTATGGAATATTAGAATTATAAATCCTTTATTCCACAAAATAGAAATTAGTGAAATGGAATATTCAAAATTTCCATGGTTTTTGAATAATGAACCAATTAATTAATAAAGTTAATTAATTAAGAAGGTTAGTTAGGAAGAATAATTAGTAAAATGACATCAGATTAAATTATGGGTTATAGAGAAAATTAGTAGATGATTGGCCAGTTTGATTAAATAAGTGTGATAGTATCTTTGATGAAAATGTAATGATGATATGGATTGAATAGGATGATGATAGGTAGACCAAATCCATGGTCAAATTTATTGATTGATCAAAATTGATAACATGCCAAGGACACATGACATGAATTAAAGATACATAACATTTAATCGATATCATAAATGCTACAGGATCGAGATTGATTGATATGGTTGATCATAATAATATCAACAAATGTAGTCAATATTATAAAAATGGTTGATAATACCATGATCTAACATTGAAAGCCCCAACAATGTCAAAGATTAGATGATGTGAATGATAGTTTGACCTAGCACTGAGAGCCATGACAGTACCAAGGTTAGATTGATAAGATTTGATAGATTGATAGGCTTCCAAGGCACTGAAAGCCATAACAATGGCTAGGATCAGACAAATGATGATTGATTTGGGATGCTTGATATGTTTTGGGTTGATTAAGACTGATTTTGAGTTGATTTGAAATGGTTTTGAGTTGATTTGATATGATTCCAAGTTGATTTGAAGTGGTTGTGAGTTGATTTGAAATGGTTTATGATGATGTTGAAATGGTACCAAAATGATATGAAATTGATGTGAAAGAGGATATGAATGATGATATACACTATTGCGATTCAATCAAGTTGGCCAAAATATTAGAGTTAGTGGAATGAGAAAATGGGATGAAGTAGTATGGAATGTGATGTCAATTTTGGGGTCTAAGAGTATTTTCAATAGTTAGCACTCAAGATACTAACCAAATAATAAAAATGATAGCTCAATTTTTTCACAATGAAGATAAAAATCCAATGCAACTAACTGTTCAAAAATTAGAGTTGAAACACAAAAGTTATGGTCTTTGGAGGGCAACATAGGGTCTCCAAGAGCAGTTCTAGGCATCCTACTACCCCAAGTGTACCCAAAACACACCCAAGTGTACCCACTACACACTTGGCAAGCCCAAGTGCACCATGATAGTACCAAGTGTATCCATGGTGCACTTGGGAAGTCCAAGTGTGCTTAGAAAGTGTAGATTGTGCCCTAGAAGGCTCCGAGGGCCAAAAGTAACCTGATTGGACTTAGAATGACTTGGAACTTTGTGTAAGTGCCCAAAATGGTAGGAAGAGGTTAGAACATGAGTGAACTCAGTCAAACATGGTCACATTTAGTCAAAATTGGTCAAAAAAAGGTTAGACTAAGGCTGGACTAGGAGGAAAGCCATAGAAGGTTGACAAACACTATAGGATGATGTAGGAATGTAGGAATGCAAGATGAAGATGATTTGGTGTATTAGAACACATGATAATTGTGATGAATGAAGGTATGAATGAAAGAAGACTGAAGAGATGAGGTGAGGATCAGCTAGAATGAGGTGAAGGTTGTTGCTTTCAAAGAATGCACTATATGTCAAATGGAGCTTCGTTTTGATGAAATTGTAGATGTGAACCATTTTTTAGCGTCTCCATTTTCCCCCTCTTTGATACAATGTGATTTAGAGCATTGTGTCAAAGAACAATGATGAGAAGGCCATAACAATATGCCCCAGTAGGAATAATATATATGGGTGCCCCCTCAAGAAATTGACTGAGACATGTATATGGTAGGTCAATTTTTTGACAATGAGATGCAAGGTAGCAGATAAAGAAGACACGAGAAATGGAGGAGATGAGATGAGGAATTGTTAGTATGATGGGAAGGCTTTTGCTTTTGTAAAGTGCACTATATGGAAAATGGAAAAAATTGACCTTATGCTTCCCAAGGCATATATACATGCCCCAGACTCTTAAAGGTACATTGTAATAGATAGAAAATAAAAGATGACCATGAACCATCTTGTCCACTCTCATAGATTAGTTTATATCATCGAGTAGCATAGGAACATGATCAAAGAAAAACAAAGGAAAAATAAATCACTCACTAAACAACATGAGCCAACAACTATTCTTGTCCATTATTACTTTCTTTTTAGTGTTTTAGGTCTGTAGATAATGTTTGACAAGTTGTTCATGTGATAGTTTTATTTGTTGATTTAGTTGATAGGTTCATAGTGACATGTTGGATTGACTATTGCTTCATGTTGCTCAGATAGTGTGATTGTCTTGAAGTGCAGTGCTTTGAGTTTCAGTTTGCAAAATGCAAGTGTTTAAGAAAAAGAGATATTTATCCACATTGGCTATTTACAAGGTTTATTACAAGTTTTTGGTGGGTTTTGTAATTTTTAGGGTTTTTGATGTAGGAGCATCCAGAGGTATAAGGTCAATCCTGTGTCACCCCAAAAAAATGTACTTAGACTTAGTTTTTGTTTCATGTGTTTTCATTTTTGGATGCCCATTTGGGTCAAATAAAGGTTCCAACTCTCACAGTTCCACTATCAATGTTCTAGGATAGAGTATTTGAACACCTTGGGATAAATGTAAATGCAAAAAAAAAGGACTATGTAATTGGGCCATCATTTTGGTGAATTAGAAGGCGTAAATTGGCTAGATGAATGTAATTGTAATTTAGAGTATTCTAGAAAAAAGAATCAGGTCAAAAGGCCCCACGGTTTGAAAGTTATTGTAGTTTTTTGAGTTTTGGAGACCTCCTAAGAGTTCTTGAAAGTCAAGTTAGGGACATTAAATGACCTCAAAAAGGGCCAAAAAATGGAATCAAGCAAAGCTGGTCCATAGGGCTATAAAGTGCTTCAAGAGCTTTTCAAAAATGTAAATGGTTCGTCAATCGGAGCTACGATTCAAAAGTTATGCCTCTCAGAAGTTTGGTTACTATTTTTGGATTCTTCTAGTTTTGCGTCGACTTCCAATGCTAGTTGGCATCCACCGACCAAATAGAAGGCTCCAGAAGCTGCGTAAAAGGCAGTTCGGGGTGGAGTTTGAGAGGAGGTACTAAAAGGAGAAATTATCTCTAGATTTATGCTATTATAAGCCCTTAGGGCATGTTATGAAGTCTATTTTCTCTGTACTGAATGTACTAGCTTATTTACAAAGTTAATAAAATTTCCCTTTCCTGCTGTGTCCATTCTGTGCTTGGGTTGTGTTCCCATCAAGTGGTATCAGAGCTGGTTTTCCTGAGTGTGTAGACAGAGCGTCGACTATGAGGCAGTTTGCACTAGGACTGTGTGGTTGTGGGTTTGAGTTAAGAAGATGCCTCCACAAAGAGAATGTGGTGGAAGGGCCGGAGCTATTAATCTTGAGGAGGTTAGAGCCCTCCAAAGGTAGGTACAAGCATTGCAGGAGGAGCTCCATAGAGGAACAAATGTTGCCGTAGGTGACGATAGTGAGGATGACAATGAAGAAGAAGAAATTGGACCAGAAGGGGAATTTGATGGGAAAGTTTTGAATCAGGCAGAGGAAAGGCTTTTTAGGGCCATTACTAAGTTTGGGAAAAGACCTACAATTGATGTGGGTGTATTTTTAAGAAATTTAAAACCTAATGAGTTGATCGATTGGATCAATGAACTGGAAGAATACTTTGAGTATGAGGATATTAGGGACCCAGAGAGGGTTAAGTTTGCAAAGGCCAAACTGAAAGGCTATGCCAAAATCTGGTGGTAAGAGGTTCAATTGGAAAGAAATAGAAGAGGAAAGGAGAAGATCACAAGGTGGGATCGCATGGTGGACAAATTGAAGAAGCAGTTCATTCCTGTGGACTATGAGCTTGATTTGTTTAAGAAGATGCATGGGCTAAAGCAAGCCAGAAGATTAGTCCAAGAATACACAGAGGAGTTTTATCGACTCTTGATTAGAGCAGGGCATGCAGAAGCAAATAAGGAGAAGGTTGCTCGTTATATCAGTGGGTTGCGACCTAGCATCCAAAAGGAATTAAGTCTGGTAAGAATGACCAGCGTTGAAGAGGCATACCAATTTTCCCTATGAGTTGAAGAGAAGATAAATAAGAGGTTTGAAGGGAGACAAAGAGGGCGTGGTCAAGGAGGAAGGGGTAGTGGTAGGTCATCTGGAGGCTGCAATGAAACCCAAAAGAAAAATGAAGATGTGGGTAGTAGCAGGAACCAGAGGAATGAGGGTTTCAACCACTCCCATGATCAAGACTTTGGGAATTAGAGAGGAAGAGGTAGAGGACATGGACAAGGAAGAGGAGGCTTTTGTGGTATCTATTTCCATTGTAATGAAGAAGGTCATCATGCCTTTGAATGCCCTCAACAACAAGGAAGGGCAGATAGGAGAGTTGAGGGTCAAGCTAGGGTTGCTCATGTGGATGAGGATGCACAATCATCATATTCAAAAGGTGCAAAAAGAGGAGAGACTTTAGTAAATGAAAGGGTCTTACTAAGAGGTGAGATTGAACTAGGACAAAGGAGGAGTTTATTTCATACCAGGTGCAAATGTGAGGAAAAATGTTGTGATGTGATCATTGATGGCAGTAGCACTAATAACTTGGTATCAGAGGAGATGGTCTCTAAGCTAAAGCTCAAGAGGAAGAAACATCCCCAGCCCTATTGGATTTCTTGGGTGAAAGATGATCATAAGGTCCTGGTAAGTGAACAATGTTTAGTGAAATTCAAAATTGGGAGTTACCATGATGAAGTTCTCTGGGATGTTATTCCAATGGATGTTTTCCATCTATTGTTGGGTAGACCATGGCAGTTTGATAGACATGTAGTACATGATGGACATGCAAACACATACTCTCTAACAAAGGAAGGAGTTCACCACAAGCTGAAGCCCATGAAAAAGGAAGGCGAAAAGGTATGTAGCAGTGCTAGGATTTGTCTTGTTGATGGAAGGAAGTTTTTAGATGGCATGAAACATCAGCGTATGTGCTATGCTTTGATTCCTAGGAAAGATAAAGAAGGTAGTAGTGAAATACCACTTGAAGTTTCAAATTTACTAGGAGATTTTGGAGATATTATCTCTGATAATGTTCTAGAAGGATTGCCACTAGTAAAGAAAATCAGTCATCAGATAGATCTAATTTTAGGAGCTAGTTTGCCTAACAAGCCTGCTCACAGGATGACTCCTACTGAACTAGAGGAGCTAAATAGATAGGTTCAGGAGCTATTGAGGAATGGCTTGATTCGAGAGAGCCTGAGTCCATGTGCAATACCTACAGTACTAGCACCAAAGAAGGATGGAGAATGGAGGATGTGTACAAACTCTCAAGCTATAAATAGGATAACCATCAAGTATCAGTTTCCTTTGCCAAGAATGGATGATCTTATGGACTACTTGAGTGGAGCTCAGTACTTCACAAAGATAGACCTCAAGAGTGGTTATCACCAGATACGGATTTGAGAAGGAGATGAGTGGAAAATAGCCTTCAAGAATAAGGAGGGTCTTTATGAGTGGTTAGTCATGCCCTTTGGATTGACAAATGCCCCAAGCACCTTCATGCGGCTTATGAAAGAGGTACTTAAGAAGTTCTTGGGAAAATTTGTTATTGTCTATTTGGATGATATTTTAATTCTCAGAAACACTTTGGAAGAACATTTATTGCATATTCATAGTGTCCTTGAAAGGTTAAGGGAAGAGAAACTATTAATTAATTTGAAGAAGTGTATCTTTGCAAAAACGGAGTTAGTCTTTTTGGGGTTTGTTATATCACTTGAAGGTCTCAAAATGGATCTAGAGAAGGTAAAATCCATCTTGGAATGGCCTACTCCAAGGTCTGCTACTGAGGTAAGATCATTTCATGGTCTGGTTAGTTTTTACAGGAAGTTCATAAAGAATTTCAGTGGCATATGTGCACCCCTGACTGACACAATAAGAGGGGATAGAAAAGAGTTCAAATGGACTGTGGCAGCTACGAGAAGTTTTGAATTGCTAAAGAAGAAGGTGATAGAACAACCTGTGTTGGCACTTCTAGATTTTAGAAAGGTGTTCCAGGTGGATTGTGATGCTAGTGGAAGCACTATTGGGGCTATATTAAGCCAAGAAGGTAAGCCTATTGCATATTTTAGTGAAAAATTGAATGATGCAAAGAAGAAGTATTCTGTTTATGATCAAGAGTTCTATTCAATAGTTCAAGCCTTAAAGAAATGGAGGCATTATTTATTGCCAAAGTAATTTGTTTTGTATACTGATCACTAGGCATTACAATACCTAAATAGCCAAGGTAAATTGAATCAAAGGCATATGAAGTGGGTAGAGTTCTTATGGAGCTATAAATTTGTGTTGAAGCATAGAAGTGGAAAATCTAACAGGGTTGCAAATGCACTAAGTAGAGACAGTTGTTGCTTACCGTAATGCAGGTTGAAGTTGTTGGGTTTGATGAACTCAAGAATCTATACCCTGATGATCCGGATTTTGCTGAAGCATGGAAAGCTTGTAAAGAGTCTGTTGCTGTAGACAGAACTAAGTGGTTAGACTATCTAATTCAGGATGGTATGTTATTCAAGGGCAGTCAATTATGCATTCCAAGGAGTTCCATGAGGGAAAATATGATTAAGGAGAAACACAGTGGAGGGATGGCAGGACATTTTGGTTGAGATAAAACCATTTCCATTCTTAGAGAACATTATTTTTGGCCTCAGATTTCACAAGATGTGAAGAAATTTGTACAGAGTTGCCAGGTTTGTCAAGTTGCCAAGGGATTTAGCCACAATACTGGACTACATCAACCATTGCTTGTTCCATCAAATCCATGGGAGGACATAAGTATGGATTTTGTTCTTGGATTATCGAGGACACAAAGGGGTAATGACTCAGTATTTTTGGTGGTTGATAGGTTCTCCAAAATGGCACATTTCATTCCATGCCACAAAACTCATGATGTTGTCCATATTGTAGACTTGTTTTTCAGAGAGGTGGTAAGACTACATGGTCTTCCAAGGAGTATAGTTTCTGACAGAGACACTAAATTTGTGGGGTATTTCTGGAGAACATTATGGAAAAAGTTGAGAACAGACTTGAAATTCAGTTCCACACATGACCCACAGACTGCCAATCAGACGAAAGTGGTAAATAGAAGTTTGGACAATTTGCTAAGATGTTTAGTTAGGGATAAGCCCAAGGGGTGGGATTTGATTCTACCACAAGCCAAGTTTTCTTACAATAACTCTATAAATAGGAGTACTAGTAGATCACCATTCCAAATTGTATATGGAAGTAGCCCAAGGACTGCACCAGAATTGAGGAAGATAGAGCAAGGGGAGAGGACAAGTGTTGAAGCTAAAAAATTTGTTGAACATATCAAGTGTCTACATGAGGAGGTTCAAGAACACATTACCAAGATGAATTAAGATTATAAAGCTAGGGCTGATCAAAGGAGAAGACATAAAGAATTCCAAGTAGGGGATCTAGTCATGGTGCACTTATGAAAAGAAAGATTTCCAGTCGGGACTTACAACAAGCTAAAAATGAGGAAATTTGGCCCTTGCAAAATTCTGAAGAAACATGACTCAGGAAATGCATATGAGGTGGAGCTGCCAGATGGTATTCACATTTCTCCTATTTTCAACATTGTAGACTTAACAGAGTATCATGATGATGGTGTAGATGAGGAGCTAGTGTTAGAGACATGTCCAATTCCTACTTCTAAGAAGGAGGAGATAGAAGACATTGTAGATCATCGTGTGGGTAGGAGTACCAGAAATAGGTAGTATGAAGAGTATTTGGTCAAGTGGAAAGGATGGCTGATAGAGGACTCAACTTGGATTTCAGCAGCTGAGGTTTCCCATTTGGGATTTCCTCTACCATTCATAAAGTGATAGGGTCACTTTTCAATCTACTCTGGGTGTCTAATGCAGGAGCATCCAGAGGTATAAGGGCAATCCTGTGTCACCCAAAAAAAATATACTTAGACTTAGTTTCTATTTTATATGTTTTCATTTTTGGATACCCATTTGGGTCAAATAAAGGTTCTGACTCTCACAGTTCCACTATCAGTGTTCTAGGATAGAGTATTTGAACACCTTGAGATACATGTAAATGCTAAAAAAATAGGAGTATGTAATTGGGCCATCATTTTGGTGAACTAGAAGGTGTAAATTGGCCAGATGAATGTAATTGTAATTTAGAGCATTCCAAAAAAAAGAATCAGGTCAAAAGGCCCCACGATTTGAAAGTTATTGGAATTTTTTGAGTTTTGGAGACCTCCTAAGAGTGCTTGAAAGTTAGGTTAGGGGCATTAAATGACCTCAAAAAGGGCCAAAAAATGGGGGATGAGTGAATTTGGTCCATATGGCTATAGAGTGCTTCGAGAGATTTTCAAAAATGTAAACAGTTTGTCAATCGGAGCTATGGTTCAAAAGTTATGCCTCCCGAAAGTTCGGTTACCGTTTTTGGATTCTTCTAGTTTTGTGTCTACTTCCAATGCAGCTTCTGGAGCCTTCTATTTGGTCGGTGGATGCCAACTAGCACTTTCTAGAATGTATTCCTAGTCCTTAACCCTCTGGGGTCTATTTAAGGGCATTTTTGGCATTGTAAAAGGCAGTTCGGAGTGGAGTTTGAGAGGAGGTACTAAAAGGAGAAATTATCTCCAGATTTATGCTATTGTAAGCCCTTAGGGCATGTTATGAAGTCTATTTTCTCTGTACTGAATGTACTAGCTTATTTACAAAGTTAATAAAATTTCCCTTTCCTATTGTGTCCATTTTGTGCTTGGGTTGTGTCCCCATCAGTTTTTGAGGATATTTGATGTTTTTGTGTGACTAGTTTCTTCAGGACATTTTACAATTTTTAGGGTTTATTTTAGGATATTTTTTGATTTTTAGTGCTTTTTTTAGGATATTATATGATTTTTAGTACTTTTTAAAGGATCATATTCAAATGTTTAGGATTTTTTTAGGATCGTATTTGAGTTTTTAGGATTTTTTAAGGATCGTATAAGCATATACAAATGTTAGCTCCAATCTGTTATGCAATAAGTCCAATGGATAAAAAATGCTTAGGGATATGCCCCCAGTTCAAGTTCCAACTCATGCAATGTGTAGGTAATATGCCCCCAAACAAGACAGAAACTATGTACAAAGGCCAATGACAGAGTGTGTACAGACTGGTGATGCATTAGGTAAGATAACAATGGACATTAACTAGCTCATGAGCCATGGTAAGGGACTAGGGATGTCTCATAATATGAAAGATATGATCAGGGAATGACAAAGGGGGAAAAAATAGATGGAATCCTGATAGATGGAGGAGCAACAACTGATTACACATGGTACCTATTTTCCAGGTTTTCACCATGGTACTTGCTTGAAGTGCCTATTTTCTAGATTTTCACTTGTGGACAAAATTTTTCTCTTGACTCAAATTTTCGTGCCAAGATGCCTATTTGCCAGGTTTTCATCAAGATATCCATTTTTTCATGACTTTTTGTTATTTTTTTGATTTTTTTTCAGGACTTTTAGATGGAATCAAAAACATTGCTGACAAATGCTGAGAAGAAATCTTTTGTTGGTGATGCTAGCTGATAATCTCTAAACCCACAATTGACCATAACTATGCAAGATTTGTTCTGAGTCTATAGCTAAGATCAAACCACAGGAAAGGCCTCAAGATATACCATTGTGTAACATATGTAAGACAATGTCTACCTCTTGCAGATCAAGGCATTTGAGGATAATTGGGTCAAAAGATTCTTTGTATGGGATGTCATTGATGATGATGGGCTCAAAGGCTTGATGGATAGAGGTTTTATTTTGGGTGTTGGATAGGTTATGTAGTTGGATTTGGGGATACACAATTGGATATAAGGAAGAATTGGGAGGATTGAGACCTTCCCACATGAAGGCTGATCAAGAGCACTCAAAAAGGCTTTGGGGAATGTTGAACACTGGAACACTGATATTCATGGCATCATCTTTTTCACCTTGTATCCTTGGGAGCTTCTTAGCTTTTAATTTTTGATGGTCTAATGGCACCTTTCAGTTTTCACCAAGAGACCTACTTTTGTCAATTTTTTTATCTTTTTTCTTTGTAACTAGAAGGTGGAGTTGGCTCCCCAAAATATGACAATGTGTTCTCTTTAGGAGAAATTGATTCTATATGATCACCAACTTTAATGCCTTCATAGATTTCAAATTCTATTGTGAGAGCATCATCATTGTCAAATTGATCAAAAATTGGTGTTCCACATTGGTCCCAATCCAATAGTTTAGGATAACTTGAGGGGATGTCATCATTAGTTATGAATGGGATTTGGTTAAAGGTATGGATATGTGAATTAGGTCTAGTTGTATCATTGGGGTCATGCTCAAAAGTTGGAGGACTATTGGTGTTAGGTTGGATATCCTCAGATTCCTTTTCATCATTCAAAACATCCATAGTCTTACACATAGGTGTCGTAGTACTAGGAGGACCTATTCGTAATGGTTTGAAATCAAGCCCCAAGCTAGGAGGTTGTCCTTTTTTACTAATAGCTTCAATTATTCCTTGTTTCTAACATAAAAGACCACTATATCCATCATAGCCTTGTTTCTACATGATAGTAAACCCAAGTCCATACTTGCTAGGAGATATAAAAGTTGGTTTTTGTTCTACTTTTTCTTTCTCAATACATACAGATGTATTGTCATTGGTAGAAGTGGTATTTTGTGTACTAATCTCAGAATGTTGTACTTGTAATAGTTGTGATTTACCATAATATTGGGGAGAAAGTGGTGACTCCCTAATGTGAGATACTTGAGACATAAAGTACTCTCCACACCCATTATCTTCAATCTTCATCTTTTCCTTGGCCATATTGAGGAGTATATATGCATCCACATATTTAGAGGAATCTATGGGTTGTGCTTCATTCTTTGTTGGGACTTGGTATGTAGTAGCATCTTTTAGATTAGCACAAAAATAGAAAGGATCTGGATCACTAGGGATGGTAACCTCCACATTTTTGTAGGAAAACTTCAAATATTGATGGTATATAGAGAGCACTACTTTCATAGCATGACGCCAAGGATCTTCCAGTATCATGTTGCAATTCATTTCTATATCTAGGACTTGGAATAATGTATTCTCAGTAGCTGGACCCACTCTAATGGGTAATATAATGAATCCCTTGGAGAAGCATTCACCATCATCATAGGCCTTTATTGTGATTCTTCGAGAGGGATCCACATTGTCTTCAAAATAACCCAAAATTTTGACAACCTTAAGAGTATAGATATTCAGCCCTACTCCTCCACCTATTAGGACAAGTCTAACCTTAATATTATGGACAAAGACTTCAAGGTTAAGGGGATCATTGTGGTTGGGTTTATATTTAGGAATATCTCGAGGGGAAAAATTGATATGTTGTGATGCAGGTAGGTTCCCCATCATGGCTTGGAACTGGGCAACATCAATGTTATCTGGGACTACTAACTCTTTAAGGGCTTGATTGAAGATCTTCTAATGTTGGGGAGATGAACACAGTAGGTCCAAAATGGATATTTGCACAAGTGTCTAGCTAAGCTATTCAACAAGGCTATAATTAGATGAAGTAGTAGCATTAGGCCTACTAGGGGGTGCAGGTCTAGTAGAGACAGTAGGCCTAGAAGGAGCTCTATGTAGAGTGATCTTGGTATGATGTGTAGTGAAAGTGCAATGAGGGTCTTTAGCCTTTAAGGTGAATGTGGATATGTGGGAATTTGACTCACTAAAACAGTTAATGGTGTAGTCATATCCAGTGCACATGTACTTCACATTACCTTGTGAGTTTGAGTTTGAACTAGAGGGTTTCTCTTTGTCATGATTACCTAAAGGATCTTTGAAAATAGTGTGATCAGAGTTGGATGCTAGCAGTGAAGGATCAATTATGATTACATCATCATCAATGAGTTCTTGTATTGCATGTTTTAGTTGGAAACATTATGAGGTCTTATGTCCTTTGGTGCAGTGGTAATCACAGAATTTTTTGTAATCCCACCAATCTGCTTTAGTTAATGGCTCATCTTTGATTGGAGGTAACTATACGAAGTTATTATTGAGTAACTATTTTAGTGCAGTCTCAAGAGGTATCCCTAATGGTGTGAATTTCTAGTCCTTGGTTCTAGGATGTCTTCAAGGTTTGTCCTATGTGGAAGTCTTAGTCTTCTATTGTGGGGTTGATGTTTGATTGTAGGTTTGTGAATTCATAGGGTTTAAACCTTTCAAAGTTAGTTGAGGTTGTGCTATGCTAATTGTGCAAGCATCCACAATGCCATCATTGGTCACATTCTTGTTTTTGGATAAAAATTCACCTTTTCATTATACGAGTTGGTGTTTGTGTTTTCTTTATTTATCTTAAGGATTCCCTTATGGATAAGAGCATCTTCAATACTAGCCCCTTTTTTCATTAGTTTAGAAATAGTGCTTAGACTCTTGATTTTTAGTTTATATATTAAGTTTGGGACTAGGTTTTCAATGCACAAGTTGACTTGTTGATCTTTAGGAATGTTTAGTGAGCATTGACTAACTAAGCTTCTCCAACAAAGTAAGAATGTGATAAATGTTTCTCCCATATTTTTTTTAGTTGAGCAAAAATTAGAAAGCATCACCTCATTCATAATGTTAAATGAAAGGTGGGAGATAAACTTGTCTACTAGCTCTGACCAATATTTGATAGTACTAGGAAGTTTGAAGTACCATTCGAGTGTGGGACCACCTAGAGAATGGGGAAACAACATCATGAGGTAAGTGGACTCATCACTGAGTTTGGTACAAGAGGCACAAAATTCTTAGATGTGATCAATAGGGTTGCCTTTTCCTTGATATTTTTCAAACCTTGGAGCGTCAAAGTGTTTTGGGAATGGAAGTAAATATAGACTTTTGTCAAATGGATTAGGATGTAGGTCCCTTTCTATATATAGAGCCTATTTCTTTTGGACTCCCAATGCCTTGACTTGTTTGGAAAGTTGTTTGAATTGTTGCAATAACTCTTTATTATGGTTTTTCATGAGAGTTTTCCCTTCAATTATTTTGTGCCTATGAGTAGACCATTTGCTATGGTGGGAGCTATGTCTACTTGGTTCTGACATTTCTATTTCTGATGAGTCTAGTGATGTGTTGCTAGGTGGTGGAGGTATGTTGGTACCTTAAAGAAAAATTGTTGTGGTATTTGATGTGGCACTTGTTGTGGTATCGACTACAATTGATGTACCATGTGTTATTGTTTTGCCATTTGTTGTGGTTGGTGTTGGGATACCTCTATTGGTTGCATGTGAGACAATGTATGTGATTGTTGTTGTAGAGGTATCTGTTGAGGTTGTTGTGGCACATGTTGTTGTTGTAACAAATGTTGTTGGTATGCAATTTTTTGGTTGAGGTATCATTGGTATTCTAACTATTGTTTGAGTTGCTTTGGTTGTTTAGCAAACAAGGCTTGTTGTTGATACATTGCATGGAAGTCAAGTGGGTTTATGTTGGACTACATATTAGGGATGTTGGATGTTTACACTACTTGAGGTTGTTGTTGTTGTGGTTGATGTTGTTGTTGATATGTGGCATGTGTGATAAGTGGATGTAGACTTGGTTGTGGGTTGGAAGTGTTAAGTCCTTGTACCACTATAGGTTGATGTTGTCATGGGAGTTGACTAGGTCCTTGCAAATTGACCACCATGTTGTTATTGTTGCTTTGGAACCTTTATGTGTTAGAGGTTTCTTGTTGGGACATCATGTTGATTTTAAAATGAGGTGCATTCCTTTTGGGATTAGGTGTAATGTCAATAGGATTTTTCCTTTGTGCATCAATAGGGATTTTTGTAGTTGATGTTTCACATAGTGTACTCGTGGGAGGCTCCATAATATTTGATGTCATAACACTCGGTAGGGTTAGGAGCAAAGGTAAACTTTGTTGATTTGTCTACAAAGGAGGTATGTCTGGCATCCTTAGAGCACAAGTCCCTTTAGGTTTGTCTTTTTGTTGCATCATGTGACTAAAATCAAGTCTTAATGTCCTCTTAGGATATTTAGGGAGAGCCTTGTTTCCCTTCATTGGTTGTGGTTCATCAAACAATGGACTAATGTTAATGTGTTTAAACATACTTTAGAGGATTTCAATTGTGGGTTCTTGATGAGACCTTATAGGTGCCATTATTGCATTTGAAAACTCCAAAGGTTGTTTCCCCTTATCTAAGTCCAAATTGATCATGGGTTGTATGTTTTCAATTTTTGTGTTGGTTTGATGTTTGGACATAGGTCCTCCAAATTTGGGTTGAATTTGACAATTTCTTGGGCTACCAAAAGTTTGAAGTTCTTGCAAATTTTTTTGTCTTGACATTCCCTAGCTATTTCTTCATCATTGATGCCATAATTAGTATCAGAGTCATCAATTAAGTGTACAATACCTTGTTGTGTGTTTTATGTATTAGAGTTGAAGGTACTAGTGTTTGGTTTGCTGAATTCAAAGGAGTGTGTTTGTTCACCCTCGGGTGTGGTTGGTACACTTCCACCTCCAGGTAGTATCAACAGAAATATAGGTTCAAATTCAGGACTCCATTGAACCATCCCATGTGCAGGGGAAATGTTTGAAGGAAACCTCATGGTAGGTGCATTTTTTAGGGTTTGTTGCATCATCTCTTGGTTATTATGATCTTGTGGATACATGTTTAAGGGGTCCGCAAGTAATGGTCGAAATGCCTTTCTTTGGTCTTTGTCAAAGGTTTGTTGGGTTTTCTTGGTCTTCTTCTATCTTGGATGAGGTTTTGGTTGTGTTGGTGGCTCAGAAAATAAGCGTTGATAAAGTTCTTCAGGCCTTTGAGTTGATTGTGTCATGGTAAGTTCTACCATGATACCTAAGGATGTAGATGAAGTGGATGAAAGCTTAAATGGACTTTCTACCTCCCAAGTGTGCACCTAAACTACCAACTATGCTAAGATAATACCAAGTGTGCTCTTGGTGCACTTGGGGACCTAAAGGTAAGTAGTTGGTAAGTATGAGGTATGCAATGGGTAAACAGAGGTGTTAGGGTGCCTAAAATGCAAAATGTGAATGTTTTGAGTGATTTAGAGTGTTTTGCAAGGTTTTGGGATGTAATGAAGCCTATGGAAGTGAAAATCAGGATTATAGAACCTAGAATGAAGTCCCTAATTACCAAGTGCACTCTAAAACTATCAAGTGCACTTTGAAACTACCAAGTGAACACCTAAAGTGTGTAGTTGGTAAACCAAGGTTGTAGTTGGTAAAACAGGTCAAAACTTGATAATGAGGATGTGGGTATGCAAGATATGACTATTTTTTTGGATTTTTAGGTGTTTAAGGATGTTATGCAACCTAGGAAAATGCCAAATGAAGTGGGGTTTTGATATACAAGATGCAAATGTCCTAGCAAAACTATGCAAATGCAAATGCAAAGTGACATTTTGCAGATTGACTAAAGGAGATGAAAATGACCCTATAGTATGAAAAATGAAGGTTAGGGTTGGATTTTGGAATTGTTAATGATGCTAGAGGTTGATGTATGCAAGGTGGACTATGCAAGGGATGATTTTATATGGTTGATAATGACATTTGGGATATGAAAAATGAGGATAATTGATCAAGAAGACAATTTGGTTGATATACAAGTTGATAGGGTTTGATAGTGGAAATGATGCTAAGTTTTTAAACAATGAAAGATGAGGGGAACGTACCACTAGGGTAAATCAAAATGACATTTAGGAATATGGAAATGTAATGGAAAGGGTGTATGCAAAGTTTTTGAACTTAGTGGAAATCTTTAGAAAGTACTTTGTCTAGGAGTTTAACCTTGTGATAATGGACTTTGGATCTTGACCAAAAAGTGATAAAAGACAAAAAGATTAAAATTATAATGATGAAAAGGTTAAATATATTAAGACATAGATAGAGTTTGACCAAAGAAAATGATAAGAAAATATAAAAAGACCAGTCAAGATCCATCATCCACCAACACTAGGAAACACTCTAGGACTCATACTTTGTTCAAATTTTTGACTAAATTCAAAGGTTTTGGGGTTCAAAATGATATTTAGGTGACTAAAAATGGTGGTTATGCTGATGGGATATGCAATATGCAAAGGTCATAAGGTGCAAAATGATATTTTGGGTGAAAGATGCAGTTTTGGGTCAAATGCAAAATGAGGAGGTATAGAGGCTCCTAGATGCAGTTTTGGGGTCCTAACATGCAGTTTCAGGGCCTCAAATGGTCATACAAGTGTCCAAATATGCCCTAACAGAACTAAGTGTACTCTAATAGTACCAAATAAACCTATGGTGTAGTTGGGGCTAGTTTGGGCATAGTTGGTAGTTTCATCATGTAGTTGGGAAGCTGGGTTGAATATCTACTGAATCAGAGAGAGGTGGTAGCCAAATTGCTATGCTAGGAAGTTAGGATGCAAGAGTAGATGTTAGGATGGGTTATGAGATGTATAATTAGGGTTACAATGTAAGGTATGGTTTTTTAATTGATGAAAATGATGGCTAGGACATACAAGATGCAAATCAGGGCATGTTGAGACAAGGGGGCCTATCCAGGTACCTAAGGACACTGTTGAAGCCTCAAAATGTTGTTTGGAAGCCCAAACTAGGTTCTTAGACTACCAAGTGTGCCCAAAAAGTACCAACTATTCCTATGGTGTATTTGGGGCTAGTTTGAGAATAGTTGGTAGTTTCAAAGTGCAATTGGGGAAGCTAGGCTGAAACTAAGGCAATAATAGGTGCTGGGGTTTCCAGATTGATGTCACAGTGAGCCAAGTAGCAAGGGACAATACTAGGACCAAAATGAAGGTTAAAAATAATGTTTAGGACACCTATAATGAAGTTCAAAGTGTGCAAGAAGAAGTTTGGTTATGAAAAGATGCAAGATGGGAGATGCAAGGTTTAGATTTTAAGGTTGAAATGCAAAAACTAAGGGAGGCAAACTAAATCCTAATGAATGCAATATTAAAGATGAGGAATACTAAGTGAGGACTAAAAGATGCAAAATGAAGCCTATATAATGTAATTATGAGGCCTAAACTATGGTTAATGCAAGTGGCTCTATGCAAGGATGAAACTTATGTTATGCCAAGCACGTTTAGGATCGCAAGTTGCTATGTTTTCCAAGTCTTGAATGTATTGGACCAAAATTTGCAAAGTTTTGACAAAGGTTGTAATGTTTTGACAATGTGTAATGTTTTGACAAGGTTCAACATGTAAATTTGAGAGTTGGTTTTTTCTTGATTAATGTATTACACACACACAAAACACATTAAGATAAGAATAGTTATTGTTAAAAGTGAACAAACACACCACAACCTAGGCTTTTAGGACCGTATCCACTAAATTCCCACTTGAACTAAAGTTCAACCACACTTATCTAGAGCAAACAACCTAGGATCTTGGCACCACATGCTCCCCCTTACAACACACTCACTTCTCGGGGCTACCAAGATCCACTTCCCAAGGGGCATGACTTCCCAATGGACTATTGCCTCTACTAAGGACTACGAGAATGTAGGATGTCTTCACAAGCATGGGTGACCCCTTGAGCTAGTGGATAGAAATGATTTTGGCCACTAAAACATGGTTTTTAGTAAGGGCATTCCATTTAGCAAGTGAATGATAAACTTCCTTAGAAGGTCTCCCAACCACGAGAATCGAGGTTTGACACACCACAAGGGTACTGGAGGAGAGCTATCACTCAACAATACCACTGACATGGCTTTCACTATAATCAAGTTTTATATAGTAGCTAGAATTTTGATGTGGCTTTTGGCCTATTACCACTCTGAATTCGTCTCCTAGTATACCCAATATCGAGTATCTTGATCTAAGGAAGGCTTCCTATAGAAGTTACACAGATTTCTCTTACACCCAAGATCGACAAATGATGAGGGGAGAGGATACATCCATGTAATTCCTAGGGATTTAAACACTGTATACATGCCAAGAAAAAAGGAAAAGTTTATTTTAAGCACCAAATGAAGTGTTATCTAATCTAGGAAATCCACACACATGGTTTTGAAAAACACACAATGTCTTCGACAACGTCCTGCAAAGCAAGCATTAGTATTTTGTTATGATCATGTCTTCATCCAAAAATTTCCACATGGTGCAAATAAACCATCAGTAACAAGAAATTATCTAACTTATTTCCTAGAAGCAATTAGAAGTCCTAAATGTAGATTATGTGTGATATGTGTGCTCTCTATGAACCAGGTGCGCTCTGACAGAGCAGACTGGACCCCAAAAGGCCAAAATGGATCAGAATGCCCCCAAGTGTAGTTAGATAATTCTAACTACACCCATGATGAACTTGGGGCTTAGTAGGGTGTAGTTGGTAGTTTCTAAGCATATTTGGGAGTTTAGTGGCAAGCCATGAGTAAATGGTGACTAAATAAGACTTAGAAACTGAAGATTTTGATACCTATACTACCAAGTGCACATAGATAGTGCAAATTTTTCCCATGGTGTAGTTGGGGCCTAAAAGGGTGCACTTGATAAGTTTTGGGTGTAGTTGGTAAGTTAGGAGCAGCAGATAGGTGTTATGGTGTCTCCTAGGCCCTTAAAACTACTCCTAGGGGTCCCAAGTGTGTTACTAGAACCCCTACTTAATCTAGGTGTGATAAGGAAGTGAAAATAGTTGTTATACTCTTCCAAGTGAGCTCCTACCTTGCACCTACAAGCACAAACAAAGAAAACCCAAGTTAGATAAGCATGTTCACGCCGGGTTCACCAAATGTAGGACCTAGAAAATAGGCTAATGTCTAACATACTATGAGAAAATCAAAACCTCAATAATAATATGCTAACACCCTCTAGTCTACCATGAAAGCCAAATGAATCAAAACAAGAAAGCAAACATGAAACTCCCTCTTTCATTTGTACCTCCCATGTCCTTCTTTCTTCTCTATGTGGTGTAGCTCCAAAATTGCCTATAATGCACACAATATTGAAGCAAAATTCTATGATAATGATGGCGCTATTAGAATTCTTGAAGTTGTGGTTTGAATGTGAGAGCAAGAGTGAAAAAATGAGAAAACTGGGGACCTAAAAAGACTTAAGAATTAGGGACCCAAGGACTGGAAATGATAGAAAGAATGCTCATTTTATAATCAACACAGAGGATGAGAGCATTGGAATTATCACCTTGGATATATGACATGGTAAGATATTCCTTTGAGAATCCATGACACATATGACACAAGATGCCAAGTGTAGGATTATATGATGCTTGGAAGTCAAACTTTGCTAAAGATGGAAGAGAATCTATGACGCATCATATGACACCTCAAACCCACTTAAAGCCAAGAATCTATGACAAAGGTAGTCAAATATGGACATGCGTAAGAGAATAAAAATGTTGGATTATGACATATCTTAGCCAAGTGTCAAAGGAGAATCCATGAGGTGTCACACCCATGTGTGATGATGATGTCAATATTTTATGGAATATTAGAATTAAAAATCCTTTATTTCACAAAATAGAAATTAATGAAATGGAATTAATGGTGGAAAATATGACTTGGGACATTGATAATTTCTATGGTTTATGAATGATGAACCAATTAATTAATAAATGATTGGCCAATTTGATTAAATAAGTGTGACAATATCCTTTGATGAAAATGTGATGATGATACAAATTGAATAGAATGATGATAGGTAGACTAAAGCCATGGTCAAATTGATTGATTGATTGAAATTTATAACATGCCAAGGATAGATGACATGGATTAAAGATACGTAATATTTAAATGATATCGTAAATGCTATAGGATCAAGATTGATTGATATGGTTGATCATAATAATATCGACAGATGCAATCAATATTATAAAAATGATTGATAATGCCATGATTTGACATTGAAAGCCTCAACAATGTCAAAGATTAGTTGATGTGAATGATAGTGTAGTGCTTACCCCTAGTTCGCATTTTTGCTATCATTGTTGAACTCTTTTAGGGCTAGTTTTATGTTGATGGTTAGCAGCATTATTTTGAGACTTTCAGATATTGTGTTATGGATTCAGTTGATTTATGATGAGTTTACTTGGTACTTTATAGTTCATGTATGTATGATGATTATTTTTTAGTGTTTGCAATTATTAATGATGATTATTGTTTCCAGCTATTGATGATGATTAGTTAGATGGTTTATTATTGTATGTGTTTCTTATGGAGACTTACACCATACTTGCATGTGTATGGTGTGTATGTTTTCTCTTATGTATGGTGTTTTTGATGTGGTTAAGGAAGGGAGTCGTAGTCACCTGCTAGTCGGGATCTACACGATGCACCACTTCCTACCATTGCCTGTTTAGTTTAGTAAATATTATGCTTGTACATGCATGGTTTTTATGTAGGTTGCAAGTACTAGGTATCTAATTCATTGAATTGCCAGGATGAGCATACCCTATCACATTATCTCAATGGTAAGAGAGGGGAGATAAATTCTCAAGTCCAAATCCCAACCCTTTAAGCCATTTGTCCTAATTGGAAATTAGGACAAGTATCTAAGTTGAGTACCCTCTGAATGCGTCAGATGACATAATTCGTGATATTAACCCGTTTGGTTTGATTTTGTATGTATTTTGGCTATGACGGGTTTTTGTATTTTATTTTATGAGTCTTTGATGTATTTTCTATTAATTAAGCCTAATTAAAAGATTTAATTAATGGTTTAATTTAATGGAAAATTAATATACTATTTTAATATTTATTTTATTTAATTAATTATGAAATTAATTAAATAAAATAATTAAATTTGAAGATAAAAGTTATAATTTTAAATTTGGAATGTGATAATATTTATTTAATAGTAATATATTTAGAGTTCATTTTTAAATAAATGATTAAATAATATTATTATTAAAGTTAATAAATATTTTAGCAATTAAGTTTCAAAAATGAAATTAAAAAGTGGAAAATATATTAAAATTATTAAAAGATTCTAGATTTCATGTGATTAAAATATAAATATATTAAGATAAAATAAGTGGAGTTATTAAATTTAGTGCATGAGATTTAAAAATAAATAATAAATAAATTAAAAAGATTAAAGTAAATATTATATTAATTAAGGTGCATTATTTTAATATTTTCTCACATAGGAGTTGGCAAATTCTCGGGAGTTGTCATGTAGATAACACAGGAGTTTGCACTCTAAGAATGCACAAGTTGTCTACACTTAGGAGTTAGCATATTATTTGAGCACATGGTGTCTACAACCCTATGACTCATCTAGAAGGTTGGAGAAGACTCATGCTTAGTTGTCATGCTTATCTTCTAGTCCAATCTAGACACATTCTAGATGCATCTTAGGGTCCTTTAAATAGAGGCTCTCCTAGTGTGTTTGGAAAAGCTTCAAAGCTTATATGCATTTGAGAAGCTCATATGATTCTACATGCTCATATGCTTCTTCAAGCACTTCTAGTCATGTGGGAATTTTGGTTGGCTTGGATCTTGGAGGAATTGTGAATGTTGGAGAAGGAAGGGATTTTCTATGGACTTTTGACGCATGGAAAATTAGCATCAGTGTCCAGGTGCACTCATAATTTTCACATATTCTATTTGCACTCTTTCTCTTCCTGTCTTCATCATGTCTGTTATATGTGTCTAAATATTCCCTGTGATTGAATCTGCAATTTTGAAATTGGAATCTAGATATGTATGTTAATTTTATTTGGTTGAGAAGAAAACAATAGAAAACCCTAATTTCAATTTGAGAAAGAAATTAGTTTTAAATCGGGTTTGGGTTCGAATTGTAATAGAATCGAGGATTTGATTAGACAAGGGTTTGTATTCTAATGAAGAATTCTAAGTTTAAGATTTATAGTCAAATCTATTAGAGGGATCAATAAATAAATCTAGAGATTAACTCATTATAGGAAGACCTCTCGATTCATAGAATTAAAAAGCCCTATTTGTTTAAAAATTACATTTATGTTCATGAACATTATTGTGAATACTCTCTTTAAAATAAATAAATAATAATAATATGCATGTGTTGTTATT
Source organism: Cupressus sempervirens (assembly GCA_028749045.1). Taxonomy (NCBI): domain Eukaryota; kingdom Viridiplantae; phylum Streptophyta; class Pinopsida; order Cupressales; family Cupressaceae; genus Cupressus; species Cupressus sempervirens. The sequence continues at coordinate 324,015,215 of CM053790.1, forward strand.
CTGCATATGTGTGTGTGTGTGTGTGTGTGTGTGTGTGTGTGTGTGTGAATGTTTATAATTCTGTATGCTATCCTCCTGTCACCACTAGACTTCTTGTCGCAATGCAATTCTGCAAAAAGAGGGATAAAATTTTATTAAGATAGAAAGGAATACAACAAGGAGAGCTCAACAAGGAGCTCGATCCTGAGCAACAAGATCATCAAATTCTTGCACCATCTCAAAGGACAGTTGCCTCCTATCCCTAATATTCCAACCCAGATCATGACTAGATGCCCATTTGGCTAAACAATCAGCAGTTCTATTCCATTCACGAGGAATATACATGAACCTAATGAACTAAAAAGAGGAAGAGAAGAAAAGAATTTGCTTAACAACAATAGCCAGCTGCCAACTAACATCCTCAAGCTCTTGCGAAGAAAGCATGTTTACCACTACCTAGGAATCAGACTCACAGATAATCTTACTCCATCCCGCAAGAAACACTATTCCACAGCATATAAAATAGCCTAATGTTCCGTGAGATTGTTAGTATAATCACCCTTATGAACTAAGAAGAAAAATTTAACATCCCTAGAACTACAACGAGCCACTTCGCCAATACCAGTCGGACCAGGATTCCCATGGGAAGAACCATCAGTGTTAATTTTCAAAACTCCACAGGGAGGAGGAGTCCAGTGCCCATCCCGGTTAACCCGACCCTTCCTCTGATGATGAAGCTGCTTGGACATAGAAGGAAACCTATGAGCTGTAGCCCCATCCTACAGATGAAAATTGAGGTGATTACAGATAGCAAGATCAACCGGATCCATACCCCCATCAAGCTCACAGTTCACAAGAATAGTTTCCTGAAGAGAATGTGATATTTTCCACCAAAGATGCAAAACACCAAGCCAAACATCTTGGAATATGTGACGATTCCTCTCCAACCAGATATGCCAAAGCATGAAAGATGGGCCAGCAATCCAAGCAGCATGGAGAAAAGAAGACTTGGAGGGAGCAGTACCCAAGCAGGCCTAGAACTCAGGCAAAGAGGAAGCATGCCGACAAGAGCAACCCCAAGCGTGCCACCAAAGGTGCCATATCTGAGTAGAATAGGAGCAATGGAAGAACAGATGGGAGACATACTCCTCTCCATTACCACACAAAACACAATAAGAGGGGCCCTGAAATCCACATTTACAAAGATTATCCCAGGTAAGACAACGGTTGTGAGCCACTAGCCACATGAAAAAATTGCACTTGGACCAAGAAACTTTATTCCAAACTTGCTTGCACCAAGGGACCTCAGCATCCCCAAATAATTGTCTAGTTATCTCCTGATACCCAGCAGAGACATGATATTTACCAGACAAGGTACTGCCCCAAGCCAAAACATCTGGACCAAGCAAAGAAGAACACTCTCTAGAGGCCAGAATTTGAGAAAGCTCCTGACGATCCATGTCTGTACCTCCAAGAGGCCAATCAGAAGAATGCTTCCATCTGTAACCAACAACAGGTCCCAATTGATAAGGAGTCTTGTAATGAGCCACTTTATCCCATCTAGTGGCAAGAAAAGAGTCACAAAGAGGCTAAAGATGAGGGTATATGGATAAAATGGAAGGGAATCCATCCCAAGCATCAGACCAAAACAAAGCCTGAGAACCTCCTTTACATATCCAAAACAGACCCCTCTTTACCAACATTGCACCTGTCTTCAAAGTATGCCAAACCATTGAGCCACGACCTTCAAGAGGAAGTGTAGAAACAGAGCAAGGATCAGCACCATGAAAATATTTATGAGTAATAATACGAGCCCAAAGTTGATGTTGTCCAGAGCACCATCGCCAATAAAGTTTAGCAGCCAAAGCTTGACTACTCAATAAAGCAGATCGAAGACCAAGACCACCCTCCTTTTTAGGCCTACAAATAGTTGCCCAATTAACCAAGCTCCATTTAGTACTACACAAATTAACACTCCAAAGGAATTGTTGAGAAAGAGCATCAAACTCCTTGAGAAAGTAAATAGGTGCAGTGTGAACCATGCTTCGATAAGTAGGAAGAGCTTGGATAACAGCTTGAAGAAGAGTAACCTGGGTAGCAGTAGAAAGCCATCTATGAGTCCAATGATTTACCTTATCCTGAAGCTTGGTAATCAAATTTTGCCAGAAGAGATGTGGCTGCCTGGAAAAAGCAATAGGGATGCCAAGATAAGTCAAAGGAATTGATCCTATCTGAAACCGTAGGATACCAACAATCCTGTGCTGAATAGAATCAGGAGTGTTAAAAAAGTAAATGGAAGATTTGTGCTCATTAAATTTCTAGCCTGAAGCTGCCAAATAAACGTCCAAAGAATGTCAAAAGGCTTCAGCTTCCTTGATCCTAGCAAGACCAACAAGAGCAGAATCATCAAAAAATTGAAGATGGGAAAGAGAAGGTAAGCCATTACCCCACCGCTAGCCTTGAATAGAATTTTGGGACACCTGATGCTTAATGAATCTGCCCAAGCCTTCAGCCATGATGATGAATAGATATAGGGAGAGAGGGTCACCCTGGTGGAGACCTTTAGAAGCACCAAATAGTTGAGAAGGTTGACCATTAATAAGAACAGAAAAAGAGGCAGAAGTAACACAACTCATAATCCAACTCACCCAGTCAGAGCTAAATCCAAAAGAAAGAAGAATACTCCTTAGGAAGCTCCATTTAACTCTATCGTAGGCCTTAGCCATATCCAACTTAACAAACATGGCTCTCTCCCTTGAAGTAGCCATAGAGTGAATAGCCTCAGTAGCAATAACCACCCCATCCAAAATTTGTCTGCCAGTAACAAAACCACCTTGTTCTTCTGAGATAATAATGGGAAGCCACCTTTTCAATCTCTCAGCAATAAACTTAGTAATAACTTTGTAAACCACATTACATAAGGCAATTGGTCTAAAAAACTCCAATTGATTAGCACCCTCTCTCTTAGGAATAAGAATCAAGAATGTAGAGTTCAAAGCTCGAAGCATCTACTTGCTAGCATAGGATTCTTTGACCACCTCCAACAAATCATGATTAATGATGTCCCAAAATTCCTGAAAGAATTCAATTGGAAAGCCATCAGGACCAGGAGCCTTCCCCTTAGGCATGCCAAAGACCACCTCCTCCAGCTCTTCCAAAGAAATAGGATGCATGAGATAATCATTCATTTCCTGAGTGATAAGGGAAGGAATACAGGACAAAATAAGATTTTCTTCATTATCAGTAGGAGGAGAGTCCTCAGAGAAGAGGGTAGAGAAGTACCAAATAGCCTCCTAGAACAAAGTTGGTAAGGAATTCAGTTGGATACCTTGAGAATTAACCAAAGAAGAGATAGTGCTCTGATTTCGACGAGATTGCACTGTTTTATGGAAAAAGGCAGTGTTATGATCACCTTCCTGGAGCCAATCAACTCTAGCTTTTTGCTTCCAAAAAATTTCCTCTCGAAGTTTCCATTCTTCTAGAGCTCTACAAGCAAGGGATTCAGCCTTGCCAAGATCCTCTGAGAAACCTCGATCTCTAATCTCCCTTGTGATGACATCAAGATCTTCTTGAGCAAGCCTCTTCATAAAGTGAAGGTTCCCAAAGCATTCCCTATTCCATATCTTGAGTTTCCTTTTAACATATTGAAGCCTTTTAGAAAATGAGAACATTGCAATACCATATGTAGGAGCACCATCTTTCCACCAACAGAAAACACAATCATGAAGAGAGGAGTCCCGAAGCCACATCAACTGGAACTTAAAAGGAGGATGCTTCGGAACATAAGCCCCTATAGCAGAAAATTTGATTGGCCAATGATCTGAACCCCTCCAATTAATGATTTTTGAAGAGATAGTAAGGGTGCCACTAACCTAGAAGCAAGAAACAAGAAATCTATCCAAACGCTCTGAGATAGCAGCAAGACTAGTCCTGCGATTATTCCAGGTATAGAGACCATTAGAAGGCTTAACATCAGAGAGATGCAAAAGAGATATATGTTTTCGAAGAAGAGCAAAAGAAGGCCCCAATCTAGCCAAACCACCATGCTTCTCCTCCAGACTTAAAACTGAATTGAAGTCCCCTGCTAACACCGAAGGATGATAAGGATGACAATTTCTAACATATTGAATATGTTCCCAAAGTTCCTCCTTTCCCACAAGATCAACAGGTGCATACACATTAGTAACCATGATTACCTCTCCTGAGTCTAGAGAAGAAGCTACCATAGACAGAGCTGAGCGAGAAGACATCCAGCCAAGAGGAGAAATTTTTTGAGGATCCCAAAAGTTGTCCCGACACACTGGCATTGGCCACGAGACCAAATACTAGAGGCATGTTGGACCATAGACTCCACAGAGAGCTTAGTCTCTTGGATACAAAAAACATCAGGGCTATGATCAACCACCAAGTTATGAATAGCCTTTTGTCTAGGGATGCTATTCAACCCCCTTACATTCCATGAGAGAATAATCATCATTGGGTAGAATTGGGAAAATGAGAATCCAAAGGTTTCACTGAACCAGACTCAATCAATATATCTCCTATGAGTTTAATCTTCTCTTGGTCTGTTTTGCACCCACTCCTTAGAGGAGGAGTAGAAGAAGCTCACTTAAAGGGTCGAGACATCAACCCCAAGGGGAGAGGAGAACCCTTGCCCTTACCTGATGGCAGCACATCCTTAACCAAATTAGCTAAAATAACATCATTATCCTCCAACACTGCAGGAGTCACCAGAGCCTCTATCATAGGAGCTACAGGGACCTCACAGTTCTAATATACTACAACTTGGAATGCCCCACAAGCATCATTAGGAACAGATCTCTCATCTGGGCAAACTAGATTAGAAGAGATAGGAGGAGGAATACCCTCCTCTAGAACCATACTATCTAGCACCTCAAAGCAGTTAAAACCTGAATCAGATAATCTTTCTTTCAAAGGCCTCTTTTGACCATGACCCTTAGCATGAGGGTGAATAGGGGTAAATCCATCCTTATCTTGCATTTGAGCCTTACCCTTACTTGTAGCATCTTGCGGATTCATCCCCTTGGTAGTATTAGCCATTTGAGATTGTCCTTTTCCTGTAGTATCTGCCAAACCACCAGTATTGCTAGCTGTAGAACCATCCACTCCTTTGAAACTTGAGTTACGGGGGCACTGACGCAGTAAATGACCATAGTCATGAAAAATCCAGCAACAGAAAGGGAGACATTCATAATCTAACTGCTGCACCCAAGAAAAATCCCCCATACAAATTTCCAAAGAATCTGGTAATGGGTTATTCAAATTAATTTCAACAAAAATTCTAGCATAAGAAATAACCTTTTTATCAAGGGATTGATGTATGATCGTAGCTGGCTTCTCGAACAAAGCAGCAATTTGTCAAAGGATGTCTTCACACCAAAATTCCAAGGGAAGACGAGGCAAGCGAACCCAAACTGGCACTGTTGAAGGGAGATCCTCAGCAGAATTAAAACCTGAATGCCAAGGTTTGACAAATAACCCCACATGGTTGTAGAAATAAGGGCCTCCTTCAAAAACACAATCCTAATCATACATGCAAGAGAATACAACAAAAAAATAACTATTCCCTGCCAACATAATCTCCATATCGCCTTCCACCTACCATGAGCGGCAGATCCATGCCTCAAGAGCAGATAGGGAAATTTGGATTCCAAGAAATTTGCATATCAAAGCATGCTTGGTCCAATAATCAATGTCCTCCATTACAGCCGTTGGAGGAATAACCAGAACAGGGCGATCATGGCTATGCGAAAAACAACCATTAACTTTTTTCAGCTTGGAGCTCTCCCCTGAATAAAATGATTCAGATTGCATTGCATGCATAGTTGGAGAAGAACCATCTGTTCTCACCAACGGAGAAGAAATCCCAGGCCCTGCCATGCAAACAATAAAACCCCAATCCAAAATTGACTGCAGAAGATTTCCAAAAACACCGACGCAAATTATGTCCAATAGCTAGCAATCCAAATAGAACAGAAAAATAGTAAAGATCCAACACCAAGAACAGGCTAGGGGAAAAACCCTAGCCTAGCCAACAGCCAATGCTTCTCCACATGTAATGCCCTGCCAAGGGATCCAAAGAATTTTGCCAAGTTTTCCAAACAATTTTTTTTTTTAAAACATGAAAGTAAAACCATTCATAACATTAACATGATAGCGGAAGCAATAGTAACATCCATCTAAAAATAACATAACATAACAGATTAAATTCTTTAAAGATCCCTTAACGTTGAATTACTTCTAATATATCTAATCATCTAACATCACATCTTATGAAATAACAATGATACATCCAATGTTCTTAAACAATAGACAAGTGTACATTTTAGATTGCTCAATCATCCACTATACATGTTACAAGGTATGAAAAGATTAAAAGAATAAACATCCATGTAAATAAAGTACATAATTATCCAATATTAATCCATGATGTAATAACATAATGAAACCATAACCATACATGATACATCATCATCATAAAGATATAAACATCCATCATAAAAGATAACCATACATCACAAACATAAATAACTAAGTGCACGGTTCCTCCCAACCGTAAATAGCATCATTAGACCATCATGGATCCTAGCCATCCCTCCGTGCGTAACATTCCAAAGCACCAAAGAGATCATCGATATTATCATAGTAGGAATGTCACTCCTAAAAACATCCTACTAACATACAAAGTAAAGCATAGGATACCATCATCTAACATATGCAAACCATCAATATAAGAAACATACCAATAAATACATCCATCATAAGGTATATCATCTATCATAATGATCCAAGAACATAATGAAGATAAATACCAACCAAGAATACTCCAGTCATGGTGTCTCAATGGATCTCAAATGATAAGAGTGGAAAAACACTACCACCCGACCGCTTGGTACTTAAGTGGTCCACTCCCACCATGCTGAGGAGATAATCTCAAGTCCCAAACAGGAGATCAAAACCACAAAGTATAAATCTCTAATAGTCCAAAAATTTTAAAAGTATACTACTCAAAGGTTCCAACACAAACAAAATTGACATCTAAATCCCAGAGGCACAACAATGACGTATAGGAAACCTACTTTGCAAGCGGGAAAGTGTCATCACATTTATCATGTACAAGTTACCCTGGCAGTTAGCTAAACTCCACGGGTCCATACTGATCTCATGCGGCCACTAGTATCCTCTCATACTGACGAGGCATACTATGGAATGCAAGGTCGCAACCATGCATCTCACTACTCCCATCCTAGCCTGTACAAGCACTCAAGGCATGGGCGAGAACCAAAATAATTATCTTTTTAGGTTCATTTAATTCCCATTTAGTGTGTAAATGTTATCACTTATTAACCAAACCTTACAATGAGTTACCCTGGCAGCCTCTTAGGGCCCCGACCCCCATTGCAAGCCACTTCTCAACACTACAAGTAGATTACCTACCCTAAGCTCATGGAATCATAAATCACCACAGTCCTGTACAAGCGACTGTAAAGAAAATCCAAAAGATAATCCATGAAAAAGAATCATCAAATATCCATGATAAAAGCATCAAATATCCACAATAAGAATCATCAAATCTCCAAGATAAGAATCATCAAAATCTCTATGAGCATCTGAAAAGAATCCATAAAAAAATCATGATCAAAACAATTCTCTATTGGAAACTGAAGGCATCACTAATAATCATAAGTATCCATTGGTTCTCAATAACTAAAATATGTCCCAAAATAAATCACCATATCCATTGGTTCTCAATAAGCAACCAAGAATATCTCAAAATCATACTGATCGAAGACTCCAAAATGGTTGAGTCAAACATGTCACAACATGACATCATCAATAAATAAATCCACATTTCAGTCCCATCATGGCGACTAGAAAAAAAACCAAGGATAACTGATTGATGACTCAAAAATGATTAGCTCAGGTGTCTCAAACACATACATCTCAGCTTCACACATGAAGACTGATGAACAAGTACAAACATTTCATAAAGCATACGATCACATAACCATGGTTGGGCTTATAAAGATCGAGACCAAATAAGATTAACATGCCATCACATCTCATAAACCCCGAGCCTCTAGTAACAACCTAGGACTAGTCAACACTAGTTAACCCAAAAACCAAAACAAGAAGCATATAGAATACACGATGCAGACACATGTTTTGGTTTACTAAAATCTCATAGTTGAATAATATGTGGAGTTTCATTTTTCATCATTCAAGTGTAGGGGTTTCATTTTTCTATTTGCAAGTGTACTTCAAGTGTCTTAAGTTTCATCATTTGACCTACAAGTCAACCTATTTGTTCCTCGATAACATTATCCTTCCATTATTAAGAATTACATTCTAAGAATAATTTAAATTGATCATCTTTGACCTTAATTAAATTGTTCTCTATTTTAACCATGATCCATATTCTAATTGATTAACTCTTCTTTAATGTTACTTCAACTTCCAAAATAAATCAAGGATCATTATTCATTAAATTATAAGAGAACCAATTATCATTCTTCGAATAGGAGAATTATAACTTTATTTAACCAATCAATTAACATAGATATACCATCCATGACCTATCAACATTCTAATAGTTCTCAACATCTAAGGTCATAATTCAAGTCATAAAACTTATCAAGTTTGATATCAATATTTCTACAATCTCATTAAAAGAATTATATCAATTAAATCTCTACTACATAACTAACTAGAATTCTGTAAGATAAAAGTTAACTATAATTCAATACTCAAATGATCATATTAATAATTCAATAATAATTATTGAAAATCTTAATAATAATTCCGTATGACCACATTCGTCATCTTCAAAGAATACCAACCTTCCCTTAACAAAATCGTATTATCATTAATCATTTCAAATAAAACTCTATTGCACAATTTTAATTGTTAATATCATAGTTATAATATCAACTCAATGAATATCAATTGATTAAAAATCAATTATACTTCAAATCTAAAAAAAACTAATATCCTTACAAAACTTTAATCAATAAATAATCTTCACTTGATTAAATCTAATCGAATTAATTGGTAACTATTTAAACCATTTACATTATTATTTATTAATAGTTTGTTAGACCCAACAAACATAAATAATAAACTTATCAAAACTATTATTAATTAATCTTAAAGAAACCTTACCAACTTCATTGATTATTAACTTAATTCTTAGCACAATTAAGGTGCTCCATTAATCTATTTGGTAATACAAACGTATTAATAATTCAAACCGTTGCTATATTATAACAATGTTATAATGTAGCTAAGACTCCTTGTCAATATAATAATTCTTATTTAAATCTAAATCCAATATTATTAAAATTTGAGTCTCTTAATCATCATTAAACATTTTTATAAATTACCACCTCTTAACTATTTAATATATATTAAATAGTATACATTAAATAGTTAATATTAAAAGTTCGCTCTTCTCTATTGACAAATTATTGAGAACCTCAAAACAATATATAACTTAAATATTTAAGGCTCATTCTATTACCACTAATTAAAATTTAATTGACTTGATTAATTAGATAAATAAACTTATGTAAATATATATATATATATATATATATATATATATATATATATATATATATATTCATATTTATATATAATAATAATTAATAATCAAATGACTTCATAACATAATTTATAAATTAACAATTATAAAACAAATCTATCCTTTATCGCATATTAAAATAAAGAAAGGATGCACTGAATGTTTAAGCGATTTAAAAATCGCTACCGGCCTTTAAATGAATGAGGCCTGCTGATCGCAAGTACCCTGCGATGACGTAGGTACTTTGCGATCACGCAGAGCCTACGTACATCGCTGCCGGCAGTAAGGGAATGGGGGGTGCGGTGGTTTAAACCCCACCCACCCAAATGTACATAATTTTATTTTATAAAATGTTTGCAATAACGTTTTCTATTATGTGCTAAAACATGTGTTTCAAGTTTAATAAATAAAGTTTTCCATTTCAACTTTACACAAATATATATACATATATGTATATATGTATATATATATATGTATATACGTACATGTATGTATATATGTGTGTGTGTGTGTGTGTGTACAAAATTTGCTATCAATTATTATTGCATTTAACATATATATATGCAGATTTATAAAAGAGAATATATACTTAGATTTAAAAACCTTTTCTAAACAAGAATTTATTTATTTTTTTCCTTTTAAGTCATTATTTTTCTAAACATAACCATTAATCTATCCAATAGGTTTAACTATAAATTTGAAATCATTATTCTCAATTTGATTCTAATTCGAACCCAAACCCGATTCAGATCTAATTTCCTCCTTAATTGGATCTAGGATTTTCTAATGTTTTCTACTCAACCAACAAAATATCTAAATTTTGATTCAAATTGCAAATTCATTCATGGAATATAATCAGACACATATAACAACATGATGAAGACAGGAAGAGAAATAGTGCAAAGAGAGTATGTGATTATCACGAGTGCACCTGGACACTGATGCTAATCCGCCATGCCTCAGAAGTCCATAGAAAATCCCTTCCTTCTCCATCATCCGTGATTCCTCCAAGATCCAAGCCAACTAAATCCTCCAAGTGACTATAAATGCTAGAAGAAGCATAGAAGCAAATAGAAAATATACGAGCATATGAATCTTCTCCAATGCATGTAAGCTTTGAAGCTTCCACTTAAGCTTGTAGCTTGTAGCTTCCATTCAGCTTCTACTTCAGCTTGTCCAAACACACTAGGAGAGCCTCTATTTAAAGGCCTCTAAGATGCATCTAGAGTGTCTCTAGAAACAACTAGAAGATAAGCATGACAACCAAGCATGAGTCTTCTTCAACCTTCTAGATAAGTCTTAAGGTTGTAGACACCATGTGCTCAAATAAAAATGCTAACTCCTAAGTGTAGACAACTTATGCATTCTTAGAGTGCAAACTCCAGTGTTGTCTACATGACAACTCCGGAGAATTTGCCAACTCCTATGTGAGCAAATATTAAAATAATGTACAATAATTAATATAATATTTAATTTACTCTTTTCAATTTAATTAATTTATTTATTAAATCTCATGCACTAACTTTGATAATTCCAGTTTTCAATCTTACTATATATTTATATTTTAATCACATGAGATTTAAAATCTTTTAATACTTTTAATATATTTTCCACTTTTAAATTTCATTTTCCAAGACTTAATTGCTAAAATATTTATTAGCTTTAATAATAATATTATTTAGTCATTTATTTAAAAATGAACTCCAAATATATTATTATTAAAATAAATATTGCCACATTCCAAATTTTAAAGTTTAATTATTTTATTTTCAAATTTAATTATTTTATTTAATTAATTTCTCAATTAATTAAATAAAATAAATATTAAAATACCATATTAATTTTCTATTAAATTAAACCATTAATTAAATCTTTTAATTAGACTTAATTAATAGAAAATACATCAAAGACTCACAAGGTAAAAATATGAAAATCCATCATAGCCAAAATACATACAAAATCAAACCAAGGGTTAATATCACGAATTACGTTATCCAACGTATTCAGAGGGTACTCAACTCAGATACTTGTCCTAATTTTTCAATTAGTACAAATGACTTAAAAGGTTGGGATTTGGACTTGAGAATTTATCTCCCCTCTCTTATCATTGAGATAGTGTGATAGGGTACGCTCATCCTGGCAATTCAAGAAAGTCGATACCCGGTACCTGCAACCTACATAAAAACCATGCATGTACAAGCACAATATATACTAAACTAAATAGGCAATGGCAGGAAGTGGCGCATCGTGTAGATCCCGACTAGCAGGTGACTACAACTCCCTTCCTTAACCACATCAGACACGCCATACAAAAGCAAACACGCAAAGCAAACACGCACACCATACACATGCAAGTATGGGGTAAGTATCCATAATAAAACACATATGATAATGAATCATCTTACTAATCATCATCAATAACTGAAAACACTAAAAATAATCATCATACATATATGAAATGCAAAATCTAAGTAATCTCATCACATAATAAACTGAATCCATAGCACAATATCTGTTAATCTCATAACAATGCTGCTAACCATCAACATAAAACTAGCTCCAAAAGAGTTTAGTAATGATAACAAAATGTGAACCAGGGGCAGGCACTACATCCACCCCCCCTAGGATTAGGCATACTCCTGGAAGCCTACAAGAATGAAAAACTAAGATACTCAGTTTGCGGGTCCCATTGAACCCTTTTCCTCCCACATGAGAGGCTCACAAGTTTTTGTTGTGTTGATTAAAAGGGTAAGGTGTGTACTATGCCTCACTAACCCCACCGTACCTATAGTTTGGTAAGCGGCGGCATTCGTGCTAAGTCGCACGGCTTCCATAGACGAGTTGATGTTTATTAAAGTGTTGAATATGTAGGAGGCCTTTTAAATAGTTTATATGTAACAACGTAGTTTTAAATAAATTTATATAAACATTGTTATAATCGTTGGGTGGTATTATCAAATTCTAGATTTATAAATCTATATGTTATTTTCCTGTCGCCACTAGGCTTTCTGTCACGATGCAATTCTAGATTTATAATTCTATATGCTATTTTCCTGTCGCTGCTAGACTTTCTGTTGCAATGCAATTCTAGATTTATAGTTCTATATGCTATTTTCCTGTCGTCGCTAGACTTCCTGTCACATAAGCTCTCTGCTCTGCCACTACAACAAGTTTGAATAGAATCTTATTACTATGCATTAGTTTTATATGATTTATTAACTAATCTAATTAAATTAAATTTAATTAAAATTAGTTAATAGTAGAAGAAGTGTAATTAATTATTAATTTAAGTAAATGGAGTTTTAAATGAGGTCGATTTAAAAGAAGAAAGATATTAATATTAATTAAATTTAATAGATGATGATTGAAGATTAGTATATAATTGTTAATTAACTTAATTAAATATAATTTAATTAAGATTAATTAATGGGGTTGCATTATTATTAATGAAATTGATAGAATTGACGGTTATCTTATTAAATCTATAAAGATGATTATCCTAGAATGTTTTAAGGAAATTGATTTCATGAAAAAAAACTATTATAGGGGAAATTTCTTATATGAATAAGTTTTTAGAATTAATGAGATCATTATTTAATGGATAAGATTATTAATGAATGATGGTATAAATAGTTTTAACAAGACTAATTGGTTGAGATAGAGGAAACGAAATTCATTCTATTATGATAATGATTAAATCAGAATCATCTCTTGAGAGAACATTAAATTATAATAATTCAAACATTTACCCTTAATTGAGTTTAGAAAGGTTGATTTCAAAAGATTACAAGGATTATACTATTTAAACAGGATAACTATAGGGTTAAAGGAAGTCTTCTTGCTTGATAATAATCATTGAGTTATCAATTAAGTTAAGCAATGGATTGATTAATTGAAAATTGATAAGCATTATTTTGATAGTTTAAAATAATCAATTACTACGAGTAATTGCACCTATCATTTAAATATAAAAAAGGTGTGGAATTAGGAATCTCTTCTACCTAGAAAATACTTTAAATTTTAAAATAGCAGTTGACTTATAACTTACAAATTATAGTTAGTTATTAATCAACTGATATTCATTGGGGTGTTGATATGGTTATGTAATTATTAATTTAATCAATTAATCAGAGTTAATTAGATTTAATTAATAATTAAGTTATGTAATAGAGTTTTTAATTGATATGACTCTTACATCGAAGTTGATAAGTCTTATTCTAATGACTTGAATAATGACTTTAGATATTTTAATGGTTATTAGTGATGATTTAATTGTTATAACGATTAATATTAGAAGGCTTAAATTTTAGTAATATTTAATTAAGAACTATTAGAATGATATAAAGTCATGGATTGTATACCTAGCTTAAATGATTGATTAAATTGATCATTTTAATAAAGTTATAATCTTCTTATTCGAAGACTAGTAACTAGCTTTCTTATAATTTAAAACGAATAATGATCCTTTGATTATGTTGAAAAGCTGAATTAATGATGAGGAAGAGTTATTTAATTAGTAACATTGATCTTAGCAAAATAAAGTGAATGATTAAGGGTCAAACGAGTATATATTTATCCTTCAGTTATTCTTAGAATGTAGTTTTAAATAATGGAAAGAATAACACTATCGAGGGAACAAATGGGTTGACTTGTAGGTCAAATGATTAATCCTATACACTTGAAGTATACTTGCAAATAGAAATTGAACCTTGACACTCAATTCAACTATGTGATTTTAGTAAACCAAAATATGTGTCTGTATTGTGTTTTCTCTATGCTATCTGTTTTGGGTTTTGGGTTGATTAGTGTTGACTAGTTATAGGACGCCTACTAGAGGCTTGGGAGTTATGTGATTGTGATGTCATGATGATGTCTTATTTTCAATCTTTATGAACCCAACCATGGTTATGTGATGGTATGCTCTATGAGATGTTTGTATTCATTGATTGTTATTGCTCATCAATCTTCTTGAGTGAAGCTGAGTTATATGTATTTGAGACACTTGACTTAACCATTTTTGAGTCATCAATCAGTTATCCTTGGATTACTTTCCAGTTGCCATGATGGGACTGAAACGTTGATTTATTTCTTGATGATGTCATGTTGTGACATGTTTTGACTCAACCATTTTGGAGTCTTCAATCAGTATTACTTTGAGATATCTTTTGGTTGCTTGTTAAGAAATAATGGATATTGTGATTCATATTGGAGATTACATATATGAGGTTTATTTTGTGGAGCTTTTATGTGTTCTTGGATGGGAGAACCATCTTATTATCAGGTTGCTTGTTAAGGAACTGAGTTTGATCTTTATGAGTGTTGTGGTATGGGACACAACTGTGGATTTATGTGCTTAGGAGAGATTGTCTAGGTACACGACTATGGGAGTGGCTTGCATAGGGGTTCGGGGCCCAAAGTGGTCAGTACCAAGGTAACCTAATGCAAGTTATGTAATAAGTGATAATCTAGTAATTAAAATTTATGAGGGAAGCACACTAAAAAGATAAGTTAGAGATATTGATCCACCCATGCCTTGAGTGCTTGTATAGACTAAGGATGGGATGAGTGCCTAATCTTCTTGAGAGGGCTTCTTGGTTTCCACATGTGCCACATTGAGGGTTCAGGGTTTAGAGTAACCAGTCCAGGGTAACTCAACGCTTGAGGGTCTGGGGTCTAATGAGAGACTAGTCCAGGGTAACTTAAGTAGCCATGTGATGAAACTCCCTAGTATGTAGCTTGAGTCTCCTCTATAGATTTTGTGTACCTCTGGTGGTTTACTTATTGTTGTGCCTCTAGAATTAGATGTTGGTTTGTGATTGGAACCTTTGAGTTAGTATACTTTTAAGATTCCTGGACTAGAGAGTATTCTTGTGCTATGTGATTTTGATAGCCTATTTGAGACTTGATATTATCCCCTTAGCACGGTGGGAGTAAACCACTTAGGTTCCACACGGTTGGGTGGTAGTTTTTTTCCACTCTTATCATTTGAGATCCATTTGAGACATCATGGTTGATGTGTCCTTTATGATGGTGGATATGTATCCTTTCATTGATGATTAGCATATGTTAGATGATGTTATCTTATGCTTATATTTGCATGTTAGATTACTTTCTGTATATGATGTAGTATGTTTAGGTGTGACATTCCTACTATGTTAATACCGATGATCTCTTCGGTGATTTGGAATATTATGCACAGAGAGATGGCTAGGATCCATGATGGTCTAATGATGCTATTTACGGTTGGGAGGAACTGTACACTTAGTTAATTATGTTTGATGATTTATGGTTATGATGATGTATCATGTATGATTTTTGGTTTCATTTATGTTATTGCATCATGGATTAGAGTTAGTATGATGATGTATTTTATTTATACAATGTATATTCTTTTAAGCTTTTCATACCTTGTAACATGTACAGTGGATGATTGAGCTAAACTAAAATGTAATTACAAAAAGGACACTTGTATATTGTTTAAGAATGTTGGATGTATCATTGCTATTTCATAAGGATGTGATGTTAGATGAATAGTTAATTTAGATGTGATTCAATGTTAAGGGATCCTTAAAGAATGTAACTTGTTATGTATGTTATGTTTACTTAAATTGATGCTATTGCTTCCATTACTATGTATCAGTTATGAATGGTTTATTTTTCATGTTTTTAATTTTTTTTTTAAAAACTACCAAAATTAGTGAAACTTAGGTTAATTCTTTAGATCCCTTGGTGGGGCGTTATAGATAGTTTGACCTAGCACTAAGAGCCATGATAGTACTAAGGTTAGATTGATAATATTTGATAGATTGATAGGTTTCCAAGGCACTAAAAGTCACAAGAATGGCTAGGATTAGACAAATGGTGATTGATTTGGGATGTTTGATATGTTTTGGGTTGATTAAGACTGATTTTGAGTCATTCCAAGTTGATTTGAAATGGTTTTGATTTGATTTGATATGATTTCGAGTTGATTTGAAGTGGTTGTGAGTTGATTTGAAATGGTTTCTGATGATGTTGAAATGGTCCCAAAATGATGTAAAAGAGGATATGAATGATGATAGACACTATTGAGATACAATCAAGTTGGCCAAAAGATTAGAGTTAGTGGAATGAGAAAATGGGATGAATTAGTATGGAAAGTGATGTCAATTCAGGGGTCTGAGAGTATTTTCAAGGGTTGCCACTCAAGATAGTGACCAAATAATAAAAATGATAGCTCAATTTGTTCATAACAAAGATACGAATCCTACTATCCCAAGGGTGCCCAAAATACACCCAAGTGTGCCCAGTGTGCACTTGGTAAGCCCAAGTGCACCATGATAGTACCAAGTGTGTCAATGGCACACTTAGGAAGCCGAAGTGTGCTCAAAAAGTGCAGATTGTACCCTAGAAGGCTCTGAGGGCCAAAAATAGCTCGATTGGACTCAAAATGAATTGGAACTTTGTGTAAGTGCCCAAAATGGTAGAAAGAGGTTAGAACATGAGTGAAATTAGTCAAACATGGTCACATTTGGTCAAAATTGGTCAAAAAAAGGTTAGACTAAGGTTGGACTAGGAGGAAAGCCCTAGAAGGTTGACAGACAGTATAGAACAATGCAAGAATGTAGGAATGCAAGATGAAGATGATCTAGTGTATCAGATTACATGATAATGGTGATGAATGAAGGTATGAATGAATGAAGACTGAAGATATGAGATGAGGATCAGCTAGAATGAGGTGAAGGTTGTTTCTTTCAAAGAGTCCACTATATGTCAAATGGAGCTTCGTTTTGATGAAATCATAGATGCGAACCATTTTTGAGTGTCTACAGGTAGACCCTGGCAGTTTGACAGAGATGTACTGTATGATGAAAAGGAAAATTCCTATGATCATTTAAAAAGGGAAGCAAAACTTTCAAGATTCAATCTTTGTTGGAAGGAGATGAACCATAGTCCAAGACTCCTGATGTGTTGCTATGTAGTGGCTCCCAAAGCTATACAGTTATATTAAAGTCTAAGGGAGAGGAAAAGATAGTCAAAGAACCACTACCAAAAGATATACAGTCATTTCTTGAAAAGTACAAAGAGATTGTAAGTGATGGAATTCCTGCCACCTTACTTCCTAGAAGAGTGATCAGCCACCAAATTGATTTTGTCCCTAATGCATCTTTACCAAACAATGTAGCATATAAGTTCACTCCTGACCACAACTTGGAAGTAGCAAGGCAAGTGTAAGAACTCTTGGATCAAGGCTTGATCAAGAAAAGTATAAGTCCATGTGTAGTCCCTGTGGTACTAGCATCCAAGAAGGGAGGAAAATGGAGACTACACATAGATTTAAGGGCTGTAAATAGGATCAGAATTAGGTATAGATTTCCCATACCTAGGATTGAGGATCTCATAGATTGTCTTAGAGGGAAATGTACTTTATAAAGTTGGATTTGAAAAGTAGATATCACCAAATCAGGATTAAGGAGGGAAATGAGTGGAAAATAGAATTGAAGATGACAAATGGGTTGTATGAGTGGCTTGTGATGCCATTTGGCTTTGCAAGTTCTCCTAATACATTCATGAGGCTCATGAATGAAGTGCTTAAGGACTTCACTAGTAAGTTTTTGGTTGTATATCTAGATGATATACTAATATTTAGCAAAACCAAGGAGGAGAACATTAAACATGTGGAAGTTTTATTGTAGAGGTTGCATGAGGAGAAGCTTTCTATTAACCTTGAGAAATGTGAATTTTTTCAAATAAGAGCTTGTGTATTTGGGTTTGTCAAAGGGATCCTTGAAGATGGATCAAGAGAAGGTTGTAGTTATTCTCAACTAGCCACCACCTACCACATATATTGAGGTAATAATCTTTCATGGTTTAGCCAAGTTTTATAGAAAATTCATTTGGAATTTTAGTGGTAAATGTGCACCTTTTTTGGATACCATTAACAGTGGGGTCAATTCTAAGTTCAAATGGACTTTAGAAATAGAGAAATCCTTTGAGATACTAAAGAAAAAAGTAGCTATCCAACATGCCTTACAGTTGCCTAATTTTGATAATCTCTTCACCATAGAATTTGGTGCAAGTGGCTTGGTAGTAGGTGGAGTGTTGAGCCAAGAAGGTAGGCTAGTAGCCTTCTTCAGTGAAAAATTGAATGAAGGCAAGAAGAAATATTCCTCTTATGACCTAGAATTTTATGCCTTAGTTCAGTCTCTTAGGAAATGGAGACATTGTTTATTTCCCAAGGAATTTGTTGTATTTATTGATAATCAATCACTAAGGTATATCAACACTCAAGAAAATTTGAGTAATAGGAATTTGAAATGGATGGAATACTTACAAGAATTCACTTTCATAATCAAGCATAAGAAAGGGTAGATGAACAAGGTAGCAGATGCCTAAAGTAGGAGATTGTTAACTATCCAAGAAGTTCAATTGCATAGCATTGGGATAGAGAACTTCAAGAATCTTTATAACGAGAATGAAGATTTTGCAGAAGCATAAAAGGTATGTTCTAATGTTGAGAACCATTTCCATAGCAAGTTCTCTAAATTTACTTTGCAGAATAAATTGTTATTTAAGGAAAATCATTTGTGTCCCAAGAGGATCAATAAGGGAAAACCTAATTCAAGAAAAGAATAATGGGAGCATAAGTGGTCACTTTGGTGTAAACAAGACCCTAGAGTCATTCCAAAGATTCTATTATTTTCCAAAATTAGTCAGGGATGTGACTAGGTATGTTGAACTATGCTTGGTGTGTATGAAAGTCATGGGTGGAATGAGAATGCGAGTTTATGCCAACCCTTACCAATGCCAAATAGGTCACAAAAGTGTGTAAGAATAGAATTCATAGTAGGTATGCCTAAGAAAAAATAGGGATATGATTTTTTTTTTGTAGTGGTTGACAAATTCAACAAAATGGTCCATTTCATACCATGCAAGACTACCAATGATGCTAGTTACATTGCCCACCTATTATTTAAAAAGGTTGTAAGGATTCATGGACTCTTGTTGATTATTCTTTTAGATAGAGATGTAAAGTTCATGAGCCATTTTTGGAAGACCTTGTGGAGAAAACTTGGTACAAAGCTCTCATTTGGATCAGCCTACCATCCTCAAATAGATGGCCAGACTGAAGTGGTTAACAGAGTGTTGGTTAATCTCTTGAGGTTCCTAACTAAGGAATATGGTCAAACATGAGATGTTATCATTCCTCAAGTAGAATATGCTTACAATGATATTAAGAATAGAACCATGGGCAGAAACCCATTTGAAATTGTGTCTCGGATGCATCCAAGGGGTCTATGTGAGTTAAGAGATCTTGGAGGCATAGAATATAGATGTGGTCATGTTGAGGATTTTTCTCAAACTAAGAAATAAATCCAAGAGAAAATGAAGAAGACTATCCAAGATAGCACTCAAAAGTTGAAAGCCAAGGTAGATAAGAAAAGAAGAGACATTCAATTTTCTGTTAGAGACTATCTCATGGTGCATTTGAACAAAACAAGATTGCAAAAAGGTGTGCCAACTATACTATAGATGAAGAAAGTAGGACCTTGTAAAATCATAGAAAAATATGGAACCAATAAATATAAGGTTGATTTTTCATTAGATTTGGGCATTTCTCCTATTTTAAATGTACAAGACTTAATATAATTCAAAGGCCCATTACCTAAGATTTCTCACAATAGTTAGGGAGTCATTGTTGATCTAGGACCTACAGTGGTACCTTCACCAATCAAGTTGGAAGTTGAAAAAGTATTGGAATCAAGATTCAAGAAGGCCACCAAGCATAAGGTGTAAATGAAACACCTCATCAAGTGGAAACACAAGCCAAATTTGAAGGAAACTTGGATTGTTGAGATAGACTTCAACAAAGTGGGAATCTCCAAAGATCTATTATCTATAGGCGTGATATAGTTTTTCTTTGTGAAGGAGTATGGTGTAGGGGCACCTAGGTAGGGCTCATGGAAGACCAAGGGCTCCTAAGTTTTTTGGATTGTATTGGTTCTAGCTACATGACTAGGAAAATAAAGGGACTAGGTAGGTCCTAATTTGAGGTGTGTTAGAATAGCAAGCTATAATAGGCCTTAGTTGCCCTTAGTTACAAGTATCCCCTTATCAAGTCAAATATGGTATTTTTATGGTTTTAGTGACAAATTAAACAAGAAAGAGACTTGAGTTCCTTTTTCTATGTTTTTAAACCTTAGATAGGCTTTTGTTAAATTTTGGTGGGCTTAGAATCAAGTTTGCATTGAAAATTCAAAAAGTTGCAAAAATTGCTAAAAAGTTGCCAATGTTGTCATTGACAATATTTTCTTGCATAGGAACAACTTTTCATTTTGGGTTTCATAAATGTATAAAATAGTTGATATTAGACCTTGATCAACTATTTAAGGCCATACTCAACTTGTAGATGGGGTTGACTTATTTGAAAAGGTGTGTGTACAAACTGAAATGGAGCAATAACAATGATAGTTCTTGTTTTCTGAGTATTTTAGCTCTTTAATGGATTAAATAAAGTTTAGTGATCAATATAAGTGTTAGAGGAGTTAATTTTAAGGTTTTTTATAATATTATTTTGGATTTTTGTGGGTTTCTAATTAGGTGCTTAAATTATTTTGTTTCCTATGTGTTAGTTGTCTTGAACCAAACAAATGGTAAAGATGGAGTCATACATCCTCTTCCCGCTATAGAATCTACATGGGCCTTTGAGATTAAAGAGATGACTCCATGTACATATTTTATAGCTAATGAGGGGCCCTATAAAGCAAGGGAGGTATTTTTAAGGTGATTCCCTAGGCAAACCACAATTGCATGGCTAGGGATAACAGTAAGTTGCAGAGGTGTTAGGAGGGATTGAAGGCATGGATAGCTTTAATCAAAGCTTTGAGGAAGGTAGAGGAATGAAAATAAAAGTTCCAAATTCAATGGGAAGGTTTGATGAAATATTTTAGAGGGGAAATTGAAGTTTTTGGTAGATAGACTTGAAAATCCTTAAACCCTTATTTTTAGGCACATTTGTAGGTTTTACTATACAAATAGTTTGGGGGCCATGGACCTAGGAAATATTCTAGGTCTTTGGAAAGGGTTTCTAGATAATTCATTATTTTCCCTCCTTGTTAAGGACTTTTTCAAGTTATTCAATTTTTTCATTGATAGTAGGGCTAATCTCTTGAAGCCCTATTTGGCTATTTAGAAGACATCTATGATGATTTTGTGAACTCAATTAGAGTTAAAAATTCAAAAATGGTTGTAGGACTTGGAAGGGATCCAAATGACCTCTTAAAGTTCTATGTTTATGCAGGATGTAGAATTGGCAAAGGGGAAGAATTGATGCTAGTGCAAGCCTAGGTAGCAATGAATGGAGTTGTAGTTCTTTCTAGTTGATGCTCACTAGTTGAAGGAAGAAATATCTCATAGTTAAGTTCCTAAGGAGTGTAAGGTAGTGTGTAACCCTATTAGGTCAAAGAAAGACCTAAGGAGGCCCTAGAGTGAGTTTGGGGTAGGAGCAATACTAGTGTTACATCTATCCCCTAACTAAGTCCCCTACTTATTCCAAAAAAGCATTTGAGTGATCCATTTACTAGTATTGATAACTTAGGTGAGGATATGAATTCAAAGGTCAAATCCACCCATTTTCTTTAGAACCCAAAGGCTTTGAAGCATTTCCTTGAAAATCCCCAATCCACTCTATCACATGCCTTTTTAATATCTAGCTTAATTAGCATACTAGGATCTTCTTTTTTTGAGTGGTATGTATGGCCTCTTGGGGAATAATCACTTCATTGAAGATAGATCTACCCTATATAAATCATGTTTGTTTCTCTCTAATCTAGCTTGGAAGAATTTTCTAGATTCTCATTGCCATAGTTTTAGTAAATAATTTATAGAGAGTATTGAAAAGAACTATAGAACAATAATCATTAAAGCTCTCTAATTTATCATTTTTTGGGATAAGGGTGGTAAAGGTATTACTGACCTCCCTCAGGAGTTTTCCTAAGTTTTATACTAATTCTAAGGCCTAAGTTACCTCCATCTCTATGAAGTCCCAAAATATTTGAAAGAAACATGTCAAAAACCAATCTGGCCCTAGAGATTTCCCTCAATTCATTTTCTTGAGGACCACACCTACTTCCTCAAAGGTAAATTTTCCTGATAGTGTTTGATGTTTTACTTTGGATATAATCTTTGGGATGCTCTTAATGATGCTTTATTTTTCCCCCAAGTTTTGGTTACCATTATTATTTAGGATATCTTCAAAGTGATTTATTGCCTCTTTTTTCAATATCATATGGGTCCTCCAATTTTTATCCATCCTTATTTTGAATGGAAGTAATTATATTAGCTATTCTACATAGTTTTATACCATTGTGAAAGAATTTTGTGTTTCTATCCCCTGCATCTAGCCATGTTTCTCCTAATTTTATCTCCAAAATAGTTCCTCTTTGGTTAAGATGTCTTCATAGTCCTTTATTAGGCACTTCTCTCTTTCATATAAGGATAAATTTATCCCTTTCTCTATAACTTCCGTGTTTAAATTCTCCAATTATTAATCCAATTCTTCCTTGTTTCCAAAGATATTCCCAAAGTGTTCACAATTTCATACCTTAAGCCTTTGCTTATCAATTTTCAAGTTGTCAACCACTTGCTAAATTTCAGACCCAAATAACACAATTTCATTCCAATATCTTTCTATCATCTTTAGATAGACCTCACCCTTAAACCATATTTGTTCAAATTTGAAAGGGCAATTATTTGAATTTTTTTCCTTTATGATGTGTAATTCAACTAGGTAGTTATTTTAACTTGAGATGGGTTTGACTTTTGATTCAATAGTAAAGGGAAGTTCTTCAAAATCCCTATTGAAAAGAAATCTATATAGATTTTATACCATAAAGTTGAATCCTTTTCTCCTATTAGGCCAAGCATGGCTATCTCTAGAAGTGGAAATATCTATTAGTCCATAATTGTTAATCCACTTGTTAAAATCTACTACTACTTTAGGAATTTTTTGAGTTCCAACCCATTTCAAATGACAAAGAGACCTTTGACAACTGTTGTTCATAAGGATCCACAATCACACCAACTTGTAAAGATTGATCATGTAGAGAATGGACACGAGGGTTAGAGTGAGCCCTTGAAACAATTTTAGAAGGATCATCTTCATCAAAGAGAAGATGTAAATCATCAAGGCTGCCTCCCAAATCTACGGTGTGTGACTCCACAAACAAACTTGTAGTGTCTACCAGGAAGTCATCAACTAAAGTTGGAGTAGGAAGATAATGTGTACTCTACTGAGATGGACCTTTCACTGTGGCAATATATGCATGTGGAGTAAACTAATGATGTGACCTCTTGTTGCAACTGTCAACACAAACCCATGTATCTAAATCTATTGAATCACTATCGCTGGTGTCACTATTAGTTTCCATAATGTATGAGGTGTGGAGAGGAATAGAGGATAAGTTGGGTGAACTTTTCTCAAAATGTACATCCTTCTCCACAAAAATCTCATGAGTCTCTGGATCCATAAGTATGTATGCCTTCATATTGTCTTCATATTTGATGAAAGTACAAGGCCTAAGTACTGGTGCCTTGCATCCCTTGAAAGAGAGGTTTGCCGATGTCAGACAAATGAAGACTCTAAAGTGACTCACAACTAGTTTTTTCCTACACCATACCTCAAAAGGAGTCTTCCCATCTATGTCATTATGAGGAGACCTATTAAGTATGTGAGTGGCACTACTATTAGCTTCAACTTCTAATGTTGTATCAAGAAACTTGGCTTTTATCATACAATTTTCCATGGTCTTAAGAGTCCTAATCCTTAGTACTACAACATCTGTCTTATGCAGACTAAATGTTGGTAGATTCTGAAGATCAATTCCCTCAAGTTTACAAAAGTTATTAAGTCTTCAATCCACATATTTGTTCTCATTGTTCACCCATAGTACCTTGATGGCTTTCCTTGATTTGTGTTCAACATGAGTTTTAAAGGCTTGAAGCTTATCAACCACTTCATTCTTGTGATGAAGGAAGTAGACCCACATGAAGCGTGAAAAGTCATCAACAAAAGTAAGGATGTAGCAGCCTTGGTTGACTAAAGTCATTGTAAAAGGACTTGCTAAAACCATGTGAACCAACTGGAGAATAACTGGTGCTCTAGAAGACTTCCCTTTATCATACTTATCCTCAAGATGCATATCCACTGAACATGATGAACACCCACCCTTAGAAAAGTTGATGTTAGGTAGACCTTTGACCATATGTTTTAAGCAAAGTTTGTAAAGATGGTGGTAGGCAAGATACCCAAACCGCTCATGCCATAAGTTGATTCGTGAAGTAGAGTGAGTCAACAAGGCTTGTGAAGGAGACTTAGGCACAAAGTGGGAGAAGGAATAAAGCATAGAGAGGAGATTGGAGGTTAGGTTTGGAACATAGAGAACGTCTTTGAATTCCCCCTTGTCTATTTCCACATGTCCTTTCCCTTCAACTTCCATTTTAGTATCATCTCCCATGAAGATGTGTGGTTCCTGTGACTGCTTCAATGAAGGAAAGTCTCCCTTTGAAAAACCCATATGATAGGAGATACCTGAGTCAAGTATCTATTTCAAAGAAGAACTTGAATTTGCCATAAGTGCTTGCCCTTTTCCCTTTGAAGAGGATGGAGTTGAATCCTTGGAAGTACTTGACATTTGAATTTTTTTCTTCTTGAGTAGGTTTTCCAACTCATTGACTCTTTTAGTCTTGCAATGATGCTCATCATGATTTGGCTTTTTGTAATATACACAAAAAAAATTGTTCTTCTTTTCATTACTTCCTTTCTTGTTGGAAGAAGAATTTCCTTGCTATGAGGATGCCTATTGTGTCTCAGATTGTGATTTCTACTTCCACTACTTCTTCTTGTTGTTGCTAGACATTTTCCCTCCTTGACATGATTGGTGCTCATCACTAGCCACTAAGGCTTTGGTCTTTGATGTCAAGAGAAGTCCTAAATATATCAAGTGAGATTGTTCAACAATCAACATCTCTACAAATGCATCAAATGTAGGCTTTTGGTAAGAAGTTCCCATGGTCAACCTATGAGTATCAAAACTTGAAACAAAGGAAGCATACTCTAAAGGTAGATTCTTTAGGATGTGATGAATCAACTTGCCATCCTTCATGGAATTTCCACAATCTTTAAGTAGTGCCCTATACTCATTTTCTTTGTTGATGTAATCTTGAATTGTGTCAAAGTTCTTTTGATATAAGAGAAGTAGATCATCCTCAATCTAAAATCTCTTTTCCTTATCCACCTTACCATACAATGTTGCATTTTATCCCAAGCTAGTTTGGATTCTATACAACTGGCAATGTAAAAGAAGAGATCTCAATGTACACAATTTTAGATAGCTCCTAAAGCATGTTGGTCTTGTTGTTTCCAATCAATGAGCTCTTTAGCATCAGTGTGTTTGGGTATTGTACCATCAACATAAAGACTATAACCTTTTTCCATTAATCTACTCCATGCAATATCTTTCCATGTAGAATAATTATGTGAAGTTAAAAGAGGACATTTAGGTCAACCCATGATGCAGAAAAGTAAAAGAGCACACAAGAGAGACACAAGAACACAGTACACCCCCCCCCTTTCACTCAATCAAAAGACCCCACCCCCAAAAAAAGATGCTTTTGGGACTTTATATGTAGTGTGTGTACAATAGACCACTTGTCAAAATGAACAAAGTGGACTTCTGATTTTTCTTTTTACAACTGCCTTTTGAGGCCCAAATCCATCACTAAGCACTATATCTTAGATGTACAACAATTTTGAAAAGTAAAATAAGCATTAGAATGTAGAAAAAGCCCTAGTTCTAAAAGTGAGATTTTTGTCCACACAACCCTAAAATTTGACTACAGATCTAGAAAGTAGACAAAAATAATGCACTTTCAAAAAAAATGAAACCTATTTTCGTGTCTAGATGAGCTCGTATGAAGTGTTTGAAGTTGCAAAATGTAGGATTAAATAGGTACAGTCAATAAAAAATACAATTATTGAAAAATCCTTGCACTAAAACTAGAAAAGAACACCACCACTAGAAATTTAGAAATTCTACCCAATTTATAAAAAAATTGCACCTAAATTGGAGTCTAGATTTTGAGTTATGGCTTCACAAAGTTAGGCTACCAAATCAAAAAACAATCTGGAGAGGGGTCTAGAAGCAAAACTAGTGATGTGGCAGGTCCTAGACATGGCTATATGGTTTTTTGATGTGGAAAAAGGTACACTTACGTGTCACTAACTAGTTGGGCTAGGTCTACATGGTGGTTGACTACTAACATGTCTAGCTGTCCACGTGTATAATAGATGACGTGGGTGGACGTTGATTAGGAGTGGACGTAGTGATAATGTGGTGTAGTTTTTATTGTACACATGGTTGCATCTTCAAATGAACACACCACATGGCATGGTGGGAGTAACTGGAAGACCTACTAGAGTTGCGAGTAGTGGTGTGGGTGGATAACTTCACGGTTGTTGGAAAACCTTTTTGTGCAACCATGGATCATAATTTTCCACACTAGAAAATTTAAATGACACCACTAGGACTCCAAGTCTTCACCATCATTGGTAGATCAAATAAATTTTCCAGAAGGGGAAAGCAACAAGAGTCATAAAATTCACTGCAGGCTAGAAATTATCGTTGTTGCATGGTAGAAGGCAAGTGGTCACCAGGAAATTGTTTAGCACAGGCCAAAAATTGTTAGACTTATGCTGCTAGGCATGGATAAGTCACTAGAAAAAGGAGTTTAATCCCACATTCATGGGTATTATAAACAATAGTTCACATAAAAGGAACAACCTATAATTTTAAAGAAAAACATCAGGAAAAAGGGCCTTAGCCACTGGTGTAGTGGTTGGGGCTGTTGACTGGTAGTTGGTGTTGGTTTATGTGCTCAGTTGCACCCAAAAAATTGGGAAGTGGTTGAATATGTATTGAATTCTTCCATTATGTCCACCGTTAAATTGTAGTATGCCTGCCAAATAATAGATAGTCTATAGGTCGAGGTGTAACTGTCCAGTTCTACAAAAAAAATTCTCTACTAGCCTCACTAGGAAATTTTTTTTTTGAAAAAATACAATAAAAAATGCAAAGAAAAAAAATAGATCTAAATAATTAAATTCTAGATATAAAATATCATACCCAAATTTGCAAATCGGGGCTTCTAGGTGCTGATTTGCAAAAAAAGTTTGCCTCATGATCAACTTTGAGCTAAGGTGGCCAAATTCATAGTTGATTTGCATCAAATCAACATTCTGGACACAATGGCAAGGTCAGATCTGGCTCTAGACACTCCCAATTTCTACAGTACTCTAGATTCAAGTTGAGGTGCTAAAGCAACAATGGTCTCATGTTGAAGCAATAATGGTCTCAAACAACTATGTGAAGAGAAAATCTCCAAGCTTTAATACCATGTAAGATTTTGCCTTAGGGAAAAATTCACCCAAGAACTAAGAACTCAAACACAAGCACAACTATAGACCAAAAAGGAGTATTATCAAAATAATAATGTATTTAATTCAATATGCCTTAAAAGTGCATTAGGAGTCCCTGTATATAAAGGCCTCTGAGATGCATCTAGAATGCCTCAAAATTAGCTACATGATAAGTAATACAATGAGGCACATGTCCACCAGATATGGGTTATCCTCCATTAAACATGGAAGTAAGTGCAATGATGAGAGGATAAACCTACAAGGGTGTAACATGCAAATCAACGTTTTAGACAACATGTGCTAAAAAGGGAGTGTGAATAACTATGTTGTCTACATGACAACTCAGTGAATGATGCAAACTCCAGTGTTGTAGACACCATGTGCTAAAATAGAGTTGTGTACTTCTGTGTTGTCAACATGACAACTCAAAAATGTGCACAAACTCCTAAGTGTCTCACAAAATAAAATAATGCATTAACCTAAGTAGACTTAAGTAAGTGTAAATAGTAAATACTTATTTATACCAACAGTCCTGATAAGAGGAAATTGCAAAAATTGCTCTAGGAGGAAAAATGAGGTGAAATTCTATGAAAGGGGGAAAAGATGTGGGTAAATATGGACCTTAGGTGTTATAAGGTCATCTTGGGAGGTTTTACAACATTCTTTTCAAGTTTGAAGAGTCTAGGAGCAAAATTGCAAAAGTTGTCAAAAAGTTGCATTGACAACTTTACAATGTTGCAAAATTTCTTGACAAATTTTTAGGTAGTTTTTGTAAAACCAATGAATTGGGTGGTTATGGTTCAATATAAAGTCTAGAAAAAATTATGAAGGTTTTTTAAGACCTTTTCAACTCAAATCCAAGGGTTGGACAGTTGGGTGTATAGACAACACTTGTAGCAGGAGAGTTTTTGAGCATTTGAAGTGTAGTTTAAAGTTTTGGTTAAAATTTTGGATTGAATAAGGAAATGTTTTTCATGGAGTAGGATATTTTTTTCATGCCTTGAATATATGTGTATTTTTTTTCTTTCAAGTTAGCATTTGATAGGGTTTATAAAATTTTCTTTTTTTGGCAGTCGTGATGTTTAGTTTTATGTTGCAAGAATGAAATGGGCTATGGATTGAGTGTCCTTAGTCTAATCATTGTGGCTCTTGGATACCAAGAAATATCCTCTATGCATAATGTAAATATGGTTTTTAGAGTTTTTGGAAGGCCAAATTCTATTCTTATAAAGAGATTTTGGAATGAATAGAGGATTGACATAGGTCAATCTTGACTTGGAAATGTAGTAGTGTATGAATGAAGAAAAAATCAAAGGAGGAGGTTGGGGATGGATTTTGATGCTTGTGGAGGAAGAAAAACTAACATTTCCTTTAAAACCCTCAAAAGTAGGGTATTTTGAATCCGTACAGTACAGACATTTCTAGAACCCTAGACCTACAAAATATTCAAGGGTTGGTCATTGGAAAAAAAATAATATACACCAAGGGGTCTTATTAAGTTTTTTAATGAGTTATAACTCATTTCTTGTTTTGAGGAGGGCTAATAGGGGCTCTTATGGCTACAAGGCCTAATAGTCAATTTGGTGATTTGGGTGAGTGAAATTTGAAACAATGTTGTAGAAAGATGGGGAATGAGACAAGAACCTTAGTAGGAAGGCTCATTTATTTTTTAGGCACTTGATGCATTTGTGTGAGTTTTGGAAATCTAGGCCAAAGGATGCATATTAAGTGAATTGGGAGAATTGCATTGAAGTTTGAATTGGTGGATGAGTTTCTTTAAGAAAAGGGGTTATAGAGGGATCCTCTAAGTTAAGGTTAGGAGAGAAGACCCTATAGTGGGATAGGAGTGGCCTAGGAAGAACTAGAAAGCTCTAGTTGAAGAATCTTCCCATCAAAGTGGTATCAAAGCCATAAGATTAAGCTTGTGGTAGTATGTTCTATTCCATTGAGTCAAGTCAATCTTCCAAGATGGTGACCAATGCAAAGTTGGAAAAGGAAGTAGATGAGAAAAAGAAGTTCTTAGAAGAAAAGACCAAGGTTCTAGATGAGGTCCTAGAGGAGATGAAAGACAAGTTGAAAGAGATAGAGGATTCATCCCTAGCTAAGGAAGATGAAGACTATGGTGATAATAAAGAGAAGGTGAGTTTGGAGGATGAGATAACTAAACTAGATCCTCCACTTGGTGAGCAAGAACTATTCCTAAAAGCCCTCAAACCATTTGGAGGGAAGAGTCTAGAGAATGTTTCCCTATTCCATGGCAAGATGCACATAGAGGTAGTCTTAGAATGGATTTAGTGTATTGGGAACTACTTTGAGTTTGAAGAAACAACAAAGGTCAAAAAGGTGAGGTTTACAAAGTCTAAGTTGAGTGGTCAAGCTTTGATATGGTGGAATTTTGTACAAGAAGAAAGAGAAAGTGAGGGTAAGAAGCCTATAGCTAATTGGAAAGAAATGGTGTCAAAGATCAAAGAAACATATCTACTAGAGGATTATGAGATTCAAATCCATAAGAAGAGGAAGAATCTTAGGTAGAAAGATCTTAATGTGGCTACCTATACTGTAGAGTTTGCACTAAGATCAAGGGTGCAAGAAGTAGAGAGTATAAAGGCAGCTAGGTACCTAAATGGCCTTAAATGGTCCATACAAGATGAGTTGAGCTTTTTCAGCCTCACCACTCTTTAGAGTTTTTTTCAAATGACTAGGAAGGTGGAAGAAAAAATAAGGAAGAAAGGGGACTCTAGTTCTAAGAACAAAGGCAGAGGTAAAGACTTTAGAGGTGGCTCAAGGGGAGGCTCCAATGACAAGAGTAATGAGTTGAGAAACTATGGAGACTCAAAGTGGAGTGAGAAAACCAATAAAACTAGTCAAAGGGGAGGCTTTGGTAGAGGTAGAGGATCCAATAATGGTGGTAGAGGAAGATATGGAAATAGCAATAGAGGTTCACACTTCAATAACATGAAGTGCTACAACTGTGGTAAGTTAGGACACCCTTCTTATAGATATCTAGAAAAGGCATCATATTCTTATGGGGAAAAGAAAATTGCATATGTCCAAGAAGAGGAAAATTAGAAGGCAAGAGAAGTAGACCTTGATGTTGAGAAAGGTGAGAACCTCATGTTGAAGACGGTATTGGTTAAGGAGCTAGTCAAGGATGAGCCAAAGTAGAGGAGAGCATTGTTTAGGACCACATGAAAAATATTGGGCAAAGTATGCAAGGTGATCATAGACTCAAGGTCTACTAATAATTTATTGTTAGAGTAGGTAGTACCAAAGTTTCATTTGACCAAGATTCCAAATGTGTGTCCTTACAAGGTGACTTGGTTGAATAAGGGGCAAAATATCCTGGTGAACGAACAAGTGTGGGTAGACATCACCATTGGAAAATATCAAGAAAAAATCTTATGTGATGTGCTTCCCATGGATGCTTGTCACCTATTGTTAGGAAGAACTTGGTAGTATGATAGGGAGGTAGTACATCATGTGAAGGAGAAAAAAAATCCTTTAAGAAGGATGGAGTCACTTATACAATCCAGTCTATAGTGGAAGAAGACAAGGTGGAGAAGTCTACTACTAAAGCATTGCTCATGAGTGAAAAGGGATTCCTTAAGAATTTGAAAGAGGATGAAGGAGTAGGCTATCCCATTATGCTAAAACCTAAGGAGGAAAAGACATCTTCATCTACACTTATACCTATAGAAGTGTAAGAGCTATTGGACCAATTCAAAGACATCATCTACAATGGAGCACCACCAACCCTACCACCTAAGAGGGTCATAATTCATCAAAGTGACTTCAAAGCAGGAGCATCACTACCAAACAAAGTTGTATACAAGATGAATCAAGAGTAGAACAAGGAGACTACAAGGGAAGTTCAAGAGTTTCTTGATCAGGGGCTAATTAGGAAGAGCATCAGTCCATGTGTTTTACTAGTGGTATTAGCACACAAAAAAGGAGGTAAGTGGAGAATGTGTACTAATTCTAGGATAGAATCACAATTAGGTATAGATTTCCTATTCCTAGGATAGAAGACTTGATGGATTTTCTAGGTGGATCTAGGTGCTTCTCCAAAATTTATCTGAAAAGTAGATACTATCAAATTATGATGAAATAAGGGGATGAGTGGAAGTCTACATTTAAGACTATTGAGGGACTCTATGAGTGGTTGGTGATGCCATTTGTCCTTACCAATGCACCAAGTACCTTCATGAGAGACATGAATAAGGTTTTGAAGGACTATATATGAGTATTTGTTGTGGTATACCTAGATGACAATCTCATCTTCAACAAGACCAAGGAGGAACATTTGAAACACCTAGAGTTGTTATTGAGGAAGCTTCAAGAGGAGAAGTTTATAGTCAACTTTGAAAAGAGTGAGTTCATGAAAGAGGAACTATGTACTTGGGGTTTGTAGTATCCCAAGGGAGTCTTACGATGGATAAGGACAAGGTAGAGGAAATTTTGAGTTGGCCTACACCTAGATCAGCTACCGAGGTTAGGAGTTTTCATGGATTGGCACAATTTTATAAGAAGTTTGTAAGAAGGTTTAGTGAAATATGTGCACCTATGATGGATACAATCAAAGGGGGCATGAAGACTAGATTTATGTAGACTAGGTCTACAGATCAGAGGTTAGAGAGGTTGAAGAAGGAGATAGCAACCCAACCTATCTTGGTTCTACCTAGTTTTGAGAGACCATTTGTGGTCGAGTGTGATGCTAGGAAAATAGTAGTTAGGGTAGTTCTAGGTTAGGAGGGTAGACCAGTAACATTTTTTAGTGAGAGGCTTAGTGAAGCCAAGAAAAGGTATTCAACATAATCTTAGAGATTTATGCACTTTTCCAAGACATGAAGACATGGAGGCACTACTTTTTTCCTAAGGAGTTTTTTGTCTTCACAAATAACCAAGATTTGAGTTTTATTAACTTATAGGAGAAGTTAAGTCTGAGACACATCAAGTGGATGGAGTTCTTATAGTCTTATACTTTCACTATGAAACATAAGAAGGGGAAAAACAATAAGATGATAGATGCTTTGAGTAGGAGATTGGTGACAGTGCAAGAAGTCAAGTTGTAGAGCATTGGCCTGGATGGTTTCAAAGATTTGTATGAAGAGGACACTCATTTCTTAGAGACTTATAAGGTATGTACTAATTTTTCTAATCTTGTCCATAGTGATCTTGCCAAATATACCATTTAGAATGGATTATTATTCAAAGGCCAATAGTTGTGCATCCCAAGGGGATCTATGAGGGGGAATATCATATAAGAGAAGCACAATGGGAGCATGAGTGGGCACATTGGTCTGGACAAGACCTTGGACCTTGTGGAAAGGTTTTATTACTGGTCTAAGATGTAGAGAAATTTTAGGAGGTATGTGGAGCAATGCAACATATGTCAAATGGCAAAGGGAAATTTATCAAATGTAGGGCTCTACCAACCTCTCCCCATTCCTAATAGGCCTTAGAAATGCATCAACATCTACTTTATAGTGGGATTACCAAGGATTAGGAAAGGGATGGATAGTGTCTTTATGGTATTAGACAGGTTCAACAAGATGAGCCACTTCATACCATGCAAGACTACACACAATGCAAGTAATGTTGCCAACCTATTCTTCAAGGAGGTGGTTAGAATACATGGCTTCCCAAGGAGTATAGTAGCTAATAGGGATCTTAAGTTTATGGGGAAATTTTGGAAAACCCTATGGAAGAGGCTTGGAAATAACCTAGCACATAGCTCTACCTACCATCCTCAAACTAATGGTCAAACAGAGGTAATAAATAGGGTATTGGGAAACCTATTAAGGTGCTTGTTAACCAAAAACACCTTCCCACTAGAATATTGATTTCAAATGTTGAGCATATCAAATAGTCATACATTTTCAAATATTCAAATGTTACACAAGGATCTATTTAAAAATTTGGCCATATCCTTTTATCCTAAGTTTCACAGCCTTATTTTCATATTATGCCTCTAAAACATTTCAAGTTGTGACCGTGTGATCACCCTTTGGTTTGTAAAATCACAATAGGTTAAGCAATAACTAGAGTTCAAGTGGAAAAGGCATGATTGCATTGTGTTTGCATCATTGCATAGTTAGTTGGCTCAACCAAGGTTAGGGTCTTGATAGGGAAATTGTATTTTTTTTCTTGGTCATAAGGTTAATATGACAGATTATGGTTTAAGTTGTGAAAGTTCATTGAAGCCAAAATCTTCAATGTTTCAGAGATGCATTTCATATCATTAAATCTTTTAGATCTATGGCTAGCACACTATCATATCATGCTAAGAAGGAAGTTGCAGTTAGAGTTGCAATCAAGCAATTTATTTTGTTTCATTGATCACAACATTAAGAGGTGAACCTTGGGTCAAATTAGTGATGGTGTGAGTGTGGTTGGGATCTCAACTTCACAAGGTCACAATGGTTAGTGGGAAATGTTGAAGACAAGTTGTCAAATAGTCATAGACAATTGGTCATGGTTTCATAAGCAATAATTATTAATGAAGAAAGGTGGTGGATAAGTTGCAATCACAGGTGGTCAAACATAAGACATAAGGTTGAATGTTGGTGGAATTGTAAAGGATGATTGGTCCACATTGAAAGCCCTAAGGTTTGACTCTAGTTGACTAATGACATAGCTAATTTGGTGCAGTTATAATAGAGGAAGTAGCTCTTGGATGATAGATCCAATATTTTCAATCTCCTGCAACCACTTTCATCATTCCCCAGGTTTGATAAATGCAAAAGAACACTCCATCATCGTCTGTTGATCTATCTACTTAGTCAAAAGTTAATGGCTATTGTTCCTAACCTTTTAGAGCTTCATGTGGTGGACAAGTGAATTTCCAACATCCAATTTTGTACCATGATTAGATATTTTCTAGATTTGCAATAGTGGTTGGATGTAGTGGTTGTAAAGTAGTTCTCTATCAGAAATATCTAGTTATGCTTAAGCTATAAAAGCACATTTTGTAACCCTTCAAAGTTTGGATAATCCTTCTCTATTTTCCTTGGCATGTTTTGCATGTGCATTGAAAATTTCCCTTTTCCTCTAACCTATTCATGATAGTCCACCTTATCTTTTTTAACCATTGAAGTATTGTACGAGATCTATTTTCCTCTCTTCAATGTTTTGTAGCTATCTACAATTTTTGTGATTGTATCTCTCTTGACCTGTGAATAATATATAAGTGAACTCTCTTCTTCCTAGTATTATTCATCTTGGTTATCTAACATGCATGTGATTTTTGGATTTAAACAAATATAGATCAGTATATCTTTGATGTCATAATAGTTCAAGTGTGCATATATGGGTAGAGATAGGATTGAACACTATATTGTGGTGCATCACCTCCTTAGAATAGATTAGGTTTTCTTTCATGTATTCCTTATCCCTTTTCCTCTCTAGGTGTAGTTTAGGTGCATCTTGATAGAAAAAGAAGTCGGCCTTCTTCGAAGACTTAACCTCATAGTTCAAGTCCCATAGCTTGGAGATTGTTTCTATTTTTCACAAGGTTGTCCTTAGGTAAAAACTTTGGACAAGGGTGAAATCTTTTTTGATTACAGTGCCTCACCAAGGAATATGGACAAAGTTGGGAGAAAGTCATTCCCCAAGATTAATTTGCATACAATGATAACAAGAATAGGACAACAAGGTTACTTCCTTTCCAAGTGGTGTATGGTTCTCAAAAAAGAGGTATATTGGAGTTGAGGGACCTACCTTCACATGAAAAGATTAGCAGGCAAGTTGATGACTCGATGCAATCAATAAAGGAGGTACATGATCAAGTGAAGAAAACTTTGATGGAAGCCAATCAAAATTTGAAGGAGAAGAAAGATAAAGGGAGGAGAGTGTTTTAGTTTCAAGTGGGAGACTTGGTAATGGTGTATCTCAACAAGTCCAGGTTTCAAAAGGGGATCCCTAGCAAGTTGTAGATGAGGAGGATTGGGCCATGCAAGATCTTGAAAAGTATGGAACCAATGCCTATAAGATAGATCTAAAAAATTACATGTCTCTTTCTCCAATTTTAAATGTTAAAGATCTAATACCATACAAAATTCATAATATGGATGACATGGAGTATCAAGAAGAGTTGAACAAAGATGTAGAAGAGATTAAGGTACCTAAAAAGAAGCAACCACAAGTTGAGAAAATCTTGGATTCTAGCGTGAAGAAGAGCACAAGAAACAAGGTCTACAAAGAGAATTTGGTGAAATGGGTGGATCTACCTAAGCCAAAGGAAACTTGGATTGATGAGGGTGACTTCAAGAAGCTAGGCATCTACAAGGATTTCTTATCTCTAGTAGCACCAAGTACCTTCATGTAGGGGTAGAATTGTGTAGGAGCACCTAGGGTAAGATCAAACCTCAAGTCTAATTTTTGGTTTGTAGATGGTCTAACAAAAAATGGAAATAATAAGGACTAGTGATGAATTCCAAAGGTGTTTTTAGGAGGTTTGAGTTGATATTTTTTGATTTAGGAATCTAATTTGGTCAATTAGGTCCTAATAAGAGAAAATTGCAAAACTTTCTCTGGGGGGGAAAAGAGGTGAAATGCCATAAAATGGGGAGGTGGGTAAAGATGTCCCTTAGATGTTCTAAGGTCATCCTAGGGGTTTTGATAACATTATTTTCAAGTTGGAAGAGTCTAGGAGAAAATTTGCAAAAGTTGTCAAAAAGTTGCATTGACAACTTTACAATTTTGCAAAATTGCTTGACAAATTTTTAGGCAGTTTTTGTAGAACCAAAAAATTGGGAAGTTATGGTTGGAACTATAGTATATAATTAAGTATGAGGGCTATTTAATATTTTTCCAACTTAGCTCCAAGGGTTGGACAGTTAGGTGTACAAACAACACCTGTAGTAGAGCAATTTTTGAGCATTTGAAGCATAGTTTGAAGTTTTGGTTAAAGTTTTGGATTGAATAAGGAACTATTTTTGATGGAGCATGATCTTTTTTTCATTCCTTGAACTTGTGTGAAATTTTTTTCTTTCAAGTTAGCATTTTATAGGGTTTAGAAAATTATTTGTTCTTAGTAGTCTTGTTGTTCAGTTTTGTATTGCATGAATGAAATGGGATATGCTTGAGTGTCCTTGGTCTAATCACCATGTCTCTTGGACACAAAGAAATAGCCTTTGTACATAGTATAAATATGGTTTTTTGAGGTTTTTTAAGGCCAAATTCTATTTTATAAGAAATCCCTAGGCAAGCAAACAAGCTTGGCGAGGTGCAAGGAAATGCTTGTAAAGAGATTTTGGAATGAACAGCGGATTGACATGGGTCAATCTTGAGTTGGAAATGTCAGAGCAGTGTATAAATAATAAAAAAATCAAAGGAGGAGGTTGGGTATGGATTTTTATTCTTATGGAGGAAGAAACATTAACATTGCCTATAAGACCCTCAAAAGTAGGGTATTCTGAATCCATACAGTACAAACATTTCTAGAATCCTAGACCTACAAAATCTTCAAGCGTTGGTCATTGGAAATAAGAGTTTAGTATACACCAAGGGGCATAATTAAGTTTTTTTATGAGTTATAGCTCCTTCCTTGTTTCTAGGAGGGCTAATAGGGTTTTGTAGGGTTACAAGGCCTAACTAGTCAATTTGGTGATTTGGGTGAGTGAAACTTGAAAGAATGGTGAAAAATGATGGGGAATGAGACAAGAAACTTAGTAGGAAGGCTCAATATAGTTTTTGAGGCACTTGATTCATTTGTGTGAGTCTTGGAAATCTAGGCCAAAGGATGCACATTAGGTGAATTGGGGGAGTGATGTTGAAGTTTGAATTGGTGGGTGAGTATCTTGGAGAAAGGGGATTGTAGAGGGATCCTCTAAGTTAGGGTTAGGAGAGAATACCTTATAGTAGGCTAGGAGTAGCCTAGGAAGAGCTAGAAAGCTCTAGTTGAAGAATCTCCCCATCACTTATGCATGGTCCTTGATGAAAGATCCTTCCATGAATCTCAGTTCTATTATGAGTGACTTTCTCTTAATCCAAATCTTTAAAGGCTTAGGTTTACACATTTTGGAATCCATACTCACTATGATAATTGAGTTGTTTAACATCAATTTAGTTTCTTAAAAACCTACATATTTCCCTAACTTTTTATCTATTTATTAAAGAGTCTCTTTTGTTAGTAGTTAAATAGCCAGATTAGGAAATCTAACAACATGATCTATTATGAAGGAGAATGGGTTGTTTAGGTTAAAGAAAATTTACCAATGAAGGACTTCAAAATATTTCCCTTCTAAAACTAAGGCATTTTTTAATAAAAAAAATTTCAAATTTGACCTACAACAATCAATATAAAGAAAAACATTTTCCAAGATAGTTACTTCTAATTTATTACCATAATATTCTTTCAACTATCTCAAAATTGATTCTACCTCTCTACATATTCTTGTCCACATAGCATAGAGTATATACTTTTGGCATTGTCAATGAGTATATTCCACTTCAAAACCTTGAAGATCTAGAGTGAGGATTTCCTTCTCATCATTTGTCATTGGACTAGGGATGACCACTTCCTATTTTCTTCTTGGGGCTTCTTTTCTAACTAGTTTTCATATGACATCTGATTTGAATTTAGGCAAGGTAGATGTTATAATTGAAGCTCTCAAAGGAATGAAGGGATTATAATCTCAATGATGTCTAGATAGAGTCAGTCCTTTTCTTCTTATAGAGGTTAGTTTTGACCTATATGAATTCTGAGAATTAGGATGGGAAGGAATTTGAGATTTTAGGGGATTAAATGCCACATCTTGTCATCTGGATCATTTAGATTTTACATTTATCCAACCCTCATCCTCATATTCATTATTTGTTGGATCGAAGAGATTCTATGGAACCACATATGAGATCGATTTGTGGTAAAAGGGGAGGAAATATTTTGTGCACAAAAGGATAAAACGTTATCTATTAAGTTTTTCCTTGGCTGCTTGGTTTGTATAGATCAAACAAAATGTAGACTTCGTAGGATTCATTTTTGCTTCCCAAATAGAGCATTTAAAGTTCTTAACAATATTATTACCTAGGAAAGAAAAATTTATAATCAAAATAATTATTATCTATATTTATCAATAACTATTTGATTTCATGAAAATATTCTATATTAAGAAGAAGAGTTAAGTATATGGAGCACTACCAACAAATATCCTCAATTAGATTTGTTGCTACCATGGGGATTTTGTTTTAGTAGACATGTGTAAGAAGCTTTAGAGAAATCCCTCAAACATAAAGCCTCGCTAATATCTGTGAAGAAATATTATCGCTAAATGAGTAAGAAAAATTGTTTTTAGATAATACAAAGTTCACTGTCAAATTTTGTTCTCTTTTGAATTAGGTGTGATGTTAGATTAACTAGTTAAGTGATACTTCCAAAAGTTAATATGGAAAACTTTAATTCAATCTAACACTCTTGGAAAAAAATGGTTCTCTAATTAAGGATAAATAGTTACCCTCATGTACACAAATTTTTACCAATAGATATTGATTATGATGATTACTAACAAGTGGGGGTGTAGGAATTTCAATGACCTCAAAATTACGGGTTTTGTGAAGGCCTCTGATTAAGATAGTGTTGTTGTTTCATAATGCACACCCCATTTTGAGTCACAAAATGGGGACCCCCTAGTTTAAAAAATCCCTATGAGGCATCTAGTCTAAAGCCTCAGTCATTTTGGACCATCCCTTAGGTCTAGGTCAAACCCTAACCTATGATCAGGAAGGGTTAGGCAATCAAACAGAGGAAAAATGTCAAGTTTAAGACTTCATGTGCTCAAAGTGCACACTTGCGCACATGTGCACTTCACCCCAACTCCAAGGATTTTCACATGTGCATGTTCACACCCTCGAACGTGTACACCTTCACACTTGCACTTGCACAATACCATAATGTGCAAGTGTGTAGCTGCACATATGCACACCATGTGCACCTTGTCAAGGTGTGCATGTGCACTAGTGTGCATGTGCACTAGTGTGCACATGCGCACTTTATCATCTCCAAAGAAAATTTGTGCACCTAGCACACCCTCCAATGTACACTAGTGCACGAAACTAGCATTTATGGGGGGGGGGGGGGAGGGGAGGGAATCCATTGTCCTATTTGTTTTGACTCACGCTGACCCAATTTTTGATATTTTGACTCTTGTGGAGTCCTCTTTTGGGTTTTCCAACATAAGATAACTAATGTTTTCTTCTTTGTGCAAATAAAAAAGGCATCCTTAACTAGTTAGGATCAAAACTTTTGACCTAGAGCTCAGAATTCAAGACTATTTACACCGTTGGAAAGAAGAACTAAAAGTCTAATTTTTGTTCCTAAAATAGTTAGCATTTGACTACCTAATTTTAGGGACCAATGTAAGTTTCAACTTGAAATTTTGAGCAAAAGGCCCCCAAAAAGCTAGTTAAAAAGGCCTAGAAAATATTGTTAAAAAAATACAAAAAAGTTTCAAACATTTGATCATTTTGGATAATCTGGATCACCTTGCCTCTAACTAGGAAGGATCATGTAGTTGGATAGAAGAAAAAATAAAGGAATAGAATTCAAAGTGCATGAAGGTGTGCATAATATGAAGGTGCACATAACATGAAGGTGTGGTGCATAATGTGCATGTGCACAAATTATCATAGCTTCTTCATTGTCAATAGTAGTAGAGATCTCACCTAAGTTGGTAACCTTCACATGTAAAGGAGTCACATGTAAGTTTTGATTCATGAATTTATATTGAAAATCAAAGATACAAAGGTTGGACACATGAACTAGAATAAGTTCCTCATCTTATGCAACTATTAATGACAAGATTCAACACAAGTGCCTTGGGATTTCAAATAGAAGAAGCAAAAGTTCAAATATATGAAAATGTTTGGCTATAAAGAGGATATAAATTGTCAAAAAGGGAAAAATAAGTACACTAGAGTGCTCCCATACCTCACCTGAGAAAAATCTAGAAATAGTTTTCAAAACTAAGAACTTTGATTCTTTGGTGAATTGAGAACCTTGCACAAATTTCATCAAGGTGCACTGGTGTGTAAGTGTGCAGGTGTGCAAGGTATGCTATTCCAGAGGTGTACTAGTAGTTAACAACTAGCTCCAAATTTAGAGCTTTCCATGCACTAGAAATGCATTCTAATAGCAGTTCAACTCCCAAAAATGCCTAGAGAAGGCTAAGCTTCCATTTTTAGGGCTTCCAGTGACTCTCAGATCATCTTATAGCTTCTTTCTTCTTATC
The DNA here is from genome assembly GCA_028749045.1 of Cupressus sempervirens. NCBI lineage: Eukaryota > Viridiplantae > Streptophyta > Pinopsida > Cupressales > Cupressaceae > Cupressus > Cupressus sempervirens. Next base: position 324,056,478 of record CM053790.1, read on the forward strand.
TACTACTATTTTTTTTAAGACATGTAAAGGCTCATGCACCCATTAATTAATATAAACAAGGGTGGAGTCCTATTTTAGCACAATTTAGAGAGTTTGTTTGTACATAATTAGATTTGTTTTATTAGTTTTAAGCATATATTTGCATGAAGAGATCTCTCACTCTCAATACAAATTGAGGAGATTATTTCTTATAAATTCAAGAATGTAATATTTAATTCATGTTGTTATTTTGATGCAATAATATATGCTTTTGGTGCTCTCATTCTGAGTGTAGTTATTCTTGCTAGAGTGTGTTATTTTTGTGGATTCTTGTTCATGATAACAATGGAGCCAATAGTTTTTTTATGTTGATTTGATTTTGTGATATTTTAGTTTTGGTGTTTGTAGTGTGTTGATGAATTATGTTGATTTATCGAGTTGGAGAGAAGATCATTCTATTATTCCTACATAGCTTCTCATCTCAGATGAGCACACTTTCTATGGCCTTGCAATTTGATAAGAAGTGAAACATCTTTTGGTTTTACTAAGTTTCATCGATGATTGCATTATTAGATTTGAGGAAGTGTCACTCCTACTTCCATTGGTTTCATACCTAATCTTTTCAATAATTTAACTCACAAACATGTTACTGTGGTTTATATCCATTAGGAATTTCCCTTTCATGTATTGTTTTTTCATCTCTCGTTACTTTATCTTCTTTATTTTCTTTGCTAACCCTTGGTTAAATTAGGAATTCATATAGTTGCATTTGTTAGATTGCATTCATATAAAAGACAAAAAATACCAAAAACATATTTTTTGTGTGGTTAACTTTGAAATAGCAAGCAAATTACCAACAAAGGCCTCTTTGTGAACAAATACATTTATCTTGAACTAAGTAGATTCCAATAGGTCATAAGATCGCCCGAAACCTTGGAGTTGATCCTAGGTCATATTTTCAAGAGAGGAGTTCGAAAGGATTCTTGTCATTAAGCATCATGCAAAATAACAACTCAATAGATAGAATGGAAACTGGAGAAGGGAAAGTGTGATAATATGTCAGATCATAGTTAACAATTTATTCTTGCACATTTAAGGAAAGGATGATTTATGGCTCAACTTTTTGGTGCCTTCAAATTTTTTTCATTCATCTTATCAAAGAATTTCATTTGAGCACTTCACTCATAGTTTATTCACACCGTCAAGATAATTATCCCACTTTCTTACCAACACTTTCTCTAAACCCTTGGCATGGACATAAAAAAATATGATTGCAAGAATACAATTTAAACTACACAAAGAAGATTCTCTTTCTTTGCTTTCACTTGCTTTTGAAGTCTTCAAAATAGTTTTTGGTTTTAATGTTGTCTTTAATTTTTATTCCCAAAAAAAATTGAAAATTTTTGGTGCCAAAAATATTCACTCCCAAGAATTGTTGCTAATTTTAAGACATTTATTTCTAATAATCACTATTTTTTATAGGTAATCAGTCGAAGCCTAGATTATTTATTATTCATTTATTACTATTTTAAATATTAATTAGAATTACGTGTTAATCTAGAGTATATTTGAACCCATGACCTCTCCAATGAGAGGCTCACAATTTACTGATGCATTGTAATCTCTTTTTTGTTTCTAATAAACACTATATTCATAAAGGAATTTGAGATTATTGTTGATTTTCTGAAATATAATATAGTGTAGCTCGCACATTAAGGCAACAATTTCATTGTTCCCTTGATCTAAGTAAGAACATAATGTTATCTATACTAGTACCAACTAAATTAAATAAATGATCATATCACTTGTGTCAATACTCTCGTACCATCTTGTCAAATAAAATACTTGTATAGCTTAAATGAGGTGATAGCCAACTTGTCAATTATATGGATAATGTATCAATTACAATGTGCTTCAAGTACATTTACATTAAAATATATAAACAAGATCATAAGGTCAATTCTTCATGAATAAAAAAAAATTGCATAAAACTTCTTCTTCATCATCCATTAGACTACTTTACATATATTGTGTTCAAAATGGGAGTGTGGTCCATGTGATTTCATTGCCCAAACACATTTTAGTTAGCTTTGTTGACACTCAAATTGTCACATTGAGTGCACCAAACCTTCATAAGGAACCTACCAACTCAAAATTGGAAAGTTGGATTGATATGTTGTAGCACTATAGCTAACTATAACTCACATGTGAAATTGTAGATTTGAATATTGATATGGTAGGAAAATTGTACAACAATTAACATATACATATAAAAAAATATGCTAAAGTTTTCGCCAAATAAATTTAACTAGATTGTTTAGTAAGTAGGTGTTTGTTATAGATAATTATTATTCCTGCACTTCCCATCTATATCCACACTCAACACTCTTCCATAATTTTTTAGATGTATGCAAAACAAAAGAAATAAAAACATGCCACTACTATGATCTTGATGATTCACAAAAAATAATTGTATCAAAACTATTTCCTTATTTTTTTTAACATAACTCATATTGAAAAAAACATTACACACACTCATTTGTAAATTCAATCATGTATACAAATATATTTCCATTCCAATTATATCTTTTCTATAACTTAAACAAAATAAAAGAGTGTATTATTCTACAAGCTATAGTTATTTGATTATAAAATGGGGTGGAATAAAAGTAAGTGGGAGCTAAATGTTATCTACTCGAGTACCTATTAAATAACATTAATGGTCATATCACATGTCTAAATTTCCTATTACCATATTACCAAATGAAATATATATATATATATATATATATATATAGCTATAGTTATTTGATTATAAAATGGGGTGGAATAAAAGTAAGTGGGAGCTAAATGTTATCTACTCAAGTACCAATTAAATAACATTAATGGTCATATCACATGTCTAAATTTCCTATTACCATATTACCAAATGATATATATATATATATATATATATATATATATATATATATATATAAAGTAAGGTGATGAGAAACTTTTTAATTATACCAATAATACATTAAATATAGAGTACATTTGATACATGTTTATCATGAGATACAAAGAAAATTAGATTCATGAATAAAGAAATATTATGTGAAATGTCATGCCTCATATATTTGTCAAACTAGTTTCCATCAATTTTTCTTGAGACAAGAGTGTAGTATAGGTACTTTTATTTCCCAATTAGAAAGTGTTTAGCTCCCATAGAGCTCAGCTTATCATATTGAGTGCATCAAACCTTCCCAAGGAATCTAGTCACTTTAAACTAGTAGGATTGATAGATTTGATGTTGCAATGTAACTGATTATAGTTTACATGTGGAATTGTAGAACTAAACATTGATGTGATAAGGAAAAGATACAATATATAGAGTATACAAAGTAAAAATATTTCAAAACACTTTCACCAAAGTAATTTAACTAGATTCTTTTAAAAGATAAGTGTGAATTAAGGATAATTCTTGTTCTTAACCTTCCTTTTATGTCCATATTCAGGAACCCTTCTGATGTGTGAAGTTATTGTATTGTCAATATTTATCATTTAGTTTTTAATATAAATTTTGATTAGTGTGTGTACAAGGTTGTCTATTATAAGGATCATTCAATGAGACTTGAATGATTGGGGGGCTTTGTAGTACAAATAGTGACTAAGTTGCATTGTTGGATTTATCTAGAGAAATCTGAAAACCTTCTAACAATTTTTTTAAAGTTCTTACTTACTCTTATTTTAGAAATTAAAGAACATCTATATCACATTTCTTTGCTATCTTATCAAACTGGAAAATAATAGTAGAAGTTATTTTTAATCTATCCAAAACATTACTAAAAATGATGCTAACTAATGAAGAAAATTATTTAATCTAACAACTACAATAAATAATTTAATTTAAAAAATATCTATTGACTTTCACCATGTCTTTGTCTAGTGAAAATTGTTCACTTAACTAGTATTACTATTTTAACACATTCTGAACTAGCAAAAAAGAAAATAATTTTTATCAAAAGGAATGAGACACTTTCTAAAACTACTATGATAGAATCTACCTTGACATCAAGATCCATTTGAGTAAAATTACTTCCATTTCCAATGAATTCAAAACACAAATAAGGTCCAAGTGATCCATTTAATTAACCAACCTCCTATGTTGAGTCTAAAAATAAACTTTTCATATTCACACAAATGCATCAAATTATGCAATTGGAGTTGTCTTACAACAAAAGGATGAGGAGGATAATAATCATGCAATATATCACATTAGTAAAAACTTGAGTTCTCATGAGAAAAATATTCATTAACAAGATTGGAATATCATTAGCAATATTGATAAGATCCTGAGAGACGATATTGAAATATTGAGATCTTCTTGATATTGGAATATATGAATATTGCCTCTCTGGATAATATTCATCTTTGTAGGGAAATGATGAACCAGTTAATGATATATTTCTAGATGAGAATTTATTCTCTATTTCTATGCATTCACCCTATTTTGCAAATTTTGCTAATTACCTAGTAATAGGAAGTTTTCCAACACATTTTACAACACTACAAAAAAAGATTTGATTCAGGAAAGCTCTAGGTATGTATATATGGATGGGAGTACTTTTGTTTAAGCATTGCCTTGATCATATACTCTAAAGATGTGTGCAAGAGACTAAATGCTATGGATTATCTACACTTTTCACAATACTCCAAAGGTAGGCCATTACTCAATTGTCCAAATAGTCCAAAAGATTGTAGGATTAGTATTTTTTGCCTACAATGACCATAGATGTCTCATCCTATATAAAGCACTATGATGAATGTTAGCAAATGGGGAGACCCACTTTCATAATGGAGATGCCTTTACAACCTTAGATGGCTTTGGAGCCATTTGAGAAATGGAGGATTGACCTCATTGGACCAATTACTCCACCTTTAAAAGGGAATTAGCATATTCTAGTAATTATAGACCACATGACTAAATGGTCAAAAGTCAAAGAACTTCCAATAGAAAAATAAGATAAAATTGCAAAAACATTGTTCAAAAACATATTCTAGAGATTCTAAGCATCGAGAATTATTATTTCTGATCAAGGACCTCAATTTATGTTAATAATGATGGAACTATTATGAAGAAATATTAAATAACTCATATGAAATCATCTCCATACCATCTTAAGGGTAATGGTCAAGTGGGAGTGACAAACAAAGAGCTAGAGAATATTCTGACTACATCAATAGCAACAAAATAAATAATACTAGTCAGATCAACTGGATGAAGTGGTATGGGCTTAGAATACAACATGGAAGACAACTAGTAGATTTTCACTATATGAATTGGTCTTCTAGAAAACACCAATCATGCCTATAGAATTCCAATACCAAATATTGAGAATGGAAAAAGAGTTAGGAATATAATCGTCTCAATCAGAAGAAGAAATAATTCAACAATTAAATAGGTTGGATGAAATGAGATTAGAATCTTTTCTACATACATAAATGATTCAGCAACAAAGAAAATTTTGGCAAGACAAACATATCAAAACTAGAAGTTTTCAATAAGGAGATTGGGCATTAATATATGACTCAAAATTTCAAGAATCCAAAGGGATATTTTATACAAGATGGATGGGACTATTATAGGTGGAAATAGTATATTAAAATGACATTGTTAAATTGACTCCTATAGAGGTGAAAGGAAAACCATGGTGGTAAATGTATACAGGTTGAAGCTCTACCATAAACCAACATCAGAGAATGAATTTTTGGCAGAATTACAATCTTGTATAGAATTTTTCACTGTGGAAGACATATAAATTTAGCATAAAATTAAATAGGAGGAATAAAAAGAGTAGGTTGAAAACTAGAAATGGTGGTGTGTTCTTCAAAAAACTTGAAAGAAAAAAAATTTTTAAAATTGAAAATCAGAAATGGAAACTTATGCGAAAGGAAATTGAAGACCTTCAATGACAACTTCCTGAGAACAATGGATCACTACTGATAGCTCTAGAATACCAATGGAAAATGAGCTATTTTCAAAATGTTCTGGATTTAGTAAATTAACCTCCCAATGACATCTATCAAATTCTTCTTTCCAAATGTAGTATGTGTGGAGAAAAGACAAAGTTCAATAAAATTTTGAAAGAAAAAAAGGTATGCATTTATTTTATTGAGTTATTAATTATTCATTATTAAATATTTCCTCTTATAGAAATAATCTAAGGAACATGTGTATTCATACTATTATTTATGCATGATTAATTATTATTAGGTAAGTTTTGAGGGAAATTGAAACAGATAAGATGTAATTAATGCTCCAATCTTGCAAGAGATATGGAAAAAGCAAAAGGTCACATCAAAAAGTACTTCAAAAGCTCTACCAATTTCAAGGAAATATTTGAAATGAATAGTTAGGATTTGTTTCATGCATCTTAAGAAGGAAATGCTATATTAATTAAAGCATTTGTCATTACAAGTACTTTTATTAAACTTAAACTAACAAATATCCCTCTAGTCCATCCAAAATCGATATTGAACACTTTACTAATTCTGGGAAATCCTACTCTATTTTTTTTGGGAAATTTTTTGTGGACATTTATCTGATGGATAGGAAACATAAATAAGAGCTAGAAAGATTAGAATTAAGAAGGGAATTAGAATAGTAGTTACAGTAGGTAGGGTGGCTGAATTTTCTTAGAATGTATGAGGGTTTTGAGGAAGGATTGGTAAATGAATTCATTTAGAACTTTCATGTAAATGTTACCAAGGTCTATCACCAAATCATTCATGTTACCAAAGACAATATAATTAAGTGTTAGGATTAAAGATAGTGTAACTGAGAGGGGGGGTGAATCAATTACTGACAAAAATTAATCCACAGATCCCTTAGATATCTTAAAGATTTGGTTACTGCTGATACTTGGTAAACAAATGTTGTAACTCGATAAATTAAACTATTACTTATCTTCAAGCATTCATACATGTAACTTAAAAAAAAATGAACACAAGAGACACCAGATTTAATGTGGAAACCCAATATGGGAAAAACCACCAAGTAATTAGTCACCAATTTTTCACTCTTCTAAAGTGAGCCTTGTTAAGAGCCAACCTTGTTAAAGGTTACAATACACACTGTTAGGTGTGACCCTGTTAGAGGATTTAATCACCCTGTTAGGAGTGGCCTTGCTAGAGGTCTTTAGAACAATTCAATTGAACTGTCACCTTTTTAGAGGATTTACAAAATGGTTGTTAAACCAACTCTGTTAAGAGATTTGAAATCACTACTACAATGGTTAGAAAGCAACAATGAATTGACCTAAACAAGATGCAACTAAATTTTCTAGTTACAGGTCTCTGTTCAGCATCATTAGATCCTCCTTGATCAAATATGGCTCTGTTGTTCCTCAATGATCTCTGATCATCCTTCAAATCTGCTTCCACAATAATCAATCTTCATATCACATTAATTCCACATTTTTTACATACATCTTTTTTAATTCACAACTTGACCTCTTACTTATACCATTCAGATTGTCAAGTTGGCCCATTTACATGTTACATTTACCAATAAACTGTACATCAGTCAGCTATAGATATAACTCTAAAAAAAAAAAATTATCTCATAAAACAATGAAATCCTTTACTAGACAACCCTTCTCGGTAAATACTACTTCTGGAAATTTCATGAGTTAACCATCTTGACTCAATTAACATTGCAATATCCTTAAAATCCTTTGGCTATCGAGTTTTCTCAGTAAGAACTGAATCCCTCGATAAGAACTACTTCTTCCAAATTACCTTTGATGATCGAGTGAACTTGGTAAGAATTTTTTCTTCCAAATTACCTTTGATGACTGAGTGAACTCAGTAAGAACTATTTCTTCCAAATTACCTTTGATGACTGAGTGAACTCGGTAAGAACTATTTTTTCCAAATTACCTTTGATGACCGAGTGAACTTGGTAAGAACTATTTTTTTCATATTTTCTTCGATTACTGAGTGAGCTTGATAAGAACTAAAATTCTTTGATTACCTTGAAAGCTCGGTAAACATTGTCCTTTGTCTAGCTGACCTTCTGAGCTCGATAGACACTATCCTTTGCCTCACTAACTTTCTGAGCTCGGTAGACACTATCCTTTGCCTTGCTAACCTTCTAAGCTTGGTAGACCTTATCCTTTGCCTTGCTGACCTTCTGAGTTGGGTAGACACTATTTGATGACTGATATGATATTTGTGTGACATCAAAGACAACACACAATTGAACAATTGTATCTAATAGTAAGCTCTCTAGTATACTAGTAGAAAGGGAAATAATTACCAAACAAACCAAAAATTTGGAAGAATTGATTGATTAATTCTACAATGCTCATGAGGATGACAAAAGGCTAGAAATGGTAATACTAAAGGGTCAATAGAGTATCATTATCAAAACCATGGAAATCTCTGGTGATAGTGCTAATGAAATACTTCACTTGTAAAGGTTGGTATGGAATGGTGCTTTGCCCTAGTTTGAAGATGATGTGTCATATATGAAATGGTGAATAAAGGCTTGACCTAAAGTTGAATCTACCATAATTTCAATTTCATCAATTATTAATCATAATTCCTAAAGCCAAGATGATAAAAAAAATGGTAAGACATCGAGCCCTCATACATCTAATTTTAAATTATCATTTAGGGACAAGTGGTGTGAGAGAAGAATCTTGGTATAATTTCTTAATAGGGGAAGGTAGTAGCACTATTTCTGAGGTTAACAAGGTATAAAAGGAACCTAAATTTTAGTCCAAACAAAAACCTAGGGTTTAGGAGATACAAAAACCTAAAACCTAAGAAAAAGATAAATCTAGAACAAAAAGGTTAAAGGAGAATAGATAGAAGAAAAAACTCAAGAAAGAAGTACCTTCTATAACTCAACACTCTCCAAGGTTTTCTTCAACTAAAGAAAAACCTACAAAATTAGATACTAGGTCTAAAGGAAATAAAAAGTCCTAGGAAAAGGAAGAAAATTGTGAAGGATAGAGCTAGACAATAACAAAAAGAAACTAAATTTTTTGACCAAAATGATACAAAGTTATAGAGAAATTCAATGAAACAATAGGAGATACACAAGAACCTCCTAATGAGAGGAATATTCCTAAAACAAAGCATTAAAAGTTCAAGGAATTGAACAATCCTTTTAGGAATCCCCACATGTAGTTGAAAATCTTCACATGAATCCACAAGAACCATCTCAAGATGAAGTACATGAAAATATTTGAATGAATCCACAAGAACTGTCTCAAGATAAAATACTAGAAATGTAAATAGATAATGAGGAACCTTTTGACTCTATCCTTGATATTGCAGTTCATGAAAATTTGAAAGAGGATAAAATTCAAACTTATGAACATTTGAGTTCTAACGAAGAAAGGCTAGAAGAAGAATTTGAATCACCAGATGAAGTGGAAGATGAGGAATTGTTTTAGCAGAAAGAGGGTAAGGAAATACTACCAGATGAGGAAACATTTGAAATATCAATCAAGAAATTTTTGACTAAAGAAGAAATGTAGTTAAGAGAAGTTGTCCTTCTATCACAAAAAGAAAAATAAATTGAGGAAGAGAGAAGAATGACAGATATCATGCATTGTAAAATACTTGAAAAAGAATGAAAACTTCTACAACAAATTGAAAATTTGGAGAACCATAATGAATTAAAAGATGAACAATTGAACACATTAATATAAGGAGTTGATGTCATTAAGCATGCACTTGTAGATGTCACATTAAGATATGAAGATCAAATACAAATCTTAAAATAGGAATTGAAAATTGCAAGGGAACTAATTGATCAACAACCATCTACCTCCACAACTCCACCTAGAGATAGGAATCAAAATGTGGAATTACAACAACAATTGAAATAGTCCATTAAAGGAAGAAATAAGGCTGAGAAAAAGGTAGAACAACTAATAAAAATTTCTTTACAACTAATCTATTTAAAAAAACCTTTGGGAATGCATTATGTTTTTCTCAGAGAATAAATTTTGCTTTGGCAAATTAATTAGATCAGCCTAAAAAGTGTACTAGATTATGAAGATGATTTTGAATTCATGGCTAACTATACCAAAAGAGTTCCAAAGTTCACAATTCTATGTGAAATTTTTAATTGCATGGGTTTTTGCTCGGTCATCATCAGTTTTCCTTTCTCAATTTATATATTGGTGAGTTACAACTTCAAGCAATTATTTCTTTTATACAAAATCATAAAGAATGGGATGATAGAAATGATAGGTTTCTTGAAATGCAAGTAAGGGTAAGTTTTCCTATATGACATGAATACCCAAAAAAATTGCTTTTGAAATGGACTTCAATGCAATTGCACAAATTGGTGATGCAACTAAAAGGTGTAAGAGTAATCTACAACATTCTATCTAGGATTACAGAGATGCAGTCAACCACCTCACATTCCAAGCCTGCAATGGCATACCTCTCTTCCACCTAGAATCAGACAGAGAGAACCAATGTCCCCTCATAATTTCATTTGGTCACAAAAAAGAGAGATGGAGATTTGTAATGTTATTGAGGCACAATAGACAAGATGGGTTGGAATGAGGCTCGGACATTTGTTGATTATTTGTCATGTTCCAAGATTTAATTCTTCAAACAAGTTAGATGGAGAAAACTTGAGAGATTGGAGACATAACATTATCATAACCAATGGTTATCAACATGAAAGAGAATATCTTGCATACAATTTTAGGGAAATATATCTAAGTGTTGTTATGGAAGAGGAGAATATGCACCTACTAGATCCACCATGATGAGGACATTGTTTAGCTCAAGGAGGGGAGAGATGATGACCATTAGTTAATACATCTTTTATTCCTATTTTTCAATAACCCAAAAGACATCTTTTGAATATTAATATGTGAATAATCAGTGTTGTTCCTTAAATGATTCAAAAAATATGCTCTACTAGGGTTTTTATGGCTTCTGTCTGAGCCCTCACTAGTTTGTCACCTAGCATACCACATTTATTATGAGAAAAATTTTCATTTATAATGTCCTCGGCCTTCTCCAGCTCAATAGTTAATGCTAGAGCTAGAGTTTCTACTGTTAGAGAGAATGGTGACATCAAAAAAGTGACCACACAAATTCATCCCCAAGGTGTTTCACGAGGTAATTCTCCTCCTGATATTATTTTGAATGTTAAAGAGTTTGATAGTGCATGCACTTGGTTAGAACAAAAAATCCTCATTACTAATTTTGTGGGTTACAATCCTTTTGAAAGCATGTTATAGGAATGGGTTTCCAAGGTTTGGACACCTTAGGGTGTTTTCCTTGAAGGCACTCAAAGCCTTACCAAATGCTTTTTGCTTTTTCACTTTAGAAACTCAAGCCAAGTTGAACATGTGTTTGTTTGAGGTCCTTAAATTATGAGGTCCTCCCTCTTGGTTTTTCAATGTTTTTCACATGATTTTTTTGTATCTAATGATAGAAAGCTTAAGGTCCCTATTTGGATGGATTTCCCTAGATTTCTTATCCACTGTTGGTCATTCTTCATAGTTATTGTGCAAACCATTGGCAATGTTGTTTACCTTAAACTGGATAATTTTTTCAATGCTTGGCCCTAACATAAGGTTTTTGTTGAGGTTGACCTTTCTAGGGACCTCAAAGACTCCATGGATATCCATATTGGTGGTACCACTCACTCATAAGCTACTTTACCTAAACCTTCCAAATACCTACTATTGGTGCCAGTCCACTGAGCACAAGATTAGGGATTATCCTTTGTTGGACTATAACCATCCACCCATTTTAGATTCCAAGCTAGCTATGACTACTAAGAAAGATGAATGGACTATGGTGGTGAAGAAAGAAAAGGGTTTGGCTATGGCTAAAACAATTTATTTGCTTGTGGATAATGGTAGACCTAGCTCAAGCCTAGTTTAACTAGAACCTTTTGTGCCTTTGCTTCCTTTGCCTCCTATTTAAAACCCTAGAGTGCAAGGGACAACTTGTGTTCATGCTCCTAGTCCTCATTCTTTATAGATTCGAGTCCACAAGCAGCATCAATTATTACTCAGAAAACCCTTCGTTAGTCTCATAGCCCAAATAACCATGATGAGTATTTTGATAATGGGGAGAGGGTTTAGAGGGTCATCTCTCTTGATGACTCCTCACTTGATGCTCCCAACTTTTTGCACAATAGTTTCTCCTCTTTTGGAGAAAAGGATGACATGCACGCTAGTTTACCATGAATTTCCTCTCATATAATGTACAAGGGTTGATAGACCTCCCTAGAAAATATTATGTTCATGATACAAAGTGTCAACTTGGTAATCTTGATGTGCTTTGTCTTCATGAAGTTAAATATATTGTATTTCTCCTTACCTCAGCTTGTAAGGTTATTTGGCTGGCAAAGTCATATTTTCTTCATAGCATGAAGCTGGTCAAGATGGAGTGGTTACTCTTATTTCCTCTCATTTACTTTCTTATGTTATTTTTCATGAATTTGACCCTCTACACAAGGTGGTTTGGATTTTACCATCTTTTTAGAATCATTCTTTTGGTATTGTTAACATTTATGGCCTTAATGATGTTGTTCAACATTCACACTTGTGGCATTGGCTGGCAGATCATTTATCACCTACAACCTGGGTATTTTGTGTGGACTTCAACATGGTTGAGCTAGTCACTAACAATGAAGGGATTTTTCCTTTTTGATGGGTAGTTGGTGAAAGAGAGGTCTAGTTTTACATACAAAATAAGCTAGGTCATTTTTATCCCAATGCTAGCCATCACCACCCATATGGGTTTAGCATACATGGTCCAATTTTTTACCTGGGTTTGACAAAGTATTAAAGAGACTTGATAGGGCTATGATTTCTATGTAGTCCTTTTTTCCATTTTCTCACAAGTATGCCCTAACTATCACACCTTTTCCAAATGTGATATTGCCAGATCATTCCCCCATTATCTTTTATATTACATAGAAAATAGCTCAGCTCTATCCTTGTAGAACTCAATTTTATCTCAATACATCTTTGGTGTCCCATCCCCTAACTATTTCCCACATTCTTCAAGTCTGCAATCTTGAGCCTTGACCCCACACTTAGGTTGGGTGAATTCAATGGTGGAATGATGCCATCCTCTATATTCTGAGGTTTCTTTGCATTTATGGTAGACACTTGGCTAAGTACTGCAGAAGATCTTATGAAGTCATAACTAAAGATTTACACATGGCCTTAGAAGCCCTCACCATAAATCTATTTGATACAGATCTCCAAGTTTGGCTTGCCAATCTTTGACACCAAAAGCAATTTATAGATAGTTATGTTGCTCAAGTAGCTTAGACCAATACCTATCTCCATTGGTTGGAGGTCAGTGATTAGGCTTCTAAAGAATTTTTTAATGTTGTAAGGGTTCATCATTCTATAGTTGGCATCAAATGCATCCAAGTAGCCCAATAGGTTCTTACTAACCTACTAGACATTCTTCAAGCTTTTGTGTGCCACTATGAGCAGGTTTTTATGGCTCAGGAGCCATCTGAGACACATCACCAAGCTTTACAAGTTTTCCTTGCTATCACTCCTAATAGGCCTTCTCCTGAGCAATATGCCTTTGTGAGAAAAAATTAATGCTTGTAAACCTAAAGGAAGATTTCTTTTCTATGGCTAATGACAAGGCCCCTAGCTATGATGGCTTTCCTTGTGAGTTTTACAAAATACATTGCAATGATATTGGCCCTAACTTGCTTCAGGTGTATCGTGAAGCTTACAATTATAATTCCCTAGGAAACATTATAAACAAGGGTAATATTAAGTTCATACCTAAAGTTTGCGATCCTGAGGAAATATGCAATTGGAGGCCCATCACTTTGTTGAATGTCTCCTACAAGATGATAGCCAAAGCCCTCTCTCTTAAAATTTGGCACTTACTCCCTCAAATTGTTCACCTTGAACAAACTAGTTTCATCAAGTATTGATATATTTTGGATAACATCATTACTACTTGGGAAGGAATGGAATGGGCTTAGAAATCCAAGCAAAAGGCTTTATTTATCAAGATAGATTTTTCCAAAGCTTATGACTGAATTGAGTGGCCTTTCATCTTGGCCATGCTACAAGCTCTAAGATTTTGGTCTAGTCTTTTAGCAGTCCATGCAGGTGCTTTTTGATGATGCCTCTACCTGTATCACCATTAATAGGAGGAAATCTAAAACTTTTGGGCTCCTAAGATCTATCTTTCAAAGTTTCCCTCTTTCAACTTCACTTTATGTGTTGGTGGTTGAGGGTTTTGGCTATCTTCTTGCCAATGTCATTTCTTGGGGTCTGGTGCATGGTATCTCTCTTCCAGAGTCCTCCACATAACTTGTTAATGGTAATTTTGTAGATGATTCCTTCCTTACTTTGGTGGAAGATGAAGACAATATTGCCAATGCCTTGTAATGTTTGGATACATTTTGTCTTGCCTCTGGGTTTTCCATTCAATGGCATAAAACCCTCTATTATAGACAATCTTTCTTGCTAGGCCCTCCATGTTTGTAGCAGTATGGGTGGAAATGGGTTTAGCATGGAGAAATTTTTAAGTTTTTGGTTACTCCCTTTTCTTTTCAAGCCTCCCCAATGGAATGTCCTTGCATAGATTGAGAAGAAGCTGGAATATTGGATCACTAAGCCACTTTCCTTTGAGGGAAAGTTTTAAATCTACTCTAAAGTGCTTGCTACTATGCATGTCGACTACTCTCCCTATTGGGCCCCTTCCAAAGCTTTATATCTCAAGATCAAGCATCTCCTTTAGGACTTTCCCTGGGCCTCTGATGTTGTGTATCATGACTTTCATAGAGTTTCCTAGGATTATTGTTGTTTTCCCAAAGATTCTGGTGGGCTTGGGCTACTTTCCACTTGCAAGCATGGGATTTCCCTTTGTGCTAAGTGGGTCATTTGGGCCCTCACTAGAGATGAGGCCTGAAAAATAATACTAAGGCACTACATTTCTTTAGGCTTTCTAGTTAACTGGCCTACCTAGAAGGGGATTAGCTTTTAGACCCTTCTTGTGACTCCTAAACCTATTCAAATTCAGTGCACTTTTGTTGCTAAGAGCATATGGAAATCTTGGGAATCTCTCAAACCTTGGCTTCATTGGGTAGGTAATGGGTTTAGAGGTGGTATCTCAATGAACCAACAAAACCTTTGGTGGTCTCCCTTATTTTCTGCTCAAGGTGTTCCTTTAGCCAAGATACAAGGAGTCAATGCTCTATGATTGTTTTGTAGGGGTATCAAAACTCCCAAGGACTTATTTCCCAAGTTACTATGAGCCTTCACTTATGTGAGGACCTACAAGTGCAATTTAATCTTATCCGTGCATATTGGTAGATAGTTGATCTTCAAGTTTCTATGGTGCCTCCCAATTTGTTACACAAGCTTGGTATTTACTCATCTCACCTAGGGTGGAAATATTGGAAGTGGTATCCTAACACTCCTATGATTAGTTACAAGCCCAAGCTCGGGTATTGGTGTTTGGTGCCCCATCTTCAGATGATTGATACTCTCAATCAACACTAGCATTTGAATTCTTCTCATAAGACTTGGAGTATGGGCTTTGGATTCATGATTTTTTCAAGCCTTTTTCATCCAGAGGATTTCTCTTGCCATATGGTTGTTTTAAGAGATCCACCTAGACTTCCTTTTGGATATGCCCAGATTTGGCATGCTTTTAGAATGGAGATTTTGTTTACTATTTGGAAGGACTACAATGTTTTTTTATTCTTTCACATCTTTCTTGATATTCATGTTGCTATGTACTCTAAAGCACGTATCTGTAATAATGTCATAATGCAAATTCAAGTACAAAGTGACAAAGTTGCACTGGAGGTGGCTCACCTGTAGGACTTATTAGCTCATTGGGGAAATATGCCATGTACAGTAAGCCATATGCCTCTGAATAATTTACTTGGTGACCACACTCCTCCTCATGGTCATTAATGAGGTTGAAGTAGATCTACATGTTGCTTGAATACTCCCCTATCTCAGCCCCATCACTGCTCTCCCAATGGTTTTGGTGGTTGTTGCCACTCAACCTTACCTCCATAGAGGTTGGGCTCGAGCTGGTCCCTAGTGGCTCCTCCTATTATCCCTGATGTAGGTTAGATTTCCATGTAATGTGACCCCAAATGGGCTTTCCCTTGATTATATTTAGTCATTTCTCTGCCTAAATAAGAGGGAGATAAAGATGTTGATGCTATTGTTGATGACGATTGGTCTCCCCTTGAGCCAATTGATGACCGCAAGGAATTTTGGGGTTCTAAGGATAAAAACACACCCTCAGCTAGCACTTCTCTTGTAGCCTAAGGGCTTTCTTCTTAATGCTTTTATATGTATTTTTTTTATAAATAGTTGTTAATTTGGCCTTGTGTCGTTTGAACTTGTGGGGTGATCTTGTATCCCTCGGCCCCTTTTTTGTGAATATGTATCTTTTATATTATAATTAATGGAAAAAGTCTATTCATTAAAAATGTGTGTGTGTGTGTGTGTGTGTGTGTGTGTGTGTGTGTGTAAATAATAGGAATTATATGCATTTATACTTAAGTTATTGACTTTTAAAGTTAATTATGAACTAATAGGCTAATATTGATATTCGATTGGTAATGCATATTTTGTTTTCATCAATTTGAATTGGATTGTGTAAATTTGTGATATTGATATGAATTTTACCATTTCTAAGATACTCATGGATTTTAAGGTAGGATATTTGGAAAGATACTAGATTTTAAGGCATTGGCCTACCTCTAGAATATTGTGACAAGCATAGATGTTGTCATAGCATTCGGTCTCCTTCACACATCTTCGGAGTATATGATCAAGGAAATGTTTAAACAAAAGTCCTCACATCCATACATATCTGGAGCTTTCCCAAATCAATTTTTTTTTGTAGTGTTGTAAAATGTGTTGGACATCTTCATGTTACCAGGTAATTAGCAAAATCCAAAAACCAGGGTGAATGCATTGAAATAGAAAATAAATGCATATCTGGAAATGTATCATTAACTAGTTCATCTTTTCCTTGCAAAGATGAATATTATCCAAAGAGATAGTATTCATATATTCCAATATCAAGAAGATCTCAATATTCATATGAATATTGTCTCTCTAGATCTCAATCTCATTAATGAATATTTTCTAAAGATGATTCAAGTTTTTACTAATGTAATATATTGCATGCATATTATCCTCCTCATCCTTTTGTCCTAGGACAACTCCAATTGCATAATTTGATGCACCTATGTGAATATGAAAAGGTTCATCCCAATTTGGTCCTTTAATAACTAGAGTTGTCATTAATGATTGTTTAATATTTTCAAAAGCAATTTGACAAGCATCTGTCCATTCAAAGACTAAATCTTTATTTAGTAGGATAAATAGAGGTCTTGCCCTTTTGTTGAATCCTTCTATAAACTTCCTACAGTACCTTGCATGTCCTAAAAAACTTCTTACATCAGTTTGATTTATAAGTGCAATAATTTGTTGAATTATCTCAAATCTACTAGGGTCAACTTTTATTCCTTCTTTTGAAATGTGATGTCCCAACACAATACCTCATTGCATCATTAAAGAGAATTTTCCATGATTAAGATATAGTCTATGATCCTCACATCTTTCTAGCACCTTAGCCAAACTTTCCAAACATTCATCAAAACTTTTTTCATGAACTGTGAAGTCATCTATATAAACTTCTACATAAGAAGTTGTAAGGTTTGCAAATATTACAAGAACTTCTCTTTGAAATGTAGTTGGAGCATTTCATACCCCAAATGGTAAAACTCTATAAGCATAAGTACCCTATGGGTAGGTGAATGTGGTTTTATCTTGATCATCTGGAGCTACATGTATCTAATTGTAGCCACTGAAACCATCCAAAAATGAAAAATAATTGCTTCCAACAAGATTATCCAAAAATTGGTCAATAAAGGGTAATAGAAAGTAGTCTTTTTTAGTAGCCTTATTGAGTTCTCTATAATCAATAAATACTTTCCATTTTCCTTTTTTTTGGAATAATAATCAATGGGGATACCCATTGGCTATCTGATATTGGATAAATAAACCCTACTTTTAGTAGCTTTTCAATCTCTTCTTTGACAAATTCTCCTAAAGTTGGATTTATCCTTCATTGTCCTTATCTGATTGGCTTAAAAAATTTAGTGTAAATTTGGTGCATATAAACTTTAGGATGTATACCACACATATCCTTATAATCCCAAGAAAATTCTTGAGTATGTTGTGTCAGCACTTGTTTGAGTTTCTTATCTTAAGTCCTTGTTAATGTGCATTTATCATGAGAGGTTTGTCTTTTTGTAAGTAAAGATTTTTTGTTCCATTACTCTCATTTTGAACTTCTTTTATCAATGAGTTTAGAAGTCATATGTCTCGATGAGCATGATGTGAAAATATATTTGGTTGTTCAATTTCTTGTTGGTTACCATTCATTTCCTCTTCTTTTCTCAAATCATTTTGAATGATTTCTTGAAATTCTCTGAAATGTTCTTTCAATGTTACCAGTGCCAAATGTGCTACCTCATTTTCATCATCCTCTTTATCATCATCCACCCAGAAGGGATAATTTTGTGTATGTACAAGTTTTGGTAATGGAAATAGTGATAATTCCTTTTGTTTTAATCCATTTGATATTTTCATGCTTCCTCGTTGACAATCGATCAAATTTGTTGTTGTTGCAATCCAAGGACATACCAAAATTATAGAATATACCATATCTTTCCCTCTTTCTTTTAGAAATCAAAATTCAATAGGATAATCCCATGTTTCTATAGTCATTATTTTTTCTTCTAGGATCCCTTATGGTTGAGTGGTAGAATTATCAGCTAACATTAACATAGTAGATGTGCATTGTACATTGGTAAGTCCGAGGAATTTTTTGTATCAACTATAATTATGTTGATTGTTGCTCCCAAGTCAATCAAGACATTCTCAATTTCTATTTGTCCAATCTTTAAAGTAATTATAGGTGTCCCTAGATCACTATTTTTTTTTTGATAGAAGTCTCCCGAATAGAACATTTGTGATATTAGCTCCAACTTGGACTATAGGAGGAATTCTTTTTTTTCTTTTAGGAGTTTTTATGCATAATGTTTCAATCAATTTTTTGATCTCAAGAATATCCTTGATAGCTTGTAAAAGTGGGATTTTAATGTTAATTTTCTTCAATAACTGAGAGACCAATACATCCTTGTAATCTTTCTTGGAATTATCTTGTGCATGCTGATCTTTAAATCTTTCAGGATATGGAACCTTTTTTGACTCAGTCTTATCTTCCTAAGGCTTAGTTATCATGGGTTTATTGGTTTCTTCTATTTTTTCTTTTTCCCAAGGTTTGACATAGGTTGATAAAAGAATAGTTTTATTTATTAAATGTATTCCATTAACCTCTATGAAGTTAAGACCAGAGGGATTGTTATCAAAAACATTGGTTTGTATATTCCTTGGGTTAGGCACTGGTTGGGCATGTATTGGAGCTTGATTCACTTTCTCATTTGGCTGATTTGTTAAGGGATTCAAATTTGTCCACTTCTTATTAAAGTTCTAGTTATTTTGCCATTATGGATTCTAATGCTAGGTAGGTTGCCACATATTATTTGGGTTTTGCCGAGCACATTGATTCTGCTACCATTGATTATGTTGCCAAGGGGGTTGTCCCCAAGGCATTTGTTAGGTTTGATTATTTTGATAATTCCAACTAGGGTTGTTCCATTGGTTTTTATTATTCCTCAACTATTTCTCCCTCCATATGGTCCCTAGTTTTGATTCCTCTGCCCAACATAGTTTAAATCTTGTCAATTTCTATTACTTTTTTATATTAGAGAAAATTTTACAAGTTTTTGTACCATGTGAACCATCACATATGGCACACACTTCAATAGTATCTAATGGACATTCTCTTGAAAAAAAATTTCCTCTACATTTTGACCATTAAATAGAAAATGGTTCATAATTCCTCCTATCTAATTGACCATTTAGATGAATAAGAATATATGCTTTAAGATTTGTTATTTCTTCCATCACTTGACTAACAACAGGTTGTACTCCCTTTTTCCTAGAACCTCTTACTCCATATCTAGTTCTAGAATAATTGTGACAAATACCAATAATCTCTTACAAATTTAATTTATTAATGTCTCCCTTACCCATGAGATTCAAAGAATCTCTAAACTCATCATCAATTCCTTTGTGGTTTTTATGATATCATCCGTTAAACCATTCCCACATCTCCTATGGACAAATTGAAATCTGTCAACATAATTGTCCAAACTTTCATCTTGTATTTGCCTCATTTTGAATATTTCTTCCTTTCAATCCCTAGCCCTACAATAGTCTCGATATTTATCCAAAAATACATTTTCCAGTTCTTCCCAAGTTGAGGTGGATCTAAGTTGAAAACCCATAAACTATCTTAAAGAAGATTCATTTAATATTGAAGGGAAAAAAATTAACTTTTGGTTGTCAAATGTGTAATCATAGATTTGATAGTGGACTTTAAATTCAAAAATAAATTGATCAGGATCCTCAATAGTTTTACAATTAAAATTTGGCAAATTTGCTACTGAGATATTTTTCATAGGAGGTTCATTGTCCTCCCTATTTATATCTATCAAATACTAAAATGTTCTATCATGAGGTGGATTATCTCCATTATGATTACCCATGTTTTCTTTGTAATTATCTCTGAATTGTTCTTCAATTTCTTTGTGAATATCTTCTTCAATGTTGTTACCAAAATATACTCTTCCTAGTATTCTTTATCCAATGGTTCATTGTTTCCTTCTCCCAAAATTTGTCTAAGGGGAAAATATTGTCCAAATTGATATCTAGGTCATTCATTTTGTCTCATCAAAAAATTTCAGCACAAGATCCCTATAAACACTAGTAGCTTAAATGGTGCCAAAAAAGATTTGAAATTTTTTTGTATTATCAATTTATGTCATTTAGTTTTTAATTCAAATGTCAACCAAGGTGTGTACAAGGTTATCTACTAAAAGGATCATTTGATGAGGATTCAATGATTGGGGGTTTTTGTACTATAAATAGTGATTGACTTGTGTTTTTGGATTTATCCGGAGCAATCCATAACCCTTCTAGAAATTTTTTTTAAAGTTCTTACTCCTATTTTAGAAATTAAAGTGTATATCTAACATGTTTCTTTCCTATCTTATCAAATTGGAAAATAACAATAGAAGTTCTATTTAAACTATCCAAAAAAATTATTTACTAAAAATGATATTAACTAATGAAGAAAATGCTTTAATCTAACAATGGAAATAAATAATCTAATTTAAACAATCTCTATTGACTTTTTACATGTCTTTATCTAGTGAAAATTGTTCACTTAAATAGTATTCCTATTTTAACGCATTCTGATCTAGCAAGAAAGAGAACAATTTCTATCAAAAGGAATGACAAACTTTCTATAACTACTATGATAGAATCTACCTTGACATCAAGATTCATTTGAGTAAAATGATTTCCATTTCCAATGAATTCAAAAAATAAATAAGGTCCAAGTGATCCCTTCAATTATCCAAGCTTCTATGCTAAGTCAGAAAATAAAATTTTCTTTTACTGTGAAATACTAACACACTTTTTTTTAACTAACTTCCTATACTGTCAAACTTTCAACTAATTTCCTATTACTAAGTAAACTATTATAGTCAGGCATACTCAAAATAGAGTAGAGATGCATATCCAAAAAAGAGCAGAGATGGAATATATATTGTATTCCTTATTTTGAATAATAAATCAACAATCTGAATGTTTAGGATTGACTAAAACAAAAGAAGACATAACTATGAGTTCTATTTGGTGGAATAAGTATATCGAATACATGTTGATCACTCATGAAATGTGCATTCCTTCTTCAATTGACTGATCATATTCCTCCAATTCTTTTATTTAGTCTTTAGTTATGTAGAACTCCCTGTGCATAAATTTTGGTATCTTTCCAAATATCTTGGCTTAAAATCTATAGTATCTTAGAAATGATAAAATGCATATCAATACCACATATTTACACAATCCAATTCAAATTGATGAAAACAAAATATGAATTACCAATTGAATATCAACATTAGTCTATTAGTTCAGAAATAACTTTAAAAGTCAATAACCTAAGTATAAATTAATATAATTCCTATTATTTACACATATTAATATTCAAAAGATGTCTTTTGGGTTACTGGAAATAGGAATAAAAGATGTATTAACTAATGCCTATCACCTTCCATAAATCTATATGAATGCACTAAAATAAAATGAAATAAACACACCACACCCGTGATTTTGATGAACAACAAAAAATAATTGTATACACAATACTTCGTGTTCTTTTAAATGTTTAGATTAATGCAAAAATGGATTTTGAAGGGACCTAAAACCCTTTACAAAAGCTAAAGATAAACGGGACACATCACCAGGTTTTACAAGGACCTAAAACTTGAAGTTCACCATAAAATATCAAAAAACTAGGTTTTACAAGGACCTGAAACTAGGTGTTATTTTTAATGTTATCTATATTTAAACAAGTGTTACACATGGTCATGATAAAATTATCTTATTTATAAATATTATTACTTTCCAATTCTATATTCAATATATCTTAAACAAAATAAAATTAATTAATTATTTAACCTACAATTATTTGATATTTGACAAGTGGTGGCTTAAAAGTAAGTAATAATATAATGTTATTTATTCTAGCACTAATTAGAAAATGTACAAATGCCCATATCACATGTGTCAATATTATTGAATGAAAAACATATACATATAAAATGAGGTGAACCAACTTGCCTATTACACCAATAATACATCAAATACAAAGTACATCAAGTACATTTACATCATGTGATATAAAGAAGAAAACTATTATGTGGAATTTCCTATCTTCTTCAACCATTGTACTAATTTCCATATATTATGGTTAATACAAGAGTGATGCAAGTTCATTTATTTCCCAAACATGGATTTTTCTACTCTAAATCTTAACATGTCATGTTGAGTACACTAAACCTGCTAAAGAAACCTAGCAACTCAAAACTAGTAGGTTGGATGGATCTGGTGTAGAAATGTAACTAGTTAATATAATTTAAATTGAACATAATAGGAATAAACATTAATGTGGAAAGGATATAGCACAAAAAACAACATTTGAATTATAAAAATATGCCATAAAGATCTTACCAAATAAATTTAACCAAATTCTTTTAGCTGGTAGGTATGCATCAAATATATTTTTCCTTCTTACCTTTTCCTGTATGTCCACATTCAACACCCTTCCATAAACTTTTATATGCACATAATATAAAATTAAAATAAATAAATTGACCATTACTATGTTAATCATCCACATAATATAATTGTATGCAAATTATTCCTCCTATTGTTTACATAATCTATCTTCAAATAAGTATTATACACACTCAATTTCAAATTAGATTGTGTATATACTATGTTTCTACTCCAATTCTATGTTCTCTATATCATAAACAAAGAAAAGAAGGTATTATTTTGTAACTGACAATCATTTGATATTTAAAAATGGATTTCTCAAAGTAAGAATAAAATTTTATCTATTATGGTACCAAATTACAAACATAAATTTTCATTTTCATATCACATATGTGTTTAGAAGTAAATTTCATACACAACTAAGAGGGGTGGAGGGGGGGTAAATAAATTGTGACTATATACAATTAAAACCAAACTTATAAATCTAATCTCCAACAATTAAAACAATGATGCACAAAAATAAGAAACCATACAACACAAAACAATGATTTGTTGACCAAGGAAACCCTTGATCAAAGGAAAAACCCTAGTGGGGATGGCACCCACAAGATGATGTACTAATATATAAGTTTCTTGTGAAAGGTTGTGACTTTGTTAGGAGTCAAATACAATGTATTTAGTACAAAAGTCCTTGTTAGAGGATAAATCCCTATTAGGAGACCTTGAACCTTTGTTAGAATGTTTTGACCCTATTAGAGGATGATAGGAAATAAATAGACCCACTGCCTAAATGCTCCAACAAGTTTGAATAATAAAACAATTAAGATAATATATTCAATGTCATGAACTAATTGATAAGAAACTTAACTGTCAAAATTGTTCCTTTAAAGTCTACCTCAAATAGCTAACATCATCTCTATTATGCCCTAATCATCTAGCATAAAATCTTGCATCAATGTCACCATCAACATCCATGCATACTCTACTAAAACCCAACCAAGGAAAACATCTTTCCTTTATACCCTTTACAAATAATTGATTAGGTTGGCTAGTTACGTCTTACCCAACATACACTTAGTTACTTAGGTTCATTCCAATGTATACACACCTTCATAAGCATTGTTACAAAAATTACAATAAGGTTCACACACATTTCAAGAAAGATATTACATTTTACAATAATGAGTTATATGTTTCCTCAACATAGTCAACTATCAATAAAATATATCACATATTACACAAAAAAAACCTTCCCAAAATAATCCAAATGCTTCTTACTCTTCAACATATATGCACGAACAAGTCTTCCATCATATCCCAATCTCATCGACATTAATTCCTACTCTCTAATAAGATATATAAAAAATGATACCATTTATCTATGTCATTAATCCTTGTATACCGGTCTACTACCAATTTTCATTGAATAAGTTATAACTCATCTATAACACAACATGAATTTTAGATAATACTGACACTGTCTATACTCATTATAGTGCACACATGTAAGCGTGTATATCATATTTTATTACATACTAACTTTTTTTATTAGATAAATAGCATGTTATATATAAAATATGTGTCTATTATGAACATTCAAATATGTGTTTTAATCAATGAAATAACTAGTCATCAATGCAACATCTCAGATACTCAACTAAGTGCCAATAAAGGTTCAATTCCTATCAATGTTCCAATACTCTAGTACCATATTGTTTAAATTTGAAATGAGGTGATAATCAACTTGTTGATTACACAAATAATATAAAATAAAAAGTAAATCAAATAAAATTACATCATGATAATTTACAAAAAGAGGATCATAACATTGATTCATGAATATATGAATAAAAAAAACACTCTATGAAGTTCTATGTTCTTTTCAACCATCTAACTACTTTACATGTATTGTATTTGAGAAAAGATTGTGGTCTAGGTAGTTTTATCACCCAAACATGGAGTTTTTATATTCCATAATGCATAACCTATTACGTTGAGCACATATAACCTACCCAAGGAACCTAGCAACTCAAAAATTGCAAATTAGATGAATCTAGTACAATAGTGGAACTAAGTATAATTTATGTATAAAATTTTAGAACTAAACATTTATGTGGTAGGGATACATTACAACAACTAGTATGTACATAGTAAAAATATGCCAAAAATGTTTAAATAAGTAAATTAATGATAATACAAGAAATATTACTAGGAGGGGGAGCATAAATCAGTAATCTCCAAATCAAACAATTATCACCAAGTTCACTAATCAAAACTTTAACCTCTTTAACATTCAATTAGCACAATACGAAAAATGAACTTTCAACAACAAGAAACCATATTAAAAAATCAACCATTCAATGAAAATACCATAATTATCTCATGGAAACCCCATTTGGGTGAAAACTATAGTATGAGATGATACCCACAAATTTGTACTCTTCTGGAATATGACTTGTGACGAGCTTTCTCAATTAAGGGTTACAAAAATAATGTTTAAATGTCACCTTGTTAATGGATTTACCTATCGACCTATTGAAGTCCTTAGCCTAATAGGAGTAGTCTAGTTAGAGGATTTTGAAAACTCTTTTGATGATTTTACAATAGGGACTTGTTAGGATCCACTTGAATAAGAAATTTTGTTGTTACAAAAGTTAGAGAGTAACAAGAAATAAAACAATTTGTGATGTGCACTACATTTGCATGATCATATCTAATTAAGCTTAAAAACTCTTTAGCATACTATTCTCTCCTCTTTGGCCTAATCAAACTTCACTCTGGTACTCTCTCTATGATCAAAATTTTCTCCACTTTTGTGTTCAGCAATCAACAAGTTTTTCCTTCTTTATTTTATTTCGTAAGTCATTTTGACCAAATATAAACTTCTTGAACAATCCTCAAACATATTACCTCGATCAATGTTATGTTAGTCTTTTTCATAAATCACATCTACCTTCTTTTCAAAAATCATCATCGATTCCAATAACAAATCAAATAGTATGATCACTCCACAAATATTTATCAATTTTTCTTCTTTACCAATTCAACTTTTACCTATTCACTTGTTCATCCAATTTACCTATTTATCTAGTTCATATATTTACCTATTCTTGTTAGCATCAATTCTTGGTCACCATTTTTTATTGGAAAGATAAGAGAAGTAGCTGGTGGAGGGGGGGGGGGGGGTATAAATTAGTTACCATTAAAATATATCCCAAATCCCTTAGATGTTAACTATAAAATTTAGACTGATAAAATAGATTACTGCTATTACTCAATAAACATGCAAAAATTGTTGTAACTTGGTAAATGTAGAGTGTGAATTGCTTTAGTGAATCTTAAGATGTTATCATTAATTACTTGCAAGCATGAAAGAAATAACATGAACACATGAGACACCAGGATTTAACATGGAAACCCAATTTGGGAAAAACCACCAATGTAACTAGTTGTTGGTTTTCACCCTTCTAAAGTAAGCCCTGTTAGGAGCCAACCCTATCAAAAGGTTACATTTGAAACATACTGTTAGGTGTGACCCTGTTAAAGGATTTAATCACCCTATTAGGAGTGGCCTTGAAAAAGGTCTTGAAACAATTCAATGGAATTTCCACCTTGTTAGAGGATTTATAAATGACTATTAAACCAACTCTATTAAGAGATTTTAGATTATTGCTACAATGGTTAGAGAGTAATAATGAAATGACCTAATTGTGATGCAACTGAATTGCTAATTACAGATCTCTGCTCTAGTTCATACTTGATTCTTCCTAATCAAATAACACTTTTCTACTCCACAAGGATACCTACTTATCCTTCAAGTTAGCTTCCTCTTCTTATCTCTTTTCAACTCATTCAACTTGCACACATCACATTTTTGAAATCACAACTTGACCTTTTACTTATACCTTTCAAATTGTCAAGTTGGCTCAAATAAAAATTAGAATAGCCAATATTCATCACCTTAGTCAGCTAGAATCAATAGGTAAAATAATTGAGCTTTATATGCCAAAACAAGAAAAATCCTTTGGTAGCTGACCCAGCTTGGTAGAAACTAATTCTGAAGTGATTTCCTATGTTAACCAATCAAAGCTCAATTAACACTACAAACTTACAAAATTCCTTCGATAACTGAGTGAACTCGGTTAGCACTGACTCTGTTCAACTTTCCCTTCATTAACTGAGTGAGCTTGGTTAAATCTTTTCTGCTTGACTTCCTTCGATAGCCGAGTGAGCTCAATAGAAACTACCTTTTGTACAGAGTAAACTCAAGAATGCTCAGTAGACTAGAAAAATTATCTTCATTGGCCAAGTGAGCTCAGCATGCACTAACTATCAACTGATATTACATTTGTGTAACATCAAAGACAACACACAATTGATCAATTGTATAAAACAATCTCCCTCTTTGGCATTGATGGCAACACAACATGTCATGGCACAATGAAATTTTGAGAACAAGACTTCTTTAGTCAAAAAGTTTCTCCCTCTTTGATTTTGTGTAGAAAACTTCTCTTATAGTGTTCTCCCTCTGCAAAATTTTAGAAAGATATGATAGTAGACTTCTCCCTCTTTGGAAACACATGCCAAAGACAATTATGATTAGTGCTAATGTAGCTTGAGTGCATATTCATCTACAATATTTCCTTTGTCACTACTACATCAACTGATTGATCTTCAACTTGGTTCTTGTTGATGCATTGCTAAACTTTATTTAGTGAGCTTCAAATAGGGGAATGACCCCTAGCTTACCTCTTACATACAAAAATGCATCCTTAGGTAATGGCTTTGTGAATATATCTACAATTTTTTCTTTTGTATGCACATATTCCAATATGATTTCTTTGTCCTATACTAATTCTCTTGCAAAGTGATATTTGATAGCAATGTGTTTTTTTTGGAATACATCACTGGATTCTTTGATATGTTGATTGCACTAGTGTTATCACATTACATCACTATTGCATCTTTGATTTCAACCTTCATTCCTTTCAAAAATTATTTGAACCAAACAATGTTAGAGCAATTCACTATTGCTGCTACATATTCTACTTCTACTATAGATTGAGATGTGCAATTTTGCTTCTTATTTGTCCAAGATACTAGCCTTTTACCAAGAAAGAATGCTCCACCATGAGTGCTTTTTCTGTCATCAAGATTTTCTGCCCAATCAACATTAGTGAACACTTTTAAGTCAAGGTTTCCTCCAAGTTTGTATCATAAGCCATAGTCTTCAGTGCCTTTCAGATATCTCAAGATTCTTTTTATTGCCATCATGTGGTTTCCTCTAGGTTTAGCTAAGAATCTTGCAACTATCCCAATTATTAAGGCAATGTCAGGCCTTGTATGTACCACATACTATAGTTTCCCAATCACTGATCTATATAAGGTCTAATCTACTTCTTTCGAGTCATCATCCTTTGTAAGCTTGAGTCTAGTACACATAGGGGTTCCAACTAGTTTTGAATCTTCCATTCCAAATTTCTTGAGTATCTCTTTGATGTACTTAGATAGAATTATATAAATACCATTTTTATTATGTTGTATCTACAATCCAACAAAGAATTATATTTCTCCAAACATGGACATCTCAAATTCTTTATTCATTTGTTCTGAAAAATGCTCTGCATAAATCATCATTTCCTATAAATAGAGTGTCATCCACAAAAAAAATTGCCATTACAATCTTCTTGTCTAGTCCTTCCTTGATGTCTAGGGTACTGTTATCATTTGTTCTTTGAAAACCAATCTCTATCAAGTAGTTATGTAGTCTTTCATACCAAGCTCTAGGAGCTTGTTTAAGACCATATAGGGCTTTATGTAATTTATAGATTATCCCTTTTTCTAGATCAACAAAACCTTTTGGTTGTTCAATTTAGACTTCCTCATCAAGAATTCTATTTAAGGATGTAGATTTAACATCCATTTGATATACTTTGAATCCTCTATAAGTTGCATAAGCCAGTAAAGTCCTAACACCTTCTAATCTTGCAATAGGGGCAAAAATTTTACTGTAATCAATAACTTCTTCTTGAGAATATTTTTTACATACCAATCTTGCTTTGTTTCTTGACAATTTTCCACCTTCATTCAGCTTGTTTTTGAATATCCATTTTTGACCAATTATATTTTTATCTTTGGGCCTAGGTACATGAATCCAAGTTCTATTCTTTTCTATCTGTTCTATTTCTTCATTCATAGCCTCAATCCAAATTTCATTTTCCAATGCATCTTTAATAGTTCTAGGTTCAAATTTAGCAAGTAAACATGTACCTTGTAGTTTTCTTCTTGTCATTATTCCATCAGATTTATCTCCAATGATCTGGTCAAGTGCATGATTCCTTCTAACATATTCAGCCAATACAGGTTCTTTAGATTTTGAATGAACTGCACTATCTTCATTTTGAATTTCAAATTCAAACTCAGGTCCTTCTATCTGTGGCTCAGGTTCTTCAAACTCAATATGCATTAACTTGATAGCCTCTGAATGTGACTCGGATCCTTGTAAATTAGTTTGAACTTCTTGCAACTTGGTAGCTAATGAAGATTTGGCCAACATGGGAGATGAAGTCTCATTTTTCTCAAACGTGTTAGGCAATGTATCAAGTTCATAGTAGAAAAATATTCTATAATCTTATGGTTCCTTCTTGCTTTCTACTTCAGTATTTTCTACAAACTCATCAATTCTCAAATGTCCACTTTCTATGATTTTGTGAGCGGATAAATTCAAACATTTGTACACTTTACTTCTACAGGAATATCTTGGGAATATACCTTCATCACCTTTTACATCAAATTTTCCTTTTCTTGATTCTTTTAAGATATAACATTTGCTGCCAAATACTTTCAAGTAACTTACATTGGGTTTGTAGCCATACCATAGCTCATAGGGAGTTTTGTTTGAGTCCTTCAACTGAACTAGGTTCAAAGTATGAACTGCAGTGTTGATAGCTTCCTTCCAGTATTTGATAGCAATGTTCTTCACAATCATTAGTGTTCTTGCACAATCCATGATGGATCTATTTCTTCTTTTAGCTATTCCATTCTACTCGGGAGTACTAGGGGCTCATACTTGTGTTTTGATTCCTCTTTCAATGCAAAAATTGTTGAATTCATTTGAGATGAATTCACCACCTCTATCTAATCATTTTAATCTTTTTTCAGTTTCCTTTTCTACTCTAGCAAGATACCATCTGAATTTCTCAAAAGCTTCTAATTTTTCTCTCAAATACATAATAGTCATCATTCTAGAATAATCATCAACAAAAAGAATGAAAAACTTGTCTCCACTATAAGTTTCTATTCCAATGGGTCAACACAAATCAGTATGCATAATTTCCAAGACATCTTTTGACTGATAGTTTTGCTTTTAAAACTAGTCTTTCCCATTTTACCAATTTGGCAATTCTTGCATAATCCAACATCAAGTTTCTTCAGATTAGGAAGACCTCTTACTCTTCTCAATTTTCTGATCTTGACCATATTATCAAAGTTTACATGACACAACCTTCTGTGCCATAACCAAATTTCTTCTACTTGAGCAATGAAACATGAACTATCACTAATATCAAGATAAAATAGGTTACCTTTTGTTTGCCTACCTGATCCAATTAGATTTCCTTGGTTATCTAGCAGTCTTGCTTTGCCATTCATGAATTCTACCTTGAATCCAATGTTGTTTAGTTGTGCCACACTCAAAAAATTATGTTTTATTCCTTCAACCCAGTAGGCATTGTCACATACAAGTTCATTGGTTAAAGAGATTTAGCCTTTTCCTTTTATGCAACAGGGTTCATTGTTTCCAAATCTTACACTAACTCCATCATAGTGTTCAAAGTGTTCAAACTTAGTTTTGTCTCTAGACATATGATGAGAAAATCCACTATCTATAATCCATGTGTCATTTTTTCTAACATGAGATACAAGTTTCATCGGATCTCCTTCATCATTAGATTCATCTTTTATAGCAATATACAATATACACTATTCATCTTCACTGTTATCAAAATCTTTAGCCATAAAACAAGTTTTCTTACCTTTTTCTTTGTAGGATTTGTGACCTTTGAATTCCTTCTTGCCTTTGTACTTTTAGCTTTTCTTTTCTTCCTTTCCTTCTTTGTTTGGGCACCTAGCAGCAATATGACCAATTTCTTCACAAGAAAAACATATTAGAGAGATTTTACCTTTGTACTTTCCTCTACTTCTAGAATATTTCTATGCAAGTAAAGCTTCAACAATTTCAAGATCACTGTTTAAACTTTCTTTAGTTTCTTCTTTACTTTCAGATTTATTATCTTTTATTTTCTTGCCTTTTTCTTTGAGTGAGAGTTTACCTTCAAATGCAAATTCAATATTCTTGGAGATAGGAACATAGTTGCCAAAATTGTCTAGTTCAAAAGTTGTCAATCTTCCTACTAGGTCATCCAAACTTAACTTGTGATTTGGATCACATCTCTTTTCTTGGATAATAGATATTATAATTGCACAGCTAGGAAGCAATGTTCTGAGAACTTTACTTACAATAGTTTCTTGTTTGATTTCTCCTCTAGATGCTTTGATTGCACTAACACTGGTCTTTATTCTTTCCACATATTTTACAACATTTTCATCTTCTCTCATCCTCATTTGATCAAATTGTCCTCTAAGGCTTTTTGCTTTGGCTCTTCTTACATTTTCATCTCCTCCATAGATTTATTTTAGCTTGTTCCACATATCAAAAGTAATTTTACAATCTTTGACTTCATCAAATTTAGCATAACTAAGAGAAGATGAAATATTAATCATCATGATGTTATGGTTCTTCTTCTCAGCAATGTCATCAACTAATAATGTTCCAGTGGGAGTTTTATATTCTTCATCAAGATATTTGCATCTTGAGTCACTAATGGTAGCCAGATGAAGCTTCATAAGTCCTTGTCATGCAACAAAGTTATCTCTATTTAGCTTTGGAATCTCTCTCTCTTGTAAGACATCCTAATCTTTACCTTAGGTCCTTGAAATCTTCTCTACAAGCACCAAATTTCTGATTCTAGTTGTTGGAAATATAAGAGGAGTAACTAAGAGGGGGGGTGAATCAATTACCACTAAAATATATCCCAGATCCCTTAGATATCAACTATAAAATTTAGACTAACAAAACAAATTACTATTGTTACTCAGTAAACACACAAAAATTGTCGTGATTCAATAAATGTGGAGTGTGAATTACTTTAGTAAATCTTAAGATGTTATCATAAATTACTTGCAAGCATGAAAGAAATAACATGAACACATGAGACACTAGGATTTAACATGGAATTCCAATTTGGGAAAAACCACCAATGTAACTAGTTACTAGTTTTCACTCTTCTGAAGTAAGCCTTATTAGGAGCCAACCCTGTTAAAGGTTACAAAACACACTATTAGGTGTGACCCTATTAAAGGATTTAATCACCCTATTAGGAGTGGCCTTGCAAAAGGTCTTGAAACAATTCAATGCAATTGCCACCTTGTTAGAGGATTTACAAATGGCTATTAAACCAACTCTATTAAGAGATTTTAGATTACTACTACAATGTTTAGAGAGTAACAATGAAATGACCTGATTGTAATGCAACTAAATTTCTAATTATAGATCTCTTCTCTAGTTCATACTTGATCCTTCCTGATCAAATGACACTTTTCTGCTCCACAAGGATACCTACTTATCCTTCAAGTTTTCTTCCTCTTCTTATCTCTTTTCAACTCATTCAACTTGCACACATCGCATTTTTGAAATCACAATTTGACCTTTTACTTATACCTTTTAAATTGTCAAGTCAGCTCAAATACAAATTAGAATAGCTAATATTCATCACCTTGGTCATCTAGAATCAATAGGTAAAATAATTGAGCTTTATATGCCAAAATAAGAAAAAATCCTTTGGTAGCCGACCCAGCTCAGTAGAAACTAATTCTAAAGTGATTTCTTGTATTAACCAATAGAAGTTTGGTTAACACTACAAACTTAAAAAATTCCTTTGGTAACTAAGTGAACTTGGTTAGCACTAACTCTATTCAACTTTCCCTTCGTTAACTAAGTGAGCTCAGTTAACACTCTTTTCTACTTGACTTCCTTCGACACCCAAGTGAGATTGGTAAAAACTGCCTTCTATATAGAGTAAGCTCAAGAATGCTTGGCAGACTAGGAAAACTATCTTCATTGACCAAGTGAGCTCGGCATGCACTAATTGTCAACTGATATGACATTGTGTAACATCAAAAATAACACACAATTGATCAATTTTATCCAACACATTTTACCTTCACCAAAAAAACTTATAAGGTTTTATCTTAAATATATCATCTTGACTTCAAAATTAGTCATATCTTATGATTGATCCAACTAATATTTCACTAATCTAAAGAAACATTCAAATCAATCAACTTCTTATCACTGACTATTTCAATAGTTACCTAGTTTTATCTCATCAACCATGAATTAATCAATTTTTCACATTAATAGGTGCTATAATAGGCATGACTTCATAACTCATAACTTAACCTTCCTATATGATAGCAACACTCAATTCATGTTATGACTCATCATTTTAATCAACCTTTAGGTGGTAATATTCTAAACATACTTAATAAAATAGTTGACATCAATGACAACCAATAACTAACTTGCTTGTCACCAAATTTATACTTATTCATTATCAACTTGACATGTAACCTCTCTACAATAATCTTTTTATAAATCATTCCAAAAAACTCATCATAATCATTCATGCCAACAATCTCCCCCT
This sequence comes from Cupressus sempervirens, assembly GCA_028749045.1. Lineage (NCBI taxonomy): Eukaryota > Viridiplantae > Streptophyta > Pinopsida > Cupressales > Cupressaceae > Cupressus > Cupressus sempervirens. Next base: position 324,090,478 of record CM053790.1, read on the forward strand.
TTGGCATTGATGGTAAATATTATAACTTTTCAAACATATATTAATAGAAACACTTATCATTTGATCTCATATTACTACAACAACTTGATTGTGACACTTCTCATTCTGTGTATACTCCCCAAAAGCTAATTTCCCATTTTTTGTTCATTGTTTCCTTAATATCACATTTTTACTCTTTATAATAACACTCACCAATATCTTATCTCTCCCCCTTGAAGTAGCTTTCCTACTTTGATAACAATCAACTCAAATATCATCATCTCCCCATTAGTACACATCTTGCTCTAGTGCATTCTCTCCCCTTTGACAACAATGACAAAGGTAACAAGTCACTCTTCCAAGTGTCTTTGTCTTGTATCTTTCCTTATGAGTAGCATTCATTAATAGGTTATTTTTTATTGTTTATTCCTCCTTTTCTTGTCCTTATTTTTCTCATAATAGTATTTGATTTATCTATTTAAGGTACTTCTTCCTTGTAACATTTCTCCTCTTTGATTCTTTTTTTCCTATTACACAATCTCTCAAACTGATATTTGATTATGCTTGATTGTCCTTTACTCATCATTGCATAGAGTATTATTCCAAGCCTTTTCATACAAATAACTTAGAGTTCTCCCAAAAACATGCTAAGACCTCTCTCTTAGTGGAGTAGTCCACCTCTACATCAACTCATATATATATGATATTTTGATTAACACATGTGAACTAATATGATTTCATTAGTTTCTTTAGTTAATTATAAATAGGGGAATGACCCCTAGTCTACCTCTAAGATATTCAAAACTATAATTTGGTAGTAGCTTGGTAAATATGTCAAAAACCTATTCTTTAGTAGGCACAAATTCAACCCTTGCCTCTTTCTCTTGTACTTGTTCTCTTATAAAATGATACTTTATTGCTATATGATTTATCTTTGAATGCATTACTTGAATCTCATAAATATTTCTTTTAATTATGTTGTCAAAATTAATAACAACTAGTTATTTGATCTTTCATGATCCCTTCAATAATCATTTTATCCATATCACCTATAGATAATATATAGTAATAGTAATATATTTTTCCTTTGTTGTAGATTGTGATATACAATTCTTTTTTTTTTGGGTCCAACACACTAATCTTTTTCACCAAGAAAAAAAGCTACATCACTTGTTCTTTTCCTATCATCCACGTTACCCACCAAATCAGCATTAGTAAACACATTCAAGCTAAAATCTCCTCCTTTTTTAGATATCTAAATATCATCTTCATAGTAACCATATGTGATTCTTAAGGATTTGAAGAAAACCTTACAAATATTCCAACTACATGTTCTATATCTAGTCTACTGTGAACAACATACTGCAAGTTACCAATCATAGATCTATATAATATTTCATTTACCTCTTTAGATTCATCCTCTTTAAATAATTTGTATCATGTGGTCATAGGTGTTTCCATTGGTCTAGCATCTTCTATACAAAAGGTTTTTGGTATTACCTTGACATACTTTGATTGATTGATATTGATACCTTACTTCATTTTTGTACTTGAATTCCAATAAAGAATTTGATTTATGCCATCATTGACATCTCAAAATATTTTCTCATTTCTTCTACAAATGACCTTCTCATTTCCACCAAACACTATTTCATCCATAAATATTTCAATAATCAATATCCTATCTTTACTGTTAAACTTAAGATAAAGATTGCTATTTTCACTGGTTCTAGTGAATCCAATTTTCATAAGAGTGGCATGAATTTTTGCATACCATGTTGTAGGTTATTGTTTCAATACATAAAAATATTTATGAAATTTACAAACCATGTCTTTACCTCTTTCAACAATAAAACCTTTATGTTGTTCAACATATACTTTATCTTCTTGTAATCACCCAATTTTTGGTCTAAAAAATTATAAGCCCCCTTCCTAAGTATTTTTAATCTATATACTAGACCATTATTATGCACTAGATCAATTTTTCATAATTAGAAATCATTAATCCTTAATCAAATCATCACATCATAATTTATTTGACTATCTTCTAAAGTTTGACCACTTTATTCTAAGTTTATTTAATTAAAAGAATGTGTCCCATTTTAATTAAATAAAAATTCCCTTTATACTAAGTGCACATGAAAATTTATTTTTAAAATAAAAATAAAATTAATATTCCACCCACTTAAAAATGCAATTTCTAATGAGTGGTTGAATTTTCAAAAGGCTTTTTCCTCTTTATCTCCACCTCTCTTTTGCTTCTTAAAGTTAGTCATTCCTTTAGCCTCTTGAGATATGATCACATGGATTAGCCAAGATTTAACCTCCATCATTTCTCATTCCTTTGCATTTAATCTCAATCATCCACTTATTTTTAGTCTCTTTAAAAAGAGGTTTTCTTTTCGCTCTTCAGGACATCTAGAGTTCATCTTATTTTTCTGATGTCAAATATCTATTGAGTTCTTAAACACTTGCATCCTTGCATTCTCATATAGCTTAGAATTTCCTTTTCTTTCATCTAGTTTAGCACATCTAATCTAAATAGGATGGAATAGTAATCTTTCATCTTGTTAGTTTAGATTGACTTTACTTGCACTCTTGTGCATCATCTTAGTTTATCTTTGCACTTGCATTTCATTTTGAGGATAATGGATACTTTTACTTTTATTTCTTTCTATCTTTGAGTATTCCATTATATAGTGCAACTTGTAAGGGTCTTTCTATCAGGTTCATTTCAGAGCCATCATCCCTATCTCTTGATCACTTCCATGTTATAGATAGGAAACTATAAGTCATAATTTGGGACTCCATATTCCATTGGATCTCTCAAATATAAGGGTTTATAGAAGTGGTCACATTTTTTACTATCATTTTTGGCACCCATCGTAGGTCTAGGACTAGTTTTTAGGTCCACCTTTTTTATGTAGGAGCATCTTGGGTCTTTGAGAATCTTGCATCAAAAAAAAAATTCTTTTTTTTTTATAACATTCTTCTATTCATGAAGTAGTCATTGTTGCTTTATTTTTATTTTGTTCATAGTTGATATCATGTTGAGGATCTATCCTAGATCCTTTTCCTACATGCACAAGTTCTAGTGTTCCATATTTCTTGAGCTCTATGAGGTTCTTGTAGTCCCTATTTCATATTGTTTCATCCAATGAAGCATGTTGTTTATATTGGTGCAGTTTCATTTTATTATGTTGCGTCTTGCATAGTTGGGAGTTGACTCATAACACACATGTGCACCTACCTTTAAGTGCGTTTAATTTAATATTCCCCTTTTCTTGGGTTTTGGTTACTCTTCCAAGGCTGGACCTATAATGTAATTTAATTCTTGACTAGACAACTTGTGCCTTAGCTAGCTATATAAGAAGCTTGGTTAGATATAGAAAAGGGGCATGATAAAGAGAAGAAGATATGATATGCAAGCTTGGACTTTGATTCCATTATTCCATTTGTATATGGTTGCAACCTAGAAGGCCTCATAGCTGGGCATATTGTGGTTTCTTTATATGTGAATTTAAATAATTACACCTATGGATATGGTGCATCTGGCCTTATGTTCATTTTGGTTTACCTAATTTGGGTATAGATTCTATGTGTAACTCTAAATAGGGAAGTTTTAGAAAGTTTAAGTTGATTTTATTCTCCCTTATTCCTCCTTTTTAATACCCTCCCTATATTAGGTGGTAAAAGAGCAGATTTCTTTCTTATGGCTTGGATCATGGAGAACAATGTTGAATTTGTGTGTAGAGTGAAGATCTTAAATCTAACCTATAACTTATAGAAGGTTACAATCTTGCAAGAAATCTTGTCAAAATGGTTCAAGGTAGAGGAAATGTTTATAATTCTATAATGAATATGTTGAGGCAAATCATAGTGAGGCTTGAAGATGTTGAGATAGCATAGAGAAGAGGTGTATATCTTGAAGATGTTACTCATGATGAAGAAGTAGCATCTAATTCTAATCATGAAACTAGGGTTGAACAAGATAAAGAAAGACTTTTGAGAGTTTTGTCTATAGCCAACTCAAGACTTGTTGAAGTTGCTTTCTATAATGGAAGACTTGATTCTAATGTTGTATTGGATTGGATAACTAAAATGGATAAATAATTTGAATATGAAAGCACTCCTAATAACAAGAAATTCAAGGTAGGAATCACAAATTTGAAGGGCCATACTTTTCTTTGGTCGGATCATTTGCAAACTAAGAGATGGAAAGGGGGAAAAGCAAAGATCAAGACATGGGTGAAGATGATTGGAAAGATGGAGAACAAATTTCTCCTTATAGATTATCAAGTTAATTTATTGAGAAAGATACAAAATTTGAGGAAAAAATATATGAGTGTGAAAGAGTATACTGGGGAATTTTACAAGTTAGATATCAAATCTGAACATATGGATGATGAAGTTAAGAAAGTGGCTAGAAACCTAAATGGTTTCAGGACATCAATTCAATATGAGATCAGATATATTAATATGGACGTTGTAAAGGAATCATATTAGTACTCATTGAAGGCTGAAGAAATATTGGTAAAGAGACATGACCAAAGACAAAGAGGAAGAGGTGATAGATTTTTGAGAAGTGGAGGCAGAACATATGGAGAGAGTAGCAAATCTAAAAGTAGATTGCAAGATAAAGGAAAATCAAAATGGAAGGAAGAGCATGCTTGTAAAAGAGGCAATTGCATTAGATGTAGCTATACTTGTTATTATAGGAACAATAAAGGTGGAAAAAGAAAACAAAATCTTAGTTTAAAGGTACTTGTTACAAATGTGGAAAAGGACATAGAGCTTTTGAATGTACTAAATCTAGAAAGAATATTGGAGATAATAGCATAAGCACTTTGACCTATGAAGAATTTATTGAAACACCTAACAAATCTGAAAATGATGAGAACCTGGTGTTGAGAAGGATCTTATGGAATGAATAAGTCAATGGAGAACCTATTTTGAGAAGAATTTTCTCAAAACTAGATGTAAGATCGTAGGAAAGTGTTGTAAGGTGATCATTGATAGTGGAATTTTTGATAATTTTGCATCTAAGGAGATTGTTAACAAACTATGATTGCAAAGATTGATACATCTAATCCTTATCATGTTGCTTGGATCCATAAGAAGCATTTTACTTGTAAATGTGCAATGCCTTGTTAATTTCAAAATTGGGAGTTATTTGGATGAACTCTTGTGTCATATTATTCCTATGGATTGTTGTCATATTATTTTGGGTAGACCTTGGTACTATGATAGACAAGCTCTGCACGATGGTAGATTAAATCAGCACACTATTTGGGTAGATAGAAAGAAACAAATATTGTTGTCTTTGCTAGAAAAACTTGATGATAATCATTATACCACAGTCAGAGTATGTTGATTGAAGGTAATCAATTTTCTAAAGAAGTGAAAGAACAAAATTTTTAATTTTCTTTGGTTCCTAGAAAGAATAAGAAACAAGATGAGTCAGAACATGCACATCAGATTGAGCTTTTTTGGAAAAATTTCAAGACATTATTTCTGATAATGTACTAATGGTTTACTACCTATGAGAAGCATAAGTTATTGTATGGATCTAATACATGGAGCTATTTTTCCTAATAAAGCACCACACAAATTGACACTTGATGAAAAGGTTGAATTGAATAGACAAATGCAAGTGATTCTTGAGAAATCTTTGATTAGAGAAAGTTTGAGTCCTTGTTCAATACCTATTGCATTAGCACCTAGAAAGAAAGGATAATAGAGAATTTTCATTGATTCTAGAGGTATAAAAAAAAAATAGTGAAATATAGATTTCCTTTTCCTAGGATGGATGACATAATGGATAGTTTGAGTGGAGCAAAGTGTTTTACAAAGATTGATTTGAAAACTGGATATCGTCATATCAAAATTAGAGAAGGAGATGAGTGGAAAACTGCTTTCAAGACTAACGAAGGTTTGTATGAGTGGTTGGTTATACTTTTTGGTTTAACTAATGCACTTAGTACTTTTATGATATTGATGAATGAATTTCTGAAAAATTTCTTGGGTCAGTTTGTAATTTTATATCTTGATGACATTCTAATATTTAGTAAAACTAAGGAAGAACATTTGGAGCATATCAGAAAATTATTATAAAAATTCAAGGAGAAATTATTGATTAACCTAAAGAGATGTTTGTTCATGAAGGAAGAGATTGTGTATCTTGGTTTTCTCATTTTAGTGGACGGTTTGAAGATGGGTCCTAAAAAGGTAAAAGTTATTCTTGATTGGCCCACACCTGAGAATATTGGAGAGGTAAGATCTTTTCATGGAATGGCAAGTTTTTATAGGAAGTTTATCAAAAAAATTGGTTATATTTTTAATTCTATGACTAAGACTATGAGAAGAGATAAAAATTAATTATAATAGACACATTGAGCATAAAAGAGTTTTGAAACATTGAAACAAAATATCACAAATTTGTCTATGTTTTCTTTGCCTGATTTTAGTAAAAAAATTCAAGTTGAATGTGATTTTAGTGGAAGTGGTATGGGAGCTTTTTTGAGTCAAGAAGGGAGACCTATAGCTTTCTTTAGTGATAAACTAAATTATGTTAAGATAAAATATTCATTTTATGATCAAGAGTTATATGCTATTATTCATGCTTTGAAGAAATGAAGACTTTGATGCCTAAAGATTTATATTGTATACTGATCATAAAGCTTTGCAATACTTAGGAAGTTTGAATAAGTTGAATCAAAGACACATGAATTGGGTTAATTTTTTGTTGAACTTTTCTTTTTGATTGAGATATAAGAATGTATAATTAAATAATGTTGTTGATGCTTTGAGAAGAAAAAGAAATTTGTTGATAGAAATGAGAGTTGAGGTACTTTGTTTTAATGAGTTGAAGTAATTTTATGGAACTAATCCTAATTGTGTAGAACCTTGGAAATCTTGTATAGATAAGATGGTGAGATATAAGTGGAATAATTGTTTCATTCAGGAAGATATGTTGATAAAGGAATTCATTTGTGTATACTTAGAGGATCTATGAGAGAGAACATCATGAAGGAGAAGCATAGTGGTTGACTTGCCAGATATTTTGGGATTGATAAGGTAGTGAAGATAATATAGAAAGGTATTTTTTCCTGTAAGTTTATAAGGTTATGCAAAAGATGGTGAGAAGTTGTAGAATTTTTCAAACAACAAAAGGAACTAGTTAGAATTTGGGATTGTGTTCACCATTGCATGTACCTAATAAGCCTTGGGAAGACATTAGTATGGATTTTTTTCTTGGTTTTATTAACATTAAGGTCAATTTTTCTATCAATGACTCAACACTGAGTCAATTAGTTACATTTCTACTGAGCTCTATAGTTGCTACTGAGCTTATCATTCAATTTGCAATGTTAAACAAGTGATTCAGTTGTTCCCAAGCTAAGTAGTTAGTTTGTAGTGTCTACCAAGCTACACAGTGTTTATTGAGCTTCAAAGACAAATTTTAGTGAAAACTGAGCATAATAGAGGCTACCAAGAAAGTAAGTGGAAGAGAAGAAGATCATAGTGTTAACTAAGCTCTATAGTGCTAACCAAGTCCAACAGTGTCTACTTAGATCACAAGGTTAACAAAGTGGATCTAGTGTTGATTGAGCCATGCTATGTCAACCTAGTGATCTAGTTACTACTGCATTCTTAGAGTTCACCGAGTCACACAGTGTTGATTGAGTTCAAGATACTTAGAAGTAATTAGTATGGACTAAGCTTCAAGTTTAATTGAGTGCCAAATATTTCTAAGTGTAGACAGTATTTTTCATGTATCAAAACATCACCAAGTTTGTCTTCAGAACTTGAGTTATAGTAGTTTGGCTGACATTGTGGATTATGATGAAATTGGTATTGTAGTTGACTCTAGTAAGTTGTAATTTGGATTAGTATATATGTAATACATTATATCATATCCAAGAATATATATGTAAAAGAGTATATAATGAGAAAAAGTGTGGATTAAAGAAGGCTACAAGTAGTATAAGGGACAACAAAGTGTTATCTATCATAGTTAGGTGATCATTGTAATACAATGAATCTCAACCAGTAAATTAGATTCGTAGATTAGCAATCAGCCATTGGTTCATCCTAATAGGTGCATCAATCAAAACCTTTAACAGGGTAGAGTTAATAGTATTTGTTAAATCTCTTAACCAAGTGAATACTTCATTGTATGTTTGTAAGTCGTTTTACAAGGTGGACCAGACAGTCCTTATTGATCCTAATAGGGTAGATCACCAAAATTTGTTAATTGTAAGCCTTAATAGGTTAACTTTATACTACAGTTCTAAATCTTGTGGGTATCATCCCCACCCCAGTTTTACTTTCTAATTGGAAGTTTTTTGGGTCACAATATCTTGTGTCAGATTGTTATGAATGTTTATTTTCTTCCATTCTTTCATACATGCAATTAGATCCGAATATGATATGAAATATTAATTGGTGAAGTGAGTTTAAGTTTTATTGGTTCTTGATTCACCCCTCCCCTCTTAGTAACCTTGTCTACCTCATATTTCCAACAATTGGTCTCAGATCTTTTCAAGTTCTCATATCATAAGTCTAATAGCTTCAAAAAATATTAGAAGTAATGGAGGTATACTAGCTAGATAAGGCTATTGACAATAAAAATTTGGAACTTGAATTGGCCATTGGGAAACTAAAGAAAGTAAAGGAGAAACTCTCTCAATCATTGAAAAGAAGGAAAGATCTTGCAGTACGAATGAATGAAAATCTCTACATTGAAGAAAGAATTGAAGATATATATCTTGAAAGAAATTCAGATGAAGCTTATGAAGCAATCAAAGATCTATTAGAAAAGAATTCCAATCTTCAAGAAGAAATTAGAAAACTAAAAAGAGAACAAGAAATTCAATTAGTTAGATTATGTGAAGTCATGGAAGAAAAAGATAAAGCCAAAGAAGAGATGGAAGAAAAGAACAATGAAATCTAGCAACTATCCCTTTAATAAGTAGACCTAATTGATCAGCTCAACAATGCAAATGAAGAACTTATGAATCTAAGATCAGAGAATCAAAGAATACAAAAAGATCTCAACAGTAAAAAGAAAAGCTATGAAACAATAATGAAATCTTAGGAAAGCATGAATCAATTGAACGAAAAAAGTTATTATAGACACAAAGGAAAAGCTGGAATAGGATACATAGAAGAAGGTGAATCGTCTAAAAAAAGGAACTTAAAAGAATCAAAGACCTACTTTCAGTCATTATGGTAAGATAGGTCATACATCAAAAAATGTTGGAGTAATGGCAAAGAAAATTTTAATGGAAAGTACTATAGCTGCAATAAGTATGATCATAGAGCAACTAAATACATAGAGAAACCTAAGTTTGAAGGTAAATGTCACAATTACAAGAAACTAGGACACAAATCTTCAGAGTGCAAAACCAAGTAGTGGAACCCAATAGAACAAATTGTGAAAGCACTATTTAGATGGGATTACAATACATGGTGTAGATGTCACTATTGTGGTGAATTGGGCACATTGGAGAAAATTGTGTAAAACATCATATGAGGAAAAGAGACACTACAAAAAGATGTTTTATTTGTACAAAACTTGGACATCTTGCTAAGAACTATATGAACATGGGTAGAATTGAAGATGAAAAGAAAGCCAAAGCTGAAAATATCAAAAAGAAAATGAGGCAAAAATGAGTACGAAAATCTCCAAAGAATGCAAACCAAGATCATGAAGTGAATGACACCCAAGTCAATGAATTGGATGGTCCAAACACTTTAACTTAGTTCCTTATGGAGATCACTAGAGCTATGATTTGGAAGAGGAAATCTAACACTAGTTCCAACTAGAAAGTAGAATGATCGAATCAGCATTCAAGATGCACTGAGACCACCGAGCATAATGGAAAGTTGGAGACCTTACCGAGCAAGGTCAAGTTAAATATTGTTGTAGACTCAAGTTGGTAGTTCCTACCAAGTTATTGATGACTCTACCAAGCTATGAATGTATCCCAAGTATTAAAAGCCAAACTAAGTGGAGGATACTCTGTCACTGAGTGAGTATATGTACTATGCATTAATGGCAATTAAAATAGGGAAATTCATTAAAAGGAAGAAATTGAATGCATTATTTCATCATGTATTTCTAGAGCTAGTTGAGAAGAGAGAATTTAGAGCTCCTAAGCAATTTGAGTACTTGTTTAAGATTTTTGAAGTTTTTAGTAACCCTACCGAGAAATGGCATCTTCCAGCAACAAAAACAAGAAAGGATCTAAAATGTTGGTTTGAGGAGTCGATTACAAGGCACCAAACTTCAAATTGATTCTAGAAATTGTAGAAGCACTTGATCCAGCTGGTGCACAATTAAAAATTCCAACTAAGGTATTACTCATACACGACATCTATTATTTTTATCACTACTCAATATAAGAACTCAAAACCCTAGAAATGAATGAAGTATTCAAATAATTATGTGTTGATGGTGTATTAAAACCTAAACATTAGCATTTGGAAACTAAGAGTTTAACACATATATCTCATATGCCAAGAGACTTCTAGGTCAAATGGATGAGATATATTCTAAGTTGTGTACATAACAGATAGTTATGGTTGGAGCAACCTATTCAGATAATGAAGAAAATGATTCATAGAATCACTGGGCTCCCAATACTCAATAAATTGAAGACAACCAAAACCTTGGGTAGTCGAACTAGAAAATAAAACTCTTTCCAAGTGGGATAGAAGAGAAATGAAGATTAGTAGTGTAACTAATATGGAATTGAAGTTTGGCATTATATCATTACACATAAGATTTATATTTCAAGTAGATTAACAGTGTATCATGTGAAGCTGCCAATCTCGCTTACAAGGTTGTGAAGAACAATCTATCCTTCAACCTTGTTGAGTTACTATTGAACTAGTTCAACAAGAATATGGAGAGCATTAGAGGATCAAAGAATAACCCGTGTAAGTTCAGATCCCTTCTTACATGTTTATTTTTCTTTGTTCAAAAATTCTTCCCTTGAAAATGTAAAGTAGTTTGGAGGAAAGATGTTCCTATTTTCTATCAAATTAATGAGTATATAAAAAAGATAGGTGAAAATTTTGAAAGTATCATAAATAACTAATTTGAATCATTCAAAGAATAGATGAATAATAGATTCAAGATTCCTAAGAAGCTTGTAGAAGACTACAATGATGATATCTATATCATGGTGGACTGTGACAAAGTGTACATTCAAATAGCCAGACCTAGAGTGGCATGGGTTAAGCCTCTAGAGTATGAGGTTAACATTGATGACACTAAGGATATCATAGAGACTTTATTGAATGAGCCTGTGGATCCTAAAGCTACATACTTTAGAACCTATGATGAAGCTAAGTTAAGAATAAAGCTTGAGATTAAGTTACCTCAAGCAATCAATAAAGGAAGGAAAAAAGTAGAAAAGCTACTAAAAGACTCTAAGAAAGCAACTTCCCCTCTAATTCTTACTGAGGGAAAAGGTGGTGATATTGAAGAAGATGATGCAGAGGATGAAGAAGAAGAAGCCAAATCAAAGGAAGAAGAGCCTCTAAGGAAGAAATGAAAGGTTATCATAACTAGACTTGCAAAGTCATCCCCTATTGTGTTCACTAAAAGGGCAGCCACATCAAGGAAGAAATTGAAGTTAGGTGATGATGAATCCAACCAAATAATTATCAAGAAATCTCCACCTAAACTTCAGGAAAGACTAAAGAAAATGGAAGGAGTTGGCATGGAAACTTCAAATTTTTCAAATATGAGACAAGGAATGAGGATGAAAAAGGGTAGATTGAAGATGTTTTTATGACCAAGCTAGGAAAATGGAAGTACTCACATGATGAGCTTACACAATAGGTTCCTAATGAGCTTATGCAGGAAATTAAGCCTAGATGAGAGCATGCAAAGAAGATAGCCAAGGATATCTTTGAGAAGACCTTGATATAACTCATGCCTAATCTCAATAAGAAGGAGGTCTAATAATTCTTGAAGCAAAATGAGAATAAATTCACCCTCAAAATGAACACATGTATGATATTGATAAAAGACATTGAATATGTGGTGAAGGTAGAACCAACTACATGGAAAAACATTTATAAACTACATCAACCTAGTGACTTTATTGTAAATGTTGATAACAAAGATGATGATGAAGATGAGGAAGAGAATATAGAAATAAAAGATGATGAGATTGATGATGTAAATATAGATGACAAGGAGGAAGAATCAGAAGCTACTAGAGGAAATCTTCTAGAGATACAAAGTATTGAGGAGATTGATGCACAGAGAATTGCAGCAGTAATCATGGCCTCATTTCCTCACTCTCTAAGCACAATCTTAGTGCAATATAGCTTAGATATAGCTTCTACTAAGTTAGTTATGGTTACAAATACTAGACCAAGAACCCAACCAAGCTCTAAATCTATTCAACTAAATGTATCAATGACTGTAGAGCCTAACACTTCATATGTTAAGCAAAAAGGTCCTCCATCATCAAGCTTGACCGAGTAGCAACAAGATATTAATGTTGTTAGTGTTATTTCAACTTTTATTTGTAGTCCATCATTTTCCACAGTTACTTCTATTCTAAGTATATCTATAGCTAGTACAATGATAGTTGAGAACCAGTCTCAACTAAGTACTGAAGTCATAGACAAAGGGAAACAAATTGTTTCCACCATTCTTAAGGAAAAGATCAAAGAAGCATAAATAATTTATCTAGGTGAGGATATAGTTATTCCAAATTAGGATATCTCTACCTTTACTTGTGATCAAATGGACACAATGGGTGAATTACTAAAGAAGAGAGCTAAGAAGAAAAAACTCAAAAAAGAAAAGAAGAAAGAGAATCAAAATTTTGAAGACATAAAGAGCATATTTGTTGATGCTTTAAATATTGAGGTTGATGGAACACAACCTATTTTGGATCAATTAGAAGATATTGTCTAAAAATTCAATGAGGTCTTGAATGGATAGAAAAAGCTACTTTAGAGAAAGAAAGGAAGTTTGAAAATAGAGTGTTAGAACAAGTTGTACAAAGAATTGCAATAGACCAAGTAGAGTTAGCTATTATTCTTGGTACACTAGAAACATATGTTAACAATGTTGTATCATTTTTTGTCAAGCTAAGTGACATGTCTATCTTTACTAAGGATATCAAGGAGAAATTGTCCAAGATAGATGAAGACATGAAGGCCAGTGCACACCAGCTATCACTTGACCCAAGCCATAGTTTTGCACATTATTCAAAGATCAGATACTTGACAAACTTGTAGTCAAAATTATTGAAGGAAGAATCCAAGATTAGGGCCAGACTTGTAGAAATCCAATACATGATTCATCTAAACATGGATGCATTATAGACATGTGTTTCACATGCAAACACACTCATCCATGATAACAACTTCTTAATAGTTGATCACATAATGGAATTATTAGTAGAAGTTCAAATTACATTACATGCAAGCAAGGTGCTATAAGAAAATTTGGACAAGACAATGGTACTTATTCTAAAGGTAAATTCTAAATTCTTGTCACATTTTGGTATTAACATATAGATATTATACACCTTTGGCATTTATGTCAAAAAGGGGGAGAAGTGTATATGCATAAGAATAAGGGAGAAGTAATATGTAAAGGAGGAGAAGTATACTATAATCCATTTGTATGTATATAAGGGAGATATATGTATGGGGGAGCAGTATAGTGTAGTATGAATGTAAGTAGAAAAATCTTTTTAAAAAGTAATTTTGAAAAATTAGAAAAATAGAGTATGCTACCAAGACACAATAGATGAAAGTCAAAATCGAGTTGAACACATAGAATGATGGAAAAGGAATTTTCAACTTACAATTTTGAATGATCAAATTTTTGTTTTGATAAGTGTTTTTGTCACTATTTCCAAAGGGGGAGATTGTTGACATTAAGGTTAATTTTTCTATCAGTGACTCAAAACTTAGTCAATTGGTTACATTGCTACCAAACTCTACAGTTGCTACTAAACTTATCATTCAATTTGCAATGTTAACCAAATGATTGAGTTGTTCTCAAGCTAATTAATTAGTTTATAGTTTCTATCGAGCTACATAATGTTTACTGAGCTTCAGAGACAAAGTTCAGTGCAAACCAAGCATAGTAGACACTACCAAGCTAGTATGTGGAAGAGAAGAAGTTAGTAGTGTTAACTGAGCTATCTAGTACTAACCAAGTCCAATAGTGTCTACCAAGCTCACAAGGTTAACGAAGTGGATCTAGTGTTGGCTGAGTCATGTTGTGTCAACCTAGTGATCTAGTTGCTACCAAGTTTCTTAGAGCTCACTGAGTCAAACAGTTATCGAGTTCAAGCTACTTGGAAGTGATTAGTATGGACCAAGCTTCAAGTTCAACTAAGTGCCAAATATTTTTTAGTATTGACAGTGTTTGTTGTGTATTAGAATATCACCAAGTTTTTCTTCAAAACTTGAGTTATGTCGTTGGGCTAACTTTGTGGATTATGATGAAATTGGTATTGTAGCCAACTCTAGTAAGTTGTAATTTGGATTGGTATATATGTAATGCATTATATCATATCCAAGAATATATATGTAAAAGAATATATGATGAGAAAAAGTGCAAAATAAAGAAGGCTACAAGCAGTATAAGGGACAACAAAGTATTATCTATAACAGTTAGGTGATCATTGTAAAACAAGGAATCTCAACCAGAAAATTAGAGTTGTAGACTAGAGATCATCCACTGGTTCATACTAATAGGTGCATCAGTCAAATCCTTTAATAGGGTAGACTTAACAATATTTTCTAAATCTCTTAACTAAGTGCATACTTCATTGTATGTTTGTAAATCCTTTTACAAGGTGGACCTCATAGTCCTTATTGCTCCTAATAGGGAAAATCATCATAAGTGGTCAATTGTAAGCCTTAACAGGTTAAATTTATACTACAATACTAAAGCTTGTGGGTATCATCCCCACCCTAGTTTTACTTTCTAATTAGAAGGTTTTTGGGTCACCATATATTGTGTCAAATTGTTAAGAATGTGTAATTTCTTTCATTCATTCATAGATGCAATTACATTAGAACATGATATGAAGCATTAATTAGTGAAGTGATATAAAGTTTTATTGGTTCCTAATTCACCCCCTCCCCCTCTCAGTAACCTTGCCTACCTCATATTTCTAATAGGTTTACCTAGAACTCAGAGAGGTAATGATTCTATTTTGGTAGTACCTGATAGATCTTCAAAAATGACTCATTTTATACCTTGTAAAAAGACATATGATGTAGTTAGTGTGGCTAAATTATTCTTTAAGGAAGTGGTAATATTTCATGGTTTTCCTAAGACTATTTTTTTAGATAGAGATACTAAGTTTACTAGTTATTTATGGAAGACAGTTTGGAAAATGATGATTATAGAATTGAATTTTAGTTCTACATTTCATTTACAAATAGATGGACAAACTAAAGTTGTGAACAAAATTTTGGGTCACTTGTTGAGATGTATGGTTAGAGATAAGGTTGCTAATTGGGATTTTATTTTGGCACAAGAAGAGTTTGCATATAATAATGTTGTAAATAGGAGTACTAAGAAGAAACCTTTTGAGATTATTACTGGAATGAATTCAAAGAGAACTACTAATTTGAGGAATTTAAACCTTGAGACAAGAAGAAGTGTTGAAGGTGACAAATTCATTGATTTCATGAAGACTTTCTATGAGGAAGTGAAAATGAATTTGAAGGATAGTAAACTAGAATACAAATAGAGAGTAGATAAAAGGAAGAGACATAAAAAAATTTAAGTTGGTAATGAGGTCATGATTCATTTGAAGAAGAAAAAATTTCTAGTTGGTACCTATAGTAAGATAAATTTAATTAGTTTGGTTCTTGTAACATTCTAAGGAAGTTTGACAGTGAAGATGCTTTTGAAGTTTAATTACTAGAAAATGTGGATATTTCACCTATATTCAACATTGTAGATATCTTTGAGTATTTTGAATCAAATGGTGACCTGAAAAATAACCTAGATTATCCTAAGAAGAAGACAAGTAGCATTAAAAGTATTTTAAATAGAAGAATAAGAGAGAGCACCAAAGGAATAGACTACATGGAATACCTAGTTTAGTGGAAAGACAAACCAGATGAAGAAAATTCATTGATTACAAAAGTTGAGTTGGATCTATATGATTTAGTTTTAGAATATTAGTAATTCATGATGTGGACATCAGTTCTTTATTAACCCTAAGTGTCTTCTATAGGAGCATCTTGGGTCTTTGAGCAATCTTGCATCAACCAAAAAATATTTCATTTTTTCTATATCAGTCCTTTGTTCAAGAAGTAGTTGATTTTTCTTTTGTTTTCTTATTGTGCACAATTGATATCATGGCAAGGACCTATCCTAAATCCTTTTCTTAAGTGTTAAATTTATAATGTTTAATATTTCTTAAGTTTTATATCATTCTTGTGATCCTTGTTTCATGTTGTTTTCATCCAGTGAAGCATGTTATTCTAAGTGGCACAATTTCCTTTAATTACTTGGAATCTTGTGCAGTTGGGAGATGACCCCTAACACAAGTATAGACCTACCTTCAAGTGTGTATGATTTTATATTTCCCTTTTCTTTGGTTTTGATTACTCTTCCAAGACTAGACCTATAATGTAATTAAATGCTTGACTAGCTGATTTGTGGCTTAGTTGGCTATATAAAAATCTTGGTTAGATGTAGGAAGGGGCATGATAAAAAGAAGAGGATAGGAGATGTGAGCTTGGACTTTGATTCCATAATTTTATTTTTATATGATCCCAAACTAGAAGGCATCATGGTTAGGCATATTTTGGTTTCTTTATATGTGAAGTTCAATAATTACACCTATGAATATGTTGCATATGGCCTTGTATTCTATGTGCTTTATCTACTTTCTGTATAAATTTTGTGTGTAATTATAAGTAGGGGAGTGTTGATAGGTTTAATTTGAGTTTATTCTCCCTTATTCTTCCTTTTCAATACCCTCCTTGCATCACGTTTTTATAATTTTTTTATTTTTCTATCTCAGGTCTAGTATTTTTGCACTCATGTAAAAAATATCATATGACAGATATTTACCTTGCATGTGATATTTCTCTATTCTATATGTGATAGCTTTTCATTTAGATTTGTCATACTACTTTAAAAAATATCATTTGGTTTCTCCAGGTTTACTATCTAGTTCTATCATTTCTATGAGTTATATGTTGCAACTTCTAGAACTCTATCATACAATATCTTAGTAAAGTTTGTTTCATCACATTTTTTTTTGCACCTTTCATATTTCAAAAAATTTAGCTTATTTTCTCATCATTTTAGTTTCATTTTAAATTTCTAGTTTTTTTTAATAGCTTATTGGAAAGTGTTTTTGTAGGTTTATTATGCTTTCATTTTGATATAATATGTACTAACTTGCATATGTATTGGCTAAGAAAAGGAAAGCAAAAATGCATTGTGATTTTTGTTATTAGCTTTCATTCCATTTCATAAGAACATAAAAAACTCATTAGTAGGGGTTATTCCATTGGTAGGGAATTATTCTCTTGTATTTATAAGATAATAAAAAACCTAGGCCTTTGGTTTAATCATTGAAATTGAGTTGGGAGAATGTTTCTCTTTACTAACCTTAATGAAATTTTCTTGGTATGTTTGGGAAAAGCTTGTGATGTAGAAGAGTATTCTCTTTCCCTTTTGTGGAAAATCATAAATCTAGACCTTCACTTGTAATACACATGTATTTAGATCCCTTAGAGGGCCTTCCATTAAGGGAAAAATATCATGGAAATGATCCTAGTGGGAACAAGAAAACCTAGCTAATTAGACCCACTATAAAAAAGAAGCCTCTGATTGAAATTAAAGTCTCAGAGAATATAGTATTTATATCCAATGGGTGGAGCCCTTGTGGTCTTAATATTTCTTCTGAGACTACTAATTTGGGTATTCAAATTTGTGTTTGGGACCTTGAGGCCTTAATCTTTCTTGTGAGAGAATCACATCTAAGTACTCTTGGGGTCATGGCACCTTAAACTTATATCAAGACCAAGGGGGGTATTATGAACAGAACCCTTAATAAGAACCATAGGTTAAAGGCCATCCTATTTTGACTGTATCACTATCTTTATGCAAGGATTACTCAAGATTACTCACCTAGATCACCCCAAGATTACTCAACATATATATTCCCTAAGATTTTTAAGTCCTTGACAGAGCCAAAATTACTTTGTGTGAAGTAAAGAAATACCAAGTTATGGAAAAAGGTTTTGATACAAGTTGTGAGATTTAGGTAGATATTGCTTAAATGTGTCTTCAAATTGTGCTAGACCCATGGAAATCACATGAACATGCACATTCATAGTAGTATAGGAAATATAGCATACATAACCAACCCATGGACTTCCTCTATTCACTTTATTATTAATTCTTCCAGCATTTTTTTTAATCATATAATCAACGTGTCCTTGCACCTTATATATATAGCAATATCCATTGAAAGTTTTAGTATATTTGGAAAACCATTTATATGTGTATGTATTCTCATGTATTTGAATCCTATACTCAAATATCATATGTCAGTACTTATTATAAATAAACATTTTATATTAACTAATTGACATCTGATCTAACTTTCTATGATCATACGTATTAATGAAAAAATAATAAATGTTTTTAGAATTACCTATTTTGTATAGAAGAAGAGTAAATCCTAAATTATTTTCATCTTTGATCAAAATATGGCTCTCTTAAGCCATTTCATTATACATTTTTTCCTAGATTTACTTCTTTTATTCTTTCTATATTCTTCTTATATTTTATTCATGCCATCTCCTTCGGGCTCCTTGAACTTATCCATTTGTTCTTTTGCATATTTTTAACTCACCTTTCACCTTTTATACAATATGGTTAAACTTGACACATTTCTCTATATCTTTTTTTTTCATTTTTGATACCAACTACATTTTTTTTTTTTCCTTTGTTTGGTTTTGTATTTCTTTAATTATGTTTCTCAAAATTTTGCATTAATTTTCCTTCATTTTAGACCCTCTTCAAGTTTGCATACTTTTTCCATCAAAAAAGTAACCTTGATCATTATTACTATAATATTTTCAAAGTCAAAGAATGAAATACAAAGATCTAGAAGGTCAATTGACAACACAAAGATGAGAGACAAAATGATGTGATTAAATGATTTAATTAGTCATGGTTAACTAATAATAAATTCATAATTAATGAATATAAAGTAGATGTGCATGAATATATAGGCTATATAGGATGACTAAGAGTGATACAAGAGATAACCTATTAATCACACAAGGTGGAATCACATGTCCACAATTGGCAAACCATCCTCTATTTTATAATAAAGTATGTATACCATTGAGAGGATGATAATGTTGAAAATAATTGGTTAATTGTGTATTGTCTTTGATGTTACACAAAATGCCATGTCTTTACTAGACAGTGTATATTGATCTCACTCAAACAATGAAGATAGTTTCCTATGTATGTCAAGCATTCCAATGTTTTCTAAGTTTAGAACATAGTGATTCTTGAGTTCACTTGGGCATCGAAGAGAAGTTTGCAAAAGTTGAGTGTTAATCAAGCTCACTTGGGTAACAAAGGAATGTTGGATGGAACTAGTGTTAACCAGGCTCACTCGATTACCAAAGGAGTTTTTTGAAGTAGTGTTAATCGAGCTCACTTGGTTAAGATAGGAAAATCATTTTTGAGTTGGTGTCTACCTAGAAGGGTTGGCTAACAAAGCATTTTCTTGTTTTGGTATATTGAGTTCAATGGATTTTTTTGTTGGTTCTAGTCGACTAAGGAGATGAATATTAATTATTCTAAGTTATATTCAAGCCAACTTGACATTGCATAAGATATAAATATAAGTTCAAGTTGAGAATTTAATGTGTGCAAATGTATGGAAGAATAGAAGATGCTAAGAGGAAGAAAATTAGAAGGATAAGTTGAATATCCTTGAGGAGCTAAAAAGATACATTCAATTAGGAAGGATCATGTGAGCCAGAATTGATATCTATAATCAGTAATTTAGATGCATCAAAAATCAGCTCATCTCATTGTTACTCTCTAACCATTGTAGTAGTTGTCTAAATCTCTTAACAGAGTTGGCTTAACAATTATTTGTAAATCTTCTAAGAAGGTGAAATTTCTAGATTGAAGTGTCTAAAGACTTCTAACAAGGCCACTCCTAACAGGGTGATTAAATCCTCTAATAGGGTCATCTAACAATGTGTTTTGTAACCTTTAATAGGGTTGGCTCCTAACAGAGCTCACTTTAGAAGAGTGGAAAATAGAAAATAGTTACAATTGGTGGTTTTTCCCAAATTGGGTTTCCACATCAAATCTTGGTGTCACTTGTGTTCATACTATTTCTTTCATGTGTATGAAACTAAGTTAATTAGGGTCAATCACTAATAATATCTTAAGATTTATATTTTACATGTAAAGCATTTGTTGAGCTACAATTTTTATTTTAGTGGTTACTGAGTTACAACATAATATCATTATTAACTAAGTGTTTGTGTATTTGTCAAGCAATGATATTTTTTAGTAAAATTTTATGTTCTATCCTAACATCTAAGGGATCTAGGTTTTATTTTAGTGGTAATTGATTCACCACTCCCCTCTTAGTTACTCCTCTTATATTTCCAACAATTAGTATCATAGATTTTGGTGCTTGCAAAGAAGGTTTCAAGGATCTAAGCTAAAGATGGGGATGTCTTACAGAAGAGAGATTCTCAAGCTGAACAAAGATAACTTCAAGGCATGGCAAGAACTCATGAGACTACATTTGGCAACCATTGGAGATTCAGGCCAAAAGTACCTAGACATCAAATATGTGACACCTGCTAAAACTATGACTATTGAAGAAATTGTAGGAAAGAAGAATCATGATATTATGATGATTGATATTGCTTCATCTATCAACTATATTGAATTTGATGAAGTCAAAGACTATGGAATTTCTTATGAGATGTGGATTAAGCTGAAAGCCATCTATGGAGGAGATGATACTATAAGAAGAGTTAAAGTTGAAAGTCTCAAATGAAAATTTGATCAAATAAAGATGAGAGAGGATTAGACCATTGTAAAGTACAGTGACAAAATCAAAACCAGTGTTTGTGAAATCAAAGCTTCAAGTGAAAAGAGTGAATATGAGAGCAACAAAGAACCTAAAGATTATAGAATGTTTATCTACTATGAACCTAATACATTACCAAATCCAATTGCAAGTTAGTATACATCACCTCCCAAGTCCCCAAAACCTCTAGAAGCTACTGAGTTGCATCTAGTGTAACCTGAGTCATAGTTAGAGGCTACCAAGCTACATCTAGAGAAAATTGAATCTGAAGGACCTAAGTCACAGGCAGTGGGACCTAATATTGATATAGAAGATCATGGTGAGGCAAGTGGAACATGTTATCAATGCAAAGTACCTGTGTTAGCAAGATATGTCAGAAGGCACCATGCACCTAATAACATCATTGGAGACAAGTCAGACGGAACAATCACAAGAAAAAAATTGAAAGGTACATATTTTCTTACTGAATTTGAACCTAGATCAATTAAAGATGCTTTGGATAATGAAAGTTGGATTAAAGCAATGAATCTACCCATGAAGAGTGCTTAATAGGAAAAATTATATTAGCCTCTATGAGTTTGGAGAAATATTTTCTCATTAGAATTTAAATCTTGGGTTTGATCAGTCATTACTTTTTTCTAATAGGCTTTGCATAATGATTTAATTCTATGGTATGTTGGGATAATCTTGGGTCAAAACCCTTTTTTTTGGATGGGTAAGAGACCATAGCCAAGATTTATTATTATTATGTGTTGTGATCACTTATTATTATTAAATATTAATTTTGAGTAGATTCAAACTCAAGACATCCCACATAGGAGGCTTAAAATTTACCATTGTGTTGTAGGCTCTTTCCTTGGGTCAAAACCCTTTAGTCTTCATATGTCCAAGAAATAACATCACTAAATTCTTGACATAAGCTAATGAAAACTTCTTGTTCAGTCTTAGACCATACCTTTCCCAAGTTAAAAGTCTTTCCATCAACAATGGTGACAGGTTTGATGTAGTCATCCTTCCTTGTAGTCAGGTTCAAACCTTTCCTTCTCACTTGACCATTAGAGTTAAATATGCCTTCCAAAGTGACTAGACCCTTAGGAGACCTATTGGAATTCATGATTTGATCTCCAAACAAGATTTATAGCTTAGACTAATTTTTAGAAAAGAACTCTACATCATTGTATAAAAAATTAGCAATTGTCAAATAAGAAACAAAGACTTTCCAATTCGTACAAATGTCTAGTACAGCATGCCTCACAACAAGTTTAATATATTGTTCCTTTGTATCTATAACAAGTTTTGGTATATGATACTAAACACCAATTATTGGGAGTCTATCAGAATTTTTGTTCTTACTTTTAGGAACACTTTGAATGCTTGGAAAGCCTAAAGTAAATCCCAATTTCTATGTTTATATAATTTAAGAAGGTTGTTCTTTTTTACATTCTAATTTTTTATTTGATTCATAACCAACTCGCTATCCCCAAATACTCTTAAGATTTTTATACCTCTACTTTGTGCAACTTGGAGACCTTAGATCAAGGCTTCATACTTGGCCACATCACTAGTGCAGCTAAATTGAAGTCTATATGAAAAGTAGTATTTCTCTGATCATGGGGAAACAAGTATTACACTAGCACTTGAACCATTTTTATTCCTTGATCCATCAAAGAACATATTCTATAATCCATTAGTATCTTCTTGTGGTTTCACAAGATTAGGAATAGGAGCATCTTCCTCAACTATACAATAAGTTCCAAGGCATGTCTCTTCAACTTCTTGTATTTGATCAAATCGGAAAACATTACCCCACTCATCTAAAAGATAATCAGGAACCCCTATTAAGAGAGTAGCATGTTTGTGGGTTATGCATTCTTCATCTTCTTCAGGGATTGTGCAATTCATATTTATGGGGCTAGGTGTATAAGTCTCTATAGGATTAAGGGCCAATGGTTCTTCCTTTGTGGAAGCCTTTTTTCCATATCTAGTCCTAAAGAAAATTTAGTAACAATTAGATGCAATATAGTCACCAATTTGTGTGGTAAAGTCTCTAGATAGGCAAATAGAAAAAAAGGAGGAAGCTCAACAACTTATATGTCTTGTATGAAATTATAGACAGGACATGAATGTAATGCCAATTTTATATTTTTTAACACTCCCCCTATTTGAACAAAATTACTATCCAATTTAACAATTCCCTTAGCCATTAGCTTATACTTAATACCAAGAAGATTAGCTACACACTTTGGCATAACCAAGCTACTAGCTCCAGAGTCTATCATATGATTGTGAACTAATTAATCTATTGTAATAAAAGAGAGATAAAAGGGGAGAGGTTTATTCTTCTTACTTGTTTCTTCTTCCCTTATAGGTTGCACAAATCGTGTTGCTCCATCCATGGCAGTTGGTCCTTTTCTACACTTTAATAGTCTTCAATTCTTATTGTAGCAATTTTTATTAAGATGGTATTGCGAGAACACCCCACATAGGAACACTAATATTGGTCCTTTCCATTTGATCTACAATTTTAAGAGGAGTGTATGTTGACTTGGATAGAACCTTAGCAACCACAAGGTCAAGTATATGAATTGGAGCAACATGAGGCTCCTTAGGCCTCTTGTTCTAATTTTTCAATGGAGTAGCTACATCATGTTGTACATTTACAATAATAGAAAGTGGAATAGCATTTAAGTTGAAGCTTGATTTGATGGAGAAGATGAAGCACTCTCTATAGCTCTCTTTTTGCCTCTAGTTTTATGAGCTATGTTATCATTACCATTATGATTCACATGGAAATAATCTCCAAGCTGAAAATTCATAAAAGTGTAGTCCTCTTCTTACTATTATTGGAAACCAATAGTGGGATTATTAGCATCATATTGTTTCCCTATTGTTTTCTCTTGTATAGCCAATGCTTGAGAAGATTCTACTCTATAGAATATATATTTCTCCCATAGAAAGTTACAAGTAGTGCAATATTCTTATTCTTGATCCAAATTATTTTGAGGAACTAGTGTCCTTACTAGGTATACATTTGTATTTGCAAGGGAAACATTACCCATGAGTCTATTTTGGTTCCATGGAACTTGATTATGACTTGGCTCCCTATTAAATGAAGGATTTTGATAATGGGGTTGGAAAGGCTTACTACCTTGAACTTGTTGTCTCTCCAAAGTAACCAACTTCTTGTTCATTTTATGCATCATTGCATTTTGATCCCAAAATATTTTATCCATATCAGAATTATAATATTTAATCTTAGCAAAATTTTGCATCATAGCTTACATCATAATCTTTAATTCTCCTAACTCATTAGAAGATGTAGAGGCTAGTGGATTAGCAACAATAGGTTGACTTGTAGTTGTAGTAGGGATAGGAGCCATTGTAGGTTGATGTGTAGCTATATCAGGTAAGCATGGCATTAGAGGCCTTGGAGCTAGTTTTCCTCCTTGAATTAGAGTGTTCTTCGCCCTTATTGCAATATCATATGTAGTTAGTAGAGTATCTCCTCCCATGGTTTTCAATGTGGTAGAAATATCACTATTGGAAGCTTTAAGATAATGCAAGAAAGCATTACCAAGAGTAGGCTTGGTTGTAGTAGGAATTCTATCCCATCTTTTTTGAAATCTATAATTGAAATTAATCATAAACTCATGGGGTGCTCTTTTTATTTTAGTCAAATGCTCCAAAAGTGGTAGATGGTCACTCTTATCTTAAAAATTCTTGTACAAATTTTCTTCTAACTCATCCCAGTTACGGATGGAGCTATGTGGTAATACCCTATGGGCATGAATTGCAACAAATTTGGTCTGAAAACAAAAATGTTGAGATGGAATCACCAAGTGCTTGAATATGAGCCTCTTGAAGGTTGAAATGCTAAGAGTAGCACTATCCTCTCAACATAGAAGTTGAAGTCCTTTAATTGACACTAGAAAACCAAAAGACTTCTTTGTAACCTTGAATGTAGTCTAACCAGGTGTACCAAAAACTATTGACACAAAAGTATACACCCGTGCCTAATTTATTATCCTTGGGTGACCTTGTGTAACATGGAAATAATCTCAAAAATGTGGGACTTGAAATCAAATATTGAATCTCTATAGAAGGAAGACTTCCTCATTATTAGGATGTAGCTAAACTAAGACTTGGAAGAAAAAGGAAGAAGGAAAAATGAGTTAAATGCTAAAAGGGAAATACGGTGATGCTCCAAATAGATTTTTGATCTACTTCTTCCAATACTTTCACTAGAATTCAATACATTTCACAAAGACATGCCACTACTTTTATCAATATTAGCACCATAGAAAAGTCAAATATCAACACAACCACACAAGGAATAAAAAAGTTTCAATTAATAGATTAGTTAATTGAAATAAACATAATCATAAAGTGATACAAGTGCCAAAATACATCCAAAAAATTAGGCATAACATATTGCACAAATTTAACTAGCTGAAGTGGATAGAACAATAGTAATTTCTATTGGAAAATAGGCAACATGTAATGCCTCACCCTAGGATCCTTGGAACAAGATGAATAAAAGCCAATACATTTTTTAATTTTTAAGGTAACAAGCATGGATTCAAATAACATCTACATTCAAATGATTAAAAGACCATAATGGAAGTCTTAACCAAACAATCCAAGAAACCAATGATCTCCAAGTATCACTACTTACCAATGCATTCAATAACCAACTATAAAACTCAAACAAACAAGAAACACTTAATCTCCAAACTGTCAAGACCTAAGAAGGTGCACAACATTATAGGGTATCTAAAACACATCTGACAAGTCTAAAAATACCTATTGTTTTCCCAAGTAGGTTTTTGCACAGAACTTGTGTGATACTTTTCCAGTATTGTATGATACTATTCACTATTGCTAGGAGATACTTTACCAGTATCACATTGTAATTTTTAAACCTAATATGTGACACTTTCTAGTACCACATGATATACTTTACTACTATTTTGTGATATTTTACTATCACATGATATTTCTTGCTACTGTCATGCGATACTTTCCATTGTCAAATGATATTTCTCCCTATAGTCGTGCGATACTTTTCCATTATCACCCAATGTTGAACCAATGTTGCCTAGGTTTGCAAGAAGAGGCCCAACAATCAATTTAGAAGGAAAATAGAGTTAGAACCTCCACATCAGTTAGTACCAAAACCATAATAGTCAAGGAGTAAACACTTGAAAGCATAAGGAAGATCAATAACTCTAACATCTAATGTAATCATGTGGAAAGAAACATTGGAATGAACATACATGTGCATAAATCAACTAACTCAATGAATGGAAATAAAAAAATCACAAGTGAACATACTCTAGAATGGTACATAGAACCATGTGAACATCCAGTACCAAAACCAAACATGGAGGAAGGCCAACTCTATACATTGGTCCCCAGTAGTGGTATAGGTAGCTACACCTCCCAACAATGGGGAACCTATAGCCCCACTCCTATCATGCTAATGGAGATAATAATCTGACCACAAACACACACAATATAGTCATCCATAGCTAACACTCATGCCAAATGGTATAGAGGATTGAAACCAAGATCATGAGATAATGCAATACAACAGGTCCTGGTTAGACACTCTATGGGTCTACTACATAGGGACTCTAGTGGAGAGTAGATTACTTGGCATCGTGGAGCCCAAGATAAATATTGTGCAAAAACTCTCCCTTAGGAGGGTATCACACTGTATCCTTAATAAACCTATACAAACACTCACCCTTAGAAAACTCATATAGGCATTCTCTTTTATTATCTTAGTTTTATTACCCTTTAATTCATTTAGTTATCACTTATTACAAACATCTTCACATAAACTTTTTCAAGAACATGACCTAGGGTTACAAGAGAAGCCCCTCCACTGATCTACCCTACATACCCATGCTCATCACCCAATAAGTGCCCATAGGCTATGGAGTTTCACAACCCAACCCCTAATGAACATAACTTAACTGAAAGAAATTGAGATTTTGGGTCTCATAAGAACTTGAAAAGTTCACAATCACATGCTCATGTGTGGGAACACCAACTACATGAAGATCATAAACAAGGGCTGGATGAGAAACAATAAATAACCAACTAAAAATCACTCCATTGAGCACATAGTTGAGAGTATAGATTCAACATGAATCCCAATGCAAGAAGAATATATCTATGGTTAGATTAGATTCCTTACAAATAATCCAATTCTATGATCCATGTCAGTGCCAAGAAATACCCAAGAAAATTGGGTGGCATGCAAATTGATGCGAAGTCAAAAATGCTCAAAAACCAACATTAATGAAAATCAACAAAATTGAAACCCTAGTTCCAATCAGGTATAAAAACCCCAAATATCAAATAAAATTTGGGTTCGAAGTCCATATACAAAAATGGCTAGCATAATAGTCAAAAAGCCCCAATGCCCACACCAAAAAGAAACAAATGCTCATACCTACCCAACCGAGTAGAGCCAACATACATGAACAAAGGGGAACACTAATTCTCTACATCCTAACTTGTGAGTACTAGAAATAGACTCATAAATGGAGCTAAAACACAAAAATGGAAGAGCCCTACATCGCAACCAAAAGGGGAAAAATAAGAATGCTTGTGATAAAATAATTGTTTTGCGAGAGCTACCAAAAGTCTTGTCAAATTGAGGTATCCCCAAGATGGATCCAATGAGATCAATCTCACAATGATCCCATATCCATAGCTCCCAAAACAAGTATAACAAAAATACCTCTTGAATAGGATTTGGGCTTTTTCTCTCAACTTTCCAAATCAAAAGTGAGAAGTGAGGAATTACTCACTTTTTTGGATATATATTTACTTTACAAGTG
Source organism: Cupressus sempervirens (assembly GCA_028749045.1). Classification (NCBI taxonomy): domain Eukaryota; kingdom Viridiplantae; phylum Streptophyta; class Pinopsida; order Cupressales; family Cupressaceae; genus Cupressus; species Cupressus sempervirens. The sequence goes on from CM053790.1 coordinate 324,118,430, forward strand.
AAATATTAAAATAGGAAAATAACTGGCTCACATAAATAAATCCTTTTTAAATCCAAAAAAAATTAGGCAATTCCAATTAAATGGAATTCATCTATGGCAAATCTTTTGGTAATTAAAATAGTTCAGTTCAAAACCAAAATACCTTTAAAGCATTAAATCACAATATTCCTTAATACTTTCTATGACAATTGCAGGTATCTAAATGCATAGCCATAATACTGGTCTTATCACAATGCAAATGAAATTGGATTTAATAAATCATCATAGGTTTAATTAATAATTAAACAAGATAGGTCACCTATACCAAGATGACATTTTCTAGGTATAAATAGTAGAATTTCTATCTCCATGTGCCATTGTTAGGTATATAAATCCTTCACACTAAACAATACGTTCAAGTGCAATTTCATATAATCATATAGTCGAAGTGATAAATACATTAAATCATGTAATTAACCATTTATTTAATTCTATTAAAATAATCTATTTACATCTCTCACTACATCATAAAACATCTCAAGGCAACAATGAAGTATATATACATAGCATCAAATCATAGTATCCAGAATCAAATAAGTCTACCACATAATGATAAATAGAGTTTATGTCTAAATAAATAACTAGATGTCATCATAAAGTATCATGTCACATCAATAAGCATAATCATGTATATATGATCAAACTAACAAACATAGTGTCTATCATTTATAATACTAGCAATCAAAATATAGTATCTGACCATCACATGAGAAACAAACTACATCTCAAATAAAAATATAACAAGGTAAAGAATAAAAACATGAGAGGCACTACATCCTCCCCCACTAGGCATAGGATTACTCCAAAAAGTGTTCAAAAAGATAAGGGTGAAAATCTTTGAACAGTGTAGCATCCTCTCAAGTAGCAGAAGTCTCATTGTTTGGGTCCTATTGGACCCTTAGATTCTCTAGATCTTGACCTCTAAGGGTTAGCCTCTAATGTTTAAGGATACAAATAGGCTCTAAAGAAATTTTCCCATCCTCCACCTACAAATAATCCCAGTCAAGTAAACATGTCACATCAGGAATATACTACCTCAAAATAGAAACATGGAAAACATCATAGATTTGTGATAGGCTAGGTGGAAATGCTAGTCGATAAGCAATAGGACTGATCCTTTCAAGAATCTCAAATGGTTTGACACAACATGGCACCAACTTAGAGCCTTTCCCATAATGGATGGGGCTCTTCTGTGGATGCACTCTCAAAAACACTCAGTCACCAATTGAAAAGTGACTATCCAACCTGTGGGAATCTGCATACTTCTTATGTTTGTCCTGAGTAGTAACCAAATGCTCTCTAATATGAAAAACTTGTTACTCCATATCTTCAAGCATCTTCAAACCTAAAATTTGTTGGTCCTTTAAATTATCCCAACTCAAAGGGGTACAACATGGTCTACCATAAAAAGCCTGAAAAGATGACATGCCAAGAGAACTATGGTACCTATTATTATAGGAACACTCAACAAGGTATAGATAGTCCTCCCACTTCACCAACCTATCCATTACATATATGTGAAGCATGTCTTCTAGAACCTAGTTCACTCTCTCTATCTGACCATTGGTCTTTGGGTGGTATGCCAAACTAAAATTGAGCTACCCACCCAAAGCATGTTGGAGAGATGTCCATAGTGATGAAGTAAAAATTGGATCTCTATCCAATATAACCCAATGAGGGATTCCATGCAATCGCAAAATGACCTCTAAGAAAATATGCACCACAAAATTTTTATCTCATGGGAGAAAAATATGTTACCTTGGACAACTTTTCCACTATCACCATGATACATTCATGTCATGGTAATGACATAGAAAACCTATGATAAAATCAATGGATATAGTCTCCGCTTCCACTCTAGAATGGTATGCGGCTACAAAACCCTGCTAGATGTTCATGCTCTTCCTTCACTATTTGGCACTCAAGAAATTGAGTAACAAAATTTGAAATACCATGCCTCATCCCTACCCAAAAGTAAAATTATCTAAGGTTGGCATGTATCTTCATGATTTCAAGATGTACAGAATATGGTGCATGATGTGCTTCCAACAAAGTCAAGGTATGAAGATCATTATATGCTAGCAAATAAATGTGCCCCAAGTATTGTAATATTTCATTAGACTCTTAGGAATAACCTAAAAACCTTCCCTTAAGGGTACATCTAGAATCAATCTCTAGTCTTGTCTCCTAAGACCATGTATCACTAGGTAAGACCTCTAAGATACAACCCCGTAAATCCACTCCCAATGACAAAAATGATATCTCATGTTGTCTCCTACTCAAGGCATCCACAATGAAATTCTCTTTCCCTTTGATGTAGTGAACATCAAAATAATATTCACACAAAAACTCCATTCATCATCATTGTTGTGCATTCAGGTTTGACTGAGTAAAGATATACTGCAAGCTATGATGATTACTATGCAACTCAAACCTATGTCCCAAAAGTAAATGTCTCTAGCATAAAAGCACATGCACAACTATCACAAGTTCCAAATCAAGAGTGGGGTAAGCTCATGGTCCTTGAGTTTTCTAGACTCATATGCAATCATAGAACCATCCTACATTAACACTACACCCACACCCTCCAGTGACACATATGTACAAACTATAAAATCACTTAAGTATTAGGCACTGCAAGGACTGGTGTATTGGTCAAGTGCTCCCTCAGAGCCTCAAATGCTAACTCACACTTATCTAACTAAGCAAACTTCTTCCCTTTCTGCTGAAGAGGGCTAATAGGATGACCAATTCATGATAATTCCTTTACAAATTGACAGTAGTAACCTGTCAATCCCATGAAATTATGAACCTTAGAAACACAAGTGGGTATTGGCCAATCCATTATAGCTTATATTTTCTCTAGATCCACTACAATACCATCACCTATGATGATATGCCCCAAATACTTCACCCCAAATTGGAAGAATCCACATTTACCTAGGTTTCCATACAATTGATGGTCTCATAAGCACTCTTCACCTTGTTGTAGAATGTAGACATTAGGGTCATAATGGTGCTAAGTGAACTCAACTGTGAGAAGGAAGGAGTCCATGTTGGCATACTAGGCCCAAGGAGCCAGTTTGAGGCCATAGAGAGACTTTTGAAGATGGCACACAAGTGAAGAATCCTGAAGGAAACCCTATGGATACTCCATATAGATCTCCTCATGAAGGTCACCATGAAGAGAAGAACTCTTCACATCCATCTAATGTACTTCCCTATGATTAGCTACAGTAATGGCAAGAACAAGTCAAATGGAATTCATTTGGGCAATTGGTTCAAAAGTCTCAAATTAGTCAATCGCAGGAACCTAGGAGAATCCTTTGGTGACTAAGAGAGCCTTGTGCTTGTCAAGTGACCCATCTGCCACAAATTTTGTCTAATAGATCCACTTACATCAAACAAGTTTTCTTCCCTTAGGAAGAGGGACAAGATCCCAAGTGTGGTTCCTCATCAAGGAACTATAGTCTTCCTACATAGTTGTATCCCACTCAGGAATACTAGATGCCTCATGAAAGGACTATAGATCTAAGATAGTAGAAATGAAGACATGTGGAGCATCCTAGAATTGTGAACAAGTTTGCTTGGTGTCTGATGAATCCCCAATCTAATCACCTACAGACTACAAGGTTTGTCTAGTCCAAAGTGGACTAGAAGATACAGAATATGGAGGGGAATCATTAACCTCTAAATGATGACTAGGAGAGGAAGAAGGTGAGTTCTCTAAATCACTCTCTACATCAAAAGTGAAGGTAGAAGATTGCTCAGGTGAATTTGACTCATCACAAGATCTATCATGTATTCCAAGTGACTCCAATGTCAAAGTAGGAGTTGGAGAAGTGATAGAAAGTGAGCTCAAAGATCCCTCCTCAAACTAAACACTCCTCTCAATGAACAACTCATGTTTAGTAGCGTGGAGCAACTGATAACCCTTCACACCATCAGGATAACCTACAAATATGTAAGGTCTTCTCTACAGATCCAAGGCCTTGCATTTCTCTGCAAGAATGTGGGCCCATGCAGGAGAGCCAAAAACTCAAAAGTGATTAACTAATGGTTTCTGACTACTCCAAGCTTCAAAAGGAGTAACTCCCTTCAATTCTTAGTGAGAAACATGGTTCTAGATATAACAAGCATACTCAATGGCCTCTACCCAATACTGTGGTACAAGAGATCTAGAGTGAATCATATAGTTTACCATTTTCTTCAAGGAGCTATTCTTTTTTTCTACAACACTATTCTACTAAGGATTGTATGGAACTAAATGATGTAAATCGATTCCCTCAAAAGTGCAAAATCTTTCAAACTGATGGTTGACATACTCATCACCATTGTCTGTGTGCAAAACTTTGATGTCTTTCTTGGATTTCTTCTCTACAAAAGTTTTGAAGTCCTAAAAATGATCAAATACATCTGACTACTATTTGAGAAAGTACACCCAAGTATATTGAGAAAAGTCATCAATGAATGTGAGGACATATCGGGCCTTGATAAAAGAAGGATGTTGAAATGGACTAGCCAAATCACTGTGAACTAACTTAAGTATCTATGAAGCTCTTCATGCCTTTATTTTGTCAAAAATTTCCTTAGGATGCTTACCAAGAATGCAACCTTGTTAAACACCACCTGAGAACTGAACCAAAGGCAACCTTGTGACCATGCCCTATTGGATGAGCTGATGCAAGTAGCAAAAGTTATGATGGCCAAACCACTCATGCCATAATTTACTCACATCATTAGAGTGAGTGAGAAAAATAGTCAAAGAAGGATCAAGAACAAAGTGAAAAAATAGATAGAGTCATCACTAATGATCTTCTCTCCCAACTACAACTGTAGAATCACTGTGCAACTCATGTATTTCTACTGAATTAGGAGTGAACACAACCTACTTTCCTAAACCTGTGTGAGTGATTTGGTATACCAATAGGAGATTAGTTGATAATGATGGTGCACAAAGAACATCATGGAATGTGCCATCCCCCACATCAATAGACCCTCGCCCACACACCTTAATAGGAGTGTCATCACCCATTAAAATAGAAGGCATAATACAATCTCCAAGGATGAAAGTTCTTCCTTAGATAAATCCATGTGATGCCAAGTGTATATGTGAAATTGGGGGGCCTCTGGTCCTCACATACACTTCAACATGGTCATTACTTGTGAGATCATCCCAAAATAAACATTGTATTGTTTATTCAAAAAGTCTAACAGAGCGACCTATTCCCTTCTAACTAGAAGGATTATGCCTTTGCTCTTAGAACAAGAAGCAAGCAACTAGAACTCTAGAATGAAGGATTTATGTAGCTAAATGAAAGTGCAATTAATCTAGATGAGAGATGCAATTATTAATCTAAGAAATGAAGAAGCATAGTATGCTAAATGGATGCATACTTAAAATCTAAATGATATAACAATGAAAGAAATAAAGCTATGCAAATGTGAGCAAAGTGAGTAAGAATTTCAGCATAAATTTGATGCAAATTCTAAAATTCATCCTATGTAATGAGGAATGGAGAGCTTCTTTTATAGAATCCAAGAGGTGATCGAAGGTCAAGATTAACCAAAATGGACGATCAAGATCAAAGAGAAGAGCCAGTCATAAAGGTAACTTTCTCATGAAAAGGGAGTTAACTGGTTGCCTTTGAGTGATAAAAGGAGTTAACTAAGTCCTTTTTCAGTGATAAAAGGAGTTAACTAAGTCCTTTTTGAGTGATAAAAGGAGCTGACTGACTGCCTTTTGAGTGATAAAAGGAGCTGACTAACTACCTTTTGAGTGATAAAAGGGGCTAACTAGTTCCTTTTTTTGAGTGAATATTTAATTTAATAGAATAGAATATAACCTCATAAATGGATAAATTTAACTAATTCAATAATTAAAAAGAGGAGATATCTTATTAAATAAAATGTATTTAATTCCTTTGTACATTAGCTAAAGAGGTGATTTTGATTTAATTAAAGTAGAATACTTATAATTAAATTCAATTAAATCAATAGGTTTATGTAGTTCATTTGATTCGATACTTAAGAATTAAATAAATAGTATAATTAATGAAAATTATGGTTTTTTGCATTTGACAGCTAGGTCAAGTAGTGATTATTTAGAATTAGAATTGCCTAGTAAAATAGGACTTAGGAATAGTTGAATAAACCAAATTTGGTTATCATGGCAATGAGCCAATTTGTGGGTATTACATTTTGCCCCTCTTTGAATGAATTTGTGAGCAACATGTTCAATTCAAAGAAAATTAGAAAGCATGATGCGAAGATAAAGAAATGAGATTGATTTCAAAATTGATGATACAGAGACCAATTGATAAGATTTTAAAGATTAACTCCAAAATGGACCTTAACCTTAAGGAATCCAAGCAAAACACTTAGATACCTAAATTGATAAGCATTTTAAAGGTTTTCTCTAGAACAAAGCTTAACCTTTAGGGATCTAGATAGAACACCTAGATACCAAGATGAATAAGCTTTTAAAAATTATCTCCAGAATGGAGCTTAACCTTAAGGGATCTAGATAGAAAACCTAGATACCTTTGAAAAGATTTTAAAGATTATCTCCAAAATGGAGCTTAATCTTAAGGGATCCAAATAGAACACCTAGATACCTAAGTTGAATAAGTATTTTAAAGGTTTCCTCCAGAATGAAGCTTAACCTTTAAGGATCTAGAGAGAATGCCCAGATACCTAAGAATAAAAGATAACATGATCCAATCATGAGTCATAAAATCATCCTTAGAATGAGGCTTGATCCTCAAGAGTTGGGATTTAGACTATCCCAATACCTGTCTATCAAATTTTGACTAGAAATGTTATAAGATGTGATCAGCTGATGAAAAGATGAGATAGATGAAAAATAATGCCAGATAGAGAGGAACAAGATGCCCCTAGTGGTGAGAACATAAGATGAAAACAAGATGCCCCAAGCAATGAAGATGCCCTGAGTAATGAAGATGCCCTGAGTGATGAGGACATAAGATTCAAATTGAGTTGAATTTTAGATTCAATGATGTAATCATCCTACTCCCTAGGAAAATTGAAAGATGACACACCAACAAAATTGATGTAGCACAGTATGTTAAAAGATACTGAAGAAATTTGTGGTTCAGAAAAACATAAAAGAGATCAGAACGATCAGAAGAAATATAGAAGAGATTAGAATGATCAGGATAAATATAGAAGAGATCAGAATGATTAGAAGAATTTAGAAGAGATTAGAATGATAAGAAGAAATATAGAAGAGATTAGAATGATTAGAATAAATATAAAAGAGATTAGAATAATTAGAATAATTTAGAAGAGATTAGAATGATCAGAAGAAATATAGGAGCCAATTTGAGGTGATTTCGAGGTCTAAAAAGACCAATTTTGACCAAAGTTTAACCAAATTTGACTTTTTCCAAAAATATTGGAAAATTTGAAGAAAGTGTGATTTGAAAAAATTATCAAAAAAAAAATGGACTACACAAGCATTCAATCACGTCAGTCCCAAAAATTTAAAATGTGATTTTGAGTTTTTTAAGTGTGTCAAATTTTGAATTTGATCCCAAAAAATGGATTCATTGCAGTTAAAGTAGCCAAGAGGGTGATTAATTGATCATTTGTGTAATCATGAAGAAACATGATACTTTGAATAAGCTGACAATTCCTCATCACAAAGGATGTAAGTAGACCTACGATCAAACCATGTGTTTATGCAATGCAGTCTTATGCTAGATACAATCTTAAACTAGATACAACCCTAGATCTGGTTACCAAGCTTTGATAATTATCATCACTGAGTGTATAGTGAATCCTCGATGTCATACAATTCCCACTAACATTGCAATCATAGGAATATGAATAGGACATTTGTTCTAGTTTTGTCGAGATTAAATGTAAGCATTCAAGGCACAAGAAGCCAAAACATTTGTCCCTTTTAATATAGAAAGTCAACATAAGCATCAGAGCATAAATGCTAGGATGACTAGAATGTTTCTTGCATGTAGACACACTAGACACATGGGGGATCCCTATTATGCTAAGTAATCAGTAAGTATTTTATCTGCAATGGCCCTTGTGTCTGAACTTGAGATAGAAGTTGCCATATATACTCGCAATTACCCATACATTCACTTAGTAGGATGAGTATCAGTGTATACTATAGCATAAAGAGTTCACTCCAACAAGCAAGGAGAAGAACCAACCTCATTGATTTATCCATATAAAAGGAGTTGAGGTACACATCACCATCCAATACAAGATTGGGGCTCTTATAGTGGACACCCCATTTATATGTAAACCTCAAATCATTGGAACTAAACACCAAAAAAAAGAAAAGAAAAGATCATGCCCCTAGTCCTTGCATCTCTAGTTTAAAATGACATCATCGAGTTGCCCAAGGAGACATGATGAAGTGAAAATTTAAAAAAAGAAGAAAATTCTCAGTATATCTAAACTAGTATGTCATTTTGAGTTCATATTTTTTGGATTGATGTCATGTGTCAATGTCTAGAACATAGATGAAAGAAATCTCTTTAGTATAGTGACAATAGTAGACAAATGTAGCCAAAACAACTGGTGAGTAAGGTCAAAGAGGAATCTTCAATGTGAAGAACCTAAAAAGGATTGAGTGATAGTAGACAGACATAGCCAAAATGGTTGGTGACTGATGCAAGAGAGATCTTCCATTAAGGAATCTCCAAAAGTTACATGATCAATAGTAGGCAGACATAGTTAGGACAACTAGTGACTACCACAAAAGAGATTCTATGAGGAGAATCTCGACAAAGAGTGACACTAGCGATAGTAGGCAGACATAGTTGAAATAGCTGGTGACTATCGTGAAAGAGATTCTATGAGGAGAATCTCAATAAAGAGTGACACTAGTTATAGTAGGTAGACATAGCTGAAACAATTGGTGACTATTGTGAAAGAGATTCTATGAGGAGAATCTTGAAAAAGAGTGACACTAGCGACAATAGGTAGACACAATTGAAACAACTAGTGACTTTCACAAAAGAGATTCTAGGACACTGGAGAGTAGTGCCCCCAAGCTGTCACAAGACTCAATCCATGGATACATGAGCAAAAAAGAAATAAACTAAAGTAGGAAAGAAATTGTACAGGGAGCCAAAAGATGCACTACAAGATGGAGCATTGGGAAAAAGAGGCGCATGTTTGCTAGGTTTTCACCATCTTGGCAGGGCTTTCATTTTTTTTTTTGCTACCATGATGCTTGTTTCTAGGTTTTCACCAATGGAACTTTCTTGTTTTTCAATTTTTTTGGTATTACCAAGGCACCTATTTGCTAGGTTTTCACAAAGATAATGATTTTTTTAGGACTATTTGTAATTTTTAGATTTTTACTTAGGACATTTAGATATGAACAAAGAGCTTCTCAGATCAGATTAGCTATAAAACTACTTCAGGTGGAGAGTGCTGACATGTTCCTTGAACACTTCTCCCTCAACTGTAGAAACCTGGTAAGCACCAAATCCATACACTGCAGTAATTATGTAAGGACCAAGCCAGTTCAGTTCAAACATCCCTATTTGGACCCATTGTTGTTGATTCTTAGGATTCTCTCTCAGGAAAAGATCACCTAGTTGGACATCACGTGGCTTAACTTTTCTATTGTAGCTACTAAACATTCACTGCTAATAATCTCATAGATGATCACACACCACTTGTTGACATTCATCTAGTAGTACTAGCTCTTGAAGCTAAGCTATTCTATAATCTTTGTAAGGAAACTTAGGTGTGGAAACAACTTCCTACACTAATCTCTTAAGAGAAGTATGGTGCAAATCCTATTGAAATCTTTTACACTTACAGATTCAATATCATGTAAACAACAATATTTCAGCCAACCAAACATAAAGAAAATAGATAGAGAAAGAAACACGTAACACAAAGATTTTTTGGTGGGGAAAAACCTTTCAATAAAACAACCCCACCCCTCCAGAACCAACACAATGTATTATCTTCAACACAAGGTTACAATACACTTGTAATGCAAGTTCAACAGCAACAATAGAAGACTCCAGTAGCAACTCATAGTACCAACAATACACTTTTTTGCATTGCTTCTCTTTGCAAACCTAAAAATGCTTATAACATGCACTTCACTTTAGGGCTACTCCCAAAGGTAACCATATTAGGGTTTTACTATTCTTTGAGAAAATAAGAACCCCAAAAATAAACCCCACTATTGGGGTAGTGTACAGTACTCAAATTTTTCAGTTACCACATGTCTTCACCTATCATTGAATCTTCCAAACAGAGCTCTTACGTGTCATAGGAACCTGTCATAACCGTTTTAGCGATGATCTCCTTATACACAATTCAAGATGTTGACACATCAACATTATTTGCAAGAAATACATTTTACAAAACAAATAATAAGAATAGGAATTATCCAAGGTTGAGACACCTTATTCCTAACAATCTTCATCAGTAATAAGGCCTTTCATAGAGATTCTTAGAGTAAGAATCTCAACCTCTATTGGAAGCACAACATCTCCTCCATAAACCAAAGCAAAAGTTATTGTACCTGTTGGAGTCCTAATTCTTGTCTTGTATGCCCATAAAGCTAGATTAATCTGGAAGTGCTAGTCCCTCTAAAATTTGTTGGTTGTGTGATGGAGGATCTTGAGGATCACCTTTTTTGATGCCTCTACTTGACCATTACCCTAGGGGTAATAGATAGAAGACCAATGTTGTGTGATTTTGAATCTTTTGCATAGTTCCTTGAGGTCTTTGTTTTTGAACTATCCTCCATTGTCAGTAATGATCGAGGATGGTACACCATACCTACATATGATGTAATTTGTGATAAAAAGAGCTACATTTTTTCCATTTGCTATTGTGAGGGATAGTACCTCTACCCATTTTGTGAAGTAGTATGTAACTATAATAATGAAGTTATGTCCATTAGAAGAAGATGGCTGAATCTGACCCACCAAGCTAAAGGCCCATTGTTGAAATGGCCACATTGTGGTAGATGGAATTAGCTCCTTGGCTAGAGCATGAATCAAATTCCTATGGAGTTGGCACTGCTTGTAGGGCTTGGTGTACTTGACTACTTCTTGCTCCATTTTAGGCCAATAGTAACTAGCTCTAATGAGTTTACAAGCTAGTGTCAAGCCATTTGAGTGGGATCCAAAAATGCCCTCATGAACATCAATTAATGCACATTTGGACTCTTTGGGTTCTAAACACCTAAGGAGTGTTCCGTCGAGACCTCTCCTAAACAAGTCATCAGTAATAATGACATACCATGAAGCATTACAGATAACATAATATTTTTTATTTTGGGTTAGATCATTCAGAATGGTTTGGTTATGAAGATAGGAGTAAATGTGATGGTAGTGAGATGAGTCTTGTCCTACAATAGAACAGATCATCCTAGAATCAAGGGTATCAGAGGTTGGGTAGTGTAACACTTCCACCAAGAACTCCTGTTAGAGATCATTTTTGGGCATTTGTAGAAAGGAGGCCAAAGTAGCCATTGCATTAACCACTTTATTATCTACTCGAGGAATTTGTGGGAAGATGATGTGCACAAAATACTTCTTTAGTTAATCAGCCATGCATTTGTAAGGGATCAATTTCTCATCCTTTGTTTGATACACGTCATTAACTTGGTTGATTATGAGCTATGAGTCCCCAAAGATATCTAACTGATCAACTCTCCATTTAGTAGCAATCTTCATGCCATTAATCAAAGCCTCATATTCAAAAATTTTGTTTGTACAAGAAAATAAAATCTTGTATGCTTTAGGTAATGAATATCTTTGTGGCGTTATGAAGAGTAATCCAGTACCAGATCCCTATTGTATGAAGGACCCATCAAAGAACATCACCCATGTTTGGTGTGTGAATGTTAGAATTCACTCATCAGGGAAATCAATGTTCATTGGGAGAAGACTTTGCACAGGTGCATCTGCTAGTTGATATGTAATTGCTTGTCCCTTGATAGATTTTCATTCAACATAATGAATGTCAAACTCACTGAGTATCATGGCCCACTTAGCCAATTTTTGTATGAGAGTCACCTTACTGAGCAATTACTTTAGTGGATCTATTTTAGCCACTAGCCATGTAGTGTGGGCAAGCATGTAGTGTCTCAACTTTTAGGAAGCAAAGACAACTACCAAGAAATATTTCTCAATGATGTTGTAATTCTTCTCATAAGAGATTAGCATGCAACTCAAATAATAAATAGCCCTCTCCTTTTTTTTGTTGTCCTCTTGAGCTAATAAGATTCCTAGAGATGTTTTAGTTTTTGAAATGTACAAAATCAAAGGCTTCCCATAGATAGGAGGCATCAAGATTGGTAGATTAGCAAGATATTGTTTTATCAGTGTCAAGCTTTACTCACAATCCTGACTTCAGTTGAATTTCACACACTTATGTAAAGTCTTTGTAAAAGGTTGTGATCTATCTAAAAACTGTGAGATGAACCTATGAATAGATTGGAGTCTTCCTTGTAGACCTCTCTTCTAGTTGATGTTATGGGGTGGAGGCATATCCATAATTTCTTGAACCTTCTCTAGATCCACCTCAATTCCTTTCACAGACACAATGTATCCTAGTAGTTTCCCTGATGTTATGCCAAATGTGCATTTCTTAGGATTGAGCTTGAGACTGAACTTTTCTATGTGATCTAGGATGGGTCCCAAATCTTGCAAATGAGTATTACATTTTGCACTTTTGACCAAGGTATCATCCACATAGTCCTCCATGGTCTCATGCATCATATCATGGAAAACTGTAGTTATGACTCTCTGATAGGTAGCACTAGAATTTTTCAAGCCAAATGGCATTACATTCCAATAGAAGGTTCCCCATGCACATGTAAAAGCAGTCTTTTCCTAATCTTCTGGTGCAATTTTTATCTGATTATAGCCAAAAAACCCATCCATGAGTGAGTGCTATCATGTCCACTATCATATCAATGTTGGGAAGTGGAAAATCATCCTTAGGACATGCTAAGTTGAGATCATGGAATTCAATACAAAGTTTGATAGATTTATCATGCTTGGAGACTAGAACAATGTTGGATATCCATTCAGCATAATCAATTGCATGGATGAATCTAGCTTTCAGAAGCTTCTCTAGTTTAGCTTTGATGCAACATGAGGATGCATTTTTTGAAGTTTCTATTTAACTATTTTAATGCCTAGTGTGATGGACAAATGATGCATAATGAGATCAGGATCTAGTCCTGGCATGTCAGAATATGTCCAAGCAAAATTTATCTTCTTTTCTCAGAAGAAGGCAATGAATTCTTCTCTTTCTCTTTGAGATAGTGACTATGTTAGATGTATCATATGAGGATGTTCTTTTGTGCCTAGGTTGATTGGTTGTGTCATCTCTATCAATACTGATGATCTCTCTTGAAAGTGACTCAGAAGTACATCAAATATCTCATCCGTAGGCACCTCAGAGAGGTTTTCACCCTTGGATACTTCTTTTTTTTTTACTTTTTTGGATTCTAATACTGCCACAATGTGGTTTTCACCATCAAACCTTCTATTTTTTTTATTTTTAATTGTATGACTGAGATATTTGATGTTAGCTTTAGTCATATTGATGTTGTATTCACTGGTGGAAGATGTTACAGGTTTGACAGCATTCAGGTAGCAGGCAAGAGCATAGTCATTCTAGAATGTGGGGACTTCACTAGATGCATTAGGATTCTAGTCTATAAGCTCAGGATATGTGATTGAAAGAGTAGTAGCGGGTTTGATTGTGTTCATAGTATAGTCATTAAATGCTTGGACTAGCAATTCAAGACCTAGAGCGGCTTCATCCACAAGTGTGTTTGAATGCCTTTGAGCACTAACGTCATCAATTGAAGACTCAAGAACACTAGTTGGATCAAACCCATTTGATCTAGCCCTAGATGCTTCACCCACTTTGAGTTGGTTTTCATAGACATGAATTTGGTCAATATCTTTATCTGTAGTTACTTCTGAAAGGGAGTCAAATTCATATTCCTTAGAATCAGTGCTATATGGCAACAAGCTGTAGAATTCCCCAACAATGATATGGACATACTCTCCTTCATCATCTAGATTTTAACATAAGTACTCAATATGTAACACCTAACTATACTCACCTTGTTCTAAATGGGCACGGTGTGGATCAGTATTTTCCTCAGAAGAATCACTAGTACCATCCATAGTGCTGACACGTGGCACAAAGTCATCTAGCTTAGCAAAGAATTTAGCAAGATCGTGAGGAATAGTATAAGGATAAGGATCCTCATCATTATTATTATCTTCTTGAGTATCACACTCAACTTGTGACTCATTTCTGGATGAACTCTTAGGCTCTGGTATGAATTTTTTTAGCCCCTAAATAAAAGGGAACCTTCTTAAAGCCTAGACTAGATGTATCTCTATTTCTTCAAGCTATTGCTTTGATAGGATCAACTAGACCATTGTTATTGCACCCAATAGGACCAGTTCCCTTATAGCCAAAGTGCTTCATGAGTCTAAGATCGGGACCATACTTCTCAGGAGTGATCTCACAAGCTTGTTCTGTTAAGTCTACTAGAATCTCTTCTTTGTAAAGCCACATAACAATGGCTCTATTTTCACTTTCATCTTCTAAGGGAACTGTAGCCTTGATAAAAGTGTCATTATACTTGGTTTGAGGTGTCAACACAAATGGCTTCTTTGCCTTTGATGGTCATCCATAATGACAGGGAGACTCAAGAAGAGATGTTAATGATAGCACTCTCAAGAAGAGATGCTAATGATAGCACTGGTTCAATATGGTACTCACCCATGCTAGTTTCTTTTAGGTTGACTAACTACTCAATTAATTTTAGCTTATTGTCATGATAATCAATAGATTCCTTGTTAGCAGGGACAAAATTCTCAACAACTTTGAGCATATTGTAGGTGTAACTAGTACTGGCAAGAATAGTGACTTCAGAGCCATGAAATGGGAATTTGATGCATTGATGATATGTGGCGGGCACAACATTCATCTCATGTATCCAGGGCCACCCTAGTACAATGTTATAAACCAAGGGAATGTCAAGGACCTGACAAGTGACATCCTTTTCTATAGGACCTACATGAAGGGGCAAGACCATGAGACCTCGAGACTTGCATTCAACTTCATCATACACTTTGATAGTAATCCTACAGTGAGGATTAATAGATTCCTTAGAGTAATTTAATTGTCTAAGCAGAGTAGCAGAGACAATGTTTAGCCTAGCACCATTATTGATGACTATCCAATGAACACATGTTTGATGTATCATGTCCTCAATGAGTAGAGGTTGATTGTGTGGGTGACTATCATCCTCCTCAAAGAAGGACTTAAAGTAGGGTGAGGTTAGGTGACCTACCATAGATTGAAATCACTCAAGATCAAGATCTTGAGGAAAATTTACCTCAGTGAGGGCTTTGTTCAAAATCTTCCTATGAGCAAGCAAAATTTTAAGAAACTCAAAGATTGTGATTTCAGCATTAGTTCATTTTAATTGATTGAGAACACTATAGCTAGTTGCTGTTGAGTTTGTCACAAGTTTTGCACCTTTTCTAGATGGATCGGAAAGGGTTTTGTCTTTATGTTGTTCAATATCAGAAGTAGAGGGTGTAGGGCCTTTGAGCACCAACTTGGCACGAGAGCATGTAATAGCATTGGCACAGTTTTGTGAAGATGTGTTGCTCATTGCATTAGAAGTAGGGCCCCTCAAGAAAAATGGTGTCTTGAGTTTAGTGGTATCTTACTTTCCCTTAATGGTAATCATGTCACAGTACTCAAAATCCATAGGTTCAATCATGTTGATCACATTGTTGTCATTATAGTATGCGTAGTCAACCTTGTTATTAGGTTTTGGTTTTGAGCTCTCCCCTTTTCATAAGCCAGTAAGGGCTCTTTGAAATCCTTGTGATCCAAGTTCTTCTTATGTCTTTCAACCACAATGTCACCATCATCAACCATGTCCTAGACTTTGTGACACAGGTTTATGCAATTGCTAATTTTGTGCCCCTTATTTTGGTGGTACTCGCAGAATGCAATTTCATTCCACCATGGTGGGCATAGTTGCAGATCATGAGGATGAGAGTTGTCCAATGGTGAAATAAGTTTGTTTTGAAACAAGGTTTGTAAACCACATCCAAAGGTTCACCCAGAGGTGTATACTCTTGTTTAGGGCATGTAGCCCATGAGTTTCTCAGTCTATTCCTAGATGTCTTATTATCAAGAGGAGGTTTCTCAATATTCTTGACCACATTAAGACTATATATGAGATTAAATGATGCCTTAGCAGGCTTAGGAGTGACATTGTCAACAACCCCATCATGTACAATTTCTCGATTCTTGTTAATGTACTTGGGTTTGTCCTTGTTAGAGGTGGAGCCTTGTTTTGTGTCCTTCTAAAAAGTAAGTTCACCCTTCTTGACCATGAATTCCTCTATGTTGATAGCCTTTGTTACCATGTCCTCAAAGGTGCATGGACCTTGAAGTTGGACTCTATACCCAAAATTAGGTAGGAGGTTATCCATAAAGATGTCAAGTTTCTTTGTTTCTAGGATTTTGCATGAATATTTAGTATAAAGTTGTCTCCACCTCTGAAGGAATGTTAGGAAAGGTTCCCCAACCTTCTACTTAAAATTACACAAATTTTGGATGTTAACAGGGTGTGAACGTTATGAGAATACTGTTGGACAAACAAGTTGGAAATTTCATCAAATGTTTTGATACTAGGAGGCAAGTATGAAAACCACTCCATAGCCTAATCACCTAGACTTCTTGGGAATAAATGCATGAGATACATCTAATTATGCATGAATTCTATAGATAAGGCACCAAATTCTTACAAATGATCTTGTGGATTGGTAGTTCCAAAGTATTTATCATACTTAGGTAAATCTACTCCTCTTGATAAAGGAGGCATGTCTATGCTCTTGTCAAATGGAAATGGACAAAGAGCATCTAAGGTGTATGTTTTCATGGGTTTTTCTTTCTCATGCATCATTTGAGCCAATTGGTCTTTCATAATTTTTAGTTGTTTTTGGAGTTTGGAAGTCTCAATTTCCTCTTCAGGCGTAATGATAGTTTCCACATTGAAATGATGGGGTAGCTTAGCTCCCTCTTGGGCAAGTTTGAGAAAGTATTTTTCTTTCTCTTTGTTGAGCAAGATTTCCATGACCTTTTGAAAGTTTTTGTCTTTACAACACTTTTCTATGTGTTCAGGAAGTATTTCCACCTCTTCCTGCTCCCTATCAATGTCATGGTCTTTTTCTTTGTCATTCCTAGGTTGCTCTTATTTTCTTCTATGTTCACCATGTTTAGGTTCATAATCAGCCATTGTTGGAACGTGTTCAATTTCAGTATGTTGTGATTGGAAAGGTCCTTTGAAAAAGAATTTAGATGTGTTGTTTGGAGATGTGAGACCTTTGGTAGTTTCAAAATCCTCTTGATACAAGGGGTTCCTAGTTTTTTGGAATTTTATAGAGAATGTTCTATGGACCTAAGATGATTTGACAGGTGAGGGGGATCATGAAAATTCCTCACTAGATGAACTAGAGATAGATTGTGTATGGACTAAAGAGTGACCTCTACCACAATTAGTACCCCTAGCTCTACCTTGTCTAGGTCTTTGGGGATAAAACACTTTGCCACTTCTTTTTGCCACAATAATAGACAAGGAAAAAAGGTGAAAGCTTAAACAAGGACCACACTAGAACATAATCTCAAAAAATAAAGCAAGATAAGGGCACTGTTTACTAAAGTACAAGTCATCTGAGTAATGCCTATAATAGTCAAAGATTATGACTATCATGACATGAAGTATGACAAGTACCAAAGACCAAAGATAAAGTGAATCAAGAGACAAGACTAATTTATGTGCACAAGTCATTACCTAATAAGAAGCCACTGTTTGATATTCTTTGCAGACAGAAAAGAGGTAAAATGTTGCAAATAATAGACCAAATTTAGAGCGCAAGTAGATACTAAATTTTGAAGTGATTTTTGCAAGTTTTAGACTATTGTGGACAAATTTTTGGTTGTTTTGAACAAGAAAATTGGTTTTCAGATAAACACAGGAAGCAAGCAGTAGTTTCAAACAACCCAATTGAGGACAAAGCAACTCGGAGGGGTGGGGGAGTCTTGACATTTAGTTTTTTTGATAGGTTTGGAAAATTTTTAAAGAATAAATAACAAATACACTTTTATCCCTTTAAAAAAATTATTAGAGAAGGCAAAACCTTTGTCCCACAACTTATGTGCATGTGCACACCTCACACAACCATGTCACCCCCTAGAGGGTGCTCGTGTTTTTGGTGTATTCAAAGGGCTCAATAACATATACACTAAATGAACACCCTTATGGCAAGGGTCAAGCATGTATACCACCTTCCAATGCCTAGTTGCATGCCTATGGTGACTTCTACAGGAGATATTCTTCCCCCTCCTTGCACAAAGATTATGCCTCCTTTGGGAGGTGAACTGGGTAGCAAATAACTAAGAGGTTTTTACTTGGGTTCCATTCATACTAATCCCCAGTGGCTTTGCAAGCAAATTTGAGGCCAGAAACCCACACCATCATCTATAAGTGCACACTCTTGACTAGCAAGACTGGGGTCAACGCCAACTAGTGCAGTTTACAAAGCCTCTTCTTGATATGTGATATCAGAATGAAGAAGAGGAAATTAATATGGCTTTGGAGTCTTTCACTCAACAAAGCTTCTTTATTATAGTGAGGTGGAATCTCCAACAAAAGGAGTGTGCCACTTGGATCATCCCCAGAGGTTGGGTCACTCTGGTAGGCCCTCGAAAGGATTGACTCAGATTGGTGGTTCATATCTAAGGGTCAAAGTTTCTAATTTCCCTCAAGGGGAAAGAGCATACTCCTCTACCTCATTTCCTCCCCCAAACATGCAAGACATGTTAATCACCAAGTTAGCTTAATCAATCCCACCTTGTCCTATTCTAAGACTTTGATCCCCTAAAAGGAAATCATCATCTTTTCATTAAAGGCTTAATTTGGGAGAACCACTAACTTTCTTGCTTCCCTTAGATGTCATCTTTCAGAGGCTTCTAGGTTTCTGATTTACCCTTGCTCATGACCTCCAAGCTCTTTTAACCCTACAAAGTTCACAAGCCCTATTTATACTATGTGTGAAAAGTAGTAAAATAAGACACAACATTTATGTGGGTTTGAAACAAATCTTCATCATGCATATCTTTGACAAGCATCCTACATTCACATAGTCAGTATATGTTTGAAGTGTTTGGATAAAAGGTATCTTCGTCAAGCATCTTGCAAACCACTATTAAGCTGTTGAAAACTAGAAATTCAAAATAAAATGCTTCAAAAACACCATTAGTCAATTGGAAGCTTAACTATGGGTAAATAAAATTTAACTTTTTTTGGTCTTTTTTATACCCATAAAATTGTAGAAAAAAAAATAGAAATCAGAAATAAAAATGCTTCAAAAAACACCGTTAGTCAAATGCATAATGATAAATTTGAATTCTAAATTCCAAATTTTGAATACTATATTTGCATTTACTATTGCAAGATTTCGTGCAAGATCACGCACAGGCCTGTGTGAGAAAATGGCATGCACCGTGCAAAGAAATGCTCATTTATGCAATTTTTCTCATGAGAAAGTGCAATGAAGGAGGAAAAATCTTTAGTTCCTCACGTGAAAATGAGATTTCTCATGCAAAAATATAGAAAATAGTATGGACAACTGCAAAAATCTAGAAAATAGAATAATAAAAAGTGCAAAAAATAGAATAAAGAAGGCCAGAAATTTTGATTTTTTCAGCCCCATAGTGGGCGCTAGAAATGTATATGCAAAATTGGGGGGCCTCTAATCCTCACATACACTTCAACATGGTCATTACCTATGAGATCATCCTAAAATAAACATTGTATTGTTTATTCAAAAATTCTAACAGAGTGACCTGTTGCCTTCTAACTAGAAGGATTATGCCTTTGCTCTCAGAATGAGAAGTGGGCAACTAGACCTCTAGAACAAAGGATTTATGTAGCTAAATGAAAGTGCAATTAATCTAGATGAGAGATACAATTATTAATCTAAGAAATGAAGAAGCATAGTATGCTAAATGGATGCATATTTAAAATCTAAATGATATTACAATGAAAGAAATAAAGCTATGCAAATGTGACCAAAGTGAGTATGAATTTCAGGATAAATTTGACGCAAATTCTAAAATTCATCCTCTGTAATGAGGAATGGAGAGCTTCTTTTATAGAATCCAAGAGGTGATCGTGGTCGAGATTAACTGAAATGGATGATCAAGATTGAAGAGGAGACCTAGTCATAAAGGTAACTTCCTCATGAAAAGGGAGTTAATTGGTTGCCTTTGAGTGATAAAAGGAGTTAACTAAGTCCATTTTGAGTGATAAAAGTAGTTAATTGAGTCCTTTTTGAGTGATAAAAGGTGCTAACTGACTACCTTTTGAGTGATAAAAGGAGTTGACTAACTACCTTTTGAGTGATAAAAGGGGCTGACTGGTTTAGTTTTTTGAGTGAATATTAATTTAATAAAATAGAATATGACCTCATAAATGGATAATTTTAACTAATTGAATAATTAAATTCAATAATTAAAAAGAGGAGATATCTTATTAAATAAAATGTATTTAATTCCTTTGTACATTAGCTAAAGAGGTTATTTTAATTTAATTAAAGTAGAATACTTATAATTAAATTAAATTAAATCAATAGGTTTATGTAGCTAATTTGAGTCGATACTTAAGAATTAAATAAATAGTGTAATTAATGAAAATTATGGTTTTCTGCATTTGACAGCTAGGTCAAGTAGTGATTATTTAGAATTAGAATTGCCTAGTAAAATAGGACTTAGGAATAGTTGAATAAACCAAAGTTGGTTATCATTGCAATGAGCCAATTTTTGGGTATTACACCAAGCACCTGAAACAAGAACCCAAGTGGATGGTGAAGAAGCAACTACAACAAGGGCCTTTCCCTTTCCTTTCCCCTTGTTGTTTTCTTTTGCCTTGTTAGACCCTTCATTAGAAATTTGTTTGATAGACTCAGGAGCACTGATATTATTCTTCTCAAGAATGTGTGTCAACTGATCAATTTGTTTCTTCAAACATTTATGTTCATCATGATTGGGTCTTTTACAATAGGCACATTAGACCTTTTCTTTCTTAGGCTTATCACCCCTGGAAGATGGGGTATCAATAGTTGCTTTTGAAGAAACCGATATCTAATCCTTCTCTTCCTTGCTATTCTTTTTTTTCTTATACTTACTATTTTTGGTACTACTTTGTCCTTTTTGTTATTTTGTGTCTTGATTAGTAGCCAAGGCATGTGACTTAGAGTACTTAAGAGTGTCCATCTAGATTAGCTTGCCCTATTCTCAAATGAGATTGATAGCAAAATCATCTAAAGATGGCATGATGAATTGAGTACCAAGTGCACCCTTGGTATCATAGAAGGTAGAAACAAACACAAAATATTTTGAACTTAGCTTAGAGAGAATACTAAGAATTATTTATTCATCTTTCTTTTCAATTCCACATTGTTTTAACTGTAGCCTTAGTGATTTCAATTTAGTGAAAAAATCTTGTATTGTGCTGAAATTGCATGGACTTAAACTAATTAGTTTATTTTCCAACATATGACCCCTTAATGAATCTTTTGTGTCAAATAGTGTTTCTAGCTTTGTCCATATTTCATTTGGTGTATCCAAAGACTCAATGTGAAATAGCAAGTTAGGAGAAATAGACAAACAAAATGTTTCATATGTCTCATCACATTTGTTAAACCACTTAGGCTTATCTTCATCTTTATCAAGTTTAGTTTCAAGTCCCATAGTTATCCTATTTAATCCAGCTTTCCTTAAGTGAATTGTCATGCATGATTTCCACTCAAAGTAATTGTATGGAGTTAGGATGGGCATATTTTTTTGATCTAGCATGAAGAAATGCAAAGAAGAAATGCCAAAAAAAGAAGAGAACCCAACCACAACAATGCCTCCCCCCCTTTTT
Source organism: Cupressus sempervirens (assembly GCA_028749045.1). Classification (NCBI taxonomy): domain Eukaryota; kingdom Viridiplantae; phylum Streptophyta; class Pinopsida; order Cupressales; family Cupressaceae; genus Cupressus; species Cupressus sempervirens. Next base: position 324,140,487 of record CM053790.1, read on the forward strand.
ACTCAATCAAATAACTCCCCAAAGAAATATGATTTGGCACTTTATTTTAGTGCATTTACAACTACCACTAGCAAGAAATACTAAGTGGTCTTGATTTCAATGCATTACAAAACCCTCATGAAGAGCATATGTTAAAAGTGAAACTTGGGTAGAATACTCAAAGAAACAAATAACACCACTACAATCTATTCAAAAAATCATGCAACTTCAAAAAAAGAATTGCCTTGATACGAGGTCGTATGAGAAAGCTATGATCCTCCAAAGTTTCCAAAATGAGAACTATGCAAAGTCATAGCTAAGATTTTGAAATTTCTAAAAACATTATTTATGAAAATCAAAAAATGACTACACTAGTGGATAGAGCACAAAAAAATAGCGAAGATCATAACATGAATTGTCAAAATTAGAATCTGTATGAGCAAGAACGAGGCATTCTAAAAATTGTGTTCAAATCTATGACTATCAATGAAGAGGGGTATGGTTGTAGCTTTTTGTGATTGATTTTACAAAATATATAGGTTGCATTCAAAAACTAAAAGATACCTAGAGGGTTTTTTAGTACTGCAAACAAAACCTAGAAAGCTTTTTTCTTCCTAATGTACAAAAGATGTAGTTGTAGTGTAAATTAGACACCTTTAACAACAAAAAATGGTCCCAACAGCCAAGAAACAACCCCAGCAACCAAAAGATGATATGAAAAGTTTTAATCATCTATCTAAGTCAATAAATTGCATGTTGTAACCTACAATACTAATTAAAAATACCAAATATGCAAGTTAGTTGTTAGATTTGAGATTGAAAGCCCAAAGATTAAAAGTGTTTTTGTCAACCTTTTCGGATTCTCAAGATCATCCGAAGATGTAAGAGAATATCATACTGGATTTTTCAAAAACCTACAATAAGATTTATTAGCCCCCCTAAATCTCTTAAATAAGGAAACTAAAATCTACTCTTGCACATAGAAAAGCTCTGATACCATGTTATAATCTGAAAAGATTAATAACCCAAAAAACTAGTGCAAAGGATAGATATCTAAACAATGAATGCAAATGATACAAAATCAAAATAGCAACATAGAGTTCATCTCCAAGAGAGTAATACAAATTCTAGAAGAAAAATAGCATTAAGAGGATCTAAAAGAAATCAATCCCAAATACAAGCCAAGTAGCATGCTTATATAGACTAAGAAGAGGGAGGAGGTGGCAACATTGACTAGTGAAGAGCAACCATCTATCAGACTAAAGATAGAAAAGTATCTTCCTAAGATAGCTAATGGATGTTCACATATAGTAAGGTGATACCTCGCAACCACTTACTAAATAAGACATGCTTTATTAACTTAAGCAAGATTATTAAAAGTGTAGAAAAAATTTAACAATATTGGGAAAAATAAATAACCCACTAGGAAATGAAAAAATTACACTAACATGCAACACCTGGCATAAATGGACCTTGTTCTCTTCAATAGTCTTAGAATAGATCAATATGTCATCTAAGAAAACAATGAAATAGTGATTGAGGTATGTGCAAAATACTATATTGATCAAACTCATAAACATTGATGGTGCATTGGTTAATCCAAAGGGTACAACCATAAACTCATAATGCATAATAGAATGTACAAAAAAGTTGTTCGATGAATGTTAGTCTCATGAATATAAAGTTTATGGTATCCCAACTTAAGATCAATCTTTGAAAACACTCTCGATCCCTTCATCTAATCAAATAAGTCATCAATCCTTGGCAAGGGGTACCAATTCTTCACTATTGCCTTATTCAGTTGTTGGTAATCAATGCATAAATGCAATGGCCCATCTTTATTGTTCACAAAGATGACCAGTGCACCCCATGGAGATACACTAGGACAAATATGGCCCTTGGCCAATAATTTCTCCAATTGCATCTGATCTCACTCAACTTATGAGTAGTCATATGGTAAGGAGCTCATGAAATAGACTTCACTCTTGGAATGAGATCAACATGAAAATCAACATCACATTATGGTGGCATACATGATATATCATCAGGGAATATTTTATCATACTCATGAAGGAGTGGGTGATCGTCTAGCATCACCTTATTGTTCTCAACCTCCTCAAGGTCACTAATAAAGACCACAAACATCTGACATTCATGTTGCACACTTTTCTTTAGTTGCTTAGCTAAGATCATTTGAAGTGAGACTAACCTCTGGACCCCTACAAGCTCCACCTACCCACCTATGTCATTCACACACTATACCAACTTATGTCAACAATCTCTATTCACATGATGGGTAGCTAACAAATCCATGGCCAACATGATGTCATAAGACCCTAAGGGTAGGATATGAAGATCAACTATGGTGGTGAAGGTGTCTAAGTCCAACACACACCCATTAATTTTAGAATCCACAATCACCTTGGAACTTGTACCTAACTCAACCTACCACCTATCAACCTATTATGCAACCACTAGCCCACATTGTTGAACAAGGGATGGTGAAATAAAAGAATCTAAAGCACCTAAATCAATTAACAATATAGAAGAATTACCATGCATTGTACTTATAGCCTCGACTACAATACATTGGTGTTCATCCTAACGTTCTTCAACCACCACAAAAAATCCATTGTATCTACCTATATCACCAATGGTCACACCACTATTAGGTCCTAAAGATGTCTTTTGAGGACACTCCATTGATTTATGGTTGTGTTGATTGCACGAAAAGCATGCTCCTCTAAAGCTGGAACCAAATCTATGTCCACCCTAGGGAGCACTAGAATAAGGTGTACTCCCTCTACTAGAGTCTTGTTGAATACCATGAGATGGTTGAATCTTTTGGGACTACTGACCTTGACTCTAGTCACACCCCTTCCCTCCTGTGGCACTAGAATCATTCCCACCCTTATGTCAATATTGATGGCTTCATTGATCCTGATGACCTTGATCACCTTGTGAGGCTGTTGACTGGGCTTGGCCCTACCCTATAAACTATGTATGAGAGGTTAATAAACTATATCCTATGGATCATGTACTATAGCTCTAAGAGTGTGATTGAACACTAAGCCCCCTAGCCACATTACTCTCAATATTTCTTTCCTTTTTGGGGCAATTGCAAGCATCTTAGGTTAGTAAAGATGGACATCCCTAATGATAGATTCTTTAAGACCTCTGACAAAATATTGTGTGAGAAGTACCTCATCATAATAGTAGCTTGAGTACTATCTTAGCCTAAAGAACCACCTCACATACTGATCCACTAACATGTTCCTCTATTTGAGCTCATGGAGCTCATCAACATGAGCCTCTCAATGCTGTGGAGATAGAAAAATTTTCCTCAACCTCTCCTTAAATATCTCCCAAGTGAGATCTATTATACTAGCCTAGATCTTCTTGCTATCTAGATTGCACAATATAGATCCATGGTCTCTCAATTGTGTAACAACACAATGGGCCTTCAAGTTGCTTCCATAAGGATATAAGGAAAATCAATGCCCCATATCTAGTAACCATGTCTCAACCTTGAGACCACCTCTTAGGCCATCAAACAATGTGGTTTAGACCTTTGAAGGTCTCTACTCATATTTTTTCAACTAGAATCTCCATTATCCTAACATGGCCTCTCCTACAATAATCTCCATCACTAGGTTTTGTGCAAGAATTCTCGTGTTCACGCCCACTCTCTTCTCACATCCATGCCCTAACATGTGGGAGTATCCATGGTAAGATCCCTCTTCCTAGCCACAATCATGTTGGTTCTCTTCAACTTGATGTCCCAACCAAGCTATAAGATCCTATAACAAAGGTACCAATACCTCAATGACAAAATGATTGTTATTACCCTATCCTCACCCATCTTCCTAACATTCCTCCTCATGGTTTTCTTCTTCATCATTATTCTATTGGTTATTCCTCTGACCACCAGGTCTACATGTAGGAATCATCTTTAAGGGAGAAACAAGATAATATTTAGAGTCATACACAACAAACATAAGTGTCATAGCATAATCCAAAATAAGATACTATTATGCATAACTGAAATGATTTCATAGTGGAAGCATAACATAGAGATCCCAATGTTGCAACATGGGCTCTGATACTAGATGTAATGCCTTGCCTGAAGATCCTTGGAAAAAGATGAATAAAATCCAATACTTTTTTTTTAAGGTAACAAGCATGGATTTAAACAACATCAAAATGCAATCGATCAAAAGACCTCAACAAAAGTCTTAACAAAAGAATCCAAGCAACCAACGATCTCCAAGTGTCACTACTTACCAATGCATTCAATAACCAACTATGAAAGTCAAATAAATAAGAAATAATTAATCTTCAAACTATCAAGACCTAGGAAGGTGAACAACCTAATAGGGTATCGAAAACACATCTAACAAGTCCAAAAATACCTGTTGTTTTCCAAGAAGGTTTTTGCACAAAACTCGTGTGATACTTTTCCAATATCATACAATATTGTTCACTACTGCCAGGCAATACTTTACTAGTATTACATGATACTTCTTATAACTATTGTGTGATACTTTCTAGTATCACACAATATAATTTACTACTACTATGTGATACTTTCCCAGTATCGCACAATAGTTGTTGCTACTATCATGTGATACTTTCTAGTGTTACACAATATTTCTCCCTGTAGTCATGTGATACTTTTCTAGTATCACCAAATGCTAAACCAATGTCACCTAGGTTTGCAAGAAAAGGCTCGACATTCAATTTAGAAGGAAAAAAGAGTTAGAAGCTCCACATTGGGGGGTACTAGAACTACAATAGTCAAGGAGTAAACACACAAAAACATAAGAAAGATCAATAACTCTAACATATAATGTAATAATGTGGAAAAAAACATCACAATGAACATACATGTGCATAAATCAACCAACTCAATAAATGAAAATAACAAAATCACAAGTGACCATACTCCGAAACAATATGTAGAACCATGTGAACATCCAGCTCTGGAACTGAATATGAGAGAAGGCCAACTTTGTCTATCGGTCCCTTATATTGGTATAGGTAGCTACACCTCCAACCACATAGAACCCATAGGCCCACTCCTCATGCTAATGGATATAGTAATCCAATCACAAAAAAACACAATATAGTCATACATTGCTAACACTCATGCCAAATAATATAGAATAATCAAACCAAGATCATGAGATAATGCAATACAATAGGTCCTAATCAGATGCTCTATCAATCTACTATGTAGGGAGTCTAGTAGAGAGTAGATTTCTTGGAATTGTGGATCCCAAGCTAAATATTATGCAAAAAATCTCCCTTAGGATGCCATCACACTATGTCCTCAATAAACTCATATAGACACTCACCGTTGGAAACCCATATAGGCATTCTCTTTTATTATCTTAGTTTGATTACCCATTAATTCATTTAGTTATCACTTATTATAAACTTCTTCATTTTAACCTTATTTGGAACACAACCCAAGATTATGAGACAAGCCCATGCACTGGTCTACCCTACATACCCATGCTCATCACATGATGAGTGCTTGTAGGCAATACAGTTTCCCAACCCAACCTCCAATGAACATAACTCAACTAAAAGTAACTATGAGTTCAAGTCTCACAAGAACTTGACAAGTGCACACTCATGTGCCCATGTGTGGGCACACCAACTACATGAAGATCATAAACAACAAGGGTTGGATGAGAAATAATAAAATAACCAAGTATAAAATCACTCCACCAAGCACATAGACAGGAGTACAGATTCGGCATGAATCCTAATGCAAGAAGAATACATCTATGGTTAGATTAAATTCCTTATAGATAATCCAAGTCCATAACCCAAATTAGTACCAAGAAACACCCAAGAAAAGTGGGTGGCACATAAATCAAGGCAAAGTCAAAAATATCCAAAAACCAATGTTGACAAAAATTAATGAAATCAACACCCTAGTTCTAATCGGGTATAAAACCCCCAAATATCAAATAAAATTTAGATTTGGAGTTTGTATGCAAAAATGGCCAACATAATAGTCCAAGACCCCCAAACCCCACACCAAAAAGTAACAAATGCTCATACCCACCCAACAAGGTAGAGCTAGCATAAAGGAATAGAGGAGAACACTAGTTCTCTACCTCCTAAGATATCAGTACTAGAAATAGACTCAGAAATGGAGGTAAAACATAAAAATGGAAGAGCCCTACCTCATAGCCAAAAGGGGAAAAACATGAATGCTCATGATAAAATAACTACTTTGTGAAAATTGCCAAACCAAAAGTCTCGACAAACTGAGGTATCCCGAGTTGGATCCAATATGATCAATCTTGCAGTGATCCCATGCCCATAGCTCCCACAATGATTAAAACAACAATACCTCCTAAAGAGGATTTGGGATTTTTCTCTCAAATTTCCAATTCAAAAGTGAGAAGTGAGGAATTACTCACTTTTTGGGATATATATTCACTTTAAAAGTGAAATAGTAAAACAAGAAAATAATTGGATCATTTAAAAAAATTCTTTTTCAATCCACAAAATCAAGCAATTCCATTTAAATGGAATTCAACTACGACAAAGATGTTGGTAATTAAAATAATTCAATTCAAAACCAAAATACCCTTAAAACATTAAATTGCAATATTCCTTAATAATTTCCATGACTATTGTGGATATCTAAATGCACAAACATGATATTGGTCTCATCACAAATGCAAATGAATTTGGCTTTATTAAATCACCAAAGGGTTTAATTAATAATTAAACAAGATAGGTTGCCCATATTGGGATGACATTTTTTAGGTATAAATAGTCAAATCACTAACTCCATGGGTCATTGTCAAGGATATAAATCTTGCACACTAAATAACATGATCAAGTGCAATTGTGTATAATCATATAGCTGAAATGATAAATACATTAAATCACTTAAGTAATCATTTATTTAATTACATTAAAATAATCTGTTTACATCACTCGCTACATCATAAAACATCTCAAGGCAAGAATGAAGTAAATATATGTAGCATCTAATCATAGTATCCAAAATCTAATAAGTCTGCCATATAATCATAAATTGAGTATATGTCTAAATACAAAATAACTAGATATCATCATAAAGCATCATCATGCAAATATGATCAAACTAAACAACATAGTATTTATCATCTATGATATTGGAAATCTAAATATAGTCTCTAACCATCAAGTCATCTTGAGTGTCATCCAACATGAGTAACAAAATATCTCTCAAATCAAAATATAACAAGGTACAAAATGAAAATACAAGAAATGCATATTCATTCTTTAGTTGAATGATCATATTCTTTAGTTATTTAATGTAGAAAATGCTCTTTCTTAAGACAAAATATTCTAAACATCCGGCTGAAGAGGTGGTTTATGGTTATTATATTCCCACTAGACAATGATGTTGCACACTTAACTATTACTCATCTTGGACTTAATATTTTATATCGACATATGGGACACTATAATACTTAATTTCATTGTCAGTTTCTAGAATATGCATTAGCCAATGAAATCCCTCCCGGGGTTTACCAACTAAATCTAATAATGTTAGTTGAATGGAACTTCTAGTGCATATGGTATGATATATCTCCAAATATCTCAACTTAAAATCTATGAGCATCTTGGAAATGGTAAAATGCATAACAATACCATAGATTTACACAATCCAATTCAAATTGATGAAATAAAAATATACATTTTCCAACTAAATATCAGCATTAGTCCATTAGTTCAAAATTAACTTTAAAATTCAATAACCTAAATACAAATACATAATATTCCTATTATTTACACATATTAACTTTCAAGGGATGTCTTTAAGGTTACTAAAAAATAGGAATAAAAGATGTATTAATTGATGCCCATCATTTCTCCCCTCCCTAAATGAAATGATGTCCTCATCATGGTGGATCTGACAGGTCCCTATTCTCCTCTTCCATATAAAAACTCAAACACATTTCCCTAAATTTGTATGCAAGATATGTTCTCTCATGCTGATAACATTTGGTTAGGATAATATCATGTATCTCATCTCTCAAGTTGTCTCCCTTACACATGAGATCTAAAGAATCTCTAGAGTCATCATCAATTCCTTTGAGAAAATTGGGTTTTGTGATATCATCCATTAAACTATTCCCACATCTCCTGTGGAAAAATCAAAATCTATCAGCATAATCTTCCAAACTTTCATCCTCCATTTGCATCATTTTAAATAGTTCTTCCTTTCTATCCTTGACCCTAAATAGTCCTTATATTTATTTAGAAATACATTTTCCATTTCTTCCCAAGTTGAAATAGATTTAGGTTTGAAGACCCATGAATCATCTTAAAGTAGATTCCTATAATGTTGAAGGGAAAAGTTTTAACTTTTGATTATCATATGTATAATCATAGGTTTGATAGAGGACTTTAAATTCAAAAAGAAATTGATCAAGATCCTTAGAAGTCTTCCCATGAAAATTTGGCAAATAGGTTGGTGAAATATTTTTCGTAGGAAGTTCATTGTCCCCCCTATTTATATCTATTAGATACTAAAATGTTTTATCAGGAGGTGTATTATCTCCATTTTGATCACCCATATTTTCTTTGTGATTATTTCCAAGTTGTTTTTAAATTTCTTTGTGAATATTTTTTACAATTTTATTACCAAATATATTCTCATCATGGTATTCTTCATTCAATAGTTGATTGTTTCCTTCCCCCAAATTTTTTCTAAGGGGAAAATATCATCCTAATTGATCTCTAGTGTTGGAAATATTATGATAGGATAAGATACTGAGATAGGAGGGGTGAATCGGTAACCAATAAAACTTAATCCTTAATTAGCAATTAATCCTTCATGTGTATTATGATCTAATTGCATGCATGAGAAACTGAAACCATTAAAGTATTCATAACACTTTGACACACAATTTTTTTGACCCAAAAACCTTCCAAATAAAAATTAAAACTAGGGTGGGGATGATAACCACAAGCTTTAGTATTACAGTATAAAGTTGGCTTGTTAAGGCTTACAATGATCACTTATGATGATCTACCCTATTAGGAGCAATAAGGACTGCTAGGTCCACCTTGCAAAAGGATTAACAAACATAAAATGAAGTATGCACTCGGTAAAGAGATTTACATAAGACTGTTAAGTCTACCTTGTGAAAGGATTTATACTAATCACCTTGCTATGATAGATAAATCTTTGTTGCTCCTTATACTATTGTACCCATTATAATTTTCTCTTATACTCTTCTCTTCTTATTATATTACTTCCATTACTTTCTCATTGGATGTGAAACAATACATCACATATCTACCAATCCAATTTACAAATTACAAAGTTAGCCAAAATACAAGTTTACATAAAAACCATAAAGGTGGCCCAACTACAAGAACTTGGGTTCTGAAGACTCGCTTGGTGAGGTTATGATACTTGACATCCACTATCAATGCTTGGTATCATCATGCACTCAGTAGATGTAGAAGCTTAGTCGATACTGATCACTTCCAAGTAGTCTTGAACTTGATTTGCATTGGTGACTCGATGAATATTGTGAAACTCAATATATAAATTGAATCACTCAATTCACATTGCATAGCTCAGTCAATGCTATCACTCTGAGCTTGGTATAAATTGAGTCACTTGGTTAACACTAATTAGCTTAGAAAGCACTGCACAACTGATTTCGCATTGATAAACTCAAAATACACTAAGATGCTCACCTTATACTACTGATCAATACCTTGGTAGTAACTACTTGGCACAAACTAAATACTATCCCTTGGACTTGGTAGCAACTATAGAACTCAGTAGATACTAAAATTCTTGGTTAACATTGTTAACAATACAATGTACTCGGTACATACTTACAATCTAAATAAGTGTATGTTACTAATAACAAACATGACTAAAATGTCAACAAGCTCCCCCTTTGGCTCTAGTGACAAAAATAACTATCAGTCAAAACAGAATTCAAAATGTTCAAGAAAAATTTTTATTTATCACCTTATGATTTTGACTTGGTAGATTATGCTATTTTTTAGATTTTTCAAAATTGGTTTTGCAAGAGATGTACCTCTGAGTATCTGTACATGAATAATATTATAGTGCTCCCCCATACATAATATATAGTATACTATACATCTTTTGACATCTGACATATGCATTTTCTCCTCTTTTCTGTACATTTGCTCCCCTTTACAATATACATCTTCTCTATAATATGCATCTTCTCCCCCTTTTTGACATTAATGCCAAAGATGTATGCTATATATACTATACAGTAATGCCAAAGTGTGACAAGAAATTTGAATGTACCTTCAAAATTAATGCCAATGTCTTGTCCCAATTCTCTTGCAACACCTTGCATGTGTGTAATGCAATTTGCACTTCTGTTGACGGTTCTATCATGTGGTCTGCAATGGAGAAATTATTGTCATGGATGAGAATTTTAGCATGTGCAATATATTTCTGCAATGCATCCATGTTTGGGAGAATTATTCCATGTATATCTATCACTGTAGCTCTTATTCTTGCCTCTTCTCTCAGCAATTATGCCTACATATCAATTAGGAATCTGATCTAATGGGCAGAGCTATAGCTTGGGTCAAGTTGCAACTATTTTGCACTTGCCTTTAGATCTTCATCAATATTTGATAGTTTATCTTTTATTTCCTTAGTGAAATTTGAAATAACTATAGAACTTGGTAGATACTGAAATGTTTAGTTAACACTATTAACTGTGCAATGTACTCAGTACATACTTTCAATCTGAATAAGTGTATGTCACTAATAAAAAACATGACTAAAATGTCGACAATCTCCCCCTTTGTCATTAGTGACAAAAACAACCATCAGTCAAAACTGAATTCAAAATGTTCAAGAACATCTTTTATTTATCACCTTATGATTCCGACTTGGTAGAGTATATTGTTTTTGAGATTTTTCAAAATTGGTTTTGCTAGAGATGTACCTCTAAGTATCTATACATGAATAATATTATAGTGCTCTCCCATACATAATAGATAGTATACTATACATCTTTTCACATTTGATATATGCATTTTCTCCTCTTTTATGTACATCTTCTACCCTTTACAATATACATCTTCTCTACAATATGCATCTTCTCCCCCTTTTTGACATTAATGCCAAAGATGTATGTTATGTATACTATATAGTAATGCCAAATGTGACAATAAATTTGAATGTACCTTCAAAATTAATGCCAATGTCTTGTCCCAATTCTCTTGCAACACCTTGCATGTGTGCAATGCAATTTGCACTTCTGCTGAAAATTCTATCATGTGTTCTGGGATGGAGAAATTGTTGTCACGGATGAGCATTTTAGCATGTGCAATGTATTTCTGCAATCCATCCATGTTTGGGAGAATCATGCCCTGTATATCTATCAATGTAGCTCTTATTCTTGCCTCTTCTCTCAACAATTATGCCTACATATCAGTCAAGAATCTGATCTAATGGGTAGAGTTGTAGCTTGGGTCAAGTTGCAACTATTGTGCACTTGCCTTCATATCTTCATCAATATTTGACAATTTATCTTTTATCTCCTTAGTGAAATTTGAATAATCACAGAGTTTACCAAATAGAGAAGATACATTGTTGCAAGAGGTCTCCAGTGATCCTAGAATAGTAGATAATTCTACCTAATGGATAGCAATTTGTTAAGAAATAAGTTCCAAAACTTTATTTTCAAACTTCTTCTCAACTCTCTACAACAATTTCTCTTGTCCATTAAAATCATAATTGAATTTTTGGACTACCTTTGCTAACTGGTTCAAAATTAGTTGAGAAGTATCAACCTCTATATGTAATGGCTTTGCAAGGATATTCTTTGCATCTTCTATTGTCTAGAATTCCTTGTTCCTTTCTTCTCTTAGCCTCTACTACTTGGCTTTCTTCTGAAGAATTTCTCCAAAAACATGCATCTAATTAGGATTGAAATTTGAGATGTCCAAATTTGGAATTACAATCTCCTCATCAAAATCTATGTCTCTTTCCTTCTCTTTTCCTTTACCCAAAAATCTTGTACTCGATTGAGACTTGGTCTCAACTATCACTACACTTATTAATTGCATGCCAAGAATGGAAACAATTGTAGAAATAGTAGGACTAGCTATAGATACTACACTACTACTGAAATACCTATAGTAGAGATACCCATATTTACCAACACTAATGTAGAGGGCAATTTTGGCATCTTGGTAGATGAAGTGCTTGTTACTTTAGTCAATGAATTACCAAGCTAGATGGGTGCTTAAATTGATTGAGTGCTTGTGCTTTTAGTGTTTTTCACAATCATTCCTGCTAAAGCTTTCTCTAGGCTTGATGTTTTGTGTTTTTCTTGGAGAATGAGGAAGTGAGGCTATGATTTTTGCAGCAATTTTCATTGGGTTGGTCTCCTCAGTATCTTTCAAATCTTCCTTGGTAGCTTCCTACCCCTATTCCTCTTCATCATCATCTACATTGTTAAAATGTGTGACTTCTTCATTCTTAATTTTCTCATCTTTTTCCCGTTCATCATCACCTTCATCCTTGTCACTAACATTAACAAAAAAATCACTCAGCTTCTAAAGAAGATGAATGTTCTTCCATGCATTTTTAGCATTCCTTACCACATGTTCAATGTCATTCAACAATATAAGACAAGTGTTGAATCTCAAAGTAAGCTTTTCTTCATTTTTCTTCAAAGATTCCTTCACCTCCTTGTCATCCAAATTAAAGATGAGTTGCCTTAGGTCTTCTCATATATGTCTAATGCATTTTTCATGGAATTCTCCCATCTTGGCTTCATCTTCTCCATTAGATCACTCAAAATCTGCTGAACAAGCTAGTCTGGAGAATACTTCCATTTACCCATTTTAGATATTAACACATCTTCTATGTGCTTTTTCTCTTCTATAGTCCTAGTTTCATACTTTAGTGCCTTGAAATTTATTATGCTAGATCCTAATTCTAATTATTTCATCATTTCCTCAAAAGTAGGTGGAGGCCTCTTAAAGATTACATCTCGTCCTCCTTTATCCACTTTCTTCCTAGATGATCTTCTTGTAACTATAGCAGTAGATGACTTGGCAAGCTTGGTAATAATTACCTTACCTTTCTTCTTTAGTGGCTCTTCAGCCTCTGATTTCTCTTCATCTTCTACTTCTTCATCCTCAATATCATCTGATTTGCCTTCAGTCAAGAGAAGAGTGGAACTGGTTTTCAGTTTGACAATTCTCTTCTTTCTTTTGTTGACTGCCTGAGGGAGTTTGATTTCAAGTCCTATCCTAGCCTTTACCTCATCATAAGTGCCAAAGTATGCAGCTTTAGGAGGGTAAAATAATAGATCAATGTCACCATTTATGATACCAAAAACTATTTTGGCCAAATCTCATTTCTCTATCAAAACTCATTTTTTTTCAAAAACTAAAAATACCCTTTTACAAATCTCAGATTCAATATCATCATTATATAAATTTTTGAGTGTTTTGATTAGTTATAATATCTTATAATCTCAAAATATTATAAGTTGATATTTCAACATTTCAGAAGCTGCTCCCTCAAAAAAGGAAAAAAATAGTAAATCATATCAAAAAAAATTTAAAAATATAGTTATCTCTAGAGGAGAGAATCCTCTTCACAAATATGTAATTTTTTTTTCAAGAAGTTATAGATTTGATAGGGAAGTTTTGACCGGAGGAAAAAACTATAGGATTTTGATGAGGTTGAACTTGAGTACTTATAACAAAGAAAATATACATCAAAAATAATTATTTCTTTTTTTGTTCACTAGCTATACATGTCATCTATAAGATATTTTCAAATCAGAACAAAAAAAGATGATTTGCATATACTTGTTTGACGAGAAGTACACCTTATATTTTTTACAGTTAAAAGAGAGACTTCAAAATAAAATAAAATGAATAAATTCTCACTCAAAAAAATTATAAAAATTATAGGCATAAAATTCATCCAATTCTACACATTTCATCAGTTTACATCATATTCATATTTTAAACACAAATACCATTTTTTTTGTCATTAATGTTGAACTGTCACATTCTGATATCACATTTCTTTATAAAAGGTGACATAAGTTTGTGCTTTTACCCAGGATCAATAGGCTCATTTATCAATGCCTCAATAATGTCTTTGGTTTCATCTATGTTTATCTCATAACCAAGAGGTTTTACCCATACTCTCCTTGGTCTAACTGCCTAAATATATACTTTGTCACTATCAACCATGAAAAAAACATCATTTTTGTAAGCATTTACTAGTTTCTTGAGAATCCTAAATCTATTATTCAGCTTCTCTTTGAATGCATCAAACTAGTTATCCATAATGCTTGCATAATTTTCTCCCATTTCAGCTATATACTCATTAATCTGATAAAAAATAGGTACATCCTTCCTCCAAACTATGTATCTTTAGATGGGAAGAATTTTTACACATAGAAAAATAAACAAGTCAAAAGTTAATCAAACTTACAAGGATTGTTTTGGAAGTTCTTATACTCTCCATGTTCCTGTTGAACTAGTTCAGCATGAACCCGACAAGGTTAAGTGACTAGTTATTCTTGACCATTTTATATGCTAAATCCACTACTTCACATGACACATTGTTCAGTCTTCTTAAGCTATAAATCTTGTGAGTGATGACATGTATCCCAAACTTGAGTTCCATGTCAGTAACACAACTAATCTTCATTCCCCTTCCATCCCACTTGGCAAGGGTTTTCTTCTCTAGTTTAACCTAACTTAGGGTTTTGGTCATTTTTTCTTTTGTCAACATGGGAAGACTAGTGATCTTATGGATCATCTTCTTGGTTATCAAAACAAGTTGTTTCAGCCATAGCTAACCATTGTGTACATGACTAAGAATGTATCTTATCCATTTTATTTGAAAATCTTGTGGCATATGCAGAATGTGAATTAAACCTTTAGCTTCAAGATGTTGATGTTCCAATTTCAACACACCATTAATGCATAGTTCCTTCAACGATTCATTTTCTCTAATGTTCTAATATCTTGAATAGCACATTTAAAATAAAAATAGATATCATTGATTAATAGTACCTTTGGTGGAATTTGCGACTATGCTCTGCTCAGATGTAGGATTTCTGCAACGGTAGGACACAGCTTAAAATCTAGTGCCTTCCACTCCACAACTTGAACTAACATGTTTGAACCTTTCTTTGATTTCCTACTAGTGGATGTCATCTTCACTCAGTAGGGTTTGAGAGAATATGAAAATCTTCAATACAATTCACTCAATTTGCTTGAATTCTCTAAAGATCGCCTTGCACAAATAGCTCTCAAAAATTCACAGTGAGAAATGACTTTGATTTCTCCCTTTTTCATCAATTTTTTTCATAAATGTCTGGTATAATTATTCACTCAAATGATAGACTATCATCCACTTCACTTGCATTGAATGTTGGGTAGAGTCTTTCATGACTCGATAACCACACAAAAGTTAGTTACTGCTAACCTCACTTGGTAAGGTTTGCAACCCAACCATGCTCGATAAAGACTAGCATCTATTTACTCAATGACCCTATTGCATCTTTAATGTTGATTTGGATCTTTCATTCTAACTAGAACTGATGTGAGATATCTTCTACAGAATCTTAGTTCTAGTTCTCCTATGAGAGATCAAGTGGAAATGGTTGAGTCACCCAATTCTTGAGTGACATTATCATCAATGCTCAAACTTATATTCTCAAAAGATTTTGGAACCATTTATGTCTTATCTTCTTTCTGATGTTATCATCTTTTTCCTTTTTTTCATCTTTAATTCTTCCAGTATTTATATAGTTCTTCGTAAGATGACCAAGTTCTATACAAATGAAACATCTTTTGGTAGTGTCTCTTGTCTTCATGTGATGTTTTACACAATTCATTCCAATGTGTCCAAATTCTCCACAGTAATGGCATCTACACCAAGTGTTATAGTCCCAACCAAATATAGCTTTCATAATCTATTATACTAGATTCAATATATTAGTTTTGCATTATGAGGATTTGTGCCCATGCTTCTTACATTTATGACATTTTCCTTCAAACTTAGGTTTCTCTTTGCATTCATTTTCCCTATGACCATGTTGATTGCAATTGTAGCACTTTCCATTGAATTTACTTTTCCCATTGCTCCAACATTTTTTTGATGTATGGCCTATCGTGCCACAGTGACTGCAATTAGATCTTTGATTCTTTTGAGCTCCTTACTTGGATGATTCACCTTCTTCTGTATATCATATTCCTACTTTTCCCTTTTGTTTGTAATGGATTTTCTCATTCAATTGATTTATGTCTTCCTGAGATTTCATCATCCTTTCATTGGTTTGCCTTTCAATGTTTAGATCATTTTGTAGTCTTTCATTTTATGATCTTAGATTCATGATTTCTTTATTTGCATTGGTGAACTGATCAATGAAGTCCATCTATTGAAAGGATAGGTGTTGAATTTCATTGTTCTTTCCTTCTATCTCTTCTTTTACCTTATTTTTCTCTTCCATGACTTCACATAATCTTACTGATTGAATTTCTTGCTCTCTTTTTAGTTTCCTTACTTCTTGTTGAAGAGTACTATTCTTTTCAAATAGTTCTTTGATTGCTTCATTAGCTTCATCCAAATTGCTTGAATGGATGTCTTCAATTCTTTCTTCAATGTAGAGTTGGTCATTCATCTAGATTGCAAGTTCTTTTCTTCTTTTTAGGGATTAAGAGAGTTTCATTTTTGCTTTCTTAAGTTGTCCAATGGACAATTCCAAATCTAACTTCTCATTGCCAATAGCCTTGTCAAGTCTGAATACCTCCATAGCCTTTTATCTTTTCTCAATTTGTTAAACTTCTTTCCTAAGAACTACAAATATCTAATACTAGTTGTTGGAAATATTATGATACGATAAGTTACTAAGAGGGGAGGGGTGAATCAGTAACCAATAAAACTTCATCCTTAACTAACAATTAATCCTTCATGTGTATTTTGATCTAATTACATGAATGAGAAATTAAAAACATTAAAGCATTCATAACACTTTGACACAAAATTTTGGTGACCCAGAAACCTTCCAAATAGAAAGTAAAACTAGCTTTGGGATGATACCCACAAGCTTTAGTACTGCAGTATAAAGTTGGCCTATTAAGGCTTACAATGATCACTTCTGATGATCTACCATGTTAGGAGCAATATGGACTGCTAGGTCCACCTTGCAAAAGGACTTACATATATACAATGAAGTATACACTCAATAAAGAGATTTACGTAAGACTATTAAGTCTACCTTGTAAAAGGATTTGACTGATCCACCTATTAGGATGAAGTAGTACCTGATCTTTGATTTGCAACTTGGTTTGCTGAATGAGATTTCATTAAATATAGTAATCACCTTTTTGTGATAGATAAATCTTTATTGCTCCTTATACTATTGTAGCCATCGTAATTTTCTCTTCTCTACTTATTATATTACTTCCATTACTTTCTCATTGGATGTGAAACAATATGTTACATATATACCAATCCAATTCACAAATTACAAAGTCAGCCACACTACAAATTTACATAGAAACCACAAAGTCAACCCAACTACAGGAACTTAGGTTCTAAAGATTGGCTCAGTGACATTTTGATTCTCAGCATCCACTATCAATGCTTGGCATCATCATGCACTTCATAGATGTAGAAGCTCGGTCCATACTAATCACTTCCAAGTAGTCCTAAACTCAATATGCATTGGTGACTCAATGAATATTGTGAAACTTGACATATAAACTAAATCACTCAATTCATACTACATAGCTTAGTCAATGCTATCACTATGAGCTCGGTATAAACTGAGTCACTTTGTTAACACTAAGTAGCTCAGTTAACACTAGACTCACATTACATCAATAGTGAACTCGATAAGCACTGTACAACTTTTTTTGTACTAATAAACTTAGCATACACTGAGATGCTTAGTTTATACTACTGATCAATACCATTGTAGTAACTGCTTGGCGCAAACTCAATACTGTCCCTTGGACTCGATAGCAACTATAGAACTTGGTAGATACTGAAATGCTTGGTTAACACTATTAACTGTACAATATGCTTGTTGGATACTTAAAATCTAAATAAGTGTATGTCACTAATAACAAACATGACTAAAATTTCAACACTCTAAGTCATTCATTTGTCTCATCAAACTATTTTAGCACAAGATCCCTATAAACACTAATATCTTAAATGGACTAAGTCCTTCAAACTATTCATATAGTTATCCCTAGAGATGGTGCCAAAAATGATGTACAAAATCATTGTATTTTCAATTTATATCATTTATTTTTCAATTCAAATGTTGACCAAGGTATGTATAAGGTTGTCTTCTATAACGATCATTTGATGTGACCTCAATGATTGGGAATTTTTGCACTATAAATAGTGATTCACCTATGTTGTTGGATCTATCTAGAGAAATCTAAAACTCTTCTAAAAAAATTTCTAAAGTTCTTACTTACTCATATTTTAGAACTCAAAATGGATTTCTAACATGCTTCTTTCCTATTTTACCAAATTGGAAAATAACAACAGAGGTTCTATTTAATCTACTCAAAACATTACTTTGCCAAAAAGAAAAGATACTAAATAGTAAATAAAATCCTGTAATTAAATAATTGTAACAAATAATCTAATTTAAACAATCTCTATTAACTTTCATGATATCTTTATCTACTAAAAATTATCCACTTAAATAGTATTCTTATTTGAACACATTTTGTACTAGCAAGAAAGAAAACAATTTCTATCAAAGGAATAACAAACTTTCTAAAATTCTATGATCGAATCTACCTTGACATCAAGATCTATTTGTGTAAAATGACTTCCATTTCCAATTAATAACAAAACAAAAATAAGGTCCAAGTGATTTCTTTTATTATCCAAGCTTCTATGATGAATCTAAAATTAAGCTTTTCCTATAACTATGAAATAGTGATACACTTCCTGAACTAACTTCCTAAACCATCAAATTTTCAACTAATTTCCTATTATCAAGTAAACTATTAAAATGTGCATACTCAAAATAAAGTAGCGATGGAATATATAGTATTCCTTATTTCAAAAAGAAAAACAATCAATCTGAATGTTTAGGATTAACTATAATAAAAGAAGACAGAACTATGAGTTATGTTTGGTAGAATAAGTATATCAACTATGTTTCATTCATTCATGAAATATGCATGCATTCTTTAGTTGATCAATCATATTCATTAGTTCTATCATGTAGTTCTTTAGTTGATTGGAACTCTCAGTGCACATAGTTTGACATCTCACCTTAAAATATGTACTCATCTTGGAAATGGTAAAATACATAACAATACCATATATTTACACAATCCAATTCAAATTGATGAAAGAAAAATATGCATTTACCAACCAAATATCAGTATTATTATTGTTGGCTCCTGATTTAACAGATTTAAAGATAACCAAGAAACTAGACCAATACATCTAAGGCTAGCAAATTCCTATGATGGATGCACTTGGCTGCAATCTTGGGCCAACTATAAGGCATAATTCCTTCTTCTTCTTCAGGCTCTACAAGACCTAGGTGGGTGGACCTCAGATTCTTTATATGGTACCAGTGTAAGGCATACAATTGAATCTAGATAACAAATAAAACCCCTTATCCTTTTATGTTTATGCAAGCATTCATGTTCATGAAATAGCTAATAAGAGAGCACATGAATCAAATAAACCAAGTGAGGGAAAACTCTTTTAATTTTTTAAACATAAAGGGAAAATATATTCAATTAACTATTTGGATCTCAACATAACCTAGTTATGCAACATTAGAGAACATGCAACCTCTAACCTGACCAATCCCTTATCCATTGGGCATCAACTAAAACTTAACACACACATGGACACCTGAAGTATACTTGTATATCCAAACATCTGATCTATCTATCTGACTTGCAAATAGACATTTGTCTTCACAAGAATTTTCATACTTATTGAATATCCTCCTAGTGAAATATACAACCTTGTCAATGTAAACAAGCATTTACTTGGCCCTTTGTTCCAATAGAAAATTTATCTAGACATACAACTGTAGTGGATTGTAATTGACTTTAAGCTCTCTATTCTTAAACACAAAAGATTGCATATAACAGAGGAAGGAGATGAGAATCAAAATGAAACTAAGGAAAATGAAGCTCTTGTATTAAGTTCTTTGAAATAAATACATCATGCATATACCAAAACTCAAAAGATACACAAAGGATGATAGTATTATCTAACTACTCAAAGAAACTACACTAATGCTATTCATAACAAAAGAAATACTGAGAATCATATCACAGCAGTTAGGAAATTCTCCAACTCTAGAACCTTTTTGGTCTCACAATAATGAGAAAATCTCAACAAATTGGAACCCCTACAAAGAGTAGTAAAGAAAGATATATAGAAGAAAGATATTTAAGGATTTGGAATCTAAAATTGACATGTGTCCCACTAAAAATTTCTTCATTCTAATGTTGTTGAAATTGATCTTCATTCATCTGCCTACAATTAAAACCATAAATGAAGCAACATAATATTAGATATATCCCTCAAAACAATCAGTAAAATATCCTCTGAAGAAATATCAAATATACATCATAGAAAGTGTTGGAGCTTCAAATCTAATTTTGGCTTGTCACTTCTACTTTTTCCATGAAAATTCAAACTGTACTACTAGCAAAAACATTATTTGCAACCAACTACCTTTAAAACAATCAAATCATCCCTCATAACTATCAATGAAATCAAATATGATGCAAATATCACTATGTCTAATTTCAATTTCATTTACAACAATAAATCTGCATTTTTCACTAAGGATCCCCCAAAATCACAAATCTTCTTGTAGCTACATCTGGTGAATACCTATACAAAAACTAATTGCATAAATGGATAGTTCATTTCTTCCCAATTCCAATGGTATATTACACTACACATTCCAAACAAAAATTGTGCCCCTAAGATCTATTCAAAATTCTAGCCCCCGGGCCATGAACTGAGTTAAAAAGAAAATTTTTAAAGATTTATATAGTTAAAACTATATAAACCATTAAATATATTTATTTCTTTCATCATTTGAACTTATGCATTGAAAATCTTTTGATTTTAATTACTTAAATTCATTTTTCATTACCCCTACTCAATGGATGCCAAGTGTCAAATTCTAATTCGACATCTTACTTGGTAGGCCCCATACAAATTCATACATTTGAAATTTGAAATATCTCCTATTGTGAGATCTCAACATCAATATTTGACCTCACTGACTACTTGACAACCTGAAGTTACAAGGAAATCATAACATCTCATATCTTTAATTTATGCCTTCTGATCATAGGATGGGTCACATCATAACATTGTCCCCCATTGGTTTCATCTTTACAATTTTAAGATCATAAGCCTTCATCCTCGGTCTCCTAATCCTACAGTTTTAGCATAATGTCGAAGCTCTTATTCCTTCATATCCTGATCTCACAGTGGGCTACCATGTGGTACTCCATGTTTGGCATTTCATTTGGTCAAAATTTATCTCGCCTTGCCTCCAACTGGCCCCACACGGTGGTTTCCTCTTCATAAGCTTGTGCTAATATTTTTGGAAAGACGTGTCATGAAGACACATTACGACTAAGTGATTGTATTTTTGAACATTGGAAATCTTTTTTTCTAGGGTGAATGTGGGCTAAAAGTGACAGAATAGTCATGTCATAGCCATAACATTCACTTCTCTAATGTACCCCCTATTCCTTTGGCATGGACTATGGCCATGATGTCGTGCACCACTGAAGACCACAAGCGTTCCATTTTAGGCTGGTGGAGGGCTTGCATCCTATGATGGATGCTCTTTTTTGGTTTGGATGTGGGCACCCAAACATCAAAAATGTTAGTTACAACTTTTAACTAATATAGCCAATGCCTCCCTTGCATACTATGAAATTCGCCTCCAATACTATGCCCATTGTCAGTTGCCTTGTTCTATTCTCAAGCCGCCTCTAGTATTGTGGCATAGTAACAACTTGCAACATGGATGGAGCCCCTTTTCTATAGGTCTCCTCTTCACTTTTCTTGGGATGCTTTGCCTTCTTCCTGTAGAGACCACTCTATTTTTTTTTTATTCAAGTGAATGATCTATTCTTCAAAGTGTGTGGATCTCCTCTATCATGGACATGCTCTTCTCTCCTAAAGGACTAACCAAAGTGTAGAAATTGTATCCTTAAGCATTTATATATCTTCATAGAATGGCCTTCTTATTGTATTAGTACATTTAGAAAAAGTTTATTTTGATAACTTGGGTATTTAAAAATAGAGATGATAGCCACATTTAACATCTACGTGGTTCAAAATGTTAAAAACATATAACATGCTATTGTTTGATAAGTTCATAAAACTTTCTAGCTTTAGTAACCTTCTACAAAATTCCATCAACATACATTGATTTAACATTAACTTGGTTGGAGTAACCATGTTTATATGTTCATTTAGCATATCCCACTTGATCACAAAATTAAATGTGTATATCATGGAATTATAATGATCAAAATCATTATAACATCGCTCTTAAAAGTAATGCCTAGTCAAATCTGCTGAAACTGGTTGAGCCCCAAAGTGGGTCCGGTTAAAAAAAAAATTAACTAAAAAACTTGACCTATCAAATTGATCCAATGAACACCTGGCACTGGTTGAAAACAAGCTCAACCACTAAATAAAACTTTAAAACTCATTTTACCACTTTATGAAAAATATGATTCGCTAATTGGAAGGCCTGAAAACTAGCTTTAAAAATTGACCTGAACACTTAACCAAGCCCTAAAACTAGGCACGCTTGTTTATTTCAACAAACTTTATCAATCCACAAAATATCAGCTTATGATGAATTCAAGATCAAAAGATGTCAACCATCAAACTTGGCACATCAAACTTGCTTGTAAATAAAACATGTCAAAAATAATAACTGGGTTCGATATTGACTTGGAAACCAGGAAAATGATCACTTGAAGGGATGAAAATTGGGGCATTTGTTCATTACCATGAAGGGAAAATAATTCTGTGATTTGGGCTCACGATAAATAATGGGGTGAGTTTAGCAAGCATGCAAAGTGGGCTACTCAGAATTGCAATACAATGAACATCAATAGAAAAATGTTTTTTTGCAAATGGAATAGCCCTGGGAAAGTGTGCAGACAGATTCATAAAAGTTTACAAACTGGCAAACTTGAAGCATTTTCAAAATAGATCATAGTAGTACAAACAATTTGATCTAGACAATCATAGATTTAAAGTTATAATATCACAAACAGGGGTACCAACCAATCAGCATTTCATGACACCAGCAAAAGGTTATAAATTGCATTTGGAATCACGTTTGAAAATTGATCAAACAAATTTTTCATAGGCTCAAATCTAGAGTGTAGCAAGTGTGCAACCTATAAAATGCAATGCAAAATGAATTTTCTCTGTAGGGTCAACTAGGTCAAAGTTATAATTGGTCAAACAGGGCCTCTTGGATTTTTGGGCAATTTGCATTAGCATGAAAGAGATAAGTAACCAATTTTGAGGGATTCAAAACCTAATAAAAACATATTAAAATGACTCAAAAATTGGAACATAGGTTCACTGATATGTATACTAAGCAATCCCAAAGCAACGAGTCATGAAACATTACCAAGTAAAAGATATTGAAAGGCAAACTAGGCTATTGTACACTATTTGACACTTCGATAGAATTGTGAAATATGACACTAGCTCAAAACATGACTTCATCAAATCAATCGGGATGAAAAAATAATAATATAAAACACATTAATTTTCAAAATGAAGGGTGTTAAACAATTGAAACACCACCTAGGCCTTGAAGTGATAGCTGGTTACATACATACGAAAAGCATTCACAGGAGCTAGATTTCAAAATTTCTTCAACTTGTGACTCAAAATGAGCATGCAATTTTGAGTCCCAACAAGTATATTAGTTCACAATTAACTTTAAAAATCAATAACCTAAGTATAAATGCGTATAATTCCTATTATTTATACATATTAACTTTCAAAATATGTCTTTTAGGTTACTAAAAATAGGAATAAAATATGTATTAACTAAGCCCATGACTTCCTATCCGAAAAATAGAGGTAAATTCTTTTGCTACAAATCTCATAGATCCTCCTCCATAATTCTCAAGATTCATAGACTTATATGTATTCTCTATCATATTATTTGAGTATTTGATATCAATAATCCATGTAGTATGTTCCACTTTATTTAAAGTGCATGAACTTTTGGTATTGGTATTCCATTTCTGTGTTTCCTTCATTTATAGCTAGAACAAAAAATTTCTATTTAAGTATTTTTAAACTTCATCCACAAACATATGTTCCTCCATAGTACATAATATTATCTCTTTTTTTCTATCATTTGCCTTCTTCTTCTTATCATAAATTTCATAATCATGTCTCTTTTCATCATCATATCGTTTTAATTCCTGTTGAATGGGCACTTAGAAGAAAAATTACCAATTCTACCACAATTAAAACATATCAAGGAAAATTTCCTTTCTATTTTCTTGATCATCTCACCATTAATATTTAAAACATTCCTTGTATCTCATCCATGTCATCTTCAACTCCATCTCTAGGCTTAGATGATTCTTTTAATTATACTTCATTTTTTTCTTGATTCCATTCATTTTCAATTATCTCAAAAATAGATAGTGAATGAAGAAGTTGATCCAAGCCATATGAATTCAAATAATGTGTTAGACTATGGTGACTGATCAGGAAAGTATTGTACATACTTCATAAGTATTGTAAGGAAAAAAAAAAAATTGGGCAGTAGCCGACATGGTGGCCGACATATTATGGCCGACATATGGTCGACATGTTATAACCCTAAAGCAGTTTAATACTTGTATAAAAGGGATTAGGGTTGGGTATTTTTTCATGTATTGTGATACGAAATTGGTTCTTGCGGCAGTATTGAGCTGTAAGGGATTACGGATTGTAATCAGGTTGTAATCACTGGATTGTAATAAGATCGGACTTGCTGTTTGGTGGACGTAGCCCAGGGATTGGGTGAACCACGTTAAATCTTGGTGCCTTGTGTTGATTTTTGTGTGATCTACTATTTTTTCTATTATTGGTTATATTTGCATGTAGTTTTTTATTTCTGTCTGTATTTTATCCTAACAAGTGGTATCAGAGCGAGGTTGTCTTTCAGTTATCCTCTGTAGGAAAGTCTCACAGTTAAGTGGGAGTCTCATAGTTGAGTGGGAGCGATGGCAGATGAGGGTAAGTTGAGGGTTGATAGGTTTAATGGGCAGAACTTTCAGTTATGGAAGATGCAAATGGAAGACTATTTATATTAGAAGGATTTATGGAAGCCGTTGGAAGGAAAAGCCAAGAATCAGGGTACTATGTTAGAGGCTGAATGGGATCTTTTGGATAGAAAGGCACTCAAAAGCATTTGGTTATGCTTGGCACCATCGATGGCATTTAATATTACAAAAAAAAAGATGACAGAAGATTTGATGAAAACCCTAGCGACATTGTATGAAAAGCCCTCCGCTTCAAACAAGGTATTTCTCATGAAGCATTTATTTAATATGAAAATGGCAGAAGGTGGATCTGTTGCAGATCATTTAAATGAGTTTAATACTACTACCAGTCAATTATCTTCAGTGGGTATCAATTTTGATGAACAAATTAGGGCTCTCTTGATTTTTTGTTCTTTGCCTGAAAGCTGGAATGGCTTGGTAATGGCGGTGAGTAATTCTATTCCTGGATCTAGTACCCTAAAATATGATGATGTGATCAGTGTTATTTTAATTGAGGAAACTCGTAGAAAATCCTCAAGTGGATCTACATCAGGAAGTGCTTTAAATGCACAAAGCAGGGGCAGAACGACTGAAAGAGGAAGTAACTCTGGAAATCATGGGAAATCAAGAGGAAAGTCAAAGGGGAGGAGGTCTCAATCGAGAGGACCAAATGATTGCTGGTACTGTGGGAAACCAGGGCACAAAAAGAAAGATTGCTAGAATCGAAAGAAAAATGAAGGAGACAAATCAAATGGAGACAAGGAGGCAAATGTGGTAAGTAACAAATCCGAAGAGGATGCTTTGCTTCTGTCTTTAGAGAGTGTTGATGATTCATGGGTTTTAGATTCTAGTGCTTCATTTCATGCTACACCTCATAGAGGTTATTTCATTGATTATGTCCAAGAGGATTTTGGGCTTGTTTATTTGGGGGATAATGAACCCTGTCAGATTGTTGGAAAGGGAAAAATTAAGATTAAGTTGTAGAATGGGAGTCATTGGCTACTACATGAGGTAAGACATGTTCCAAAACTAAGTAGAAATTTAATTTCAGTAGGGCAACTCGGTGATGAGGGTTGTGTAGTTACTTTTAATGATAAAAATTGGAAGGTTTCAAAAGGTTCCCTTGTAGTAGCAAAAGGTGTGAAATTAGGCACCTTATATCTTTGTACAGGTCATATTGTTCCTTCTACTTTGATTATTTCAGAGAAAAATGAATATTCAGGAACAATTACTGCAGTTGAGCAGGGAGAACAAATAGCTGTTGTAGATTCTGATACAGCGTTGTGGCACAATAGACTTGGGAACATGAGTGAGAAAGGTATGAAAGTATTTCATTCAAGGAAAGTTTTACCAGGTCTAAAATGTGTGAATATGGATTTATGTGAAAGTTGTGTGTATGGAAAACAAAAGAGAGTGAGTTTTGTAAAGACAGGGAAGGAAAACAAAAAGGAGAAATTAGAGCTTGTGCATACAGATGTATGGGGACCAGCTCAGGTATCTTCCCTTGGTGGCTCTCATTATTATGTTACATTTATTGATGATGCAACTAGAAAAGTATGGGTTTATTTCCTTAGACAAAAATTTGATGTATTTCAAACTTTTAAGAAATGGAAATGCTTGGTTGAAAATGAGACTGGTAAGAAATTAAAATGTCTCAGATCTGATAATGGTGGTGAGTATTGCAGTCATGAATTTGAAGATTATTGCTCCACTAATGGTATTCGTAGACAAAAAACTATTCCAAGGACTCCACAGGAAAATGGAGTGGTTGAACACATGAAGAGGACTATAATGGAGCGTGCAAGGAGCATGAGGTTGCATGTTGGGTTGCCCTTACACATGTGGGCAGAGGCTATCAATACTGTAGTATATTTGATTAATAGAGGTCCCTCTACTCCTTTGGGTTGTGGTATTCTAGAGGAAGCATGGACTGGTAAGAAGGTGAGTTATTCTTTTCTCAAGACCTTCGGTTGTGAAGCTTTTGCTCATATAGACTCTGAAAATAGAACCAAGCTAGAAGCTAAATCAAAGAAATGTGTCTTTGTTGGATATGGCATTAATGAATTTGGCTATAGGCTTTGGGATTTTGAAAATCATAAAATTATAAGAAGTCGAGATGTCATATTCAATGAAAAAGTGTTGTACAAAGATCTGTTGCAGCAACATGAGAAGAAAGAAGATGATTATGTAGTGCTGGATGATACTCCAAAAGCTGATGTTCCAACCATTCCTCATGATGTGCAACAACTGCAACAACAAATACCACACACACTAGTGAATGTTAGATGGTCAACAAGGAAAATTAGACCTCCACAAAGGTTTTCTCGCTCTTTGTATTCTATTTTACTTATTGATGCTGGTGAACCTGAAAGTTATGATGAAGCTGTGCAGGTGGATACTAAGATTCAGTGGGAGTCTGCAATGACAGATGAAATGGACTCTTTGCTGAAAAATAAGACATGGGATTTGTGCAAGTTTCCTGCAGGTAAAAAGGCTTTACAGAATAAATGGGTTTACAGGTTGAAAGAAGAGGAAGGAGGTAAGAAAAGATTTAAGGCCAGGTTAGTTGTAAAAGGATTTGCAGAGAAAAAGGGAATTGATTTTGATGAGATATTTTCTCCTGTTGTTAAAATGACTTCTATTCATACTGTTTTAAGTCTTGTGGCTACTGAAGATTTTCATTTAGAGCAGATGGATGTTAAAACAGCCTTTCTTCATGGTGATTTGGATGAAGAAATATATATGGCTCAGCCACAGGGTTTTGAGGTCAAAGGTAAGGAGAACTTAGTGTGCAAATTGAAGAAAAGTTTATATGGCTTGAAGCAAGCACCTCGGCAATGGTATCTGAAATTTGACAGTTTTATGCATGAGCATGGATATAATAGGTTTCATTCAGATTACTATGTTTATTTTAAGAGGTTGGATGATGATAGCTACATTATTTTATGTTTATATGTTGATGATATGCTTGTAGCTGGGTCTAACATGGATCATATTAAGGGGCTGAAACGCCAATTAGCACATGCATTTTCTATGAAGGATTTGGGGGCAGCAAAAAAAATCCTTGGTATGAAGATTTGTAGAGATAGGAAGAACAAAACATTGATGCTATCTCAAGCTGATTATGTTGAGAAGGTGTTGCAACGTTTTTCTATGGAGAATGCTAAAGTTGTCAGCACACCTTTACCCAGTCATTTGAAATTGACTAAGGAAATGTGTCCCAAGACACAAGAAGAGGAGGATAAGATGTCCAAGGTACCCTATGCTTCAACTGTAGGAAGCTTGATGTATGCTATGGTATGCACTAGGCCAGATATTGCACATGCAGTGGGAGTTGTTAGCAGGTATATGAGTCATCCAGGATTTGAGCATTGGAATGTTGTCAAGTGGATTCTCAGATATTTGAGAGGAACATCCAATAAGTGTTTACACTTTGGGGGCTCTACTAATGATTTACAGGGCTATGTTGACTTAGATTTGGCTGGGGATATTGATACCAGGCAGAGTACTACAGGTTATGTCTTTACTGTTGGTGGGGCAGCCGTGAGCTGGGTTTCTTGGTTACAAAAGATTAATGCTCTCTCCACTACAGAGGTAGAATATGTTGCTACTACAGAGGCAGCCAAGGAGATGAATTGTTGTTTAGTGTGGAGCCTGGTCAGTCCCCAAGTGGGAGATTGTTAGACTGTGGTGACTGATCAGGAAAGTATTGTACATACTTCATAAATAGTGGGGTTCGAGGCATCGCCCTAAAAAAAAAAAATTTGGGCAGTAGCCGACATGGTAGCTGACATATTATGGCCGACATATGGCCGACATGTTATAACCCTAAAGCGGTTTAATACTTGTATAAAAGGGCTTAGGGTTGGGTATTTTTCATGTATTGTGATACAAAATTGGTTCTTGCGGCGGTATTGAGCTGTAAGGGATTACGGATTGTAATCAAGTTGTAATCACTGGATAGTAATAAGATCGGACTTGCTATTTGGTGGATGTAGCCCAGGGATTGGGTGAACCACGTTAAATCTTGGTGCCTTGTGTTCATTTCTGTATGATCTACTATTTTTTCTATTATTGGTTATATTTGCATGTAGTTTTTTATTTCTGTCTGTAGTTTATCCTAACATAATGAACTTCTTAATTTGCATTTTTTTTGAATTGTCGGGTTTAGGAAAAGTCGCCAATAATTTTATTACTAAGTTTTGTTTTTCTATTGTTCCAATAGAGTACCCTTGATGATATTGCACAATTTCATTTACTCTGTGAAGATAGGATTAAATCATCTCATCATCACTCATTTCATATTTTCAAATGTGTGCTTCATATTTGTTACCCTTAATTCTTTGTTTTCATGTATCCTTCATAGACACTATTTATTTTATTCTATATCTTTGTTGTTTTATTCAATTTGATGATTTTCTTGAAAATTTATCACTTACGAAATAGATAAAAGAAACCCTAGCTTTTGAATGATTTCCTCCATATTTTATCCTATTTAGAGTTTGTATTCCACCCTAAGGTGTGGTACACCACTTTCAATACCATCCCATATTCCTTTTGGTAGAGACTCTAGATGAAGTTGCATTGTTTCCTTCCAATAGGAATAAACTATACCTTTAAACCTTGGAGCCTTAAAATCAAATCCTATACTATATTAGAACTCCCTTGAATGATTATGCTTCACAAGACATGACTAAGATTTGATACCTATTGTTGAACATGCAACAATACTTAGATGGGGTGAATCAATTCTGACTAAAATAATAACTTCAATTTAGATATTGATAAACACAAAATCATCATAATAAATATCTTTTATGTAATAATAAAGCATATAGTGAGATCAACACAATAGCACAAAATTATGTGGAAAACTAAAGGCTAGGAAAAACCACTATGAGCATCAAAATTATAGTGTAAAATTATTATTTTTTATATAATGATTAGGCTCACTTACCAAATATGCATACAACTAGGGTTATAGTGTTACTCCAATTTATATTTTGCAAAACATCTTGATGGATTAGGCTTTGAATTTATGTATGCTTCTATGTAGTTGGTTGAAATTGTTGGAAATATAGGAGGAGTAACTAAGAGGGGAGGGGTGAGTCATTTACCACTAAAATAAATCCCAAATCCCTTAGATGTCAATGCAGAACACAAACTCCATTGAAAAAATTGATGCTCGGCAAAAATACAGTTACTCAGTTTACACTAGAAAATGTTGTAACTCGGTAACCACTGAAATAGACACTATAACTCAATGAATGCTTAACATGAAAATCTTAAGATACTATCTATGATTAAGCTTACTTAACTTAGTTTCATACACATGAAATAAATGGCATGAACATGAGTGACAACAAGATTTAACATGAAAACCCAATTTTGGAAAAACCACCAATTGCATCTAGTTACTAATTTCCACTCTTCTGAAGTGAACCCTACTAGGAGCCAACCTTGTTAAAGGTTACAAAACACATTGTTATGTGTGACCCTATTAGAAGATTTAATCACCCAATTAGGAGTGGCCTTGTTAGAGTTCTTTAGACACTTCAATCTAGAAATGTCACCTTGTTAGAGGATTTATAAATAGATGTTAAGCCAACTCTATTAAGAGATTTAGATCACTACTACAATGGTTAGAGAGTAACAATGAGATGACTTAATTTTTGATGCAACTGATTTTCCAATTACATATCTCAATTTTGGCTTGTATACTTGATCCTTTCTGATCAAACGTATCTTTGCACTTCCTTAAGGATATTCTACTTATTCTTCAAATTTGCTTGCTCTAAGCATCTTCAATTCTTATATTCACTTGCACACATTCAATCCTCAACTTTACCTTATATTTATATCTTACACATTGTCAAGTTGGCTTGAATACAACTTAGAATAATAAATATGCATCTCCTATGTCATCTAGTACCAAAAAAAAAATCTATTATATTCAATATGCCAAAACAAGAAAATCCTTCATTAGCTAACCCTTCTTGGTAGACACTAACTCATAAATGATTTTTCGATGTTAACAAAGTGAACTCAATTAACACTACATCTTCACAAAGTTCCTTGGTAATCAAGTGAACTCGGTTAACATTGGTTCCATCCAACTTTTCTTTCATTAACTGAGTGATCTTGGTTAACACTCAATCTTTTACAAACTTCTCTTTGTCTCCTGAGTGAACTTGGTAGGCACTGTCTTCTAAACTTGGCAAATTCTGGAATGCTCAGTGGACATAAGAAAATGTCTTCATCACCTGAGTGAGCTTCACATACACTAACTAGCAAAGATATGAAATTTTGTGTAACATCAAAGACAATACACAATTAACCAATTATATTCAACAGAATTATTTTGTAGTAGATTGAGATGTTATTTTTTACTCCTATACAAATGGTTATGTTGATTTAGTGATTTAGTAACTATCTCTATGTTATTATTTTATTTTGGCATTGTGAGATGTATCTAGTTAGTTATCCTTTTTCTCATGTCGAGATTAATAGTTTGATCATGATGATATTTGGATTACAATATGAGATGTGATTCACTGAGGTTTATATCAGTGACTAATAGATTTTGATGGTATCAATTATAGAATACAATTTGGTGGTTTCAACATATGTTGTATTTGGTTACCATACCTTATCTTGGGTACTACAACATTGTTTATTTATATGTTAGGTCATGTTTTTATTAGTACTATGTTCATATATGTATGATGATGGTTTGATAAAATATGTTATGATGATTATCATGCATATTTTATTATTGTACCTCATATGTTATGGATGTTTTAGTTATTTATTTTCAATATTTATACTTATATATCATAAAATTATTTATTTAAATGAAATATTTTAATTTAAATGTAATTTAATTCACTGATATGATGTTTACAACTATATTGCACAATTGTTATACATTATTCCCTTTATACTAGTATAGAGTGAGACAAAGGCATACTCACTCAATCATGAGATCTATATGATGCATTTCACTTTTTGTTTTTTGTTATTATGTATGTTATGTGCTTTAGCTATTTGTATTATGATCATCTAGACTTGATGTTTTCTTTTTTTAGTGAATAGGTACCAAACACATTCTTCCTGAGCTATATGATTTGAGCATGTCTATATCTCTGACAATAGCACAAGAGATAGTATATTTGGTCCCCTTTCATATTTGATCCAATATCATCCCTTTATAGATGTTATATATGTAATTGATTATTATCCCTCTAGTTTATGTTGGTAAATCTAGAGTCATATTACATACTTTATTGGACTCGTGAACATGTCTATACATTTAAAATTTCTCACAACTATCATAGGTGATTTAATTAAAATGTTGATTTAATATATTTTGAAAATTTTCAATCTTATTTATATCTAAAGATAGTAGTTTTTGTAGAAGTTGTCAATCTAGCTTCATGAAGCCAAGATCACCTACACGCAAAGATAACTTAACACTAGAACGAATGGAATAATAAAGCAAGGGTTTGGGCTCTGTAAATTTGAAATATTATATTATCATATCAAATGAATATAAAAGATACAATGATAATCCTAATATAGGAGATCTTGTAACCTAAAATAAAAATGATCAATCCTAATATAAAAGAGAAGTAAAGGTAACTTTATGATGAAGTCAAGATGACTTATTAATTAATCTATTGTTTTATTATTATACCCCCTTAATATGAGCAACAATGCAAAAACAAAAAATACAAGAAAAGTAAAGGAAATGATAATGCTAAAAGAAATTTTGGGTCTTGACAACATGGCTTTATGAGGTACCAAGTCACAACCAATTTTTTCTAAAGTAAATAAATAGAGAAAATCATATGGAAAAAACTTTACTCTAAAAAGAGATGGAAACTAGTGAAGGACTACAGAAGCCTCCAAACTAGAGAATGTCCTAGGAAATAGGAACACATGAATGATCATAAAGAGCACCACTAAAACATGAAGAATTTGAAAACACTTTTAAAAAGTAACTTCTAATCTAAATAACCTCCATTAAAATAAAACATGGCTAGGTAGAGAAAACTATATAGCATGAGTTCCCTCAAATGACACTACTCAAATTAGGAGGCAAACTAAGGTGTAAAAAAAAAACTATAAGATATAGATGGCATAAAACACAAAATCTTAAATAGTTGATCAATTGAACATGAAATTTTTTCTCCAAATAAGAATAAAAGAGTGCCCATATGGTAAATGATCCATCTCACTGAAATGCATAGG
This sequence comes from Cupressus sempervirens, assembly GCA_028749045.1. Taxonomy (NCBI): domain Eukaryota; kingdom Viridiplantae; phylum Streptophyta; class Pinopsida; order Cupressales; family Cupressaceae; genus Cupressus; species Cupressus sempervirens. The sequence continues at coordinate 324,174,084 of CM053790.1, forward strand.
TACATAGCCACTACATCTACCTAGAATGTAGGAACAAATATTGTATAAATAACTCACTCCAATGAACCAAAGAAATATTAGAACCAACAAGAAAAACCCCCCATAATGTAGACAAGGGATAGGTGACAAATAACTAAAAAATATGGCCAACAAGAATTGTATATCAAGGAACTAGGAACATCAAGATGTTGTTAGAAATAAGGAATACTAAGAAGAGGGTGAATCAATATTCTATAAACTTTAGCCCAAAAATGGATATTATTAATTTCCTTATAACTTGCATAAGAAATTAAACTAACAATGTTGAATAGTAAACATAACCGTGCACAAAGAGAACTCGTAGCACCATTTTTTTAAACTAGGAAAACCTTGGCCAGGGGAAAACTCTAGAAGGGATGGTACCCACAAAATGATCCACTAAAAAAAAGTATATGGTTAAGGATATTGACCCTATTAGGAGTCTATTACATGCATATAGTGTCTTAGTCCTTGTTAGAGGACTAGGCCCTATTAAAATCCTCAACCATGTTAGGAGTTATTATGTACAACTGCAAAATGTATGCAAGATGAGTCCACTACCCAAACATGTAATATAAAATATAGTTCCATGATACAAAGAGATAGATACGAAAACCTCTTTCTTGCTATTGATATCTTCAATATATGATACATCACTACTGCTCATCACAAAATTCATAATCCTTTGATCATACATCAAAATTCACACAGTCTTCATTAGAAGTACACTTTACTTTGTATATTGTAATTTGCCTATATACCTTTTCAATTCATAAAACATTGTCTAGTCAGCCTCGAAGCTTTCATACACTTGGGAAAATATAGAACTAACTCTTTCGATCTTAGCATTAACATCTAGGATGTCATCCCTAATTTTTCAAGTTATTATTTTGTAAATAAAAACATTCCTTAACCCATGATTCACACTTTTCTGTCAAACTTTGTTCTTCTTGTACACTACCTTTATTGGTAATTAATTCTCAATTAGTTTTTATTGATAGTACTAACTTGCGTACTTACATGCATCATGTTTAAACTTTGTAATATTCATACCTAAACTTAGTTTGTATTGATTCTACTAACTTGTGTACTTACATGCATCATGTTGAGACTTTGTAATATCCATACCCAACTACACATGTGCCTGTAATACCCCAAAATTGGCTCATTGCCATGATACCAATTCTGGTCTATTTTGATCATTGCTAAAGTCCTATTTCATTAGACACATTATTGATCTAACTCACTACTTGACTTAATTGTCAGATGCAGAAGACCCTAATCTACATTCATCATATTTCTTATTTAATTCCTATAGTACGTACTCATATTAGTCGCATTAAACCTACTTGATTTAATTATAATTTAATAAATGGTATATTATACAATTGCCACTGACATTGCAATCATGGAAATATGAATATAACATATGTTATTGGTTTGTCGGGATTAAATGTAAGCATTCAAGGCACAAGAAGCCAGGATGACCAAAACATTTGTCCCTTTTAATGTAGCAACTTAACATAAGCATCAAAGCATAAATGCTAGGATGACCTGAATGTTGCTTGCATGATAGGAACACCAAACACATGGGAGATCCCTCTTATGCTAAGTATTTAGTATTCATTCTATCTGCAATGACCCTTGCATTCATAACTTGAGACAGAAGTGCACTAGATATACTCATAGTGACCCGTATGTTCACTTAATAGGACGAGTATCAGTATGTACTATAGCATGAAGATTTCACTCCAACAAACAAGGAGAAGAACCAACATTATTGGTGTATTCATATAAAAGGAGTCAAGGTACACATGGCCATCCAATATGAGATGGAGGGTCTTATAGTGTACACCCCTCTTATAGGGACATATCAACTTATTGGAACTAAACTGCAAACAGAAAGCAAAGAAAAGATCATGCCCCCAATCATTACTTCTCTAGTCGAAGATGACATCATTGAGTTGCTCAAGGAGATATGATAAAGCAAGAACAAAGAAAACAAAGAAAAAGCTTAGCATATCCAAACAAGTATATCATTTTTGAGTTCAATGTTTTGGGATTGATGTCAAGTGTCAATGTCCTGACGTTAGTATTCCAAGGCATTTGAATACACCTGTGGATGAGGTTGTTGTAGGTCTTGAATTGTTGGTCCACGCATTTAATGACTATACTATGAATGCAATTGAACCAGCCACTACTCTCTCACTCGCACATCCTGAGCTTATAGACTGGAACCCCAATACATCTAACAAAGTCCCCACATTCCAGAATGACTATGCTCTTTCCTGTTACCTAAACACTATCAAACTTGTAACATCTTCCACCAATGAGCAGAGCATCAACATTACTGAGACCGACATCAAATATCTCAGTCACATAATTAAAAGGAAAAAATGCAAGAGGTCCGATGGTAAAAACCAAATTGTGGCAGTGTTGGATCCCAAAAAAGTAAAAACAAAAGATGTATCCAAGGGTGAAAACCTCTCTGAGGTGCCCGCAAATGAGATATTTGATGTCCTTCCTAGTCACTTTTAGGAGAGATCATCAGTGTTAATAGAGCCGATGCAGCCAATTAACCTAGGCATAGAAGAACATCCTCATGTGATACATCAGGCGTAGTCACTATCACCTAAAGAGAAGGAACAATTCATTTCTTTTTTCAAGGAAAAGAAAATAAATTTTGCTTGGACATATTCTGATATGCCAGGATTGGATCCTGATCTTATCATACATCACTTGTCCATAGCACCAAGCATCAAACCAGTTAAACAAAAGCTTCAAAAAATGCACCCTAACGTTGCATTGCTAGTCAAGCCAAATTGGAGAAACTTCTAAAAGTTGGTTTCATCCATGCAATTGATTATGCTAAATGGATATCCAATATTGTTCCTATTTCCAAGCACGATAAATCTATTAAAGTTTGTACAAACTTCTGTGATCTTAACTTGGCATGTCCTAAAGATGACTTTTCGCTCCCTAATATTGATATGATCGTAGACATGACGGCTGGCTATGAGATGTACTCACTTATGGATGGTTTTTCTGGATACAATTAGATAAAAATTGTGTAAGAAGACCAAGAGAAAATGGCTTTCAAATGTGCATGTGGAACCTTTTGTTGGAATGTGATGCCATTTGGTTTAAAGAATACTGGTGCTACATATCAATAGGCTGTTAATACAATTTTCCATGACATGATGCATAGAACCATGGAGGACTACATTGATGATACCTTGGTCAAAAGTGCTAACGGAAATACTCATCTACAAGATTTGGGTCACATCCTAGATCGTATGGAAAAATTCAATCTTCGGCTCAATCCTAAGAAATGCACATTTGGTGTCACACGGAGGAAATTGTTGGGATATATTGTTTCTGCAAAGGGAATTGAAGTAGATCCAGAAAAAGTACAAGCAATAATGGAAATGCCACCGCCTCAGAACATCAGTTAGATGAGAGGACTACAGGGAAGGCTTCAATCTATTCATAGGTTTATTTCACAATTGGAAGATAAATCACCACCCTTCACAAAGACCTTACATAAAGGTGTGAAATTCAATTGGAGCCAAGATTGTGAGCAAAGCTTAACATAGATCAAACAATATCTTGTCAATCCACCAATCTTGATGTCTCCTATGCATGGGAAGCCTTTGCTTTTATACATTTTAGCCACTGAAACATATTTGGGAATCTTGTTGGCTCAGGAAGACAATGAGAATAAAGAAAGAGCTCTTTATTACTTGAGCCGAACATTGGTCTCTTATGAGAAAAACTATAGCATTATTGAAAAAGCTTTCTTGGCAGTTGTCTTTGCTTCCCAGAAGTTGAGACACTACATTCTTGCCCACACTACACAGCTTTTGGCTAAGATAGACCCATTAAAGTACTTGCTCAGTAAGGTGGCTCTCACAGGAAGATTGGCTAAATGGGTCATGATACTAAGCGAGTTTGACATCCAATATGTTGAACGCAAAGCTACAAAGGTGTAGGAAATTGTAGACCTGCTAGCCAAGGCACCCATACAGAGTCTTCTACCAATAAAAATTGATTTCCTAGATGACTCAATTCTAAAACTCACTCACCATACATGGGTTATGTTCTTCGATGGGTCCTTCACACAACAAGGATCAGGTGCTAGATTACTCTTCATTACACCACAGAGATACTGATTGCCCAAAGCGTACAAGATTCTATTTCATTGTACAAAATTTTGTTTCCTTGTACAAATAACATTGCTGAATATGAAGCTTTGATCAATGGTATAAAAATTGTAGTTGAATGTAGAGTAGATCAGTTGGACATCTTCGGTGACTGTCAACTTGTTATCAACCAAGTAAATTATGTGTATCAAACAAAGGATGAGAAACTAATTCCTTACAAATGCATGGTTGATGACTTAACAAAGTATTTTGCACACATCACCTTCCAACAAGTTCCACATGCAGATAATAAAGTGACTAATGCCATGGCCACTCTGGCCTCTCTACTACAAATGCCAGAAAATGATCTCTGACATGAGTTCTTGGTGGAAGCGTTACACTACCCATCCTATGACACACCTGATTCTAGGATGATCTACTCTATTATAGGGCAAGAATCATCCTGCTACCATCACATCTATTCCTACCTTCATAATCAAACCATTCCAAAAGGTCTATCTTGGAATGAGAAACGTTACCTAATTCATAATGCTTCACATTATGTCATTATTGCTGATGATCTATATAGGAGAGGTCTCGACAGAACACTCCTTAGGTGTTTAGAACCCAACAAGTCCAAATGCACACTAATTGATGTTCATGAAGGCATTTGCGAATCTCATTCCAATGGCCTGACACTAGCTCGCAAAATCCTTCGTGCTGGTTACTACTGGCCTTAAATGGAGCAAGAAGCTATTAAGTATGCTAGGTCCTGCAAGCAGTGTCAGTTACATGGGAATCTCATTCACGCTCCAACCAGAGAGCTGATTCCCTCAACTACAACATGGCCATTTCAACAATGGGCCTTCGACTTGGTGGGATAGATTCACCCAACCTCTTCCAATGGACATAAGTTCATTATCACGGCTATAGATTATTTTACAAAATGGGTAGAGGCAGTCCCTCTCACAGTTGCTAATGGAAAAATTGTAGCACTTTTCATCACAAACTACATCATTTGTAGATATGGTATACTATCCTCAATCATTACTGACAATGGAGGATAGTTCAAGAATAAAGACCTAAAGGAACTATGCAAGAAGTTCAAGATCACACAACATTGGTCTTCCATTTATTACCCCCAGGAAAATGGCCAAGCTGAGGCATCCAATAAGGTGATCCTCAAAATTCTTCATTGCACAGTTAGTAAGTCAAGGACAGACTGGCATCTCCAAATCAACCCAGCCCTGTGGGCATATAGGACAAGTATTAGAATTCCAATGGGCACGACTCCTTCTGTGTTGGTGTATGGGGCGGATGTTGTGCTTCCAATAAAAGTCAATATTCCTACCTTCAGAATCTCCATGAAAGGCCTTATCACTGATGATGACTACAGGATAACTTCGCTTCAAGAGCTTGTGTTACTAGATGAATGACGACAAGTGGCATGTGATCATCTACAAGCATATCAACAAAGAATGGCATGAAGCTACAATCGAAGGATCAGGCCACGTGACTTCTAGCTGGGTGACCATGTCTTGAGAGAGAACCCTAAGAATCAACAACAACGAGTGCAAAAGGGAAAGTTTGAACCATACTGGCTAGGTTCGTACATCATTATTGCAGTATATGGATCTGGCACTTATTAGCTTTCCACAACCAAAGGAGAAGTGCTTAAAGAGCCTATCAACACTCTCCACCTGAAGCAGTTTTATAGTTGATTTAATCTCAGCAAGCTCTTTGTACATATCTATATGTCCTAAAAAAAATCTAAAAATCAGAAAAAGTCCTAAAAAAATTGTTACCCTGGTGAAAACCTAGCAATAGGCACCTTCGTAACACCAGAAAAAAAAAAACAAAAAAATCTTGTTCCCAATGCCTCATCTTGTAGTGTACCTTCAGGCTTTCTATATAGTCACTTTCATGCTTTTGCTTTCCTACTTTTCTCACTCATGTATCCATGGATTGAGTCTTGTCATAGCTTAGAGGCATCCCCCTTAGTGTCACTATTTTTGAGATTCTCCTCATAGAATCTTCTTCGCGATAGTCACCAGTGGTCCTCACTGCATCTACCTATGGTCGCTAGTGTCACTATTTTTTAGATTCTCCTCATAGAATCTCCTTTGTGATAGTCACCAGTGGTCCTCACTGCATCTGCCCACTGTCGCAAGTGTCACTCTCTTCAAGATTCTCCTCATAGAATCTCTTCCGCAACAATCACTAGTTATTTCAGCTGTGTCTGCCTACTGTTGCTTAGGTCATGTATTCAGATTCCTTTGTGGAAGATCTCTCTTGCGTTAGTCACCAATACTCCTGGTTGTGTCTGCCTACTGACGCTCAGTCCTTCTTAGGTTCCTCATTGTGAAGATTCCTCTTTGACCTTAGTCACTAGTCATTCTAACCGCATCTGCCTACTGTTGTCACCCTACTGAAGAGATTTCTTTCAAATATGTTTTGGACATTGACACTTGACATCAATCCTAAAACATTGAACTCGAAAATGATATACTTGCTTAGATATGCTAAGCTTTTTCTTTGTTTGCTTTGTTTTTTCTTTATCATATCTCCTCGAGCAACTCGATGATGTCATCTTCAACTAGAGAAGTAATGACTGGGGGCATGATCTTTTCTTTGCTTTCTATTTGTGGTTTAGTTCCAATAAGTTGATTTGTTCCTATAAGAGGGGTGTCCACTATAAGAGCCTCCATCTCGTATTGGATGGCCATGTGTACCTCGACTCCTTTTATATGAATATGCCAATAACATTGGTTCTTCTCCTTGTTTTTTGGAGTGAAATCTTCATGCTATAGTACATACTGATACTTGTCTTATTAAGTGAACATAGGGGTCATTACAAGTATATCTAGTGCACTTTTGTCTCAAGTTACAAATGCAAGGGTCATTGTGAACAGAATGAATATTGAATACTTAGCATAAGAGGGATCTCCCATGTGTTTGGTGTGCCTATCATGCAAGCAACATTCAGGTCATCCTAGCGTTTATGCTCTGATGCTTATGTTAAGTTGCTACATTAAAAGGGACAAATGTTTTGGTCATCCTGGCTTCTTGTGCCTCGAATGCTTACATTTAATCCTGAAAAACCAATAATGTATGTTATATTCATATTTCCATGATTGCAATGTTAGTGGGAATTGTATAATATACCAGCTTTATTTTATATCCAGTGATGATAAATCGTCAAGGCTTGGTAACCAGACCTAGGGTTGCATTTAACATAGTCTTGCATTACATACTTCATTTGCATAACCATGCAATTCGATGGTCATTCTATTCATACTCCACATGCATCAGATTCCTCCACAGCTGCACAAGCATTTGGTTCATCAATTCATGCTCCTTAATGGAATACCTGTGACTATCAAGTAAAAACATGCAACACTATGTGAGATGTCAGTTCATACATATGCATTCTATCTAAGTACAACATACATCTCATGTACATCAAAGTAAAACAAAAAAAACAATGACATGTACATAGAAAATCAGCTCAAAATCTCATATATATATATATATATATATATATATATATATATATATATATATATATATATATATATATATATCAAAAGAATGGATTAGTACAAAAATGGGTGCTACTCGAGCGCAATTGATCAAAAATGATACATGTGGTGCTAGCACACCAATCAATACATAGCTAGGGATCAAAATCAAGGATCAAGCATAGAGCGTCTAACTCTGTCCCAAACTCTTGCCTCTAGGAGGAGCAAGAGGAGCAGGGGTAGTAGGTGGCGGAGGCGGTGATGACATATCTGGCCTAATAGGAGGTTGTGCACCCCCAGACTCTTGTGCATACTGAGAATATCGCTACACTTGAAGTGTCTCATTAGGCACAACGCTGGTGTATGCAGCATAGTAATACACTGCCCAAGCTAACTATAAGTGGATCTCATCCTGTGCCATCTCTAATCTTCGCTCTGTAGTCTCAGTGCGTTCTCTCCAAAGATCAGTGTCTCACTATCACTCTACCAGCTGCACATCCCTGACTACCACTACAATCTGCAACTCTCCCAACTATCGGGAGGCTTGGTGAACCCGCTCACGATACCGCCACACCATGTATTGCACCCCACCTATTGGCTGATCTAGCATATCCTCATCTACCATCTCTGGTGCCTACTACTGTGGAGGTGCCTATGGCTGTGGTGGCACCTGCTGCTATGGAGCCTCCTGCTGAGGGGCCTGCTCCTCTGTCCTCTACCTCTTCCATCGATTGTGTCCTGCCCTACTGCCCCCAACACCTGGGTCTAATCCCATCTGACATGGGGGAATAGGCATCTGCTATACCCAGTGTTGGACCTGTGGCAAAATCTATGGCTAACTTGGTGGCTATGGTTATGCCTACTGCTACTGGGGCACCTATCTCTGTACATGCGCTGCCATCCTTAGTGGATCTGTGAAGCATGGGAATGGATGGCTGATCAAAAATGCCTGATATGTAGGCATCATCCCCGTATCTACTACCGCTGGTAGGTAGTCCCACTAAACTGTAGCTAAACTATGAATATCTATCATGGATCACCCTGGATCCATCTGTGGTGGCCATCCCTGCTCAACGTCCTTCTGCACCCTGGCATAGGCATAGTACTCACGAGAAATGTCTTGGGGATGGCCATACTGCCACCATACTCGTGAAATAGAAAATCTCTCTATAACTGATATCGTCCTACCCGCGAGAGGTCGAGAACTAAACATCCATGGCAGCTCTCTGGGGGCATCATCCCAGTCCTCTGTCTCTCTTTAGGGTCGCCATACAATGGACACTAGGTCATCAAGATGCGTCCACTAGTGCTCGATCTTACCCAAGTGGGCCTGGGTAATATGCCCTCGATATCTGCAAATGTAGGGCTCCATGGGCTCTCTAGCATCCTTAAAAATTGGCTGACATATGAGAAGATGCTCCCAAGCCCAAATCTGCAATACATATACTCTCGCTGCCATGGTCTTCTTCACGTGGAAGATGACCTCATGCATCTCGTGGAAAAGATGGGCCAACATGTACTAATCTCACCCAAAGATCTTGGGTGCCTCAACCATCCTGCGGAGCATGACTCCTCACACACACTCCAAACCATGATTTCCTCTATCAGGACATAGGAAACAGCTCAAAAATATAGCCAACACAGGTGCCAACCTGTGTGTCAGTCCGTAAGTATGCATGAGCTCATCCCAACTGATGGCCCTACCACTCAATAAATCTCTTTGAAACACAACTGATAATGCCTTTGTCCCTACTCAGGGCACTGTATCATAGATGACCCAAGTGTCGTGGAAAGAAATCCACAAAATCCTCCATATATCCTCTGGTGTGATGATCATCTCATCCATCAACAAGTGGAAGGTGTTCATCTTCGAATGGAAATGCTCTACCAAGGTAGTGAGAAGGCTGTGATTCACCATCACGGCTGGAATCTGGCATAAAGAAGACAAACCCAATCGTGCAATGTGTGCCTAATCAGTGTCATCAAGACTCTACAATAGCTCCCCGTATGGTGGGAAATGAGATCTGAATGCAACATCTCCAAAGACCTCCTGTACGCACAACAAGAAATGACAAACAAACGATTAGTATCAAGTCAAAACGAAGCATCAAAATAAAATAAAATGCAATTTTTAAACGCAAAAAATCAAATATTTAAGCATAATTGTCATAGAATTTTGTGTGAAATTCATGAAATCTCGTGCAAAATTCTATTAGTTTTGCGTGAAACCATTCTTTCTTTGTGCAAAGAATCTCACCTTCACGCGAAAAAGGATCTCATCGCGTGAAGAAAGAACTATTCACGCAGAAAAAGATGTTATTACGTGAGAAACAAATCACCTTATGTGAAGAATCTCCTTCTTCGTGTGAAACCAAATGCCTCTCGCACGAAGATCCTCACCGCCGCATGCGAAGAAACAGCGTACCCTATTTCTTCACGCAAAGAAAGAAGATCTTTCCGCAAAATCAAATTAGTCTCGTGCGAAGAAAGATTAAACAATCCTAAAAGTATTCTAAAAATGCAATAAATAACCTCGAAATGCATAAACATGAAAGTACAAAGATGGGAAATCGACGACTCATCGGTGGTCCGTAGTCTACTAGTTGGCTGTATCGTCTGGAGTGCTCAAAATGATGATATCTCATGTTCACTACCATGTCTCTATCAGAGCTCAAAATCACTACAAGACAAAAGCACAAATGAATTGAAAATGACCCCTCGTGCCCTTATATAGCTGTTGACCAAATTTTTCAAAGTTGCTCAGATTTTCTTGAAAATCACACCCTTGGCTAATTGGACCGTTCTAGATCCATTTTCGAGATCAAATTCAAAATCTAACACACCTAAGAGTCTCAAAAATGCATTTTAAAATTTTTGGGACCGACGCGATCAAATGCTTGTGCAGCCCAAATCTTTCTGATACTTTGTGATTATTGGAATCTTTTCAACTTTACATTCTCCATATTTTCAAAATTTATTTTTGAAAATAGTCAACTCAAATCAACTGTGGCTAAATCTGGTCAACATTTGGTCAAACTTGGTCTTTGCGACTTCGCACTCATTTCAAATCAAACCTGAATCTTCTTTTGATCATTCTGATCTTTTCTATATTCTACTAAATCTCAGATTTCTTCTATATCTCATGATATACTACTTCAACTCATATTTTTGGTGTGTCATCTTTTGATTTTGCTCCCGAGGGGGCAAGATGATTACATCATTGAATACTTATTGCTCGGGGCATCTAGTTCCCATCTCATGTCCTTGTCACTTGGGGCATCTTGTTCCCTTCTATTTGACATCTTTGTCATCTATCTTATCTTTTTATCAATTGATCAAACTTATAACAACTTTTCTTAGAGTTTGATGGATAGGTATTGGGACAATCTAAACTCCAACTCCTGAGAATCAAGCCTCGTTCTGGGGATGATTCTATGACTCATGACTGGACCTTGTTATCTTTCTTTTATCAATCTTAGGTATCTAGGTGTTCTATCTGGATCCTTGAAGGTTAAGCTCTGTTTTGGAGATAGTCTTCTAAATGCTTTCAATCTCAGGTATCTAGGTGTTCTATCTAGATTCTTCAAGATTACGCTCTGTTTTGGAGATATTCTTCTAAATGCTATTACTCTCTGGTATCTAGATGTTCTATCTGGATCCTTAAATGTTAAACTTTGTTCTGAAGAAACCTTTTAAATGCTTATCAATTTCAAGTATCTAGACATTCTGTCTAGATCCTTAAAGATTACGCTTCATTCTAGAGATAGTCTTTTAAATGCTACCAATCTTAGGTATCTAGGTATTCTACTTGGATTCCTTGGGATTAAGCTTTGTTCTAAAGATAGTCCTTAAAAGCTTATTAATTGGTCTCCATAGAATCAATTTTGGAACCAATTTCTGGTTCCCATCTCATGTCCTTATCACTTGGGGAATCTTTTTCCCTTCTACCTGACATCTTTGTCATCTATCTTATCTTTTTATCAATTGATCAAACTTATAACAACTTTTCTTAGAGTTCGATGGATAGGTATTTGGACAATCTAAACCCCAACTCCTAAGGATCAAGCCTCATTCTGGGGATGATTCTATGACTCATGATTGGACCTTGTTATCTTTCTTTTATCAATCTTAGGTATCTAGGTGTTCTATCTAGATCCTTAAAGGTTAAGATCCATTCTAGAGATAGTCTTCTAAATGCTTTCAATCTCAGGTATCTAGGTGTTCTATCTAGATCCTTGAAGATTACGCTCTATTTTGGAGATAGTCTTCTAAATGCTATTACTCTCGGGTATCTAGATCTTCCATATGGATCCTTAAAGGTTAAACTTTGTTCTAAAGAAACCTTTTAAATGCTTATCAATTTTAGGTATCTAGACATTCTGTCTGGATCCTTAAAGATTATGCTTAGTTCTAGAGATAGTCTTTTAAATGCTACCAATCTTAGGTATCTAGGTATTCTTCTTGGATTCCTTGGGATTAAGCTCTATTCTAGAGATAGTCCTTAAAAGCTTATTAATTGGTCTCCATAGAATCAATTTCAAAACCAATCAGGTAGGTTTAATGTGACTAATATGAGTATGTACTATAGAAATTAAATAAGAAATGTGATAAATGCAGATTAGGGTCTTCTGCGTCTGACAATTAAGTCAAGTAGCGAGTTAGATCAAGAATGTGTCTAATGAAATAGGACTTTAGCAATGATCAAAATAAACCAGAATTGGTATCATAGCAATGAGCCAATTTTGGGGTATTATAGTGCTAATAAACCTTCTATCATCCATACATATCAAAACTATCTTTGTTCTTCTAGATAAACTATCTCATAGGTAGATAAATTTCCATGTCTTATTATAGAATCTTCATCTATACACAATGACTACTTTATACAAAGTCTATGTTTGCATAAATGACAACTCTTAATTTACTCCAAATATTCCTACTTGGCCAAATTTCCAACAATCTCCCCCTTTGGTATTGATGGCAACATATGGGAAAAATGGCTAAGTCCTAAAATGTTATTCAAAACTTTAACCAAACTTGGCCTTTAAAAAATTTATGAAATTTCAAAATTGTGGATCATTACATTTATAATAATCTTTCCTTATATCTCCTATTACATTATAATACTTTACATCATATTATTATACTATTACTCCCCCTTACATTATACTTTATACAATTTTCCTATACTACTCCCCCTTTGACATCAATGACAAAGGTGTCAAAATCTATATACAAGTAAAAATTTTGGATCTTTTACCTTTGTGTTAGGCTAATAGGCATGTGATAAAATCTTCAAAATTTATTCTCCCATGTGTTCTTGACTCCCTCTAAGATCTTGAGTAGAGTGCACAACCCATAGGATTCTATTTCCACTAATTCAGGTCTGAATAAATAAACTTATCAAAAGATGTCTTTTCTTTTAGACATTCTTCCACTTGCTACTCAAGTGTATTTATCTTTAGGGAAAATGTTCTCTTAGAAGGGAGAACCTCTTTTCTGTCCATTCTTTTTTCATTTCTATAAGACTCATCTCATCACAAGTCTTCTTTTTTTGTGCCTCAATGTCTTCAATCTTAATACCCAGATGTTGAAGTTGATTTTTTAGTGTTTCTACCTCATCACACTTCCTCTTCATCTCATCTTCACTATCCTTGGTTTATTTGAATGACATTTCACATTTTGCATACAATGCCTTACCTTATTTTGTTCATCTTATCAACTCCTTGATCCAAGCACCAAGAGATCTTAAGTCATTTGTGATGTTTTGAAAAATAGTGATAGACATTTGTACATCATGTTTAGCTTGGGCTTGTACTACTACCACATCAGATAGACTTGTGAATTCAACATCAAAAACTTTTTCTCTATCTTTGGGATCAAGGTTTGCTTATTGTACAGCAAGAGTGCTCTACAACTTTGTTATCACATCCATTGAGGATCTCTATAAGATTTTTACCTTTTTCTAAGTTGGATTAATAATCGAAAACATTCACACCTAATACTAACTAAATGAACCTAAAAAGATAAGTGTTTTGTTCTTGCCCATGCCTTGAGTGCTTGTACAGACTAGAATGGGAGTAGAGAGAATGCATGGTTGTGACCTTGCATTCCATAGTATGCCTCATCAGTATGAGAGGATACTAGTGGCCACATGAGATCAGTATGGACCCGTGGAGTTTAGCTAACTGCATAGGTAACTTGTACATGATATATGTGATGACACTTTCCTACTTGCATAGTAGGTTCTTATATGTCATTGTGTGCCTCTAGGAATTAGATGTCAATTTTGTGTTTGGAACCCTTGAGTTAGTATACTTTTAGGATTCTTGGACTTGTAAAGATTTATGCTATGTGTTTTGGATCCCTTGGCAGGGCATTACATTTGGTATCAGAGCCCGAGTTTCTACATTGGGAGCTCTGGGTATTTTGGAACAACTAGAAACTTGAAACTAGGTGAACTAAAAACAGAACTTGAACTGTTACTTGTGTATTTTTCATACTTCAACACTTAGTTTTCAAAACTAGAAATTTTACTTAAACCTAAACATAGGTAAACTGAAATTGAACTTAGTCTATTGCAAACACGTGTCTTCTAATAGTACTTTGTACTATTGTAGGATGTTATCTAGGACTAGGTCTTCTGTTAGAGGCCGTGGTAAAGGCCATGGTCGTGATAGAGCTATCAATGTCCATGAGTCTACCCATGAGGGATCTGCTCATGAAGAGAGCAGAGGATAGCACGCTAGTAGGTAGCAGGAAGAGAGCTGTAGAGAGGACCAAACTGAGTCTGAAGAGGTTGGTTTGAGACAGATGATGTAGACTATTCTTGAAGATCTACCTCCTATTCAAGAATAGCCTAAAGCACATCAGACAGAACAAGAGCATAGAACCAGGTCTAGGAGCCCTCGGAAGGATTGTCAGAGGTCCATTATGTCCACTCAGATGAAGGATCTTTCAAGATCCAAGGTTAATCCTTTAAATGGGCAAGGTTCTAGTTATGTGGCTGAGCAGTGGCTTATTTCCCTCAACAGGATTTTTGCCATGCAAGATTTCGACAGCAATGTTAAGGCAAGATTTACGATCACTAATTTGGAGAATTTTGGGGCCACTTGGTGGACAATTGAGGAGAAGAAGCTGGGAATCGATATGAGTAGTGTCACGTGGGAATTATTCTTAGAGAGTTTCCATGAACGATTCCTACCAGAGGAATGAAAATAGAAAAGGGCAGATGAATTTCATAATCTTAGGCAGTACACTATGTCAATGACCGAGTATGAGCGTAATTTTTATGAGCTCATGTCTTTTTCAGGGTTTAGAGAAAATTTAGCTTAGTTGACACAACATTTTATTAGGGGTTTGAACAACCGTATAATTGGGGCTATCAAGGTATTTGAGCCAAAAACCCTCAAGGATGTGGTATGTCCAGCTATCCTTGTTGAGCAAAGTGTCAACCTTGGTCAAGGAGGTTTTGTAGGAGTGCCAAACACATCAGGATCTAAAGGCAACTACAATTCAGGTGGTAACAAGAAGTCTTCTTTCTCTAAGGGAAAATAGTATCAGTAGTAGTCTCAGTAGACGCAGCAACAGAAGGGATCAATTTCTCAGGCCCAAGGTGGTGGCAAATGTTCTAATTCCAAGAACAATCGCAATACTCAACGCAGTAAACAAAATCAGTCCAATCAGCCAGCTCAGAGTAGCTAGTCTTTTGTTAGCAAGAACAGTCATCAGCAATCAAATGTACCACCTATGGGTAGAGGATCTAGCAAAAATATTGAATGTTTTTCTTGTGGTCAGATTGGACATTATGCAACTTAGTTTCCACAGTGAGCACCTCATATTTTTGGACCTAGGCCTATAGTTTCAGAGCCTACAGTTGGTGATGTAGGTAGAGCTCATAGAGTTTTTGCATGAGTACATCACCATCAGGCAGATCATCAGGGGACAGTGGTTAAGACCACAGGTGCTATTCAAGGTATATCTCTTTTAGTATTGTTTGATTCAAGAGCTACAGATTCATTTATTTCACCATCTATAGTTTCTAAGTGTAAGCTGGATGCGGTGAAGTAAGATCATGGTTGGCAAGTGGTACTAGCCTCAGGCATTAAGGTCTCCACAGATTCTCTAGTTCATAAGTGTGGGCTTAGCTTAAGAAGCTTTGATACTATAGTGGATCTTCGAGTCATACCTCTTGGTTCTTATGATGTGGTTTTAGGCATGGACTAGCTTGGATCTCATAGAGCCAGTATAGATTGCAGGAAGAAGACTATTATATGCCAAGATGACCATGGGAATGATGTGAAGATAGTTGGGATACCAAGGCCTATATCTCTACAAATGATTTCTGCTATGCAAATGAAGTAGAGTTTCCATAAGGGATGTCAAATATTTTTTGTTATGGTAAATGATCTTGATGAGGAAGATCCTATGAGGAAGACTTTAGATCACCCAATTTTACAGAAGTACATAGATGTCTTTCCAAGTGAGGTTCTAGGCATGCCTCCGAAGAGGGACATTGATTTTAGTATTGATCTAATTCCTGGAGCAGAGCCTATCTCTAAAGCTCCTTATCACATGACTACATAGGAATTAGGTGAGCTACATCTTTAGCTAGAGGAACTTTTGGCCAAAGGGAGCATTTGACCCAGTGTATCACCATGGGGAGCTCCAGTGCTCTTTGTGAAGAAGAAAGACGGTTCTTTGCACCTTTGTATTGGTTACAGACAGTTGAATAAGGTGACTATTAAGAATAGGTATCCTCTTCCTAGGATTGATGACTTATTTGATTAGATCAAGGGAGCTATAGTATTCTCCAAGATTGACCTTAAGTTAGGATACCACCAACTTCGCATTAAGGAAGCAGACATTCACAAGACCGCTTTTTGAACTCGCTATGGGCATTATGAGTTCATAGTGGTACCTTTTGGGTTGACTAATGCTCCATCGATTTTCATGAGTTTGATGAATGGTGTGTTTCGATCTTATCTAGACAGGTTTTTACTTGTGTTTCTTGATAAAATATTGATATATTCTAAGACTCAGAAGGACCATGAGGAACACCTGCGATTGGTTTTGCAGTGTTTGAGAGACAATCAGCTTTATGCCAATGCAGCTAAGTGCAAATTCTTCAAATCGAAGATTCAGTATTTAGGGCATGTCATTTTAGGTGATGGTATTTCAGTGGATCCTACAAAGATTTAGGTGATAATAGATTGGCCTACACCAACTAATGTGTCAGAGATTCGTAGTTTCATGGGTTTAGCTGGTTATTATCGCAAATTTGTCCAAAACTTCTCTAGGATAGCAAATTCTATCACCTCTCTTTAGAGGAAAGGAAAGAAGTTCATATGGATAGAAAAATGTGAGGAAGCTTTTCAGAGGCTCAAGGAGCTTTTGACCAGTGCACCAATTTTATCCATACCTGATCTAGAAGGTGATTTCATGGTGTGTGCACATGCTCTTTCATATCCTCTCCATCTCACAAAGCTTCTCCTAACCATCTTCCCAAAGCTTACCACAGCAATGTGAATGCCAACTTCAAAATGCATAAAGCTAAAAATCCACATCCTAGGCAATCATATGTCTATTCTAAAAGACATACTCCAAAAAGGCAAAATCCAATCAAAGAATGCAAAACAATGCAAAAGCCTATGAAAAGAAAATCCAAAACCATGTGGATCCCCAGGAAAAAAGTTGAAACCCAATGCATAATGGCATCCACCATTGCTAATCCCCCATCTAGTGACTCATGTCCCCCATCTCCTAACTCCATCTTGGGTGCCTATATCCCCAAGCACACTTCCACAAATCCTCCATCACGCCCGCATCTACAATCTATCCCCCATATGCTCTTTTCACACCCATTCCAACATGTGCCAATGTTGCTCTTGCAAGCATCCCCATCTCATGCTCCTTTCCAGCATTTTCATCCCTCCATCTCCTACCATCAATCCCATCTAATCCGATCTATTGCATAAATCATACATCCGGTGTACCAACAGCTAGCAACAAAATTGAACATTCCAACAACCAGTGAAAAATCCCAAAAAAGAAAAATAGCTGAAGAAAGCCAAAATCATTCCAACTAAGTCCAAAGTCAAAAAGTTAAAAAAGAAAAGAAAAATAAAGCGTCCACTAGTGAAAACTTGGCAATTCAAGCGCCTTGGACAAGTACCATGATGAAAACTTGGCAAACAAGCGTCATGCGTAATCCTGCCATCCCTAGCTTAGCCTATCACCCTCATGCTTTTGGTCATCTCTTGACATCCAACTCCATCTTCCAATCTATCCACCTATCCTCCACCCTCCATCTTCCATCTCACACCATCCACTAATCTTATGTAGCTTCAGCCAATCATCTCAGCTATCATCCATCTCCCTAGCCCCTTCAGCTTTTTCCATCCTAGCTTCAATCTTATCACATCCATCATAAGACCTCCTTCCATATGTTATCTTCTGATTGGGGGCACTATATTCCTTGGAGATCTTGTCTTGTCCATCCTCCCTTGTCATTGGTATCTAGCTCTAGGCTATCCTCATGCAAACCCAATGTCATCTCTTTATATCCATCATAATCTTAGCTATCTACCATCCTATCTAGCCATCTCATCCTGCTCCTCTAGCTATTCTTGGTCACAAAATCTCTCATCATCATTGGATGCATCCTGCCAAATCCATATCTTTCACTATCACCCCACCCTTAGCTTTCGCATCTTGCAGAACATCAAACCATCCTGCTGTCCTATCATCCTGAGCTTTTGCCTGCTTGTAACTATCTTGGTTTGTTAGCTTGTACCATATCTTGATTAGCTCACTTGTAAATATCTTGGTCTGTCAGCTTGTACATACTCTTTAGCTTAGTACCATTGCATCTATCTAGCGTTCGTGTCAATTTGTCCTTGATCAGCATCTTGCACCCATCGCACATCTTGGTTAGCTATTCCAATGCATCCTTTAACTAGATCTCATGTCACCAAAGTGTTATCTTTCTTAGTTCAGCTTGCCAGACGCATCACTCATCCAGATCCACCAGCTTAGGTGCTCTCTGATAGATCCTTGTAGGATATAGCTTTCCTCATGTTTGATCTTGGTCCGTTAGTACCTCGTCCTACCCATCTCGTTGGCAAACGGTTCTCTTTTGGATTTTCACTTTCTTTTGATTTGGAGTCTTCCCTTTTGGGTCTTGAAATATCTTTTCCAAGAAATCTCCTTGTTCCCTCCTCAAGGTTGCCACGATCTTCCATATCATGGTATGCTGCGAATGGGGCAATTAGAGCGTAAGGTCTTGATCAGGTCTTTCGTTTGTTTTTCTTTTCTGCTTGTGGGTTCTCCAGTGTCGTTTCCACGATGCTTCCTCTAGGATTCATGTGTGATGCTGGGGCAATCCTTGCTTGTTTGTTTTGAGTTAGTTTTTCAGTCCTTTGGATGGTTGGTGAAAAGGCCTTGATGTTCTTGGTAACCTTGGCAATTAACCAATAGTCTTATAGCAAATCTAGTGCTCAACTACATGGTGGTATTTCTCTTTGAAGTATCCCCCCGCTCAAATAGCTTCAATGGTTTTCCTTCATCTCCATTATCCCCCATCCATATCCAGCATCTGTCTCTCCTACCCCAGCTTATGCATCAGTATCTCTTTGAATCACTCATCACTCTTAGCTTTAGGGATCCACAATCCTAGTCTTAGGGATCCACCAATCCAAATCAATCCACCAAGCCTCATCTTTCGAGATCCACAATCCTAGTCCTAGGGATCTTCAAAACCCATCTTCCACCAATCTGAATCTTTGAAATCCTGTTGCATCAGCTTTATAATCCCCTCATCCATCTCCCTATCCTGGATTCCTTTTTATAGCGCTCTGCTCCTTCATCCTCCACCTTCCCTAAAGTCTTAAGCAAGCTTAGAACCTTCCTCTTCTGCATCTGATTCTCCTTTATCATTATCCCATAGTGAGAGTTTGAGCTAATTCAGCCCATTCTCTTTGCCAATTTGAGTCTCCTTGCTCATCCCAGATTCTTGTATTTTTCAAGAAGCCATCGAGCCTCGCTTTCTCTCCCCGCCGCCTTCTTGAGGGGGCAACTCGCAGTCCATTCTCTCCTCTTCTGCTCTAGCCTTGGGCATCTTATTTTCTTATCTTTGATGTCATGCCACTTGCGGCGGCATCACATCAAAGAGGGGCAAAATGTAGACACCTAAAAATCCTTTAGAAAATAAAGTATTTTTATTTTCTGAAAAATTCCTGATGACATCATCATTTATTAATTAATTAATTATTTAATTAATTAATTAATTAATTTTTATGCCATTAAATCCTTTTATCTTAATTAAAAATATTTAATTAAGGAATCCCTCCCAAAAATGTTTAAATCTTATTTAAACATTATTTTCTTATTTATTAATTATTTAATTAATAAATTGACCAAAAATCCTAAAATAAATAAAAAATTTATTTTTTGCCCAAAACTTGGCCAATTTCCTTATGACCAATAACCTCTTCCAAAATCTTCTAATCCTTCTTTAATTTTGATTAAAGGCTAATCCCATCATTTCCTACCCCTAATCCCAACTCAAAATATTTAATTAAAGTTAAATATTAATCCTCATGTTTATTAAAAAAGTTTTAATAAATATCTCCTCAACCCAAACCCTTGAAATAAATAAAACTTTATTTATTTCCTAAAAATCTAATTTATCCTCATCCTAAGAAGTTCTAGACTCTTCTAGAAAGTCTTTATCCTCATCCTAGGAAATTCTAGACTATTCTAGAAAGTCTTTATCCTCATCCAAAGTCTAGACTCTTCTAGAAGATGTCTTTAAACCTAATCCTAATCCCTTCCTAACCTTGTCACATTCCCTAAACATGGGTTAAGACTTACTAACCCAAGCCAAAGTTAACAAATATCTCCTCCTTCACCCACCCTCATTAAATGCCATCCACTTGCCTATCCCTAAGCTAATCCTAAACCATCCTAATCCATCTTCTAATCATTTGCACAAGCCTAAGCAAGCTTAAAACCTTCCTAATCAAGTCCAAGTCGAATTTGCTCTCATCACCCTCAAAATATCTCAACCATAAAACTTTATGAAGTCCACTAGGTCATAAATGACTCTTACAAGCCCTTTTATTGCTCTTACAAGTCATTATGAGGGTCTTTATGAAGATTTTATCTCTTGAGCCTCCTTTGTTGACTCATCCTTGCCCTTTCCTCCATCCTCTCACCATGTGACATGTGTCACTCCTTGATTGGCTATAAGGAAGCACAATCCATGTGCTCTCCTCTCATGCAATCTGAGCCTTCCATAAGCTTTTTCCCATCCTTGCATCTTAGCCCTCAATCCCTCAAGCCTCTTGCCTATAAATTGGATCCTTCCCC
The DNA here is from genome assembly GCA_028749045.1 of Cupressus sempervirens. NCBI lineage: Eukaryota > Viridiplantae > Streptophyta > Pinopsida > Cupressales > Cupressaceae > Cupressus > Cupressus sempervirens. Next base: position 324,195,136 of record CM053790.1, read on the forward strand.
TTTGCAAAATAACACAATCCATGAAGTAAAGTTATAATGCTATTTTGAGAGCCAAATCCATACTAAAGCCATCTATCCACACCAAAAATCCACAATCATCCATTGAAGCCTTTGGAAGCATATTGAGCATACATCCTATCCATTTAGATAAAGCTACTCAACAAGAGAGCTTCTCATTGAGAGAGCTCATTAATGGCTCATATTCTCAATTGAGAGCTCATCTTAGTCTATCTTGAAGTTTATGAATTTTGTTTAGTTTGTAGAAGCTTTATTTAAATTTGGTTTCTATTAGCATACTAACATTGCTCATATACAATGAGATCATTTAGATTTTACATTTCATGTATGCATGATGATCATTACATTGCTTTCAATTATTGTTGATGATTAGTTAGATGAATTATTATCTCATGTGCTTTATTATGGATACTTACCCCATACTTGCATGTGTATGGTGTGTGTGTTTTCTTATTGTATGGCATTTCTGATATGGTTAAGGAAGGGAGTCGTAGTCACCTACTTAGTCAGAATCTACATGATGCACCACTTCCTGCCATTGCCTGTTTAGCTTAGCATTATATATATTGGATGTACATGCATGGTTTTTCTATAGGTTGTAGGTACTAGGTATCGACTTCCCTGAATTGCTAGGATGAGCATACCCTATTATACTATCTCAATGATAAGAGAAGGGAGATAAATTCTCAAGTCCAAATCCCAAACCCTTAAACCAATTATCCTGGTGAGGTAGGACAAGTATCTGGATATGTTACCCACCGAATGTGTCGGATGACATATTTCATGATTTTTAACCCTTTAGATTGATTTTGTGTGAATTGCTCTATGATGGGTTTTCATATTTTATCTTGGAGGTCTATGGTGAATTTTCTATTAATTAAGTCTTAATAAATAGATTTAATTAATAAATTAATTATTTGAGAAAATTAATATAAAATATCATGATATTTGATATTTTGATTATAATTAATTAAATGAGGATTAATCGAGAGTTAAATAAAAGAAAATTAGGAATTAAAATTAATAATAATTTTAAAATAATAATAAAGTAATAAATAAGTAATAATAATAAAAGTTATAAAAATTAAAATGAAAGTTATAAAAATTTAAATAGAAATTATATAAAAGTAAATTAGAGTTATAAGCTTGCATAGGAGTTAACATACATTTCTATTTCTCATATCTCAACAACATGGGGTTAGTGCATCAATTAAGCACATGGTGTTTACAACCCTATGACTCATCTAGAAGGTTGGAAAAGACACATGCTTAGTTGGTGACACCTTCTAGCTGTTTCTAGAGACATTCTAGGTGTTTCTTGAGAGCTATTTATATTCAAGCATTCCTAGAAGCTTAGAGATAGCATTTGGAGAGCATTTGGATCATTGGAGGACTCAAGAACTCTAAAGAAGGGAGAAGCTTGCTCTCCAAGTTTTTTGAGGAAGAGCGAATTAGCATCAGAATCTGAGTAGATTCTTGTGATTTTACTTATGCTTTTTCCACATCTTGCATTCCCTGTCTTCTTCGTGTCTTCCATATGTCTTTTAAGTATTTTCCTATTTTAATTGTATGCATTCTCAATATGGGTAGTTAAATTTATTTGAGAATCTTATATGCATAGATCTAGAAAGAACACAGGGCTAAGGTTTAAATTGTAGCCAAGCCATTAGATAAATTATTGAATAAATCTGAGATCAAAGGTTTATAGGAAAATTCTGAAAATTAGAATTTCTTATTTATTTTTGAATCTACATACAAATATATATGTGTGTGTGTGTGTGTGTGTGTGTGTGTGTGTGTGTGTGTGTGTGTGTGTGTGTGTGTGTGTGTGTGTGTGTGTGTGTATACATGTTTATATGCTATGATATTTGAAAAAAAACTCTGCATGTATATATATATACATATATACCTTTATATATATATATATATATATATATATATATACACACACACATACACACACACACACACACACACACACACACACACACACATATATATACATACATATATATTTATTGAATTAAAAACTGAATGATATTGTACCATGATTGATTGAATACGTTTTAAAAATGTTATTCAAGAAAAACTTGATAAAAATTGAATTCACATATATTAAATGGCGAATGAATCGCTTATGCAATTTTTTTATTAAAAAAATGCAAAAGTGGGGGGGGACGAGACCCGCGCCCCTGTACCCACTGCGGTTGCAGTGTACCTACTATCGTAGGTACTATGACGGTAGGGGTACATAGTACCCACTAACGTCGCAGGCCCTACGACTACAGGGTCCTGCGTACCGCCGGTGGTACATACTTATATATGTGTGTTGGTATAACAGTCGTTTCATATGAAATCGATTTTTATTTTTATTAAATTTTCATATGTTATATTGTATCAATCGAAATTAGTGTAATTCGATTTTTATAAAATGCAAAATTAATAATTATTTATATATTTATATATGTATGTATGTATGTATGTATGTATGTATGTATGTATTTATGTATATATGTAATATGTAAATATGTTATTAATAAATTTGAATTATTATATAATTGATAAATGATTTATATCAAAATGGTGAACTTTTTTATAATATTCAACTATTAAGATTTAATTAATTGTTTTAAATTATTAAATAAAGTATATGAAATTTAATTGGTAGTTTGGTGGGGAACGTTTTCAAATAAATATTATAATTGGAAAATGGATTTTAGATCTATTAAGGAAAAATTTTATCCATCCAAACAATACATGTGTTAGGAAAAATGTACAAAATGTTCCTCCATTCATTCTCCAAACTTGGAAACATAAACTGAGACCTCTACATTTAAATTCAAGTTTGTAAATTTAGCAAAACCAAAACATGTGTTTACATTGTGTATTCTTTATGCTATTGTTTTGGGTTTTGGGTTGACTAATGTTGACTAGTTATAGGATGTCTACCAGAGGCTTGGGGGTGATGTGATTGTGATGTCATGATGATGTTTTAATCTTGATCTTTATAAACTCAACCATGGTTATGTGATGTAATGCTCTATATAATGTTTGTAATTATTGATTTTTATAGTTGAGATTATTATGTATGAGACACTTGACTTAACCATTTTTTTTTGGTTCATCGATCAGTTATCCTTGGTTATTTTCTAGTCGTCGTGATGGGACCGAAATGTGAATTTATTCTTGATGATCTCATGTTGTGACATGTTTTGACTCAACCATTTTGGAGTCTTTGATCTGTATGATTGAGATATATTTTGGTTATTGAGAACTAATGGATACTTTTTATTATCAGTGATACTTCAGTTGCCAATAGAGAGTTGTTGTGATCATGATTTTCTATGGATGCTTGCTCATGGAGATTTGATGCTTTTATGCATATTTGATGATTTTATTATGGATTATCTTTTATGATTTTGAGATTTATGATTCCATGATCTTAGGGAAGGATATTTGCATGTAGTGTTGGGAAGTAGCTTGCAATGGGGGTCGGGGCCCTAAGAGGTTGCCAGGGTAACTCATTGTAAGTTGGATTAATAAGTGAAAACATTCACACCTAATACTAACTAAATGAACCTAAAAAGATAAGTGTTTTGTTCTCACCCATGCCTTGAGTGCTTGTACAGACTAGGATGGGAGTAGAGAGAATGCATGGTTGCGACCTTGCATTCCATAGTATGCCTCGTTAGTATGAGAGGATACTAGTGGCTGCATGAGATCAGTATGGATCCATGGAGTTTAGCTAATTGACAGGGTAACTTGTACATGATATATGCGATGACACTTTCTCGCTTGCATAGTAGGTTCCTACATGTCATTGTGTGCCTCTAGGAATTAGATGTCGGTTTATTATTTGGAACCCTTGAGTTAGTATACTTTTAGGATTCCTAGACTTGTAAAGATTTATGCTATGTGTTTTGGATCCCTTGGCTGGGCATTACATCAAAATTCTTATTAGACAGTATCATGTGTCTAATAATAGCATTCTCAAGCTATAATTTATCAATTCCAGTGTACAAAAGATAATATTTATTTAACTAAACAAAATTACCTTCATAAATGATTGTGTTATTCAACTTTTCAATCTTAGGCTCACAACTTCAAGTTGCTAATCTATTTTCTTCTTGGACTCAATTTGTCCTTTCATCATCTTTTTGGTATTGCATTATCTCCTTGTGCCTTTTTTCTAGGTCCAACCTCCATAGCCTTCATTCGTATCTTCTTAGGAGAATTTTGTTATTCTTGTATTACTTTAGCTAGTCTTAATTATTTCCTCTTAGTTTTAACTATCTTTACTTATTATTCTCCTTCTAATAATTGTGTTAGTGGGATAGTAGCTGTAATGGTATCTTGTTGATGAGATACTACTACATGTGGTTCAATTGGTGTTTTTGTAACTGGTGTAGCCACTGTCACTCCTTCAGATGGTACTGTTGTTGGAATTATAGATGGAGTAACTGAGAGGGGGGGTAAATTAGTTACCAAAAAAATAATTTATAGATCCCTTAGATGTCTTAAATAACTAGTTATTGTTGTCACTCGGTAGCCACATAGAGAAATGTTGTAACTCGATAGATTAACTTGTTGCTGAACTTTAAACATTCACAATTATTAATATACATGCAAAAATAAATAACATGAATACAAGAGACATCAAACTTAACGTGGAAACCCAATATGGGAAAAACCACCAAGTGACTAGCTACCAATTTTCACTCTTTTGAAGTGAAGAACAATTCAGTAGAACTGTCCACCTTGTTAGAGGGTTTACAAAATGGTTGTTAGACCAACTCTATTAAGAGATTTAGGAATTACTGCTACAATGGTGAGAAAGTAACAATAAGTGACATGAATGAGATGCAACTAAACTTTGTTGATACAAATCTCTTCTCTACTTCAATAGATCCTCACTGATCAAATACAGCTCTATTTCTCCTCAAGGATATCTGATCCTTCTTCAAAATTTTCTCACACTTCTTCTTCACAATCTACTCACTTCTATACTTGTTCATTCATACATCCATCCATACATTTGAAAACACAACTTGACCTTTTATTTATACATTACAAATTATCAAGTTGGCTCATTTAAAAGTTATATTTACCAATAAACCATACATCAGTCAGCTAAAAATATTACATTAAGCAAATAAACTTTATTTCTCAAAACAATGAAATCCTTCATTGGCCAACCCTGCTCGGTAAACACTACTACAGAAAATGATTTCTAGTGTTAACCAAGTGAAGCTCGGTAAATACTGCAAACTCTACAAAATATTTTAGAGACCGAGTGAACTTGGTAAGAACTAACTTTCCTTTGCTGACCTTGCTAGAAACAGATTTCTACTACAAAAGCCTTAAACACCCAAGTGAGCTTGTTAGAAACTGTCTTCACAGTGTAACCTCCAGAAATGCTCGGTAGACCCTATAATTTTCTTTGCTAACCTTCTAAGCTCAGTAGACTCTATTTTTTTCTTTGCTAACTAATTGAGCTTAGTAGACTTTATCTGATAACTGATATGATAGGTGTGTAACATCAAAGACAACACACAATTGAACAATTATATCCAACAATCTCCCTCTTTGGCATTGATGGCAACACAACATGTCATTGAAGAATGAAATTTGAAAAAAAATATTCTTTTGATAGAATGCTTCTCCCTCTTACATTTCATTCCACAAACTTCTTAAATACAGTAATCTCCCTCTATGAAAGAATTACAGAGCTTCTATACAAACATCAAACTCTTCATAAACAGATTCAAATTTTAGAAAGATGCAACATACTCTCCCTCTTTGACAAACATGCCAAAGACAACACAAACCAAATGAATAACAATGTACCTTATGTACTGATTCATATGCAATATTTCCATGTCTATTTTGTATCAACTAAAAAGATCTTCAACTTGATACATGTTGATGCATCACTACGACTTCATCTTAGTGAGCTTCAAATAGGGGAATGACCCCTAACCTAGCTCTTAGATAAAAAAATGCATCCTTAGGTAAAGGCTTTGTGAATAAGTTAGCACTTTGTCCCTTTGTATGGACATATTCCAATATGATCTCCTTGTCCTACACCAATTCTCTGACAAAGTGATACTTTATTGTAATGTGCTTGGTTTTTGAATGCATCACTAGATTTTTGGATATGTTAATTGCACTTGTATTGTCACAAAACATAACAATAGGTTCTTTGATTTCTTCCTTCATACCTTCCAATAAATTTTTGAACAAACAATATTATAATAGTTTACTACTACTACAACATACTCTACTTCTGTTGTGGATTGGGATGTACAATTTTGCTTTTTGCTTGTCCAAGAAACCAACCTCTTTCCAAGAAAGAAAGCTCCTCCACTTGTACTCTTTTTTTCATCAACATTTCCTGCCCAATCTACATAAGTAAACACTTTCAAATCCAAATTACCTCCAAATTTTTACCATAATCCATAATATTTAGTGCCTTTCAAATATCTCATGATTCTTTTGATTTCCATCATGTGATTTTCTCTTGGTTTTTTTAAAAATCTTGCTACACTACCAACTGCAAGGGCAATATCTGGTCTTGTATGCACTACATATTGCAACTTTCCAATCATAGATCTATACAATGTCTGATCTACCTCCTTTGATTCATCATCCTTGGTAAGTTTTAATCCATTAGACATAGGAGTCCCAACTGGTTTGCAATCTTTCATACCAAAAATTTTTAGTATCTCCTTGATGTATTTAGATTGACTGATGTAGATGCAATTTTTACTTTTTTGAATTTGAAGATCAACAAAGAATTTGATCTCACCAAATGTTGAAATTTCAAATTCCTTCTTCATTTTCTCTAAAAATTCTTTGCAAAGATCATCATTTCCTGTGAACAAAGTATCATCCACAAATATTTCTACCAAAACAATCTTATTATCAGATCCTTCTTTGATATACAAGCTACTATTATCATTAGTTCTTTGAAAACTAATTTGTACAAGATAGTTATACAATCTTTCATACCATGCTCTAGCGGCTTATTTTAGACCATATAATGCTTTATGTAATTTGCAGACCATGTCCTTCTTGTCTAGATCAACAAAATCTTCAGGCTACTCAATGTAAACTTCTTCATCTAGTATACCATTGAGAAATGTTGACTTGACATCCATCTGATAAACTTTAAATCCATTGTATGCAGCATATGCAAGTAGGGTCCTAACACCTTCCAATCTTGTAACAAGATAAAAAGTCTCCCCATATTCTATTCCTTCTTCTTGAGAGTATCCTTTGCATACTAGTCTAGCTTTGTTCCTTGATACCTTACCATCTTCATTCAACTTATTTTTGAATACCCACTTAATTATAATCACATTTTTATCTTTAGGCTTAGGTACAAGAGTCCATGTTTTATTTTTCTCTATCTTCTCTATCTCTTCATTCATAGCCTTAATCCAACTTTCATTTTCTAATGCATCTTTGACACTTCTAGGTTCAAAATCAACAAGTAAACAAGTACCTTTCAACTTACTTCTTGTCATAGTACCTTTGGATTTGTCTCCAATGATCTGATCAAATTGACCTCTTTAACTTTTTGCTTTGGCTCTTCTCACATTATCATCACCTCCATAGATTTCCTTCAGCTTGTTTCACATTTCAAAGTAGTTTTGCAGTCCTTGACATCATTAAATTCTTCATAGCTTAGGACAGATGCAATGTCTATCATCATGATGTTATGAGTCTTCTTCTCAACAATGTCATTTGTAGATAATGTACCAGTAGGAGTTACATATGCTTCATCTAGATATTTTAGTCCTATATCTCCAATGGAAGCTAGATTTAGTCTAATGAGATCTTGCCATGCTAAAAAGTTATCCCTGTTAAGCCGTAGAATTTTCCTCTTGTAAGACATCTTGGTCTTTAGCTTAGATTCTTGAAATCCTTCCTGCAAGCACCAAAAGCTCTGATACCAATTGTTGGAATTATAGATGGAGCAATTGAGAGGGGGGGTGAATCAATTACCACAAAAATAATTTATAGATCCCTTAGATGTCTTAAATAACTAGTTACTACTATCACTCAGTAGCCACACAGAGAAATGTTGTAACTCGATAGATTAACTTGTTACTAAACTTTAAACATTCATAATTATTAATATGCTTGCAAAAGTAAATAACATGAACACAAGAGACACTAGATTTAATGTGAAAACCCAATATGGGAAAAACCACCAAGTAACTAGCTACCAATTTTCACTCTTCTAAAGTGAGCCCTATTAGGAGCCAACCCTGTTAAAGGTTATAAAACACACTGTTAGGTGTGACCTATTAGAGTCAATAATTAATTTACTAATTATTTATTCTATTTACTCAAGCTTACTTAGGTAAAAGCTTTTCATTTATTAGTAGTAGTCTAGGAGTCTTTTATAAGTTGTTGACAATACAGGAGTTTGTTCTCTCCTAAGTCATACTTATCCTCTCACCTTGTTTGAGGACTTTCCACCTCATGTGGATGTATGCTTAGTTGTCACACTTATCTCCTAGTATCTTCTAGCTTGTTTTGGAAGATTCCTTGAGCTCTTTATATTCAAGCTCCCTCATTGTATCACAACATCTCATTCTTGCATATTGTAAATACATATTTTCTTGTGTTTGCATATTTTCTCTCTCATGTCCATTTAGGGTTTTTCCCTAGCTCCATGCTCTTCTCTTCTTGGCTTCTCTTTCACAAGTTTTCGCATGTAGGTGATCTTGGGCATCTTTGGAGTTGGATTTCATCAACTCCAACATGGTATCAGAGCCTCCCTGCTATTGCTTGATTGAAATATTTTTGAAGCCATGATTTGGAGTCATAAACCCTAGTTTTTTTGTGCATTTTTTCTTCAAATCAAGGGAACAATAGATTTTCAAAGCACTTTTAGCCCAAATGGACACTACCATTGGATTCAAAAGGTGCCAACACCATGCTACCTACGTGTAGCCCACAATAGTTGTAGCCAGTAGCGCCACCCCCAGGCCACCGTGGGTCCTCCAAAACCCTATTGCCACCAGTGGGCCTCCCCTATGCCACTCTCCTACAACCTTTGTCAGTAATGAAACCTTTTCTTGCCACTCCTTTGATGTTCTTTGCCCATTCTATAGCCTCTTTTCTACTCCACTAAGTGACTAACACATGGTCTTTTGCGTGTACATTCAACACATTTTAGGGTGTGACACGTGGCAAGGTTGCCACATGGAAATTTTCCACATGGCCTCTGCCACGTCATCCATACTGCCACGTGGCACTGCCACGTGGCATATTTTTTGCTGCGATAATCTCTAGATCATCAATTTTAATGCTTTGAAATGCTAACATTAGCATGATGTCAGTACTACATCAGCCCCTTCTTGCTGCTCCTTCGGGGTCCTTTTTGACCTACTCATATTTTTTTGGCCATAACTTAAGCATATGGACGTATTTTTCTGATTCAAAAGAACTTCTAGAAAGCTAGTTCCTAGATGGAGACATTGGTGTAGGTATTTTTAGGTATTGATACATTTTTATTTCTTTTTTTTTAGTTGAAGTTTGAAGTTCTATTTTTGACTCTGGCATGCATATCTTTTGCGTCCCATGTCAATTTTTTGAAAATGTTATTATTTTGGAAAGCTGGTTTTGTCACCTTTTCAGAAATGTAGTCTTTTTCTTCAGTTTTTAGCCCATTCTCTTTTTATCATATTTTTGGCATTTTTGCTATATGGTGGATATCTTGAGTGTTTTAGTCCTGAGGATCATTTTCCTAGCGTGGTTTCTTTTATTTTAGGCTATCCTTTCTTTTGAGTCAGCTTTTTTCTATTTTGATCATTATAGCTATCATTTTAAAGCACTTTTATGTATCACACTCAAATAAAGTGCCACTCTTGCATTCCAAGGGTCATGAACATTGTTTTGAGATAGATGTACTTGCACTATTTTTATAATGCACCATGGGGGGATAGTTGTTTGTTATTTTAGGCATTCTCCCTTTGTCAAGTGAGTTTCTCTTCCACAACATTAGCCCCATGTAGCATCAGTGTGGCCGTATTTTTATAGGTGTTTGTACCTCTTCCTCTCTCATCATTCTTGGTTCATCTGTAGGAGACTTTGGCCCACCTTCTCAGTTGCCTGTCATCTCACCCCATCTACATTAAGGGGGGTTATGTTGTTGTTCTAATGTATCCTTGGTTCGATGGTTCATTAGTGTGAGCTATGTATTCAGTGATTGATCCTATATACAAGGCGATTGCAGTGGCTGGCTACCTATGCATTTCGATGAAGATGGATCATCTACCATATAGACATGCTCAATTCATGCCTTCTTCTTCTTTGGAGGTTCTTCAGATCAGAAATTTTCTTTTTGATGGTAGATTTGGCTACATCTTCATGCTTCAATGATGCTCTTCATGATCCCTCCTTGTTCCTATTTTAGGGGATATTCCCCTAGTTGGAGGCTTCTTCAGTTCTTCACTAGGTTCTTACCTCTTTTTGGGGGAGGGTTTTTCCCACGTGGTTTTCTCTCTTTCCCCACTTTCAAAGATTGCATTTTGTTGCATTGTACATGGGTACCTAATATGGCCTCATTGTTGGGACCCATTCTGCACTCATCTTAGTTTTGTGAGCTTAAGGCATTTCCCTAAGTTGCACTTAAGGGGGGGTGTTAGAGTAAATAATTAATTTACTAATTATTTATTCTATTTACTTAATCTTACTTAGGTAAAAGCATTTCATTTATTAGTTTTAGTCTAGGAGTTTGTTATAAGTTGTTGAAAATACAAGAGTTTGTTCTCTCCTAAGTCATACTTATCCTCTCACCTTGTTCAACGACTTTCCATCTCATGTGGATGTATGCTTAGTTGTCACACTTATCTCCTAGCATCTTCTAGCTCATTCTGGAAGATTCTTTGAGCTCTTTATATTTGAGCTTCCTCATTGTATCACAACATCTCATTCTTGCATATTGTAAATACATATTTTCTTGTATTTGCATATTTTCTCTCTCATGTCCATTTAGGGTTTTTTCCTAGCTCCACACTCTTCTCTCCTTGGCTTCCCTTTGATAGGTTTTTACATGCAGGTGATCTTAGGCATCTTTGGAGTTGGATTTCATCAACTCCAACATGACTTAGTTAGAGGATTAATCACCCTATTAGGAGTGGCCTTGCTAGAGGTCTTTAGAACAACTTAGTAGAACTATCCACCTTGTTAGAGGATTTACAAAATGGCTATTAGACCAACTCTATTAAGAGATTTAGGAATTACTGCTACAATGGTGAGAAAGTAATAATAAGTGACCCGAATGAGATGCAACTAAACTTTGCTGATATAGTTCTCTTCTCTACTTCAATAGATCCTCACTAATCGAATACAATAGGATATCTAATCCTTCTTCAAAATTTGCTCACACTTCTTCACAATCCACTCACTTGCATACTAGTTTTCTACATTTGAAAACACAACTTGACCTTTTATTTATACATTACAGATTTTCAAGTCAGCTCATTTACAACTTATATTTACCAATAAACCATACATCAATCAGCTACAAATATTACATTAAGAAAATAAATTTTATTTCTCAAAACAATGAAATCCTTCATTGGCCAACCCTGCTCAGTAAACACTGCTCAAAAAAATGATTTTTGGTGTTAACCAAGTGAAGCTTGATAAACACTGCAAACTCTGCAAAACCCTTTGGAGACCGAGTGAACTTGATAAGAACTAACTTTCATTTGCTGACCTTGCTAGCTTGGTAGAAACATATTTCTACTACAGAAGCCTTCAACACTCGAGTGAGCTTGGTAGAAACTGTCTTTATAGTGTAACCTTCATAAATGCTTGGTAGACCTTGCAATTTGCTTTGCTAACCTTCTGAGCTCGATAGATCTGTCTTTTGCCTTGCTGACCAATTGAGCTCGGTAGACTCTATCTAATAACTAATATGGCATTTGTGTAACATCAAAGACAACATGCAATTGAACAATTGTATTCAACACCTACAACTGGTAATGGTGCTATATACATCAATCCTTGTTAGCCAATATTTTTCATACCATTGATGGTCTACCTTATTGTACTTGCCTCTTTGGATATCATTCAGACTTGTAGCATAGACTTTTTCATCATTGATTAAGCCTTTTTCTTCCCTACCTTCTCCAACTAAGTATTACTAACTTATTGTATAAATTCTTCATTGGTTCCAATTCTGGTAGATTCCTCATCCTTGTCTGCTTCAAGGATTGCCTTGACATATTGTTCTTATTCCCCTATTGTGATCTCATAACCCAAAGGTTCAACATATATCATTCTTGGCTCTACTATGTCAATGTAAGTGTAGTTTGTATCTACCATGAAGCATATGTCATTTTTATGGTTTTCTATCATATAAATTAGAATTCTAACTAGTGTTCTTAGTTCATTCTAATTTTCCTTCACAATAAGGTTTGCATTGCTAGTGACCTTTTGAATAAAGTATATGTTGTGTATTTCTAATATCTTTTCCATGGTCCATCTATCATTGTTGATCAATACAGAAATTTTCATGGAAATCTTTTAATTAAGTGGAAAAAGATATGTGCTATCAATTATTGGAATTTGAATTGGCCATTCTTGAATTTCTTTATCCTTTCCAAATTTTTTATTAATTGCACTCTAAGGATCTAACTCAGATTCACTTTCTCTTTCTCCACACAAATCTTATAGGTTGCTTGAATAAAACTAGCTTCCATGTCATCTTCTCTAGAGCTAGAACATATCTTGGTTGTTAAAATTCTTCTCAAGAACCTTGCATCATATTGCTTGATCTTGCTGATCACTATTCCTCTACCATTATATTCTGACTTTGTGTTTTCTTGAACTAATTTCTTGAGATTTTTCTCATTGATAGGTATCTTTCCTTCATTGCACAATCCAATAATCTTATAAATTAGGTTGGCTGAAATTTCTTCTACATTATCTCTCAACCAAAACTTTCCATCATGGATTTGGGGTAGTATAATCTTAGTCCATTCTTCATTTTCAAACTCATAATAAAATAGAAATCACTAGGTCATTATCTTTTAGGTGCTCAAAACTTTGTTTGTAACTCATGTTCTAGTTGTATATAAGGCTAAATTCCTCAAAAATGTGCTTATCTCCTATTCTTTCAAACTGATATCTAATATAATTGCCTACATCTTCTAGGTAAATAACTATTGGTATCTCTAACCATTGTTTTCTATTAGTGTCAACCACTTAAGGCAGAGTCAAATGGTCATCACTACAACTAAGATACTCTACATAGGTCAAGTCATGTACATAAGCAAGTATGTTTCAAGCTCTATAGGAGCCGAGTGAGTGTATGGTCATTGAGTATTTTAATTAGAGTTGAGCTCATCAATGACCATGTGTCAATTTATATAGTGTTTGTCAAGCGCAATACATGTTGAGCATTAGAAGAGTAATATAGGTCAAGAAATAGCAATGTTGAGTGTTAGAAGTGTAATACAAGTTGAGCAATAGCAATGTTGAGCATTAGGAAATAGTAAAGACTAAGCAATGTAGATTTTACATAAAAGTTAGGAATGGAATAGAGTTTAAGGAAAAATTATTATCAGGCTGACTTGGAAAGAACATTTAATACATGCAAAGATTGTTATAGAACATTTACATAATGTGGATCATAGATCCCTATGTTGTGTGATCAATGATTTAGATGGAGAGGCTATTATGGAAGAATCTAGAAAAAACTTTATGAAACTCTCTAAATAGATATGATCTTAACCTAGATCATGTGTGTATGTGTGAGAAAGAGTGAGAGAAAGAATGTAGAAGTGTATACATGTAAATTAGGATTAAAGTGAAGGATCAAGATTAGAGGTTAGTAATAGGGTTCTATTATCATCTTACAGAGAAAGTGACCTATTCATAGTAGTGAAGTGAAAGGGAAATACAAGTAATATCAAATCAAATGAAAGGATTAGTTACCAAGGAGAAGACTCAAAATTAGCTTATAGAGAAAACCAATAGTCAAGTACTAAATTAGTTTTAACTAACTTGAATTAGGGTAAATCTCTTAACAAAATGGTCTTAACATATCTTTGTAAATATCCTCACAGAGTCCTTACTTTTTTGTAAGTGTTAAATCCTCTAACAAGGTGAAACCTGGTAGTGTCTTAAGCTTTTAACAGGGTAGACTACTCACATGGTAGATCATATCTTATGATCAAACATTGTAACCTTGACTGGTTAACTTTATTACTAGAGTAGTGAAGATTTGAGGGTATCATCCCCACCTCATTTCTACTTTCACCTTGGAGGGCTTATAGGTAACAAATATTGTGTTATGTATTTTATTTTCATGCATGCAATTGATCAAATTTATATGTTACAACATATTTACATTACAAGTTTTACATGTGCAAGCTTGTTGATAGGTGTGGGTGAATTGGTGAAAAGTTTAAGTGTTTAAGATTCTAATTCACACCCCCCCTCTTAATATATTTTTTATCCTATTTATATTTCCATTAGTCAACAATTGGTATCAAAGCGTTGGTTCTTTGAGAGAATTTTAATCACTTGGAGATTAGGTGTTGGAGATGGAGGCTTTCAAACTAGACAAGGTTATTAACAATTAGGTGATTGGTATCCAACTTATACTATAGAAACTTGAGAAGGAAAGACAAGATCTAAAGGATACCCTAAAAGGAGAAAGAACATTACCATTCAAGCAAAATAGTTTTCATATGAAGAAGTTGAGACTAAAGGACTGTTTAAACCAATCAATCCAAGTGACAAAGCATATATAGATCTACTTGACAACAACAAACTCATGAATGAAGAAATAAGAGGATTGAAAAGGGAACATGAAATCAAATCAGTAAGACAATGTGAAGTAATTGAACAAAAGAAGAAAGTTGAAGAAGATAGGACTATGGCTAATAAAGACAAAAGAGTAATGACTAGTAGACTTGAAGAAAGGATATCAGATGTGCAGAAGCTCACAAACACACAACTAGATATGATGAATCAACTAATGCTTACAAATTAGGAATTGAATCACAAGGATGTGGAAATTGCAAATCTCAAATCATAGAATGATATACTAAAGAATGAATTGAAAATTGAGAAAGAGTTTATGGAGAAATTCAACAAACCTAAAGAGGCAATGAAGTATTTTGAAGAACCTTTGAACTTATCTAGTTGTTCTAGTGATCAGGACATTCATGCACTAAGAAAGGAGAATCATCTAGGAATGGAGAAATGAGGAATGCAAAGTCAAAGGACAAACCAACATACTATCACTATGGGAAACTTGGTCATACTACAAATATTTGTCAAAGAAAACATGGTATGCAAAATTTTAAACCTAAGTTTACTATTTACATTTTTTTCTATAAGAAACAAGGACATCAAATACATGAGTGTAGGTCAAGACTGAGGAATGCAACTGCTATACCTAATTTTGAAAGATATTTCTATAACTATCAAAAGTATGGCCATAGAGCATATGAATTTAGATCACAGAAAAACCCTTACTTGAAAAATTAGAGGAAGAATTATGCACCTAATAATCCATGTTCCAAATGTCACAAGTTTGGACATCAAAGCAAGAATTGCAGAACTCAAGTATATTCAAAAAATCACACAAAAGACAAAGGCAAAGGAAAAGTGGACATTCAAAAAATTAGGAATGAAATGAATCATAAATGGAAAAGGAAAATAGAAGATGGAAATAGTGGAGCTAATGGAGTTGAGGTCACCCAATCCAGTGGAGAAGGTGATCATGTCATCTCAAACTAAGCAAGAGAAGTATGTATGGAATTATGTATGGAATTTTATACTTAATTGATATATCATACTTAATTTCCTTACATGAAAATGTACCAAAAGTTCATATTTTCATATGTGAAGATGCATAAAAAAAAAATTGTGAAAGGTTGCTAAGTGTCAGTAAAAAAAAATGTTTATGTTGACCGAGCATTGCAACATAGACCAAGGACTTCAAAAGAAGAATGATAGAGACCAACTAGAATGATAAAGACCAAGTAAGATGGAAGAGACTGAGCTATAATACAAAGACCTAGTTGAAAGAAATCAACATCAACCGAGAGAGCTGGCTTCCACTCACCTAAGTACACAACATTAATGGAGACCCTAAATTGAGAAAAAGAAGGTATATAAAAAAATTTGAAGACATTATTACATACCTTGCATTCACAATTTTGAGAGCACAGAGCAATTTGGTGATTATTAGCAACTAGCAAATTTTTCAAGAGCAATTTGGATGAAGATGCTTGAATGAGTGAAGATTTGAACTATGTCAAGTATCTAGAGAAGAAAGAAATTCAAACCCTATCTATGAACATGGGAGCTTCATCAACCATTGGAATGAGTTAAGAGGTTATTAAATCCAGTTGGAGAAGAGTGATGCTTGTCCTCCACCAAAGTTTCATGCCATTCCAAAGATTGCTATAAAAGGAGACTCATTGGGTGAGCTATCCTTGATACCACCTAAAGCATTACGATCCATGATGTCAGAATTTATTATATGTGTAAAATTGGAGAAATGGGAGATTATGAAATTAAAGAAGCTTATTAGAAGTTATGTAATGAAGGAATCTTGAAGGACAAATTTAAAATTATTGAAAGGAAAGGGTTAACTTGTGCCCTAGGATTCTTGAAGAATTTCAAGATTGAATGGATTAAAGTTGTTTTGAGCATAATCTATAACATGAAGTACTAGTTACACAATGGACTAGTGGAGACCACAAAGAAAATAATTCAAGGGGTTATAGGCTATCCAAAATTAGAAAGGAAAAAAACCATGTGAAGCCTAAGTCATGAAGAAATAGAGGCAAACATAGGAGTTGAGAGGAATGGATGTGGTATGTCCATTACAAAAAACTTTGATCCACCAACTGAATTTGCAGTGAGGGTTATAGCTCACAAATTCTATGAATCAAGCATATTGAACATTTTTCCTTGTATGGTTCTAGATCAAGTGTGGAATATTGTAATGAAATATCATGAGTATGATCTTTCCAAGCTATAGAGACTACAACTTGCAGAGAATTTGACATCTATAAGAAAAGTGAAGAATTCAATGTATAAGTTTGGTTCCCTCATTATGTGTATTTTCTTTTATATACAAAAGTATTTTCTTGGTATTGGTGATCTTTTATGGAAACAAGAAAAACCAATGATAAGATAGATAAATGAGTATATTACTCAATTAGGAGAAAATTTTGAGAATGTAATGAATGTTTATTTTGATGAATTCAAGCAAAAGATGAAAAGGAGAATGAGGATACCTAAAGATTTGGTCACAAAATATTACAATGAAATATTTTTTCTTGTAGATATGGACAAAACATTTTTATAGGCAATGAAGTCAAGGAAGGCTTGATTACAAAATTTTGATTAAGAAATAGATAGTGATGTAGTGAGTGCAAATATTAATGTATTATTAAAAGAAGAGATAGATGTTGAGGACAATCCTTTTGGTAAATATAAAGAGGCTAAAGAAAGAATTATTGTGAATACAAGATAACTTCTAAGGAGAAGAAAAGGAAGAAAATGATTGAATATCTTGAAGCTAAACTGGGCACCCTAGGTAAGGGAAAAGAATCATTATAGTTGGCACAAGGTCTTGGTGAAGATGAAGATAGAGACAATAGTGATGAGAAAGAGGAAGAAGAAGAAGGTGACAAGGGAAAAGCCCTAGTTTTTCTCATTCCATGGAGCAAGAAGGCTCAAGGAATAAAGAAGAAGCTGGTAGTGACACCCATCCCTCCTCCACCACCAAACAAGCCAACAACTAAGATAGCTACTAATGGTGAGAAGACTACCAAGTAGAAAGTAGTAGAGACTACTGAGCCTAGTGCTCCTAAAAGTAGAAGAAGGAGATTGATCAAAGGACCACCTAAAGGGATATCTAAATTCATTGAAGATGTATGTGTAAATCTATGAGGATCTTTAGGATTGTCTAACTTTAGATTTGTAAAATATGATACATTAGATAATATTGATCAAACTAAGATTGAGGAGGTTATGGTGGATATGATTTCTAATCATAAGTTAGCTCCTATAAAAATTGAGAAAAGGATACCCAAAGATTTATTTGATAGACTAGAAAGGAGATGGAAGCATGCAGAAGAAGAGGAGAAAAAGATAAGAACTGAGACATTAGTCAGAGTTATGCTTGATCTATCACAAGAGAAACAAGACACATTTTTGGAATAGTATAGGAGTAGATTTTTTCCTTAGTATAGAATGTTTTTGTTAATATAGAATAAAATGGAAGTTGTATGATAGCAAAATGAGTTGCTTTGGAAAAGCATTTTTGGGTTATCAACTAAGGCAACAAAGATAGACACTGTAATATCGAAGATGATTACAACAGTGGAGAAAGTTTAGGTGTGTTGAGTCCACAAGGAAGAATGACCCATATACATGTTGACACCACTGATACTCTAGATGCTAGGTATAGAGGTAGATGGTGAAGAGACAGAAGCAAGTGTAAATAATAAGATTGTTTTAGCACCTCACATTGAGGAAGGAAGATAATGAAATGAAGTTGAACCAAGTGCAACTATTGTTGTCCCAAGCTTAGATGCATAAGAAAAATTAAGTGTTGACACCCCTTCACCAACTCGCAAGGTAGTATTGAACACCAAAACTCCTTCACCTAGAAAAAAGAGGAAAGCAATAAAAGATGCTTCACCAAATATTGAGGTTAGTCTGGATGAAACAACTAAGATGCCATAATTAGACCTAGAAAATCCCACATTGGAGCAAACAATTTTGTTGTAAGAAGTTTTGGCAAAGAAGAAGAGACAAAAAGAATTAAGAAGAGAGCTCAAGAAAAAGAAGGTATATATGATGTGAAATATATTTTTGTTGATGCTTTTGACATTTAGAATTTTAAAGAAGATGAACCAATCATCAACCAACTTGTAAATATAGTTGATCAAGTGAATTTTGGTAACATAGATTCAAATGAGAAACTAATGGATTGGTCTGGTAGAAGATTTGAAACTAAGTTCATGGAAAAAGTCTCCATAACCATTTTCGAGCATAAAGTGAAATTACAAGAGAGATTATAGGTTATGATTGAGCTAATATAGAAGGTACAACATCTCTACACAATTTTTTTAGATGTGCCAAGATTCATTAACAACATTCAGGCATAAATAACTCAACTTCAGGTTGAGGTGAAGAGATCTAGTAGCATTATTTTAGAGTCAATAGGACCAAGAATTAATCACTACAATAATCTATTGAATGCTCAAGGCACATTGGCCAAGCTTCAGGTAGTTGATAGCAATATGAGATCCAAATTGGTCTCTATTCGGGCAATGATGATACCTCCTTTGAAGGTCATATAGAGAGAACTAAAAACAATCTAGGATATTATCCTAGAAGATCATAATCTTTTAGTAGCTAATAGTTTAATTGATTTGGCTACAAGATTATAGTTGCATATTACTATTTTGGAGGCAACAAGAACCACATAGGATCATGCATTATCCATGATTACCAAAGTTCATAAGGAATTCATTGAAAAATATGGATTACTTCCCACATTCCACCCCAGCAACAGTGATAATAGTATTCAAAAACAAGGGGGAATGACATGTGATGAAAAGGGAAAATGAGAAATATAAATTTGAATAAAGGTGAGATGGATTTGTTATTCACCGTTGCATTGTTTATTCATTATTCATTAGCTTAAGTCAATAAGTCATAAGACTTAAGAGGAGAGCTCATTTATTAGATTATAGTGTAATGATGTGAATATGATAAAGTATTTTTCCACTAATGTCAAACAGGGAGATTGTTGGTATCTCTAACCATTGTTGTCTATTAGTGTCAACCACTTAGTCATTTACAAGCCAGAGTCGGATGGTCATCACTACAACTGAGCTACTCTACATATGTTGAGTTATGTACATAAACAAGTATGTGTTGATCTCTATAGGAGCTGAGTAAGTGTATGGTCATTGAGTATTTTAATAAGAGTCGAGCTCATTAGTGACCAAGTAAGTATCAAGTATACAAGTGCTAAGTTACATAGTGTGTGCCAAGCACAATACATGTCAAGCATCAGAAGAGTAATATAGGCCAAGCAACAGCAATGTTGAGCATCAAGAAATAGTAAAGACTGAGCATTGTAGAGTTTACATAAAATTCATGAATGGAATAGAGTTTGAGGTAAAATGATTATCAAGCTAACTTGGAAAGAACATTTAATACATGTAGAGGTTGTTATAGAAAATTTACATGACATGGATCATAGATCCCTATGTTGTGTGATCAATGATTCAGATGGAGAGGCTATTATGGAAGAATCTAGAAAATCCTTTATGAAATGCTTTAAATAGTGATGATCTTAACCTAGATTGTGTGTGCATATGTGAGAATGAGTGAGAGAAAGAATGGAGAAGTGTGTACATGAAAATTAGGAATGAAGTGAAGGATCAAGATCAGAAGTCAATAATAGGGTTTTATTATCATCTAACAAAGCAAGTGACCTATTCATAGTAGTGAAGTGAAAGGGAAAGACAAGTAATATCAGATCAGAGGAGAGGATCAATTAGCAAGGAGAAGACTCAAAATTAGCTTATAGAGAAAACTTAGAGTCAGGTATTGAATCAATTTTAACCAACTTGTATCAGGTTAAATCTCTTAACAAAGTGGTCTTAATAGATCTTTGTAAATCTCTCACTAGATTCCTTAATTTGTTGTAAGTTTTAAATTCTCTAACAAGGTGAGACCTAGCAGTCTCTTAATCTTTTAACAAGGTAGACCCCTCACAAAGTAGATAATATCTTATGATCAAATATTGTAACTTTAACTAGTTAACTTTATTACTATAGTAGAGAAGATTTTACCTTCACCTTGGAGAGTTTCTAGGTAGAAAATATTGTGTTGTGTTTTATTTTCATGTATGTGATTGATCAGATTTATATGTTACAAGATATATGCATTACAAGTTTTACATGCACAATTTTACTGATAGGTGTGAGTGAATTGGTGAAAATTTTAAGTGTTTAAGATTCTAATTCACCCCCTCCCTTTAATATCTTGTTTATCCTATTTATACCTCCATTAGTCAACAATAATGTTTTTCAAAATTCTAGAAAATGCGACACTCAATTCATCTACCATGGGTTTCACAATACTTATCTTCATCTTAGGTCTTGCTTCAACCTCAACATTATAATTCAATAACATGTCAATTTCAATAGTTAAATTTAAAACTCAATTATCAACACAATTATTGCAAATAAATATGAAAATACCTCACTTCTACAAGCAACTAGGGTTTACATAATTTTGCACTTCAATTTTCCTCCAAATTGTTGTCACTTAGCTCTTGAGCTCTTAAACTCGTACATGGTCAAATGGTATATTAAATTTTTTTCATCCTTTAAATCTCATCAAATTGATCTCTACATTAATTACACAACTACTCAATCCATTAAGAGTTGTTTCTGATTACTAGCAAACCTATTTTCATTTGTGCACACACATGCAATCATCAAATGGCATGTGCTCTTAACCATATCTTCAACTCATCATGCACTACCTCATAATAACTGCACAAATCTTAACTTAGTCGCTAACTTTAGTTTTATATCTTTGGTACTCAATCTTCAATAAAAATGTGCTTAATTCAAATAGGATGAATCGCACAAAATAGATGACTTTAATCTTTCATTAGGTGCATCAAAATATTGGTCTTCCAATTTTTTTGTGAACTTGATGGATCTTTTGCTTTGACAAATACCTCTTTGAATTCTTCCACGTGTTCTCTCAATTTATCTTTCTAACTTTTATTACTACTATCATTCCTTCTAACATTTTTGTTAGTGTTCCTTCCAAAATTTGGATTGTTGTTGATGTTCCATTCTAAAAAATATTGCTATATGACCAAAGTTGTTGCATAGCTGACATACTAGTGTATTTCTTCTCTAATTAGGTTCAGGCTAACTAACTGGTGCTTTATAATTTCTAGCAATGTGTCCAAAGTTATTACATTTATAAACGCACAATTTAATTTCTTTCTCCATTAGATCTTTCATTTTATGTCCTTTCATTATATTTCCTTTCATGAGATCTTATTATTTCATTACCTACAAGTTTAGTCTCTAAATAGTCTACTATTGCTATT
Organism: Cupressus sempervirens; assembly: GCA_028749045.1. Taxonomy (NCBI): domain Eukaryota; kingdom Viridiplantae; phylum Streptophyta; class Pinopsida; order Cupressales; family Cupressaceae; genus Cupressus; species Cupressus sempervirens. Next base: position 324,217,310 of record CM053790.1, read on the forward strand.
ATTACTATCAAATTGAGGTTTCTTACAATCAACTACTTTATGACCAAAACCATGACAATTATAATAGTAAAAATTAGTAATAGATTTGAATGAATCACCTATAAAATCTCTCTTTATATGACCAACTTCATTAAATATAAAACATCTACCTTTAAATTCATACCTTGCTTAGGTGATTCAACTTTCTTAGTTGCCTTTGGTTTATTGATTTTCTCAGGTTAACTTGCTTGCTCAACTTCTTTTGGTGCATCTTTAGATTGATTTGATTCAATCTTATTCTATTCATTCTTATTATGTTTAGGGTGTTCAACTAATAGATATGGTTCCTTTCTTGTTTTAGATTTCTTTGCTGACTTTTCTCCAATAAAATATCCAAGACCATTCTTGTCATAGGAAGGTCTCTGAAATATAGATGCTCATCGATTCTCTCACTACTTGAATATAACTTTTCTAATTGTTTCTTAGTCTTTTTTGAATCTCCTTTCACAATAGTATTATACTTATCAAGTTTAGCATGTTCAACCTTGATGGATTCAAGTTTAGATGTCACTTGTATAAGATGGGATCTTAGATCTACATTCTTAGATTTAAAATCTAACTCAACTTTGTTGTCATATTTCTTCAAACTTAATTTTAATTAAACAATCTTCAAGTCATGTGTCATAATCTTATTTTCTTTCTTCAACTTTTATTCTTCATCACTATATTTTGTCTGATCTTTAGGTTCCAAACTAGATTTATGATGATCAATCTTATCTTTTAATTTCTCAATCTAGTCTTTTGCATCTTTATATCTTTATTTCAGGTTATCTCTTTCTTCAGTAAGAATATCAATCTACTCAAGATCTTCTTCAAGGTTCTTCTATAACATTTCCATGTCCATAGAGATGTTACTCAATTTTTTAAGCCTCTTTTGAGTAACTATTCTTTGATACCAATTGTTAGAAATAGGGAATACTGAGAGGGGGGTGAATCAGTATTCTACAAACTGTAGCCCAAAATTGGATATTATTGATTACCTTATAGGTTGCATAAGAAAGTAAACTAACAATTTTGAATAGTAAACATAACCATATACAAAGAGAACTCATAACACCATATTTTGTTAACTAGGGAAACTTTGGCCAAGGAAAATCCCCAGTGGAGATGGTACCCATAAAATGATCCACTAAACAAAAGTATCTAGTTAAGGATATTCACCCTATTAAAATTCTATTGCATATATATAGTGTCTCAGTCCTTGTTAGAGGACTAGACCATGTTAAAAGCCTCAACCCTATTAGGTTTTTTTATGTACAATTACAAAATGTATGCAAAATGAACCCACTACCCAAACATACAATATACAATATAGTTCTTTGATACAAAGAGATGGATACAAAAACCCGTTACTTGTTGTTGATATCTTCAATATATGATATGTTATTGTTGCTCATTACAAAATTCACAATCCTCTAATCATACATTAGAATTTGCATCACACAAAGTTTACATAGTCTTCATTAGAAGCACACTTTACTTCGCATATTGTAATATGCCTTTATACCTTTGCCATCCATAAAACATTGTCTAGTCGGCCTTCAAACTTTCATATGCTTGGAAAAATATAGAACTAACTCTTTCTCTCTTAAGGTTAACATCTAGGATGTCATCCCTAATTAGTCAAGTAATTATTTCATAAACAAAATAATTCATTAACCCATAATTCACACTTTTCAATCATACTTTGTTCTTCCTAGACACTACCTTTACTAGTAGTTAATACATAACTTATTTTGTACTAAGCATACCAACTTGTGCACTTACATATGTCATGTTGAAACTTTGGACTGTCTATACCCAACTACCCATGTGCCAATAAAGCTTCTATCATCCATACATATCAAAATTATCTCTATTCTACTAGATAAACTATCTCATACTTAGATAACTTTCCATGTCTAACTATAGAATATTCATCTATACATAATGCCTTCTTTATAAAAGTATATATTTCCATAAATGACAACTCTTACTTTATTCCAACTTGTCCTACTTAGCCAAACTACCAATAGATGCATAGAAAGTACATGATAATATTCTGAGGTGATCATGCTCTAAACACATATCATGAGGCTAATGTCATGGAAGGAACACTCATATCACATTGGTAGATCAAAAAAAAGGTAAAAATCAACCCCCCATGGCATTTTACTAGTGCATATGCAATAAGGCACAAGTTGTGGTAGATCCCAAGTATACAAGGCATAGTGGCACTTTATCTTAGTGTGTTTGTATAAAAATACTTTTAGAATATTCTAAAAACATTAGAAGAGACAAAAAGATGGTAAAATAGAAAGAACAACCCAAGATCATTCGTTTTACTCAACAAAAATTATCCTTAGACCTAAAACAACTAATGTATTCACCAAAGTGTAAAAATACTAAGAATTGAATAAAACATACCTAGAATCTAGAAAAAAAGACTCATATCAATCGAAATAATAGAAAACTAGATTTCTAATGATACAAAGTTTTTGAAAAGTAGAGTTTGGATGCTCAAGTTACGTCTTCTAGAGTCTAGAAAATAACTTCTATCTTTGAAAGGGGGAGAAAATCAAAAAAGAAAATTGATTAAATCAAACCTTGATAAATGGATAGAGCTCAAAAAGAGCTTTCTAATGATATAATATTTGTTGAAAAATGCCTCTCTATGCAAAAGATAAGGCCAAAAAAATAGAAGGTGCTCTAAAAGACCTCAGAAGGGGCTTGAACGACTACTGATGTGGTGGTGATGCATTGTTTATGTCAGAGAGTTATTGGGTCACATTTGATGACCATTTGTCTATTACTAGAGAAAAATAATCTGGCTAAAAACAATTGCCAAGAAAACCTTTGGTTGTTGGGGTGTAATGACCCCTTTTTGGTCATTTCCCATTTTTCCTCAGATTTATATTCTAGCTCTCTAAAATTTCATTTATGCCCTTCTTCTCGAGTTTAATACTTCTCTTATATAAGATATAATAAGAAGAGACATGTCTTTTCAATTAATTATTAATATTAATATAAGTTATTATTTATTAATATAATAATATTAATTAATTTATATATTATTAATATCATTTCGACTATTTCATATTAAATAGAATATAATAACTCCTAACTTAAATAATATATTATTAATATTAAGAAATGATATTATTAAATTTTAAGATTTAATATTATTAGATTATAGTATTTAGTTTATTTAACAATATTAAGTTTATGAGGTAGATTAAATATTTCAATAACATCTATTAAATACAAACATTATTTAGTTATATTATTTCATTTATTTATAACTTTAATCATTATTTATTATACAATATTATTTATTTATTTATTTATTTATTTATCTATCTTTACTTATAAAAGTATTATTAGTTATTTATAATTATTTTATATATTACCTTTTTTCTGTATCTTAATAATTATTAAATATTATTCTAGTGGGTTTATCACAGTACTCCCCTCTTGAATTTGCTTGTCCTCAAGCAATTTGTTTGATCATCATTAATTTATAGTCTGGATTCACTCTCTTTCTTTCATATGTGTTGAACACTTGCAAAGTAAATATGTTAGTATATAATAGCATGTACAAGAACATATGAATGAAGATACAAAGTAGACACATTAATGCATGAAGACATGATGCAAACACAATGTAGACACATGAATGCAGGAAGACACAAAGAAGACACGAAGCAAACACATTGATGCATGAAGACATGATGTAGACACATAGTATACATGTTAGAACCTTTCTTACAAATCAAAATAAGAAAAGGTAAGGAAATGTTTTACCAACTTGATCGTGAATGTCGTGCTCCTTTCCCCTATCTCAGAATCAAAAGTTAGATTGGAAATGCATATTTTCTATAGCTAGTACTATAATAGGGTGTATCATTCCATAGTGTATGGAAGATTTACTGTGGCTCTGAGTTTGGACACGCTTAGCTTGGGGCTCCCTCAGATTTTTAATCCATATTGGGATTCTCACACCCCAATGCGACCAATTTACTCCTCCCTCTGTGCACACTCCCTACCCATTAGAAACATGCTTAATTTTGATGTGGATGGAAGATTTACTATGGCTATGAGTTTGGACATGCTTAGCTTGGGGCTCTCTCAAATTTTTAATCCATATTAAGATTCTCACACCTCAACATGACCGATTTACTCCTACCCCTATGCACACTCCCTACCTACTAAGAACACGTTTAGTTTTGTTATGGATGGAAGGTTTACTGCTGCTCAAGTTTGGACATCCGCAGCTTGGGGCTCCCTTAGATCTTAAAATTTAAATTGGGATTCCTATGCCCCAATGTGACCAATTTACTCCTAACCCTGTGCATACTCCCTATCCATCATGAATTTAAGCACAAATGTTTTGAATAATGTCTCCTTTTGAGACCAAAAGGGATTTCTGTCCACTTTTCTTATAGTTTTATCTTTCATTTGAAGCAAAAAATTAGTTTAGATATGTTTCAAAAATATTATGTACAATACATCAAAATTATTATTCCAATAATTTATAATTTTATTGATAAATTATCATACAATTCTAAAATATAAATGTAATACAAAATTAGTGAAATTGAAATACTTATTTCAAATAAATAACTAATGAGTAACATCTCATAATTCTTAAAATATAGAAAAAATCCATTATGTACACTTACCTCATTACCATTTTGTGTTTGAAGTGATGATTTTGGAATATGAAGTACTCTTCATATCCACTTTCCACATTAAAGTCCCTTATTATATTGGACTTATACATGAGAAAGGAAAAACCCCAAACAAAGTTGTAAGTTGGTATCTCAATAATGATTCCTATATGTCAAGCTTCACCCCTGTGACAAAAATTTGAGCCAATATTACCAATTTTGCCTCATTTATTTCATTAAAATTGGTCCAATAATTATGTGATATCTCAAGAACTCAGAGTAATCATAGCTCCACATTCACGTATGGTTCAGACATCTGAAAAGAGCCAGTCAAATTTATTTGTAATTATACACATCAAATATCAGGTTCAATGTTAGACTCATTCATATACGTCACATCCTAGCAAGTGTACAATTTCTAAGATGGTCCTTTCATTTTTTTTTCTTGGTCTCTTGCATCATAATGCAAAAGGAAAACTCCCGCATGCATTGGATATACCAATTCTATCTTATGCCAACAAACTGAACATAGCCTCTTAACTTTGGTGATGGAAGTTTTCAATTTTGAGTTGTACAGATCAATTACTGACTGTGTGGGACTTATGGTTATTTCCTTGCAAGGGGATGATAAAAGATTTATTTGACTATATCATCTTCTTAATACCAGTTGGGTGTTGAATGTTCAAGAATCCACACTGCCCTTATTCGACAATGTTCAACTTTAATATGTCTTTGTTATCAATCTCAATTATTTTCTATTTTTCTCACTTATTATTATTCCTTCTTATTGATATTGGATAAAGAACCATCCACACTAGTTGGAGCTCATTCAATAGTTATTTTCTTGATTTTAATATCAGTTTCTCCCTCTAATTTTTCCTATTGACTATTTGGAATTGGAGAGTGGAGATACATCTTCTATTTAATTTTAGTAATTGGCAAATGACTTCCTCTCTTTTTTTTTCCTTTTTTTTTTTTTGATACTCCTCTTCCTTCTAACTATGGTCAATATTCTCTAAGAGTTGTAGGGGCTTGGTGACTTGGAGCCCTCCTACACTCTTCTGATCCCCAAAAGAAGCTGACAGAGATGTTGGACAAGAATCCTGCACCTAATCAAGCATTACTAGATCGAGACAATCTAGCTAGATCAACATTATTTTTCCAAATAATACTAGCAAAATTGATGCATTGGCTAAGCTCGCAAAAACCTCATCCACCATCGATCATTATCCCACCAACATCCAACCTATCTTGGTGAATATGCTTCCCACTATGGTGATAAAGAATTCACCTGATTCAACTTTAGTGTGAACACCCCAATGCTTGGCTATGAATATCATATCTTCATATGAGTTTGACAAATTAATACAATTTTTCCTTGTACATTTGACTTAGCAGGGTAAATGCCCCTTCTTCTAATAGCTTCCACTGATCTTGCTACCATCATTTGTGTGCAGATCAGGCATCTAATGTTTTGAAGATTTGCATCGCATCATATTCTCCATGAGTCATTGCTGCTAGATCCATTTGTGAGCTATGTTCCAAGTCAAATCAACATCCAAATTACTATTTCCATTTCCAAATAGGGGCCTATGATTAGAGCTCACCCTGAGAAACAAAGATCTAACTTTGATTCAATCTGATTCCACATGCAGCAAAAGGGTTTCCTTAACTCACTTAATTTGATTATGAGAATAATTCTTCCAGGATCATAACTTTGCTTTGATACCAAGTAAAATTTTGCTACTTGGATGAAGGTTATTCTTATGTCTTCCCAAAAAAAATCTTCACAAAAAGTCAATTCATATTCGCAACTTCTTGTCAAATGAGCACATTTGATACAATATAAATGTCATGTCATGCCCAAACTTCAACATTACTAGTACAAATCAAATATTACATGTCAGTTGTGTTTGATTGCTTGATTACATTGGCAATTTGGCTCTCATCTTGTCATGGTAGTTCTTTTTTATCTTCCTTCTAAATTTTCCATAATCACCTATTCACAAGATGGCAGGATTACTGCTTTGATACCAATTGTAATGACCCCTTTTTGGTCATTTCCCATTTTTCCTTTAATTTATATTCTAGCTCTCTAAAATTTCATTTATGCCCTTCTTCCTGAGTTTAATACTTCTCTTATATAAAATATAATAAGAAGAGACATGTCTTTTCAATTAATTATTAATATTAATATAGGTTATTATTTATTAATATAATAATATTAATTAATTTGTATATTATTAATATGATTTTGACTATTTCATATTAAATAGAATATAATAACTCCTAACTTAAATAATATATTGTTAATATTAAGAAATGATATTATTAAATTTTAAGATTTAATATTATTATATTATAGTATTTAGTTTATTTAACAATATTAAGTTTATGAGGTAGATTAAATATTTCAATAACATCTATTAAATACAAACATTATTTAGTTATATTATTTCATTTATTTATAACTTTAATCATTATTTATTGTACAATAGTATTTATTTATTTATTCATCTATCTTTACTTATAAAAGTATTATTAGTTATTTATAATTATTATATATATTACCTTATTTTTGTATCTTAATATTTATTAACTATTATTTTAGTGGGGTTACCACATGGGGGGAAATGGTGTTGAAAAACATTAAAGTCACTAGAAAAATGAAAAAATTTGACCGAAAGAGGTGCATTTTCCTAGTGGTGGTGCAGGAGAAGTTACATGGTGTGTCAAGGAGCGGTGGGCCACTACACTAATGACACTTAGGCATTGCAAAATAGAGCTTGGGAGAGCTTCCAATAGATATTTGAAGAGTTGTTAGAGCAGTGGTGATGTGGGAAGAGTGACATTGTTAGCAAAAAGGAGCACTACCAGAGGAAAAGCTAGCCAAAAGTAGAGGTGGTGGTGTTGAAGAGTAGTGTTTATGAGTTGGTAGAGCTAGGAGGTGTTTGATAAAAGAAGAGTTTTGGTGGTAGCATTTGAATCCAACATTGGCATCACGAGGTCTGAGGTAGCTTGATAAGTATTTGGGAAGGCTACACTGATAAGGGCATGCTGGTCAAATCTACATAAGGCAAGTTTTAGATATAGGAATCGTAAAAAGAAAACCCATACTTTTGAAACCCTCTCCTTTTTTTAAAACATGCACCACTAAAAAATGTGTACCCCTCCAAGTTTATAAAAAAATACTACATATCATTTGAATATGCATGCACTTTTAATAAAGCATTAAAAAATCAAGATAAAAACATTTTTGATAATAAAAACTCAAAAATCATCATCCCAATTTTGTGCCCAAGGTCATACGGTCTTAGAGAAAAAACAATTTGCCTCAGAAGTCAGCCTAGTCCAAACTTAATAGATTTTAAATGAAAATAGGGGTTTTCAGGTTCTATGAACTTAACAGTGAGGTCCATTAGGCTCACAATGCTCAAAAAAATAGGTGACCCCCATTTCATTAAAAAAAAACAAATAGAATTGTGATATATCTAAGCAAACCCTTGTTACTCAAAAAAACCAAAATAAGTTGCATTAGGTCAATACTCTAATACCGTGTAGAAGTTGTCAATCAAACTTCATAAAGATAATGACACATGCATTCAAAGATAACCTATCACTAGGAAGAATAGAATAACAAAGCAGGGGTCTAGGTTGTGAAAATATTAAAGATTATTTATCAGATCAAATGAATGAACAAAAGATACAATAATAAATCATAATATAAGAGATATGGTAACCTAAAACCAAAACCCTAAAAAAAATCATTAAATAGTTAATATAATTTTTAAATATCACTAATGCATAAATTGATATCTTTAGAGAGAAGTAAAGTTAACTTAATGATCAAGTCAAGATGACTTGGATTGTATCCTGTATTTTTTGGAGTTGGTTGTGTTCTTATTTTTGCATCAAAATTTTGGAACACACTATATGATCCATCATCAAGATGAGAGAGATAAAGGATATAAATGGTAAGATTATGGACCATGGAAGAATAAAAAGAGGAAGGGATGAAAGGAGGGGCATAATAATCAAGATAAGCTCAAAATTTTATAAAAATAAAATGAAGTAATCTAAAAACAAGAAAACCAAATCCAACAAGAAATTAAATAGGGAAATGTCTATGCATAGCTATATATATGAATAGACAAGAGATCAAAAAAATAAAAATAAACACAATCAACTCTAGAAAACACAACATGTATTTATTTTTATTTACCAACTAATTTGTCATAGTTAGATTTCAACAATTAACTTGTAATTAATTTTGTTTAATTTGGGAAAAAGGTCAAATATTTTATTTAATTATTTTTATAATCTATTTGAAATTCAATTTGGAAAAGTGAATTTATATTGTGGGAAAATGTTCATTTCCATGCTTAATGCTTTGAGAAATGAGAATTTTGCTCCAAATTACTTTGTAGAAAATTGATGATTCTCTCATTTTGTTTGATTCATTTTTTTGATTCTTTAGTGGACCATCTTGTTAGAATTGTGTGATAATTTTTCTTCTTTGTTGAATATTTCATCTAATTCGACAAATTTTTCTTTATTTCTTCTCTTCTTGGGTCTTCACCATTTGGAGTGGGGTAGGGCATTCTACCATTTTTTATTCACTCTATTTTATTTAACATGGTAAATTATAATAGGATCATGGAGTAAGAATTAGCATTCCCCTACATTTGTGTTTGATTCCTCCACCTAAATAGACAAGTGTGATAATTTTATGGTTTTGTCATGTGATTTTGGCATTTAACAAATGTTAAGTTGCTAAATTTTCATGAAGTGACGTTAAACAACATTTTATTTGAGAAAAGGTTTGATGAAAGGACTTAGATCAATGGGTTTTAATTTTGTTGAATTTCAAGATGTTTAAATTTTAGGCATTTTTGGGTTTTCCTCATTTTGTATGTCATCTATACCATGTCAAATAAATTGTTGGGCATGGTAAATAGTTAATATTAGTAGTCTCTCATGCTCATTATATGATTTTGAAGAAAAAATGCTAATAGGACATTCTAGTCATCTTTTATCATAATTTTAATATCTTATTTAGTGCTAATTTGTTGGTTTTCAATCCTTGCTAGATTTTACCAAAATTTGGTATTTTATACTTTTGAGATCCTCACATGGTTTTGGGATGTGATGTAGTGCCTCTCCCATTTGATTTATGCAATTCATCCTTATGGATGCAACCTTGATGATCTTGATTTATGAGTGATCATGATTGGGACCCATGAGTGGTCTACACCCTTGGGGTGATTTGATTCGTATTGTTGCATTAGTTGGTTGATTATTCTTATGCCCAATTTATTAGATTATGATAAACTACATGGTTTTACTGAGGTTTGTACATGTGGTTACCTAGATTGATATGGTATCATGATGTTGTTATGTGATTACCCAGAGATGTGAATAGTGGTTGCACTCTATGTTATTGGACTACTACAATTGATTGGGTTCCTATAGTAGTGGTTGACTCATGTGGTTGACCATGTTGACTTATGGTATTTTGGTCATATATGTATCCTAGTGTTTTATGATGTTGTTTTGGGCTAACTATTTGATATTCATGCATATCATTCATTTTATGTTGTTGGGTTATTATTATTATTTCTAGCATGAAATGCTTAAAATAATTTTAAAATTATTTATCCATTTTGGATTCATTGGTTTATTGTGATACATATTATTACCTTGTCTTTTTAGTAATTTATGAAAAATTACTCGTTTAATGATTATTTAATGATTATTTAAATAGGTTTAATTAGATGTCTTAATTATGAGATTACACCTAATTTTTGCTTCACTTATTATAAATTGTGCATCTACACTTGATTGTGTTTGCTTATTGTGCATGACTTATATTCTCGGCAACAGCACATGGAGTTAGTGATCAGACCTTTAATGTTGAGTTAATATCATCCATGTATGGATGATGTATCTTTATTATCTTATTTTAACACTTCAGTAATTGGTAAATTTGGATTCATGATGCATTATGTGATTAGACCCGTGAGCACGTTTGTAGATTTAGGATTCCATAGTTGTAGTGAAAAAGATTAAATTAAATGATGTTTAATGGGTTAGAAGGATTTTATTTATTTGAGTTAATCTTTTTTTTGTCGACTAATTTGTCCTAGTTGAATTCCAATTTAATTGGAATTGTTTGATTCAATTTGGAAAAGAGGCCAATTGGTTATTAAGTTATTTTAATAGCCTAATTCATAAGTAATTTTGGAAAAAGTTCTTATATTGGCAAATGAGAACTTTATTTCTCACTTCTCACTTTTAATTTCATGTTTCAAGAGAAAAATGCCCAAACCCTCTTTGGGTTGAAATGGTGATTTTCTCATTGGGAGAGATTGGCTCAGTAGATCATCGTGGCATTGGTCTCGTTGGATTCATAATGGGGAAATCTTGTTATGCCCAGCATTTTATCACATTCAACAGATTCTTTAATTGCAGAAATCTTGTTATGCCAAGCATTTTAGCACATTCAATGGGTTCTTTATTTTATGACATTATTACCTATTTTAGTCATTTTGGTTGTAGGGTAGAGCCTTATCATTTTTATGGTTTTACTCTATCTAATCTTTTGTTTTTTGTTGCTAAATGTTAGGGAATGGAGAAATAATGTTCCCCTCCACTTTTACACAATTCCACTACCTTGTTGGAAGGGGGTGAGCATTTCTATTTTGTAGGAAATTAGAAATATAAATTTTCACAATATTGTGCTACCTATTTTTACATGGTTTCTTGGAAGTCATATTTTATTTGATCTTCCTTCATTTGGACATGTTTTCTCAATGGATTTTTCATTTTATTGAATTCTAAGAAGTTTTCTTTTAAGTTGTTTTTGGCATTATCTTATTTTGTGTGTCATATGATTTTCACCTATTTCTCTATTTGGTTTAATTAGGGATTAGATCTTGTAGCTCTTGCCTTAACAATTAGGAGCATGGAATTGGAATGGTTATAGGACATTCTGTGTTATTTTATTTCCTAATCTGAACTTGTTTTTCCATAGTAGATTTTGTGGACTCGTGTCTTTTGTTAGATTTTTCAAATTGTGAATTTGAGCCTATTTAATGAAATTTATGAGACCCTTGGTCTTGTGACCATATTCTTGAGCTGGAGTTTCAAATTCATTGATATCTAAGAAGTTTAAATTTTGGACTTTTTACTCTTGCCTCATTTTGTGTGTTGCCATATTTGGTTGGGGTCTTGGTATTGTCTTCTTGGATTGTGGGAATGTATTGTATTCTATGTTACCTTATTTTTATGCTTCTACTTTATGGACCTTGGGATTCATGTAGAATCTGCACTCCTAGATTTAGGCCAGTTGAGTGAGTTCATGATACTTAGTATTTTGCTGCCTCATAGGGATTCATGTAGAATCTACACTCCTAGATATAGTTCAATTGAGTTAGTTTGTTATACTTCTATCATTTTTGTATTTCTTACATCAAACCCTTACATTGGTATTATGTGAATACATTCGTGAAGTTGTTTGTGCCCACACATGAGCACGTGCATATGCATATGATAGGATCTTGTGAGACCCAAACTCTTAGATATAGGCTAGGTGAGGGATTATTCATTTGAGGGTTGGATTGGGAACTTGCATTTCTTATAGGCACTCATCATGCTCGAAAGTGGTCGACAAGGTAATGCGAAGAGGTTTAAAATTTTGATAACCAAAATTAATAAATGGAATAATAAAAATTAATGATAATATAATTGAATACATGTACGTCTCTGATGCATTAGTGTAAAGGTGTGGTGTATGTACATCTGTAGTCTTCTACAAAAGCTATTGTGAGGGCATGGTGTGATGACCTCCCAAGGGAGTTGAGTTAAGCACTAGGTGTGATGGTCTCCCAAGAGGAGTTGAGTTCTACACCATATACAGCTTGGGCTTCCTGATGCAAAGTAATTTACACTACACTAGAGTCCCTACATAGTTATCCTATAGTGGGTTTGACCAATGACCTATTGTACTACATTGTCTATATAAGATGTAATGCCTATCCCTACTCGACTTTTCTGATTTGTTTTGACTGGATTCTTTTAGGCCTGTTCTATTATTATGTTTTATGATTAGTGATGTTGGATTACTAGAATTGATTAGTTGTATTTCATATTCAATTGATATATATATATGTATGTATGTATGTATGTATGTATGTATGTATGTATATGTTGAGGTACTTAATGCCAGTTATTTCAATTATTGAATTATGTTACTTAGATGAATTATTTTTATGCAATTTTTAGGGATACTTACCCCATACTTACATGTGTATGGTGTGTGTGTGTGTGTGTATTTTCTTTATGTTTGACATTTCTAATGTGGTTGAGAAAGGGATTCATAGTCACCTGCTAGTCAGGATCTACACTATGAACTACTTCCTACCATTGCCTATTTAGTTTAGAATATTGTGTTTGTATTTGTGTGGATTTTATGTAGATTGCAAGTATTGGGTATTTACTTCCCTAAATTTCCAGGATGAGCATACCCTATCATAGTATTTCAATGGTATAAGTGGGGAGATAACTCTTGAGTCCAAATCCTGAACCCTAAGCCAATTATCCTAAAAAATAGGACAAGAATCTGAGTTAGTTTCACCTTTCTGAATTTGTCAAGTGACATGAATTCATGATTCTAACCCTTGAGTTTGATTATGTTCTTTATCTTTAGTTAAGTTGTCATTTTTTGTTTTGTGGGTATGTGATTATTTTTTGTTATAATTAAATCAAATTAAAAGACAATTTAACAATTTAATTTAATGAATTTTTTATAAAGAAATTTTATATTTAATTATATTTAATTAATTGAGAAATTAATTAAATAAAAGAATTAAATTTAAAAGATTATATTAAAGTTCTCTTTTTGACGTATTTATATTTATTTAATTTAATAATTATTTGTTGTGGCTCCACAATGCATGCCCCATTTCCTTGTGGAAATGAGCACCCCCTACTTTGTTTTTGGTTTTTTTGGGGCCCTAGACCAAGGTTTGAGTCATGTTGGGGTCCCCCCATAAACCCCTAGTTCACATCCTAGGTCCCAATAGAGAAACCTTATTGACCAAAATTAGAGTATAAGAGGAGATAAGTTTAATACTACCAAATTTAAAGGGCACACCAGCGCACCTCAACTGGTGTACCAGTGTGTCAAAGGTAACACTCACCTCTTTTGGTGTTGCACAGATGCATAGAAGTGCAGTTGCACACCTTCGCAATACCCAGAGGTGAGGGTGCCTATATATTCCCTCACCCCTCCTCCAGTCTCACCTTGATTTCTTTTGCTACCACCAAGACTCTTGTATTGCACCTCCAAGCTCGAGATCTACCAAGACTCCTTTTGCACACTACATGCTCTGCTAGGTCTCTACAGTGCACCATCACACTCGACTAGGTGTACCTTCAACTCATTCCCTCACCTCCCTCCAAACTTTCATACCCTACACACAATGAAAGACCACCAAGTCAAATTGGTGCACACTAGCGCACCTAATTTATTGTGCTAGTCTGCACCAAGTCTGCAAAGAACCTCCCTCAAAACACATCACATTCAAGCACACTTAAATATTAAGAAATAAGTAAAATATGAGGGATGGTGTGCATTGGTGCACCTGATCAGGTGCACCTAATCTGCACTTTCCCCTTCAAAAAATACAAATAAAATAAAAAGCATAAAAGTAAAAAACCCGAAATTGGGTGCGCACTCATGCACCTATCTAGGTGCAGTAGTATGCACCCAAATTCAAAATATAAAAACTTAATTACAAAACCAAAGGTTAGTTGTGCACTGGTGCACCTAATTTCGTGCACTAGTGCACACCTGACCTTATACATGCTAAAATATAAAACCCAAGAATAGGTGTGCATTAGCACACCTAATCTAGTTTTCTAGGGCACACATTATGTATGAGAATGTGGTTTTAAAATTTTTTCAGGTGTACCAATTGGTTTTTGTTAAAAATGGGGTTTTCTAGTGGTTTTTTGAGGCATCTGACTTTTTGGGCTTTTTTGCGAGTTAAGTTTAAGGGATAATACATTTTTTCTTCTCCAACCTCAAACTAATGGATATTCTTCTCTTCATGTGTAGATATAATGGCATCTTCATCAAGCAAGAAAATGGCACCAAAACCCATTGTGTTCAAATTCCAAGGCATGCCATCGAAATCAAGGTTCCAAGATGACTACTCTAAGATTAAGGACACTAATTTGGGACACACTGATTTGGTGGAGTTCCTAAGGATATGCAACAAACCTACTGAGAGGTCTGCAATGATTTCTACATTAATCTAATTGGGGTTGGTAAACACAGCTTCACACCTAATGTCAGTACAATCCTCAAAGCTCATAATGAAACTTGCACAACATTTTTTCCCTGAGGAGAGGGTGGTGAAGACTGTGATAAGAGAAATTTTCCTTGACCTCTAACCTAATAACATTGAGAGAGTATTCCATCTTTCGAGGGTAGATCAGTTTATCAGGTTAACATATGAGGCAACAAAAAGGTGGTACAGAGAGCACTTGAAAGAGGCTTTTGAGATCATCCAATCCTCTTATCTTATAGAGAAGACTCCTTTGGAGAAGGTAACTAATAAGGTAGATATGACAAGGGGATATATGAAAGAAGATATTGGATACTTAATCATACTTTTGAGTAGAGTGATGGGTCTACTGGCAGCTAGACACCTGAATGTCTTCATGATAAATTTTATCAAGACTATCAAGATAGCAAAGATGCCAATTGACTGGGCTACTACATTGAGTGAGAATCTATGTGAATAGTTGAAAGTAGTGAAGGATAAAAAGAAGTTCTACATGGCATCATATTTGGTGTACCTGTTAGCTACAAGGGCAACAAACTATCCTGGTTTGTATAAAAGAGGTAGCATGTAGGATCCAAATGCTTGGCCATATACTATCTACCCCAAGTTGGTAAGAAAGAAGCTCTCAAGATAGAGAAAGGAATACAAAATTGTTAATGATGCCTTTATATTCTCTATAATCAGATTAATAGAAGGAGATTATGTGAAGAGGTTATTAGATGAGGTAGTGGCACAGGTAACAGCACTTGGTGCCTATTACATTCAATTCAGAACATTCACATATTTGAGGGTAGCTAGTGCCACTATAAACCTGAAGAAGCTCCCAAGATATCCTTGTGATAGACTTGTTCTTTCTAAGATTGCTTGACAAGTTGAGTCAGCATATGACAAAGTTAGGAAATAGTATAGACCATGTTGAACATGCCCTCTGATCATAGGACCTTATTAAGTAAAGTGGAAGTAAGATATTCCTTCTTTTGAATGGGAATGGGATCAATATCCCTTAAAAGAGTACAATTCCCTAAGGCCATGCTTTGACAACATCGAGAGATTCCAAAGTCTAGCAGGCAAGGAATTCCAGCATGAAGAAGCCATCAAAGACCACTGGATGAATGCGACAAATGACTACAATGTCAGTATCAAGGATTATTGTAGGATGACTTTGTATTTGGCAAAAAAGGCTCTAAAGGTCCAGATTCCATTGCAAATACTGCAATAAGACTCAAGGGAGCCACTCAACTCTCTATTTAGCATAGATAAAATTGACGAAAGGCCCATAATGAACATTGAGGTTGATAGGGAAAAGAATGATGATATTAATTATCATGCAAGGCACATTATCAAGATAACATAGGATTGGATTAGGGAACCATTTATACTTGATCCAATACTTGAGATAGTGGCTTTTCATGCACAAGCCCACCCAAAAAAAGGTAGAGGGAAGAAGGTCACCATCCCTACCTTTGTAGCTCAATCACCCATTAGGCTTGAAATGGTATGCCAACTAGATAGACCAGTTGGATACTATCACCCTCTGGAGAAAAAAGGAAAGGGCAAAAGAAAGAGGAGTTCTCCTCAAAGAGCTGAACCAGAGGATGGTGAAATTTTGGCACCTCCCCAACAACAACAAGAAAATGTACAAGGGGGAGGGTACTAGGGCAGCACAGATTGAGGATGACCCACTATTGCCACCGACCACCACATCTAGCCAAATGGAGATAGAAGTTGAAGCACAATAACTCTCTCCTCCTTCACAGGCAGAACAAGCATCCCCTTTGGCCCCTAAAAAATGAAGAAAAATCAAGACCCCTATTAAGAAAAGGAAAAGGGTGATCAAAATGATGGTTCCTTTTCCATCTGTCTTGAACCCCATTCCTAAATGGGAAGAAGAAGAAGAGGAAGATGAGGAGGAGGATGTGCCATTGCAAAGAAGGATCTGACAAGATAGGGCCACATTATAGGAAAGGAGAAGTTCCACTGTGACACCACCATCAATCCCAAAAAGCCTCTCAAAATAACTACTTTAGAGGATGAAGTACAATAATGGGTTGCTGAGTAGGATGTAGAGGATGATGATGTGTTCAAGATGTCAGATTTTGATTTTACACCCATAGGAATAGAGTTGATTGGGGACAAGATTAGGGATACCCTAACAAGTGAACCCCAATAGGAATACTGGACACAAATGCTGCCAAAATCATAGGGTCCTAATTTTACTCCATCCCCATTACAAGTCACAATGGTGGACAAAGGCTCGGCTACTCCTTTACCTCCAAGTACTGAAGAAGAATAGATTCAAAAGGAGTACGAGGAAGGGCCACAAAAAATAGCAATCGATGAAGTGTCTAAAGAGAGACGTATAGTTGAATATTCTGAGCAACCTCCCAAGATAGTGAGGTACAAATTTTGGGCTCCATTGAGATGGAAATCATAGAAGGAGAGCCTTCACAGAGGGAAAGAACCCTAAAGAGGAGTGATAAGGGGAAAGTAGTGGCAAAACAAACTCCTTCATCCACAAGAGATGGGGGGAAAGTATAATTGGATTCATTTTTGAACATCTATTAGTAGTGGTGGGAAAGTTTTGAAGAAAAGGGTGTCCTAATCATCTGAGAAAGTCTTAAGCTACTACATGCTACACAAGAAAATTAGACAAGATGGTAGCAATTTTGAAGCAGGATTTCAATATAATGGATGAAATGTGTGCTTGGAGTAAAGATTTACATGTATTATAGGCTATAAAAGGGCAAAGGTACAGGATTTTGGTAGATTTATATACAGCTGAGGAGTTAGATTTAATTGATGATTGGATTGAGAAAATAGCAGATAGTAATAAAGTAATGGAAACATTACATGTGGAGATCCATCAGCTCAAGGACCAAGCCCAAGAGTGAATTTTGGAGGTAGAGAAACATTATAGTGATACATGTCTAGATATTTTTGAGGATGATGAGTGAGAGAAATTAATGCCTATAGAGGTAGTGGTAGAGAAGTTTTGAAAGATTTTTGAAGAAGCTTCTAGTGATGATGACATTTGGCAGGCCTTCAAAACAGAAGAAGCCTTGCTAGAGTTGGATACAAAACTCAGGGATTTTGTTGATACCCATATTGAAGTAGACAACTATAGACAAAAGGTCAAAGATAAGTATGATTCTTTAGATCTACCAGACATGGCTAAGATTACTAAGATTATTGAGAAGTTCAAGGGCAAACATCCAAATATAGCTCTAGTGTGAAGAGGAACAAAACCCAAAAGCCAATATTTCAATTTTGATACTTGATAGAATTTTGCAATTTTGGACCTTTGAGGTGAGCTATTGAGCTACTAAGCAAGTGCACAAGTGCACTACTACGCAAGTGCGTAAGTGCGCTGGTGAGCTGGTATGCTAGTGTGCTTTTCCAGAGGTGCACCGACAGTTAACTGCTAGTTCTAAAAATAGAGTTTTCCATGCATCAAAATGCATTCTAATAGCAGTTTAACTCCAAAAAATGCCTTGTAAAGGATCAACTTGTATTTTTGACACTTCCAGACACTTCTACTTTGACTAAAGGCTTTCTTATTCTTTTTTCTCTCACAATTTCTTTATTCTATGACATGTAAAGGCTCATGCATCCAATTAAAGAATATAAAATGGATGGAGTCCCACTAAGCACCAGTTAGATTTGTAGTTTGTATATAATTAGTGTGTTTTATTAAATTAAAAGCATATTAGTGTATAAAGATATCTCTCACTCTCAACACAAATAGAGGAGATGATTTCTTGTAAATACTCCATTGTAATATGTAATTGGGGCTGTCGTTATTTTGCAATAATATTATGCTTTTGGTGTTTGCATTTGGAGTATAGTGATTCTTACCTAAATCTGTCATTATTTTGTGAATTTATGTTCATGAAATTTTGATTGAGCCAAAATTGTATTTCTTTGTTTCTAGTTGTATGATCTCTTTTAATTTCGGTGTTTGCTACAGTTTGACAAATTTCACTGACTTATCTAGATCGAGAAGAAATCACCAAATTGTTCCTGCATAACTCCTTGTCTCACATGAATGCAGTTTATGTGCCCTTGTGATTTGATGAAGAGTGAAATATCATACAGTTATTAAGTTTCCCATCGACGATTACATCAATGGAATTAAGGAAGTGTTGCTCCTATTTTCATAAGTTATCTACCGATTTCTTTCGAAAGCTTAACTCGCAGACATGTTGTTTTTTGTAGCTTATGTCCATTAGGATTTTACTTTCACATTATTTTCTTCAAAGTTTTATTATTTGCTTTACTAACTACTTGTTAGTTTAGAAATTCATATTAGTTGCATTGTTAAATTGCATTCATTGGAAAACATAAAAAATACAAAAATATAGTTATTTTGCATGTTTAATTTTGAAACAGCGAACAGGTTCTACATCTAATCTGAAATCAAATGAACCAGCAAAGACCTCCTTGTAAAAAAACACATTTATCTTCAACTAAGTGGATTCCAATAGATCGCAAGATCACCTAGAACCTTGGAGTTGATTCAAAAATTTGACTTTTCAAAAGAGGAGTTTGAAAGAATTCCTACCATTTAGCATCATGCATAACGATAGCTCAACATTATTATTTAGGAGTTTTATTTTAATAATAAACTCTAAATAATATTATTACTTGAATTAATAAATATATTATTAAAACATCTCATAATTAACTTGAGAGAGGAAACATAAAAATTATTAAGTTTATTTTTATTAAATTGCATAAAGTGTATGCAAGAAATTTAAAGATAAAGTTATAGTTCTAATTATGGTGTAGTTGTATTTATTTAATTTAATGATAATTATTTAGGAGTTTTATTTTAAATAATAAACTCTAAATAATGTAATAAATAAAGTTAATAAATATATTATTAAAAATGTTTGTGAGTTTAATTAAATAAAAGAATAAAATTTAAAGATAAAGTTATAGTTCTAATTTTGGCATATTTATAATTATTTAATTTAATAATAATTTATTTAGGAGTTTTATTAATGCACTATAAATTATATTATTAGTTAAATTAATAAATATGATATTGAAAACGTCTCATGATTAATTAAAGTGAGAAAGAAATTTAATTTAATAAAGATATTTTAAATTAAATTGCATAAAATTATTGCATGAAAAATATATATAGAAAATGCAATACTTAATTCTATTTAATTAATTAAAAAACTAGTTAAATAAAATAATTAAATTTAAAGTTCTAATTTTAGCATATTTATATTTATTTTATTTAATAATTAGTATTTAAGAGTTTTATTTTAATAATAAATTATAAATAATATTATTAGATGAGTAATAAATATTATTTGATTAAAAAGACAATATTAAAATATGTGACTGTTTGATTAATGAAAAACTAATTAAATTTATGGTTTAAATAAAAAGTCTAAATTTAGAAGTCTAAATTAGAGGTCTAAATTTAGAAAATTGGTTAAAGAAATATTAGAATATGATGTTATTTAATTAATTAAATATTACTTCAGTGTAAAATATTTATTTTAAAAGTCTAATTTAAAAAGTTGGATAAAAATAGAATTAAAATATTAAAAGATTAAAGATTTAATATTGTTTTGTTATGATTATTTAATTAATAATTATTAAACTAGAGTTGCATTTAAATAATGAGCTTTAATTGTTCTTATTAATTCAAATAATAAATTATGTTCTAAATAGTGCTTGCACTAATTAATAAGTAGAGGAAAAGAAAATATAAAAGAATATTTTAATTAAAAAGTTATTTAAATGTGCATGAAAGAATTAAATTTAAAAGATTTGATTAAAGTTCTAATTTAGGCGTATTTATATTTAGTTAATTTAATTATAATTTATTTAGGAGTTTTTCATAAACTCAAAGTAATATTATTAGTTAAATTAATAAATATTATATTAAAAACATCACATGATTTAATAAGGGAGAGAAAGCTTTAATTTAATAAAGTTTATTTAATTAAATTGTATAAAGTGTGTGCATGAAAATTAAAATATAGTAATTTAAGACAAAGGGTTTCCACATGATTGCATGATCAAAGCCTTGATTTGGGGGAAAAATTCTTTATTAAAGAAATTAGAGCTCATTTCTAGATACACAGGTTTGGAGGAGCCAATTTTTGAAAAGAGGGTTTTCGAAGGAAAAGGAAGATTCTTGCGTGTTTGTGTGTTCATTGTTTTAGCATCAAATCCAAGTAGGATCTTGTGGGTTTGTGCACTAGTTGCTCATTCTTCAAATTCCTATCTTCTTCGTGTCTGTTGTGTTTCTATTTTCAAAAGTTCTCTAGGTTGAAACTCTTGTTTGATCAAATTGATTTCCATTATAGAATTGTCTGTGATTTAATCTAAAAACTTTTAGTAAATATTGAATGTTAGGATTTTCAAAACCTAATGAATTATGAAATTTCCTTTTGTATGTGCTTTATGTTACATGTGATTTACTAGTGTTGGGGTTTTTGGATTTGTCTTAGCTTTGGCCAGTCAGGATGTTTA
This sequence comes from Cupressus sempervirens, assembly GCA_028749045.1. Taxonomy (NCBI): domain Eukaryota; kingdom Viridiplantae; phylum Streptophyta; class Pinopsida; order Cupressales; family Cupressaceae; genus Cupressus; species Cupressus sempervirens. Next base: position 324,238,848 of record CM053790.1, read on the forward strand.
CCAGAGGCTTGGGGGTTTGTTCTATGATGTTATGATGAATTGACTTTGATCTTTTAAATTCAACCATGGTAATGTGTTTGGTATGCTCTATTATGAGTTTGGTTATATTGTTTGTTATTGCTTCCGGTGTCCTTGTGGGATAACAAGATGGATGTTATGACATATTTGACTTAACCTTTTTGAGTCTTCGATTAGTATTTTGGATGCTTTCCAGTTTCTTGTAAAGAATTAATGGGTTAATGTAAATTATCTTTTGATGTTTTCCAGTCACTTGTATAGGACTAAGGGAAATACTATGATTCTTTGATTTGTGATTTTATGAGCTTAGGGTAGGTTATCTATATGTAATGTCAAGAAGTGGCTTGCAATGGAGGTCAGGGCCCAAAGTGGCTGCCAGGATAACCCATTATGAGTTGTTTAATAAATAAAAACACTACACTAAATGGGAATAAAATAAACCTAATAAGAGTCTTTGTATCTTCTCGCCCATGCCTCTAGTGCTAGTACAGACTAGGATTGGAGTAGAGAGAACACTTGGTTACGACCATGTATCGTTAGTATGTCTTGTCTATACGAAAGGATACTAGTGCTGCATAGAGTCACTAGAGGGCCAGGGTCAATTTAGACTACTAGGGTAACTCTAGTGTTGATTCATGCAATGACACTTGCCCACTTGCATAGTAGATTCCCTACATGTTTGTGTTTGCATTTGGGTCTAGATTTCAATTTATCTTGGAACCTTTGAGTTAGATTACTTTTAGGGTTTCCTTGACTTAGATATTTCTTTTGATTTTGGGATTGATATTCTATTTGGGACTTGAGAGTATCTCCTCGGTGCAATGGGAGTGGGCCTTTTTGGGTTCCACAAGGTTGAGTGGTAGTGCTTTTTCTTATACCATTGAGATCTGACCGTCAAATGTCATTGTTGGATGTGTTTGTGCAAATGTTCCTTTCTATCTGTTCTTGTATTTCTATGATGGATGGTTATACTTAGTGTATTGTATTTGATTTCATAGGTCTTACAAGATAATATAATTTATTTCATGATGTACATTATTTTGACATTTCATACCCTCTGACCTATACAGTGGATGATTGTGCATTCTATTTATTCCCAAGTGGCATCATATATAATTGTATATTATTTAAATAGTTTCATACTAGTATATTATTATTTGATGTGGATTTATTATATATTAGATTTATTATTAATTAAACTTAAATGTGATTCAACATCATGAGACCCTTAAGAATTGTAATATGTTTTATGGTATGTGTTTATGTGAATGTTGATTGCTTCTGCTATGTTATAACTATTGTTGTTAAGTTATTATCTTTAACTTTGAAAAAAAAAGTTTGACAAACTTAGTAAAATTTTAGGTAACTTCTTTTGGGTCACATGGCGGGGTGTTACACTACATAAGCATATAGATAGTGGTATCATACTTTATTAGCATGTGCATTAGCCATGGATGATTATCTTATGTGATTATGGTCATTTCATTATTTCCATTAGCATGGCATGTGTGCACCTATAGGTACCACATAGTTGGGATGCATAGCTACCAATACCGTTGTTGGGGACCAATGTATAGAGACAGTCTACTTCCTATTTGAGGTTGGTGCTTGTTGTTCACTTGGTACTTCAGTGTATTTAGATCATGTTTCCTTATGGTTTATGATTTACTTTAGATGCATTGATATCATATTTTACATGTTTCTTATTACATAACTTGTTTCATTTCCATATCATAATATTAGATATTATTGCCTAGATAACGTTTCATACCACTATTATGGATTAGTGATGTTATTGGTAGACTAGCATGTTAGATGCACTTGTTCATGTGATGTTTATTAATGACTATTGGTAAGAAATATCTCATAAAGCCTTACCAATGATCTTGTTGGCAAGTTGATATTTCATGATTGGGGTGTTGAAACAATTGATTAATTGTGTATTGTCTTTGATGTTATACAAAATGTCATATCATTACCAGTTAGTGTATGACGAGCTCACAAGGCATTGAAGACAATTTTCTGTGTCTACCAAGTATTACAGAGTTTTCCTAGTTCAAAAGGCAGTATCTATCGAGTTCACTAGGGCACCAAAGAAAAGTTTACAAAAGTTGAGTGTTAACCAAGATCACTCAATTAATAAAGGAAATATTGGATGGAACCAGTGTTAACTGAGCTCACTCAGTTACCAAATGAACTTTGTAAATATGTAGTGTTGACTGAGTTCACTTGGTTAACATAGGAAATTATTTATTAGTTAGTGTCTACTAAATTGGATCAACTAATGAAGGATTTTCTTGTTTTGGCATATCAAGTTCAATTGATTTATCTGTTGGTTCTACCTAACTGGGGAGATGAATATTAATTATTCTAAGTTATATTCTAGCTGACTTGACAATATGAAAGATATAAATATAAGGTTAAGTTGAGATTTAGAAAGTGTGGAAGGCATGGATGATAATTGAAGATTTAATGATGCTAAGAGGAAGTGAATCAAAAGGATAAGTAGAATATCCTTGTGAAGATGCAAAGATACATTCGATCAAGAAGGATCAAGTATACAAGCCAGAATTGAGATCTATAATTAGCAATTCAGTTGCATCATTAATTAGGTCATCTCATTGTAACTCTCTAACCATTGTAGTCATGATATAAATCTCTTAACAGAGTTGGCTTAACAGTTATTTGTAAATCCTCAAACAAGGTGACATTTCTATTGAATTTCCCAAAGGCCTCTAACAAGGCCACTTCTAACAAGGTGATTAAATCCTCTAACAAGGCCACACCTAAAAGTGTGTTTTGTAACCTTTAATAGGTTTGGCTCCTAACAGGGCTCACTTTAGAAGAGTGCAAATCAGTAACTAGTTGCAGTTGGTGGTTTTTCCCAAATTGGATTTCCACATTAAATCTTGGTGCCAAATGTGTTCATGCTATTTTTCTTATGTGTTTGCAACTAAGTTAAAGTAATAATAATCATAGATAATATCTTAGAATTTTTATGTTAAGTATATACCAAGCATTTTTAGTGTTTACCAAGTTATAGCATTTTCCTATGTATTTGTCGAGCATTAGTAGAGTTCAGATTTCAAAGTTTATTTTGTATTGACATTCAGGGGATCTGAGATTTTTTTTAGTAATGGATTCACCCCTCCCCTCTCAGTTACTCCTCTTATATTTCTAACAATTAGTATCAAAGCTTTTGGTGCTTGCAAAAAAGGTTTCAAGGACCTAAGCTAAAGATCAAGATGTCTTACAAAAAAGAGATTCCCAGGTTGAACCAAGACAACTTTGCAACATGGAAAGGACTTATGAGGTTACATCTAGAAACTATCAGTGATTTAGGTTGTAAGTATCTTAATACTGAATACAAGACTCCTATTAGAACACTATCAGTTGAAGACATTGCTGAAAAGAAAAATCATAACATCATGATGATTGATATTGCATCTGCTCTTAATTATGTTGAATTTGATGAAGTAAAAGATTGTACTACAGCTCATGAAATGTGGATCAAACTAAAAGACATCTATGGAGGAGATAGAAATGTAAGAAGTACTAATCTAGAAAGTCTCATAAATCAATTTGATCATATGAAAATGAGAGAAGATGAAAACATTGTGAAATATGTAGAAATAATCAAAGAAAGTGTGAGCACAATCAAATCATCTGGAGGAGGCATTGATGACAAAATAGTTGTAACCAAGGTACTTAAAACCCTTATTCATATCTATGTAATTAGAGTATCTTCTATTCAAGAGATGAGATGTGATCCAAATAGCAATATAACTTTGGATGCTCTAGTTGGAAGACTAACAGCTTTTGAGTTGGATAACTATGATAATTATGTTCCTAGCTCCAAAGGTAATGAGTCTGCATTTGAAGCCAAACTCTCACTCAAGAAAAGGAGTAAGAAATAAAAGTCCAATCAATTAGGAAGTGAAGAAGAAGAAGAAAGTTTTGACAATGATCTTGAAGTTGTTGAAACCTTACTTGCAAGGAAATATTCCAAAGGCAGAGGAAAGTACAAAAGTAAGATTCCTCTAATCTATTTTTCTTGTAAAGAAATTGGTCACATTGCTACTAGGTGCCCAAACAGAGAAAAAAAAGATGAAAAGAAAAATAATAAATAAAAGGCAAGAAGGAATTCAAAAACTACAAGGACTACAAAGACAAAGGTAAAATATCTTATTTTATGGCTAAAGATTCTGATAACAGTGAAGATGAAATGGTATATATTATTGTAAAAGATGAATTTTATGATGAAGGAGATAAGATGGCACTTATCTCTCATGTTCAAAAAAATGGTACATGGATTATTGATAGTGGTTGCTCACATCATATGACTGGAGGAAAAACAAAGTTTGAGCACATGGAATATTATGATGGTGGTAGTGTGAGGTTTGAAAATAATGAAACTTTTTGCATAAAAGGAAAAGGATGTTGAAAATTGGCTAATAGTGATATGTAATTGTTGTCATTTATGGCAACACATGATGTACATATTCATAGAAAATCTCAGAAATAAAGATACTTAGTGTTTGGTAATTAGAAAATTGTCTAAGTATAGAATTTGGTTTACAGCAGTGTATTGTTTTATTTATAACATGTTGTTGACATCATATTATGACTAGAAAAGTTACATAGAGATTGTATAAATGTTTTTGATCATGTGTATAGCCTTAGAAGTTTGTATGGACTATACAGAATAGAGATAATCATGTTTTGATGAAGTAGGACATTGGAATTGAAGAAAATAATTATTTTGTTTAAAAATAATTACTTGTCCAAGTAGGGCCAACATCCTAGATGTTAACTCTAACTTGGAAAAGTGAATTGTGGTATTAGTTGACCCAAAAGTAATTTGTGTAAAGATATGGTATTTATGCAAAGGAAATTTTTTGATAAGATTTCAAAATTGTGAAGTGCTCACAAGTGTTATCTTGTAAGATTGCAAAGTGAGCAAACTTTTGTGAAAGTGATATATGTGAATTTTTATATGAGCTATCTGGTGATCCAAGATCAAGCTAAAGATCAGAGATTAGACAAGGAAGGAAAATAACAATAAATTACTTGTTTGAGTAGTGAGCTCTTCTTGTAGTTGAAATTGCATGTTTGGGCAGTGGGCTCTTCTTGCATACATTATACCACAATTCCTAACAGAGTTGGCACAACTCTTAATAGGGATTCAAAGTCTCCTAATAGGGACTCCTTATACTAAATTTTCTCATTGACTTTTAATAGGGTCCATCCTCTAACAAGGAACTTATATATTACTATATTATCTAGTGGGTATCATGGCCACCGAGGTTTTCCCTTGGCCAGGGTTTCCCTAGTTAACAAAATATGGTTTTATAAGTTATCTTTGTGCATTGTTACTATTATTTTTTAGCATTACTTTATTTCTTTTTTATGCATGGTTTTGAGTAAGTAATAATATCTAGTTGGTGACTAAAGTTTGTAGATTACTAATTCACCCCCCCCCCCACTAATCCATATTTCTAACAAAGGATGTATCTCTTTGATGAATGAACTTATATGTGATAATGCTTATTGGGTTAAAGGACTAAATCACAATCTACTGAGTGTGGCACATTGAATAACATTGGATTCAAGGTAGAATTTATGAATGGGAAGGCCAAACCACTGGATGGAAAAGGAAATCTGATTAGATCTAGCAAACAAACAAAGGTAACCTATTCTATCTTGATCTCAATGAAAGTTCATATTTTATTGCTCAAGTGGAAGAAAGTTAGTTATGGCACAAAATACTATGTCATCTAAACTTTGATAACTTGGTTAAGACAAAAAAACATAGAAGAGTAAGAGGTATTCCTAGCTTGAGGAAACCTAATATGGGTCTATGCAAAAATTGTCAAATTGGTAAAGATTGGAAAAACTAGTTTTAAAAGCAAGAACTATCATTCTAAATAAGTCTTAAAGCTTGTGCATGTAGATTTATGTGGACCTATTGGAATAGAGAGTTACAGTGGAGATAATTTTTTCATTCTTTTTGTTGATGACTATTCTAGAATGATGATTGTAATGTATCTAAAAGAAAAATTAGAATATTTTCAAAAATTCAAGTGGTATCTGGCAAGAGTGTAAAAATAAATTGGAAAGAAGTTGAAATGTTTAAGATTAGACAGAGGTGGTGAATTCATCTTAAATGAATTCAATGAATTATGCATTGAAAAGAATTAAAAGAAAATTATTAGCCCCAAGTGCACCTTAGTAGAATGGTATAGCTGAAAGAAGGAATAGATCCATCATAGATTGTGCAAGAACACTAATGATAGAAAAGAATGTTACAATCAAACATTGGAAGGAAGCTATCATCACTTCAATTCATACTTTGAATAGAGTGCAGCTAAAGAAAGACTCAAATCAAAATCCTTATGAACTATGGTATGGCTACAAACCTAATGTAAGTTATTTAAAAGTATTTGGCAGCAAACATTATATCTTGAAAGAAACTAGGAAAGGTAAATTTGATGTCAAAGATGATGAATGTATATTCCTAGGATACTCCTGCAGAAGTAAAGCATATGAGTGTTTGAATTTTTCTACTCATAAAATCATAGAAAGTGCACATGTGAGAATTGATGAGTTTGTAAAAAAGAGTGAAGAAGAAGGCAACAAAGAGCTTGAGGATTATAGAAGATTTGTTAACTATGAACTTGGTACCCTACCAAATCTATCTAGTAGCCAAGAGGCTTCACTTCCTGAGTCCCCAAAATCTCCACTAGCTATCAAGTTGTAGGCAGTGCAAACCAAGTCATAGTCTGAAGGAACTGAGTCACAGTTGGAGGCTACTAAGCTACTACAAGAGAAAAAAAAGTCTAATGGACCCAAGTCATAGATAGTGGGACCCAAGCTTAATACTAAAGTTCATGATGAAATCAGTGAAACACACTACAAATCCAAAGAACCTATGTTAGCAAGATATGTCAAAAGGCATCATGAACCTAATTAGATCATTAAAGACAAATCAGATGGAGCAATGACAAGAAAAAAATTGAAAGGTACATGTTTACTTGCTAAATTTGAACCTAGAAATGTTAAAGATGCTTTGGATAATAAAAGATGGATTGAAGCAATGAATGAATAAATAGAACAGACAGAGAAGAATAAAACTTGGACTCTTGTTCCTAGACCCAAGGATAAAAATGTGATTGGCACAAAGTGGGTATTCAAAAACAAGCTAAATGAAGATGGAAAAGTTTCTAGAAACAAAGCAAGGTTAGTATGTAAAGGCTACTCTCAAGAAGAAGGTATTGATTATGGTGAAAATTTTGCTTCTGTTGTAAGATTAGAAGGTGTTGGAACTTTACTAGCATATGCAGCTCATAGAGGATTTAAATTTTATCAAATAGATGTAAAATCTTCATTCTTGAATGGAATTCTTGATAAGGAAGTCTACATTGAACAACCTAAAGGTTTTTTTAGATCCTAGCAAAAAGGACATGGTCTGCAAATTACATAAGGCATTATATGGTCTCAAGCAAGCTCCCAGAGCTTGGTATGAAAGACTTCATAGCTACTTGATATAGATTAGTTTTCAAAGAACAAATGATAACAATAGTATGTATATCAAAGAAGGACAACATAAAAATATTATGTTGGTAGAAATATTTGTTAATGATACTTTATTCATAGGAAATGATGACTTGCACAAGGCATTTTCAAAAGAAATGAGTAAAGAATTTGAGATGTCTATGTTTGGTGAGATAAAATTATTTGTTGGATTGCAAGTCCAATAGAAGAAAGATGGTATCTACATTACTCAATCTAAATATATCAAGAAGATACTAAAGAAATTTGGAATGGAAGATTAAAGACTAGTTGGAACCCCTATGTCTACTAGACATAAACTTTCCAAAAATGATTATTTCAAAGAGGCAGATTAGACCACATACAAATCAATGATTATAAAATTGTAGTATGTTGTGCACACAAGGCTTGATATTGCATTAGTAGTCGGTATGGTTGCCAGATTCTCTGCAAATCCCAAAGAAAATCACATGATGTCAATCAAAAGAATCAGGAAATATTTGAAAGGTACTAAAGAATATGGTTTATGGTACAAAATAGGAGGAAATTTGGACTTAAAAGTATTTACAAATGTTGATTGGGAAGGAAGTATTGATGATAGAAAAAGCAACAGTGGTGGAGCATTCTTTCTTGGTAAAAGACTAGTGTCTTGGACAAGTAAGAAATAGAATTGTATATCTTAGTCCACAATAAAAGGAGAATGTGTGGTAGCAATAGTCAATTATTCTAATATTGTTTGGTTCAAACAATTGTTAGCAAGTATGAAGATAGAGATCAAGGATCCAATAGTCATATATTGTGATAACACCAATGCAATCAATATATCAAAGAATCCAATTATGCATATCAAAATGAAACACATTGCTATAAAATATTATTTCTTGAGAGAATTCATACAAGATAAAGAAGTCAAATTGAAATATATAAATACAAAAGAACAAATTGCAAACATATTCACCAAGCCATTACCTAAGGATGCATTTTTGTATCTAAGAGGTAAGCTAGGGGTCATTCCCCTATCTGGAGCTCACTAAATGAAGTTTAGTGATGCATCAACTAGAGCATGTTAAAGATCAATTAGTTGGTGCAATATTGACAAGGCCATATTGCAAATGTATCTATGCTTGAGGTACATTGATATTCATTGATCATTGTCTTTGGCATGAGATGTCAAAGAGGAAGAAGTTTGTTGTCATATCTCATAGAAATTTTATAAATAGAAAAAGAAAGAGATGTCAAAGAGGGAGAACGAATTTGGTTTGATATCAAAGGCAGAGGTTACTATCAGAAGAAGTTGTAGTAGACAAAAGTCTTCTGACAGAGGGAGATACTAAAGGCAAAAAGAGTTCACACTGATAGAGGGAGTTCTCATGGATGAGAATCAGAATGAAACTAAGGATATGTTCCTTAATTTGTTCCTTACTCAAAAAAAAATTCATTTCACTATAAAATGTTGTATTTCCATCAATTCCAAAGAGAGAGATTGTTGAAACAATTGATTAATTGTGTATTGTCTTTGATGTTACATAAAATGTCATATCATTGCCAGTTAGTGCATGTCGAGATCACTTGGGCATTGAAGATAGTTTTCTGTGTCTACTGAGCATTCCTAAGTTTTCCTAGTTCAAAGGTTAGTATCTACCAAGTTCACTTAGGTGCCAAAGGAAAGTTTGTGGAAGTTGAGTGTTAACCGAGTTCACTTAGTTAATAAAGGAAATTTTGGATGGAACCAATGTTAACTGAGCTCACTTGATTACCAAAGGAACTTTATGAATATGTAGTATTGGCTGAGTTCACTTTGTTAACATAGGAAAATCATTTCTGAGTTAGTGTCTACTAAGTTGGATTGGCTAATAAAGGATTTTCTTGTTTTGACATATCAAATTCAATTGATTTATTTATTGATTCTAGTCGAATAAGGAGATGAATATTAATTATTCTAAGTTATATTCTAGCTGACTTGACAATATGACAGATATAAATATAAGGTCAATTTGAGATTTAAAAAGTTTGGAATGCATGGATCATAATTAAAGATTTAATGATGCTAAGAGGAAGTGAATTAGAAGGATAAGAAGAGTATCCTTATGAAGTTGAAAAGATACATTCGATCAAGAAGGATCAAATATACAAGCCAGAATTGAGATCTATAATTAGCAATTTAGTTGCATCAATAATCAAGTCATCTCATTGTTACTCTCCAACCATTGTAGTAGTGATCTAAATCTCTTAACAAAGTTGGCTTAACAACTATTTCCAAATCCTCTAGCAAGGTGACATTTCTATTGAATTGTCCAAAGACCTCTAAAAAGGCCACTCCTAATAGGGTGATTAATCCCTCTAACAAGGTCACACCTAATAGTGTGTTTTGTAACATTTAATAGGGTTAGCCCCTAACAAGGCTCACTTTAGAAGAGTGAAAATTTGTAACTAGTTGCAATTGTTGGTTTTTCCAAATTGGGTTTCCACATTAAATCTCGGTGTCAAACGTGTTCATGATATTTTTCTTATGTATTTTCCACTATGTTAAAGTAATAATAATCACAAATAACATCTTAAGATTTTTATGTTAAGCATTTGCTAAGAATTTTTAGTGTTTACCAAGTTACAACATTTTTCTATGTGTTTGTCGAGCATCAACAGAGTTCAGTTTTTAGAGTTTATTTTGTACTGACTTCCAAGGGATCTAGGATTTATTTTTGTAGTAACTAATTCATCCCTCCCCTGTTAGTTACTCCTCTTATATTTCCAACATGGGGATATGGTTAGGGTCTGTTGACATGAAAGTTTGCACCCTTGCCTAAAGTTTTTACCTAAAAGAAACCTCGTGTAACATGGAAACAATCTCGAATGTGTGGGACTTTGTAATTAGAGATTGAGCCTCCAGAGAAGTTTGACTTCCTTACTATCAGCGTGCACCTAACTACTTCTTGAGAGGAAAAGGGAGAAGTAATGTATAAAATCTAACTACCTATTCTAATCTAGAGGGGGGTGATACACCAAATAGTATTGTAATTCAATCTTATACCTACCTAGGGAAGCACAGTTCATCAATATAATCCTTGGATACAAATATTGTATCTTAGATTTGGCTCAACAATCATGTGAAAATCAAAAATCAATAAAATGATATAAGGAAATAATTTGATTTATATCATTTAAAGATAAATAGACACAGCATATAACTGAAGAATGAAAGTGATACATCGATATAAAAGTGAGAAAATATTGCACAATATATATTAATGAGAGAAGGAGATACAACTGAGAATTATATTCATTCATAGGAAAAAGGGGAATGATGGTAGCATACTATAGAACACAACTACTATAGAATCAATGAAAAGATCAAGCCTTGGTGATGCAAGGAGTTCAGAGAGTCATAACTTTTGACTCGAATTTGGGTTTTCTTAGATTTTTCTAGGTTTTTTTTAAAATCTATAGTTTAGGTGGATTCCAACTTAGCAAGCTCTATTGGGGCCATTTCAACTTTTTTTTGAGAGGCAGAAATTCTATCTTGACTTTCAAATTTTAGTTTTAAAATATCTTGGGTGTTTTTTGATTTTTCTACTTTGTAATAACTTCAAAATTTCTTTCTAACTTTTGGAGATTAGTTAGCAATTCACCTTTTTAGTTTAAAGGGTAGATTTAGGAAACTTTAAATTTTCTTTCAGAGGTTTTTTAGAAGTTACCAAAAAATGGCATGTTTTTCCTATTGTTGAAATATGCCAAATTTGGAAATTTCCTTTTTCTTTTAAGTAGTTGTTATTTAATGGAGTTAGAGATTGATGTAGAAGCAGTTTTCAAGAATGAAGAAATGAGAGTTTGAATCTGTATTGTATTTTTTTTATGAATTTATTAATTTCTCTGTGAGTTGAGATTAGCCTGCTATATCACTTGGAAGGGTTACAAAACTTGCTTTTATAGTTCAAGCATAACTGAGAAACTTCTTCCTTAAACCAAAATTCAACTATTGTCATTAAATTTGTAGAGATCAATCACTTCAAATCTAGGAAAGATTTGATCAGGATATACATCCATCTGCATAAAATATGATCTCATGTGTAAACTTGATCCTTGAGAAGATAGAATGGTGGCCATAACCAATCAAACTAGGTGGATGGATAACCAAGGTGGTAGAGGAAAGGAACTACATTGAACAAGCATAAAGAACACTCAAAAAAGTGGCTATAAATAATCAAGGACCTATCCTCCATTAAATAATTGTTTAATGTTGTGTCTGCAACCATGCCAAGTAAGTTGTGTTAGCATTTTGAATAATCAACCTCACCATGTGGTCTAATAATCTTTCAAAATTCCACCATCTCATTCAGTTTCCATCTTTTTTTGACTTGTTGATCACCTCAAATTGCAACTTCGGATCTTGCTTTCACTTTATCCTCTTAACTATGATGACCCTTTGTCACCCTTTCATAGCTTATTTCCCAGTTGGCTTAAAATTTCTATGAAACTACGACTGTTGGAACTTGACTACATGTGTTTCTTTTTGCATGATCGCAACCTAAATCTTGACTACATCAAAGATACCCACGATCTTGTGAAGATAGTTGTCTTAACTATTTGCTCCTTTGTTCACAACTTCACAACTAAAAATGAATACTTATAATTGACTATTAGAACCATGTGAATCCATCATATTAACTTTGATCACACCATCACAACTTGATTTATTAACCCTAATGCTAAGTCAATAATGATGTGATAAGGTATTTTGTTCCTTCCTATCCCTAACTCTAGATAACCCTTGACCTCCTACGATTGTGCGATAACACATGAATCTTAACTGGTAGAGTTAATCTTCACATGATCACACCTTGAGACTACCTACGACCAAGCGAAATGGGATTCTCACATTGTCACAACTTAGAAAACCTTTCTTTGAAATAAGTTCTTAGGGATATAAGAAAATTCAAAGTCTTATGTCATATCCCTATTGGCTTTTATGGAAAAAATAAATAATGTAATGGATGTGGTCATGGTTGTCACCTTGAGTATTCAAATTTGAAAAGGGTGGGATGGGGCGGGGGGTTGGGGAATGACTAACACTTTTGGTGACTCAGAGGGGATGCTTTACTAGTAAGAATAGATCAATGGCCTTAACAATTGATTGGGCTATAGAGTCACAAAAAATGAATCTTGTATGCTATCTGAAACCAGAAAACTTTGCCTCCTCTACAAATTTTCAAAACCTACTATCTCCTAGAGATGGCCTATACCTTTGCACTTATTGGAAATAGGAAAAACTATTCTACTATATACAAGGAACCCTAACCTTCTCTAGAAGAAGGAGTTAAGGTGAATTCCATTGCTTGAAATTGGCAAAAAATTGCCATCAGGCTTGGATAGCTAAAAAGCAGTGGCCCCCATACAACTGGTGATAACATATGGGCCACTTCACATGGCATCAAATTTGAAGTGCCTACCAGGTTTAGCTCTATATGCACCCTACTTGAGAACAAGGTCTCCTTCACTAAAAATTCTAGTTGTATCCTTCTTGTCAAAACTTATTTTGACATGTTGCTAATGTGCCTCAAGTGTAAGGCTTGTTGTTTCTTTCTTCCAATTAAATTAGTTCTTCTAGCCTTACTATCATGGGATCATTCTCAATTAGCTCCAATTGATGAGCCAGCTCAAGAGACGGGAGCTCTAGTTAAATAGGAAGTTTGGCTTCCCTTCCATATACCAGCATGAAAGGTGAGTTCCCAATTGCTCTCTTAAGTGTAATTTTGTCAACCCAAAGGGTAGTTCTCATCTTGGCATGCCAACACCTTTGGTTGTCTTCTATTGTCCTCTTTATTATCCTAATGAGATTCTTGTTAGAAGACTCAGCTAGGCTATTCCCTTGGGGATAATAGTTCAAGGAAGTGCTCAAATATATTCCATGTTCTAGAGCCTAAGAGCATATATGATTTCCAACAAAAGATTTGGCATTATTTGATATGATAGTTGATGGTATACCAAATCTGGTCACTATTCCATCAAGGATTTCAACCACTGAAGCTTTTGTTGCACCTTTTAGAGCCACTACCTATGTCCATCTTCTGAAATAATTTATCGCTTCCGAAATCCATTTTTGAGCAGAACTAGAGGATGGATTTATTGGACAAATAAAACTCAAACCCCATTGAGAAAAAGGTTGGTCAACTTGAATAGGATGGATAGGAAGGGCAGCCAATCTTGGCTTTCCTGAGAAGAATGCATATTTCTCATATTTCCTCACCCACTTGTGATAGTCCTTGAATAGGTTTGACTAATAATATCCAACCCTCATTATTTTCATTGCAATAATTCTGGCCGAGAAATGACCACAAACAGGGCCATCATGGAACTCCTTCAGCATCTTGTAGATCTTATCATACATCTCAATAGGACACCAAGATATAAGGGATAGCCTATAATTTGAATTGTCTTTTCTTGGTTCTATCTAGCTCTTGGGGATATCTTCCTTCTATCAAGAAGGTAGTCATATCATACAACCAATCATCTTGATCCTCATTATATGTTGGTTGATCATCTTGAATTAAGAGAATAGCTTCTTCATGTGTCTCAAAAGATGAAGCTATCTGCTCACATAGTCCCTTGCCTCTTACTAGCTTGGTGATCTTAATATCAATGTCATATTCCATGACTTTAGTAATCCATCCAGCTCTCTTTTTATTGATATCATTGTTCAATAAGAACTCCTTCACCCTTGCACGTGGGACCAAGAGTTGGATCTTGTTGTGAAACAAAAAATGTCTGAATGTTTTAAGAGCCCTTACAATAGCAAGGACTTTCTTCTCTACAAATCTATATATGCCTTCATAATCCTTAAGCCCTTCACTAAAGAAAGCAATGGGTTGTTCCAAATTCTCACCATTCAGTTGTGTTAGAATAGTTGACAGACATGATTCTTCTCCAAGGGAGTAGAGGATGAAATCTCTGTCAAAATTGGGGTTGATAAGAGTAGGGGTTGATGCAATTGATTTCTTGATCTCCTCAAAACTGGTCTACCCTTCCTTAGTCCAAGTGAACATTGTAGTCTTCTTCAACATGGTTGTGAGATGTTTCACCATGAAAGCAAGATCAAGGATGAACCTCTTTATGAATTTTATCTTACCAATAAATATTTCCAATCCCTTTTGTGGTTGGGAAGTGGGAGAGAGAATTTCTTCTACTCTCTCAAGATCTATTGTTAGCCCATTTCTCAATACAATGTGTCATAGGAGCTTTCCTTGATCAGTGGTGAACACACTTTTTTGGGATTAGAGACACACCATACTCTGTACATGTGATGACCACATGCCTCAAATGATCAAATTGATCCATTGCATGCTTTAAAAAGATAGTTATATCATCAAAGTATACTAGTACAAATTTCTCTAGCACACCCCTAAAGGCCATCTCCTTTGCCTTTTGAAATGTGGCATCTACATTGGTTAATCAAAATGGCATCTTACAATAAGCATAGGTACCCCATTTGGTAGTAAATTTTGTCTTATATCTATTTGATTCTTGGCCTAGCATCTAATTGTAGCCTGAAAAACCATCTAAGAAAGAAAATATTTCTAGAACACCAACCTTGGATAGAATTTGTTCCATAGCAGGAAGGGGATGATGATCTTTAAGAGAAGCCTTATTAAGGTCTCTAAAACCTACACATAGCCTAATTTCTCCATTATTCTTCCTAACAAGAACAAGGTTAGCTACCCATGAGGAGTGCTTGATAGGGAAAATAATATTAGCCTCTATGAGCTTAAACAATTCTTTCCTCATTAAAGGTTCGATCTTAGGGTTCACTAGCCTCTATTTTTGTCTAATAGGCTTTGCATCATGGTTTAAATCTATAGTATGCTGAAATAAGCTTGGGTCAAAACTCTTTAAGTCTTCATATGTCCAAGTGATAACATCACTAAATTCTTTACATAATTTAATGAAAACTTCTTTTTTAGTCTTGGTGCATACCTTTCCCAAATTGAATTCTTTCCATTAGCAATGGTGGCAGGCATGTAATCATCTCTCCTTATAGTCAAGTTTGAAACTTTGCCTCTTGATTGATCATCAAAGTGGATAATGCCTTCCAAACTAACGAGACCTTTAAGAAATCTATTGGAGTTAAGGTTCACAATTTTCTCCCCATACTGACTTTGTAGCTTGGATTGATTTCTAGCAAAGAACTCTACTTCATTTTATAATAAATTAACAATTTTTACATCAAAATCAAAAACCTACCAATTAGTGCAATTATTTGGGATAGAGGGCCTTACAAAAATTCTAATCTATTGCTCATTTTCATCAGTAACATGCTCTAGTATATCATGATGAGCACCAATTGCTACAAGCCTATCAGCATGTTTATTTTTATTTCTAGGGACACTTTGAATGTTGAATTCTTGAAAGCCTTCAAGTAGATCCCATACTCTATGTTTGTGTGACTTTAGAATAATTATCTTTATGACATTCTAATTTTTTATCGAATTTACAACCAAATCACTATCCCCAAATACCTTCAAGATCTTAATGCCTCTCCTTTGTGCAAGTAGGAGACCTTGGATCATGGTTTCATACTCTGCCACATCGGTGCAACTAAATTAGAGTTTGTATGAGAAGTAATATTTTTCCAAATTAGGTGAAACTAGCATTACACTAGCACTTAAATCATTTTTATTCCTTGAGCCATCAAAGAACTATTGGAAATAATCAAGACTAACAAGGTTACTGAGAGGGGAGGGGTGAATCAGTAACTCTAAAACTTTAAATTAATTCTGCATAATAACATATTCACCATTCATTCATCTAATTTATTGTACGCATGAAAAGATAAACATTTATAACACATGAACACACTGATTTGGTGACCCAGAAACCTTCCAATTAGAAAGTAAAACTGGGGTGGGGATGATGCCCACAAAACTTCAATACTGTAGTATAAAGTTGGCCTGTTAAGGCTTACAATGATCACTTTTGATGATCTCCCCTATTAGGAGCAAGTAGGATTGCTAGATCCACCTTGTTAGAGGATTTACAAACATACAATGAAGTATGCACTCTGTTAGGAGATTTACAAAAGACTGTTAAGTCTACCTTGTTAAGGATTTACAAACTAATTCACCTGTTAGAATGAAGCAGTGGATCTGGTTACAACTGATTGCTGATAAGATCCTTTATGCTCTGATCACCTAATGTGATAGATATAACTTTTTTGTATCTATGTTGACCTTGTTGTATTCCTCTGTTCTGCTGGTGATTCGCTTTCCTTCTTCTCAAATATTGCAATTTATTACCGAAAACAACAGACAACATTGCTTCTGTTCAAATTATATATACCATTCCAATATTTACACTGGCAAGGTCGGCCAAACACAAGTGAACAAATCTTTACTGAGTCGGCCAGATAGTAGAAAACTCGGGTTCCTCAAACTAACTTGGTGACCTTCTAATACTCGGCATCCACTACAATACACTGCATCATCATGCACTTGGTAAGAGTAGAAGCACAGTCCATACTAATCATTCTAAGTAGCTTGGAACTCGGTAACCATTGGTGACTCGATGAATACTGTGTCACTCAATAAAAATTGAATCCATTGATAACCTTCTTCACTTGGTAAACACTAATTCCTTCATTTACCTTGTTTAATTGGTAAAAACTAAGTCCTTTATTTACCTTGATCACTCAGTAAACACTAAGTCCTTTGTTTACCTTGATCACTCGGTAAACACTAAGTCCTTCATTTACCTTGATCACTCGGTAAACACTAAGTCCTTCATTTACCTTGATCACTCGGTAAACACTATGAAGCTCAATGACCACTAACTGCTTGGAGAACACTATTCTGCTCAATAACCACTATGAACTTGGTAAACACTGATGAACTGCCCATATGCTCGGTTTCCAAGGGAATGCTCGGTATGAGCTCGGTAAGCATTCAGAATCGAATAAGTGTTGTAACTAATGACAAACATATCATAATTTAAACAATCTCCCCCTTTGGCATTAGTGACCAAAAACACTTATGAGCCAAAATTATATACAACATCTAACATACTAACGACTGATTCTGTTGAATATATATGGCTTCCTTAAATATAACTCCCCCATACAATATACACAAGGTATTTACATGAGTTATATGACTTTTATTTACAGTATCTCTTTGTCCCTTTTGTACATTTATCTCACCAATATTTCTTCCTCAGTATCTCTTTCTCCCCCTTTTTGACAATAATGCCAAAGAATAAAATAATGTATTTACATAGAGACACCAAAATGTGAGATAAACTCAGAATGTACCTGGAGAATGAGTTGCAGAGTTTTATCTCAATTCTTTTGCAGGATTTTGCATGTGGGTAGAGCTACTTGAACTTCTACAGAGAGTTCAATCACATGTTCTACAACAAAGAAATTGTTGTCATGGATCAATGTTTTTGAATGTGCAATGTGCTTCTGCATTGTGTCCATGATGGGAAGGATCATATTCTGAATATCTAACAATGTAGATCAGATCCTTGCCTCTTCTCTCAACAATTCTGCCTACTTCTTTGACAAAAATTTGATCCTGAGGTGATGAGATGAGCTTGAACTAGGGTCAAGCTTTAGGTTTTGTGTGCTTTCCTTCAGGTCCTCATCTATCTAATTCAATTTCTCTCTTATCTCCTTAGTATACTTGGTAACATCACAAAGCTTAGCAAAAAGAGATGTTACATTATTAAAAGAATTTTTAATGTTGGCCAAAACTGTGGTTAATTCAACCTATTTTATTGCTATATGCTAAGCAATGTGCTCAAGCACCTTATTATCAAACTTCTTTTCTACCTTCTCCATCAACTTTTCTTGACCGGAGGTATCCTCATTGAATTTATTGACTGCCTCTTCTAATTGTATCAAAATGTGTTGAGAAGTATCAACATCAACACCTATAGCCTCAGTAATTATATTCCGGGGATTCTCAATTATTCTATATTCCTTAACCCTTTTAGACCGTAGCTGCTTCTATGTAGCCTTCATTTCAATTAGTTGACTAGCATACCTCATTTCTTCAATGGTAGCATTTTCATAGTCAATCTTTGGGATTACTATCTCTATGTCTAAGTCAGTATCTTCAGGAATTTCCTTTCTAGTGATCATAAGTCTTAATGGTTGCTTTTGTTTGACTTCTGTGATGATTGGTTTGACCTTAGGAATAGACA
The DNA here is from genome assembly GCA_028749045.1 of Cupressus sempervirens. Taxonomy (NCBI): domain Eukaryota; kingdom Viridiplantae; phylum Streptophyta; class Pinopsida; order Cupressales; family Cupressaceae; genus Cupressus; species Cupressus sempervirens. The sequence goes on from CM053790.1 coordinate 324,257,607, forward strand.
CAATAGTAGAGATGGAAGGACTAGCAGTGAAAACTAGGATGCTTGAGGGTTGAGTGCCAATAGGAGTATATACCAAATCAAAAATTGGAGTACTTGCCAAAAATGGTGATACAATTGGTAATGTAGTATCTGAACTAACTGGGTATGAAGTAGATGCAGATAATGCTGACAAAATTGTAGAACAAATTGGAATTGACAAAATTGTGGAACTTAGTGCTATATTGACTGATGATGATGGAGCTGGGGAGGCTAGCTTAGTAGCTGAAGAAGAGGGATGCAGCTCCATAGATGAAGTGGTAGACACTTCCATTGTTGATACCTGGAGCTGAGATGTGGCAGGTGCAGATGATAAATCTAATGTAGATGTTATCAAACCTGTTGAAGCTAACTCCAACCTAGATGATGTCATAGTTTTAGGTGGAGAGTAAGGAAGGGATGCAATCACTGCTACTTCAATTTTCACTGGATCATCTTCCTCCTTATCTTCCTCTTTAGCTTCTTCCTCTTTATCTTCCATCAGTGCATGTAGCTCTCCTGGTAAGACTGTGATGGATGGAGTGCTCTCAAACTCATCATCATTGCTGCTATCATCATCTTTGATTTCTACTAGGTCTTCACTGGGCTTATGTCGATGATAGATGTTTTTCCACATGTTTGTAGCATCATTTACAACATGTTCAATGTCTTTAATCAAAATCAAACAAGTGTGGAATCTGATCATCATTTTACCTTCATGGCTTTTCATTTTAGTTTTTACTTCTGCTCCAGTGAGACTTGGTCGAAGATTCTTTAGGGATTGCTCATAAATATCTTTTACCATTTGGGTGGTTGACTCCCATCTCGGTTGCAACCTCTCCAGTAGTTCTTTTCAGATTTAAGGGGCAATCTGGTTTGGGGAGTATTTCCATTTACCCATCTTATTGAGTACCAGTTCCTCAATCTGCATTTTCTCAACATCTGTTCTAGTTTCAAATTTCAATGCCTTGAAATTTGTGATGCCACCTCCTTCTTCCAATTGTTTGAGCCTTTGCTCAAATGTGGGTGTAGACCTGACTAATATAGGTTCCTGCTTACCTTTTATGGTTCTTCTGGTAAATACTGCAATAGGCTTTATCTTAGGTTTGGTAATGATTACCTTACCTTTCTTCTTTGGCTATTCTTCTACAGATTCTTCTTCTCCTTCTTCTTCTCCTCCTTCTTCTTCTCCTCCTTCTTCTTCTTCACCTACTTCATCTTCACCTTTTCCCTCTGTGAGCATAAGAGGACCAGTTGAAGTTTTCAATTTGGCTATTTTCCTCTTGCCCTTGCTTATGGCCTATGGTAGCTTGATTTCAAGCTCAATTCTGGACTTAGCTTCGTCATAGGTTCCAAAAATTTGTTGCCTTGGGTCTACTAGCTCATTTATCAATGCTTCTATAATATCTCTAGCTTCATCAATATTTACCTCATAGGGAAGAGGTTTCACCCATGCAACTCGGGGTCTGACTACCTGAATATATACCTTGTCACAGTCAACCATGAAGCATACATCATCCTTATAATCTTCAACAAGCTTGGGAGGAATTATGAATCTATTATTCATCCTCTCTTTGAAGTCTTCAAAATAGTTATCCATTACCTTATCAGAATTTATACCCATTTCTGCCATAAACTCATTTATCTGATATAAAATTGGAATATATTTTCTCCATACAACTGTACCTTTAGAAGGGAAAAACTTTTGTACATAGAAAAATAAACAAACTAAAAAAGAAAAAAATTTACAAGAGTTGGTTTTTGAGGTCCTTATACTATCCATGTTCTTATTTAGTTGTTTCAATAGCACATCTGCTAGGTCAAATTCCATATTCTTCTTCACAATCTTATAGGCTAAGTCCATATCCTCACAAGGCACACTATTCAATCTGCTGGAACTATACATCTTATATGCAATTAAATGAATTCCAAATCTTAGCTCTACATCAGATACATTGTTAAGTTTCAATCCTCTACCATCCCATTCAGCTAGGGTTAACTTCTAAAGTTCATCTCGACTTCAGGTTTTAGTGGTTTTGGATTTTCTCAACATAGGTAAACCCGTGATCTTATGAATCATCTTCTTCGTTATTAGGATGGGTTTCTCTAACCACAACTAACCATTATGCACATGGCTTAAAATGTATCTTATCTATTTCATTTGAAAGTTCCTTGGCAAGTGTGAGATATGGGTCAAACCTTTGGTTTCCAGATGCTTGTGCTCGAGTTTGAGGGTTCCATCCACACATAACTCGGCTAGGGCATTATGCATATCTAGTGTCCCTATCTCTTGAATAGTGCATTTTAAATGAGTACAAATGTCATTTATAAGTAGTACCTTTGGTGGAATCTACAATTGGGCTCCATGTGAATCGAGCGATTCAGCTATGGTGGGAACGAGCTTGAAGCTAGGTGCTTTCCATTCCACTCCCTTCACAAGCATTTCAAAGCCTCTCTTTGCCTTGTGGATGCCATTGCTGCTTGGTGAGTGAATGATTTCATAAAATAAATTATTTGCTGAAAAATTACTTCAAATCACTTGAACTCACTTTCGTGCTCTTGGAGATCTCTTCGCTCTGTATATTCTAAATTTGCGATGAAAAATGAGATCAAATTCTGCCTTTTTGATGAAAAATCTGCCATTAATGCTCGGGTATGAAGGTAGTTGAGATGACCTAGGGTTTTTCAGATAGTCACCGACTTACTCGGTAAACCTTGCAACTCAGTGAACAAAAAAAACTTTTCATATTCCTGACCTAGCTCGATTAAGTCTAAAACCAACCTTTCTTGGTAGATGCACCACAGTGAACTATGTCTTATATCTGATATGCTGACTTGCCATTTGCACTCCTTCATTCTAGAACTGCTTAGGATATTGCTTGAAGATGCAGTCCCTGATATTCCTTGATGAGTCTAATTAGAAATGGTGGAGTCACCCACTTCTTGAGTGATATTACCATTATTTGAACTTTCTAGCTCGGTAGATTTAGGAATCCACTGTTGTCTCATCTGTTTTCGAATGTTGTCAACTCTGGCTTTCTTTTCATCTTCAATTCTTCCTATGTTCATGCAATTCTTGGATATATGACCAAGTTTGATACATGTATAACATCTTATAGTAGTATCTTTCTTCCTTAGGTGATGTCTTGCACAGTTAATTCCAATATGTCCATATTCTCCACAAAAATGACATCTACACCAAGTATTATAGTCCCAACCAAATAATGCATTGACAATTAGTTCTGCTGAATTGAATGATTTAGATCTGCACTCAGATGCCTTGTGACCTTGTTTCTTGCATTTGTGACATTTGCCTTCAAATTTTGGTTTCTCTTTGCATTCATTTGCTTTGTGACCATGCTGATTGCAGTTGTAGCATTTACCATTGAATTTTCCTTTACCATTGCTCCAACATTTGTTTGATGTATGTCCTATCTTGCCATAGTGATTGCAAGTGGGCCTTTGATTCCTTTGAGCTCCTTGTTTGGAGGTTTCACCTTCTTCCTTGTATCCAAGACCAGCTTTACCTTTTTGTCTATGAAGATTCTGCTCATTTTGCTGATTCAATTGATCCATATTTGCTTGAGATTTTATCATCCTTTCATTGACTTGCTTTTCAACATTTAAGTCATTTTCCAAACTTTCATTGATTTTTCTTTTAGATCTCAGATCACTTTGTAAGCTTGCATTGATTTGTCTTTCAGTGATTAAATCATTTCTCAAACTTTCATTCATAGATCTTAGATTCATAATTTCTTTATTTGCATTAGATAGTTGACCTACAAGATCTTCATGCTGAAGGGATTGATTATTTCTTACCTCTAAGTCTTCATTTGCCTTGTTTCTCTATTTAAAAATTTCACATAGCCTAATGGATTGGATTTCTTGTTCTCTTTTGAGCTTTCTTACTTCTTCTTGCAAAGAACCATTATTTGCTAGGAGTTCCTTGATTGCTTCATTAGCTTCATTTGAACTGCTTGATGGTAAAAGGTCTTCAATCTTTTGTTCAATATACTGATGATCATTCATTTGTCTTGCAAGTTCCTTCCTTCTTTTCAGAGATTGAGAAAGATGCTCCTTTGCTTCTTTGAGTTGAGCCATGGCCATTTCCAGATCTAGCTTTTCATTCTCAATAGATTTGTCAAGTCTAAATATCTCCATTGTCCTTGATCTTTGCTCAAGCTATCAAACTTTATCCTAAGAACCACAATGCTCTGATACCAATTGTTGGAAATAATCAAGACTAACAAGGTTACTGAGAGGGGAGGGGTGAATCAGTAACTCTAAAACTTTAAATTAATTCTGCATAATAACATATTCACCATTCATTCATCTAATCTACTATATGCATGAAAAGATAAACATTTATAACACATGAACACACTGATTTGGTGACTCAGAAACCTTCCAATTAGAAAGTAAAACTAGGGTGGGGATGATGCCCACAAAACTTCAATACTGTAGTATAAAGTTGGCCTGTTAAGGCTTACAATGATCACTTCTAATGATCTACCCTATTAGGAGCAAGTAGGATTGCTAGATCCACCTTGTTAGAGGATTTACAAACATACAATGAAGTATGCACTCTGTTAGGAGATTTACAAAAGACTATTAAGTCTACCTTGTTAAGGATTTAAAAATTGATTCACCTGTTAGAATGAAGCAATGGATCTGGTTACAACTAATTGCTGATAAGATCCTTTATGCTCTGATCACCTGATGTGATAGATATAACTTTTCTGTATCTATGTTGACCTTGTTGTATTCCTCTGTTTTGTTGTTGATTCGCTTTCCTTCTTCTCAAATATTGCAATATATTACCGACAACAACATACAACATTGCTTCTCTTCAAATGATATATACCATTCCAATATTTACACTGGCAAGGTTGGCCAAACACAAGTGAACAAATCTTTACTGAGTCGGCCAGATAGTAGAAAACTCGGGTTCCTCAAACTGGCTCAGTGACCTTCTGATACTCAGCATCCACTACAATACACTACATCATCATGCACTTGGTAAGAGTAGAAGCACGGTTCATACTAATCATTCTAAGTAGCTTGGAACTTGGTAACCATTGGTGACTCGGTGAATATTGTGTCACTCGATAAAAATTGAATCCATTGATAACCTTCTTCACTTGGTAAACACTGATTCCTTCATTTACCTTGTTTAATTGGTAAAAACTAAGTCCTTCGTTTACCTTGATCACTCGGTAAACACTACGTCCTTCATTTACCTTGATCACTCAGTAAACACTAAGTCCTTCATTTACCTTGATCACTCGGTAAACACTGTGAAGCTCGTGACCACTAACTGCTTGGAGAACACTGTTCTGTTCGGTAACCACTATGAACTTGGTAAACACTGCTGAACTGCCCATATGCTCGGTTTCCAAGGGAATGCTCAGTATGAGCTCGGTAAGCATTCAAAATTGAATAAGTGTTGTAACTAATGACAAATATATCATAATTCCAACAAGAACATATTCCACAATCCATTTGTACCTTCTTTTGTTTTCATGAGATTGGGAATAGGGGTAGTTTCCTCAAACATGCAATAAGTCCCAAGACTTGTCTCTGGAGCTTCTTGCATCAAATTGAATTGATAAGCAGTAGCCCACTCATCCAAAAGATAATCAGGCACCTCTGCTAAGAAGTAGCATGCTCATGAGTTATGTATTCTTCATCTTCTTCTTGAATTGTTCAATTCATGTTTATGGGGTTGGGAATATAAGTCTCTATGTGATTGAGGGCTAAAGGCTCTACTCTTAGGGAGGTTTTTATTCCATATCTTGTTGTTAAAAACATATAGGACTAGTCAGATGCAATATAGCCACCTATTTGTGCATGGAAGTCCCTAGAAAGATAGATGGAAAAATGTGGCTTGACCTCAGCTATTGATATGTCTTGTACGACAATACAACTAGGACATGCATGCAACACCATATCCACATTTTTTAAGATTCCTACTATTTTGATAGAGCTACCATCCAACTAGAGAATATCCCTAACCATTGGCTCATATTTAATAGCAAGGAGGTCATCTATACACCTAGGAATTATAGAGCTACTAGCTCCTGAATTGATGATGCAATTATGAACTAATTTGTCCCCTATGATCAAAGAGACATAAAAGGGAGGAGGTTTGTTCTTCTTATTTGTTTCTCCTTCTATTGGTTGCACTAGGCTTGTGGCACTCTCCTCTCTAGTTGATTGATTTGTCATCTTTATACTCTCCAACCCCCATTGTAGTAGCTCCAACTATGATGGCATAGTAGCAACAACATCCCACATAGGAACATGTGCATTGGTCCTCTTCATTTGATCTACAATGTTGAGAGAAGTGCTAATTGTCTTGATTGGAGCCTTAGGAGCTACAGGGATTGATGATTAACATTGAGAAATCTAATATTCAATAGACTTCTTGTTGCTTATATCTTATTTATGTTGGGGAGAAACATTTGATTGTGCACTTGTAACTAGAGAAGAAGAGGAAAAACCTAAAGTTGAAGCTTGGTTTGATGGAAAAAGTGTAGTTTTTTTTATAGCTCTCCTTTTCTTCTGTTGTTATGGTTGATTGCATCATAGCTATCATGATTAGCATGACAATGTTCCTCTAGTTGATGGTTCATGAAAGAACAACCACCCTACTATTGTAGATTAGATGCATCAATAGATTAGTTGGCATCACATTTTTGTCTTATTGTTTGACCTTGTGTTCCTAGCACTTGAGATGATTCTTCACTATGGCACATACAATACCCATAGGAATAATTGCAAGAAGGAAAAAAATATTTCTCTTCAGCCAAGTTATTTTGAGGAACTAATGCCCTGCTTGGATTTTAATTGTATTTTCAAGGGCATTACCCATAAGCCTAATTTGGTTATGTGGGACATAGCCCTGACTTTTATCTGGTGGCCTATATGTGGGGCTTTGGTAATGAGGTTGAGAGGGATTGTTGTTTTGAGCTTTTTGCCCTTCCTAGGTCACTACTTTTTTGCTCATCTTTTGAACCACTGAGAAGTTGTCTTCTAGATTTTTTTCCTGATCTTGCAACTTCTTATCTATATTTTCTATCAGGGTCTGCATCATGTCTTTCAACTCTTCCAACTCATTGGAGGAAGTAGAGGCCATTGGGAATATTTCAAGAGGTTTACTTGTGGAAGTGGTATGGATAGCGGCTAACATGGGCTAATGAATAGGCATGTCTAAGAAGAAAGGCATTGGAGGCCTTGGAGCTAACTTTTCTCCTTGTATCAAGATATTTTCTACCCTTATGGCATTTTTGTATGCAGTCAAAAAGGTGTCCCCTCCCATAGTTTGCACTGTGATAGCAATATCACTATTGAAAGCTCTTAGGCAATGCAAGAAGGCATTACCAAGTGTAGGTTTTACTGCAGCATGTATTCTACCCCATGTCTTTTGAAATCTATAATTGAAACTTGGCATATTCTCATAGCTGCTCTAGGAGTGATAGGTGATCACTTTTATCCTTAAAATGCTTGCATAATCCTTCTCCTAGCCTATCCCAGTGATCAATGGAGTTATGTGGAAAACCTCTATACCATTTTAGAGCTTTTCCTTTTAGAGATGAAGCTAGAAATCTGACGGCAATATTATATTCTATAATACCATATATATTATAGATATTTGAGACTTCTTGAGTGTTCTATATAGTTGAAATGGAGATATCACCAGTAAAATCAGGTAGGCTTTTAAGAGCAGCTATTGGGATATCATATCTCTGAGCTAGAATGAGAGGACTCACACCATTGAAGGTGGAGTAAACTTGATTTCTAGGTTGGTCCATACGGAATAATGATATATTCATATAGACAAATAGTACCCTAGGCTATGATCTATCAATAGGAGTAAAAAGAGATCTTGTAACTGTATGTGCTACTACCAAACTCCTAACTAGTGATAGAGATAGTCTATTTCTTCTCCTTCTAGGATTTTAAAATAAAAGTTTAGTATATTGAAAAGTACCTCTAGAAGATGACCTTGTTCAAGCTTTGGGCATGAATCATAACAATTCTAGTCTGAAACCAAGATATAGAAGTAGAGTAGAGTTGATGAGTGCTTCAATGTGAGCCTCTTGAAGTCTTGAAATGCTAAGAATAGCACTATCTCCTCAACATGAATTTGAAGTTCTTTTTCTTGACACCAGTGAACTAGTAGACTTAAAATGCTTCAATATCTATCCCACCAGGCATGTCAAAAACTGTTTACGCTAAAGTTTGCACCCTTGCCTAAATTTTTTACCTAAAGGAAATCTCATGTAACATGGAAACAATCTCAAAATTTTGGGACTTTGCAATTAGAGATTGAGTCTAAAAAGAAGGTCAGCTTCCTTAATATCAAGGTGAACCTAACTACTTTTTGAGAGGAAAATGGAGAAGGAATGCATAAAAGAAAACTACCTATTATGATCTAGAAGGGGGTGATACACCAAATAGTATTATTCAATTGTATCCCTTCCCACAGAAGCATAGCTCATCAATATAATCCTCAGATACATTGGTTCTAACTTATCTTTGACTCAACAATCATGTGCAAATCATAAATCAATAAAATGATATAAGGAAAGAATTTCACTTTATATCATTTAAAGATAAATAGACACAATATATAACCGAATAATGAAAGTGATACATCAATATAAAGTCAAAAAATATTGCACATTATATATTAATGAGAGAAGGAGATACAACTGAGAATTATATTCATTCATAGGAGAAAGGGGAATTATAGTAGCAAAGCATAGAAGGAAATTTCTATAGAATCACAGAAGAGACTAACCCTTGGAAGGGTTACAAAACTTGCTTTTATAGTTCAAGCATAACTAAGAAACTTCTACCTTAAACCAAAGTTAAACTACTATCATTAAATTCACAAAGATCAATCACTTCAAATTTGGGAAATATTTGATTGAGGTACACATCCATCTGCATAAAATCTGATCTTACATGCAAATCTAAGCCTTGAGAAGACAGAATAGTGACCATAACCAATAAGATTGGGCAAATGGATAACTAGGGTGGTGGAGGAAAGGAATTACCTTGAAAAAGCATGGAGAACACTCAAAAAGTGGCTATAAGAAATTGAGAACCTATCTACCATTAAAGACCTACTTAATGTCATGTTCACAACCGTGCCAAGTAAATTGTGTCAACATTTTGAATAATCAACATCCCCATGTGGCCCAATAATATTTTAGCATTCTGCCATCTCATTCAATTTCCACGTTTTGTTGACCTATTGACTACCTCAGATTATAGCTTTATAGCCTACTTTCACTTTATCCTCTTAACCACAGTGACCCTTTGTCACCCTTTCACATCTTATTCCTCAGTTAGCATAAAATGCCTATGACATTGCGATTGTTGGAACCTAACTGCATGTGTTTCTTTTTGCATGATCGCAACCTAAAGCTTGACTACATCAAAGATACTCATGACCTTGCAAAGATGGTTGTCTTAACTATTTTCTCCTTTGTTTGCAAATTCACAACTAAAAATGAATACTTTCCAGTGACTTTTGTGACCATGCCAAGCCATCATATTGACTATGATCACACCATCATGACTTGATTTATTAACTCTGATGCTAACTTAGTGATGATGCAATAAAAGTATTTTGCTACTTTGAATTCCTAACTCTAGTTAACCCTTGACCTCCAATGATTGTGTGATAACACATGAATCTTGACTCCTAGAGTTAATCTTCACATGGTCACAGCTTGAGAACTCTTGAACTTGAAGTTAATTGTGATGATGTGGTTGGTTGTGAATTTGACTATGTCACACTATCATGGGCTCCTTGATTGTTAGACCTTAACTACCCACGATTGATTGAAAGGGGATTCTCACATTGTCATGACTTAGAAAGCCTTCCTTCAATATGCAAAATAGAAGGTCTTAGGGATATAAGAAAATTCAAAGTCTTATGTCATATCCCTATTTTCTTTTTTGGCAAAAATAAATAATGTAATGGACGTGGTTATGGCTATCACTCTGAGTATTCAAATTTGAAAAAAGGGGGGAAGGAATGGCTAACAGGGACCTTGAGGTTTCATGATGCCATTATGGTAGAAAGGAAATGAGCACGATGTTTTTAGTTTGGTTGTTTCTTTGCTTGTGCTTTTCTTTCATCATGATGTTGCTTATGTACATTATATATTACAAGGATTTTTCTTAGATGGTTAGATGTTTTTTGTGATCTATTAATTTGTATATTATATTTTCCTATACTCTTGAGTGTTCACTCCTCTATTTATGTGGATCTGGTACTCCCCAATCTGGAGGGTTCCCCTTATTTCTTTCCTTTATTTGGACTTTTTTATTTATTATTGCTTTGAGGTCATATGGGACTGCAAATTCTCATACAAGGAAATAATTCACTTGTATGGGGATACGAGGGCTTGTAAGAACCTTTTTTGGCTTGTGTAAACATGGAAGGCCACTCATACAACTCATGAGGAAAGCTCATACTAGAGCTAGTCTTGATTCATACAAGACTAACAAGTTGTTTGGTCATATGGAAAATAATGAGTATTTTCACACACCTCTAGAAGATGCAATTTGTACTTTTGGATACCCTTTTAATTCATGTATCTTCTTATACCATAACAGATCTAATATCAATTTTTTTGGGAACTTGATCCTTGGTTTTCCTTCATGATAATTATAATGAACTTGTATGTTTTAATCATTTAGTAACTTGTGCTTTGGGCTTTAAAATGGATTTGTTGTAAGTGATGAATGCTTGAGCATCTTTGGTGGTTTGTGTTTAGTATTCCATTATGATCTTGTGATCTTATGTTTGGTTGCATGTATATGTGTTTCCAGGGATCTCTAGATGGGGCATTACATGTGAATCATACCTAATAAAATTTAGTGATGTTGGTACCATTTTTATGTATTCCATATTGTCTTAGGATACAATCTCTTGCAATGAGGCAAATTGTGTGTGTGTGTGTGTGTGTGCGCACATGTGTATGCATTATCTTCTTACTTTGGGTTCTTGGCCTTTATATACTCACTTTGGATTTGCCTTCAAAAAAAATATGTATGCTTTTGAGAATTCATCCATGGGAATAGTTTACTTATACCTATTTGATGAGATCTTGAGAGACTCATCTTGTGATCCATTGAGTGCTTCTCATATTTTTATGGAAGCTTAATTTTGAGTCTTTGGTGTTCCCCAGGCTATTATTATTACTTTTTCCCTTGTATTACCATACTTCATGATTGGATTTTGAGCTCACATGTGACATGTAGATGTAGGTTAGTTGAGACCACATCTCTGAAGGTAGTAGAGATATGCTCCTATGATGAGGTCTAAGAGACCTATGATCTTGGTATTGGGAATAATTGAGTTACCATGTTTTCCTCTTGGGTTTATGACTTGAGAGTCTTTCCTTGCATTGTACTTATATTTTTTGTGAGCTTATTGAATCATCCTCATGTTCTAATGATATTCTTGATGGATTCCACAATAATTCATACTTTTTACATAATGTTCTATTGAGATTTATTTTTTATGTGCCTTCTTCCATTTTTTTAAATTATATGCATTTTGAATTAGGGATATCCTCCCTTATTTATTTTGTCATTTATTATTTCCTCAATATGACATCTTCCATGATTAAGTAGAGATCACATGAAACATGTGGAGGATGGTGTTAAGATCCTATCCATATATGTAGTTGAGTTATGCTTCTATGCTAAGGTTTGAGTGACCCACACTCTTAGATTGAAGCCAATTGAGTTTACCTTTCTTCTTATGGATTTTGACTTGAACATACATTCTTTATTTTCATCCTCAAGTTTTTTGGAGTAGAATAATCCTCCAAATTTCCTTTTAATTTTGGCACATTCATTATTTTTTCATTTTCATTTAGATGATGATGATGATGATACTCTTGAATTTTTCCTTGTGTATATCTAGTAGACAATCTTAAGTTAAACCATGCTCATGTCGATGAGTGGAAAAAGTCCCTATTACTTTCCCTAGGTATCCAAGTTGGAGGAGAGCTTGTTATGTCCTCTTGTAGATAGAGTTGACATTTTTTTTCTAATCCCTATCTTGGGATTTTGAGTTATATTACTAAGTATATTGAGTATTCATGGTGGGTAGCTCCTTAAGTAGATCCTAACCTATAAGTAATTGAATAGGATAGGTAAAGAAATTCCTTATAAATTGAACACCATAATAAAATATATTAGTTATAAACATTAAACAAGATTCATTAGATTTGTGGAACCCATCAAGTTCTTGGACATTATGTTCTGAATCATTTTGTCAATTCAGAGGACAATACCAAAGGAAGAAATAATGGTATTGTAAACACATAATAAACAAGATTAAGAATTTAATGTATTCATAACATTAAATAAAATTTCATACAATTGTGGAAAATCTCGTAAGTGAGATGTATGCTTGCAAATCAATCAAATTTGGACAAACTCATGGAGGAGTTGTATGTCTGAGGTCATAAAAGTTGGGCTATCCCATGAATGAGATGTATGGCTATGAACTCTATAGGAGTTAAGCAATCCCATGGTTGAAATGTCTACCCATGAACTTTTTATATAAGATCTGATACAAATTAGCAATCTTAGCAAATGAGATGTATGTCCATATTATTCCTTCTCCTTAAATTTGAGCCTCTTTATATATCTTCATGGAAGTTGAAAGGTCACACCATTTAAATCCTCATTAGAATTGAAAAGTCATTACTTAATATAATATTCCATGGCAATACCAAAGAAATAAATAATGGTATTGTAATCACATAATAAACAATATCAAGAATTTAATTTATTCATAATATTAAATAAAATTTCATACAATTATTGAAAATCTTGTAAGTAAGATGAATGCCTACAAATCAATCAAATTTGAACAAAATTGTGGAGGAGTTGTGTGTTCGAGCTCATAAAAGTTGGGCTATCCCATGAATGATATGTATGCCCATGAACTCTATAGGAGTTGAGAAATCTCATGGTTGAGATGTCTTCCCATGAACTCTATTTATAAGATCTAATACAAATTGGCAATCTCAGCAAATGAGATATATTCCCATGTCATTCCTTCTCCTTAAATTTGATTTGAGGTTCTTTAGATATCTTCATGGAAGTTGAAAGGTCATGCCATTTAAATCCTCATTAGAAATTGAATGGACAATTCAAAATTGAAAATTTGTTAATTAATATAATATGCCAACTTGATTCAGATCATTACTCCCCTCTTATAAGGCAATTGGCCCCATTGCCTTATCACCTTCTAAATGATATGCAATCAATAATAATTTTTTCCCATGCAACATTAAATGAGACATTCCCTATGGACATATTATCTTTCTTATCAACATAAATAAACTACTAGCTGTGGAAATTATCTCCTACTTATCAATTGATGAGCTTAAGGGGCTTTCTAATGAATGGTTCATAAGGCACAACACTTGGTGAAGGTTTTGCAAATGGGGTTGCAAGCTTTGGGTTTAACTATGGAGGAAACTCCATAGTTAAGCGCGCTCAAGCTGGAGTAGTACTAGGATGGGTGACCTCCCGGGAAGTCCCGGTGCTTCACCCCTGTGAGCATCACCTAGATCCAATGAGTGCTAAGTGTTCCATTTATTCTCATGAGAGATGGATTCATGTTTAATCACTACTCATGAAACATGGGTCATCGAGTTTGACTCAAAAATCACATAGTTAAATCCTGATATTCATATCACAATTTGACTAGCTGTGGAAATTATCTCCTACTTATCAATTGATGAGCTTAAGGGGCTTTCTAATGAATGGTTCATAAGGCACAACACTTGGTGAAGGTTTTGCAAATGGGGTTGCAAGATTTGGGTTTAACTATGGAGAAAACTCCGTAGTTAAGCGCGCTCAAGCTGGAGTAGTACCGGGATGGGTGACCTCCCGGGAAGTCTCGGTGCTTCACCCCTGTGAGCATCACCTAGATCCAATGAGTGCTAAGTGTTCCATTTATTCTCATGAGAGATGGATTCATGTTGAATCACTACTCATGAAACATGGGTCATCGAGTTTGACTCAAAAATCACACAGTTAAATCCTGATATTCATATCACAATTTGACTAGCTGTGGAAATTATCTCCTACTTATCAATTGATGAGCTTAAGGGGCTTTCTAATGAATGGTTCATAAGGCACAACACTTGGTCAAGGTTTTTCAAATGGGGTTGCAAGCTTTGGGTTTAACTATGGAGGAAACTCCGTAGTTAAGCGCGCTCAGGCTGGAGTAGTACTGGGATGGGTGACCTCCCGGGAAGTCTCGGTGCTTCACCCCTGTGAGCATCACCTAGATCCAATGAGTGCTAAGTGTTCCATTTATTCTCATGAGAGATGGATTCATGTTGAATCACTACTCATGAAACATGGGTCATCGAGTTTGACTCAAAAATCACACAGTTAAATTCTGATATTCATATCACAATTTGACTAGCTGTGGAAATTATCTCCTACTTATCAATTGATGAGCTTAAGGGGCTTTCTAATGAATGGTTCATAAGGCACAACACTTGGTGAAGGTTTTGCAAATGGGGTTGCAAGCTTTGGGTTTAACTATGGAGGAAACTCCGTAGTTAAGTGCGCTCAGGCTGGAGTAGTACTGAGATGGGTGACCTCCCGGGAAGTCCCGGTGCTTCACCCCTGTGAGCATCACCTAGATCCAATGAGTGCTAAGTGTTCCATTTATTCTCATGAGAGATGGATTCATGTTGAATCACTACTCATGAAACATGGGTCATCGAGTTTGACTCAAAAATCACACAGTTAAATCCTGATATTCATATCACAATTTGACTAGCTGTGGAAATTATCTCCTACTTATCAATTGATGAGCTTAAGGGGCTTTCTAATGAATGGTTCATAAGGCACAACACTTGGTCAAGGTTTTGCAAATGGGGTTGCAAGCTTTGGGTTTAACTATGGAGGAAACTCCGTAGTTAAGTGCGCTCAGGCTGGAGTAGTACTGAGATGGGTGACCTCCCGGGAAGTCCCGGTGCTTCACCCCTGTGAGCATCACCTAGATCCAATGCGTGCTAAGTGTTCCATTTATTCTCATGAGAGATGGATTCATGTTGAATCACTACTCATGAAACATGGGTCATTGAGTTTGACTCAAAAATCACACAGTTAAATCCTGATATTCATATCACAATTTGACTAGCTGTGGAAATTATCTCCTACTTATCAATTGATGAGCTTAAGGGGCTTTCTAATGAATGGTTCATAAGGCACAACACTTGGTGAAGGTTTTGCAAATGGGGTTGCAAGATTTGGGTTTAACTATGGAGAAAACTCCATAGTTAAGCGCGCTCAGGCTGGAGTAGTACTGGGATGGGTGACCTCCCGGGAAGTCTCGGTGCTTCACCCCTGTGAGCATCACCTAGATCCAATGAGTGCTAAGTGTTCCATTTATTCTCATGAGAGATGGATTCATGTTGAATCACTACTCATGAAACATGGGTCATCGAGTTTGACTCAAAAATCACACAGTTAAATCCTGATATTCATATCACAATTTGACTAGCTGTGGAAATTATCTCCTACTTATCAATTGATGAGCTTAAGGGGCTTTCTAATGAATGGTTCATAAGGCACAACACTTGGTGAAGGTTTTGCAAATGGGGTTGCAAGCTTTGGGTTTAACTATGGAGGAAACTCCGTAGTTAACCGCGCTCAGGCTGGAGTAGTACTGGGATGGGTGACCTCCCGGGAAGTCCCGGTGCTTAACCCCTATGAGCATCACCTAGATCCAATGAGTGCTAAGTGTTCCATTTATTCTCATGAGATATGGATTCATGTTGAATCACTACTCATGAAACATGGGTCATCGAGTTTGACTCAAAAATCACACAGTTAAATCCTGATATTCATATCACAATAAATAAACTAGCTGATACACATACTCTCTGTAGTGATGAGCAACTCCTCTACTACCTGTAACAGAAGTACTGATAGCTAAATTTGATGTCAAATAATAAATTCACTTTCTTGCATGCTTTTTTTCATTCAATAGCATGTCTTCTTACCTACATTCAATTTCAATGGCAGATGATGAATATGATGCAAAAGAAGAAGGAAAAATAAAGGAAGAACAAATTAAGCAAGCTATGGATGCTTCTTTGAATGAACATGCCCACCAACTTCAATTGGAAGAATTCATTGCATACTTAGATGAAGTGTATGCCTGGGAATTACAATTTTAGGAGGCTCTGATTGCATTGTCCAATGTATTCTCTTCTTCCTTAGCCCCATCCACATCTTTTTTGCAAAAAATTAATGAATGTTAGGAATATGATAATGATATACAAGTTGCATGTGGGAAATGGCCCAAAAGAGACAGTGTAGTGATTTCCTTGCCCAAAAGGGCCAAGATAGAGGATGAAGTGACCCTTTAATTGGATGTGGGATTTGCTTAGAAGCAAAATAGTAATCTAAAATTTTTTACATGGCTAGTTGTTCTCACAAATACTACCATAATTGCATAGCTCAACATGTCTACTCCAAGTTGGAAGAGAATTTTTTTCCCATAAGCTACCTTGAGCCAAGTTGCAACCAAAATATGGTTTTTGATGAGTGTGAACCTTTTCTTCCTTCTGAAATAGATGAAATGTGGTATTTGGTATTGGCAAAATCTGATATTCTAGACTTTCACAGGTATTATTTCCCTTACAAGGAGCTTACAAGATCTGAATGTGATACAATGTAGAGTTAGTGGTCTAGAATATTTTTGCAAACAAGTAACTAGAGGACTTGTGTGTGCAAAGATTGTGGACCACATTTCATGGCTCTTCTCCTTCTCTTTATTAGTGCTTCTCCTTCTCAATGGTTGTTCTGATAGTGTCTTTCCCTTCTCTACTGTTTCAGCTCCATCTAGTTATATGAATGGCATCCTTCGCATCTTGCTTGCTAATGTCAAAAATAACTCCTTTTCAAAATGCTTCAACTACCAAATGATCAATTCTACTTTTAAAATATGGATTCCCATTTTCTATTGCAACTACAATCAAGGATGAGGAGGAAGAGGAAGAAGAGGGGGACATGAGACAAAGGAGAAGGGGTATTGACAATAGAGAAGCGTTTGGCTTTCTTGCAATTGATCGAATGATGGCTATTTGAGTTTCCCTTGGAAGTATGGAAGGCATGTTACAATCATTTGGCACTATGAGTCCTCCACTTGAAGTGGTAGAGTCCCTTCCACTGTTTGTCATTCCTTCCATCCGTGGGGATGAGGTTGTATGAGGGGAAAGAGATGTGTCATCTAGTAGTTCCTTTTTGTCTCACTCAACAACAGATACATAAAGGGTTGGTGCTTCCACTTTAGACATAGATGTTATTTTTTCCTGCAATAAAATTTTGGTAACTCTAGTGGTTGATGTCATTGCTTGCATATTAATTTCATTCTCCTTTATTTTTATAATCTTCTTTGAAAATTGAAAAGTTGTAGGATTTGTAAATTTATTGTTAAACCAGAGTAATAAAGTCTCATTTCAAGTGGCCTCAAAATATGATGCTTTCCTTAGCAACTTGATGTCAGCCATCATTTCTGCACTGATACCACTAATCTGAATCATTTTGTCAATTCAAAGGATAATACCAAAATAATAAATAATGGTATTGTAAAAACATAATAAAAAATATCAAGAATTCAATTTATTCATAATATTAAATAAAATTTCATACAATTATGGACAATCTCATAAGTAAGATGTATGCCTACAAATCAATCAAATTTGGACAAACTCATGGAGGAGTTGTATGTCTAAGCTCATAAAAGATGGGCTATCATATGAATGAGATGTATGCCCATGAACTCTATAAGAGTTGGGCAATCCTATGGTTGAGATGTCTATCCATGAACTCTATATATAAGATCTTATACAAATTGGTTATCTCAGCAAATGAGATGTATGTCCATTGTTGGAATTTTTTTAGAAGAACTAAGGGTGCGGGTGAATCAGTTATTCAAGATCCAGATGTATAAATAAAAATTTTCACAATTCAATGAACCCATAAAACTTTCTTAACCATGCATGCATTCATTGTGTATTATCTAAAATTGATATGTTACTATCAAATCAACTTGTAGAAATGTAAAGCATAAAACACAACATATCCATCAGCACATTTGACACAATGATTTAACATGGAAACGCAATTTGGGAAAAACCATGAGTACCATGCTACTCTTTTTTCACTCTTCTGAAGTAATGCCTTGTTAAAGGCCAACCATGTTAAAGGTTCTAATACACACTATTAAATGTGACTCGGTTAAGGGATTTCAATCACCCTATCAAAAGTGATCCTTGTTAGAGGACTTTAGGCCATTCACTTGGAATGCCACCCTATTAAAAGATTTTTCAATGACTATTAAGTCAACCTTACTCCAAAGGATTTACCCTAGGCTGATGCAATTGTTAAAGGTAAAAGTAGAGCTTTGATCTAATACAACTTACAACCTTACTTGTAGATTACAGATCATTGTTTAGTCCTCAACCTTGCTTGGCTTCCAATCTTTATAGTTTGGATAGCTTGTTCACCCTTCAAGCATTCATCCTCTTTAAGCTTTCTTTCTTAGTATTTCATTATAGACTTCTTTTCTTGGGTCATTTGATGAAGAAAAAACCCTTTCCTTCTCCTTGTCAGATTTTTTCATCAAAACTCTCTAACTCTTTTCTTCATGACCAGACATTCCTACATATAGGAAATTAGAACACTTTTCCCACTCATTATCCATCATCAAAATTAGGGTTTTCAATGGATTAGGTAGGATACAATGTATCTGCCCCATATCTTGGTTTTCTAGAAACTTCTCTTAGAATCCATTTGAATTCACCTCCAAAATGGTTTACATAAGATTCTTTGCCACTAGCTCATCAATCTTATCTTCCTCCTAATTCACAAGTTCCAAGAAAAAAAACTTGTCAACTTTTATTTGGAAAATTTTTTATCTTTTTCATAATGCAATAGCTCAGCATTATCAATCTTTTGATGCTTGGTACTGCTGTGTTACTTGGCATCTACTATAAAATCACTCGACATCAACTGGATTTTACTAGCACTTGGCATCAACTGAATTTAACTGGTGCTCAACATCAACTAAAAATTACTCGGCATCTACTAACTTGCTCGACATCTATTAGAATTTTCTTTCACTCAGCTCCAACTAAATTTTTAATCAGCTTGCACTAACTTTGCTTGGCACCTACTATCCACTTGCTCAAGCTTGGCAAATGAACTTTGTTTAAATTTATTCTTCTGAACTTTCTAAGTGTAGCCAATCATTTTGTAACCTCAAGTAGATCATCAATACATTTTGTTATCACTGTCTTAACTATTTTTTGCACTTCAATACATAATCATAACTCAACCTTTCCTCTAGGTATTTTTGTTATAGCTTGTTGATCAAATCCTCCTCATCAATCAACTAAGTGATAGTACTTGAAACATATAAGAAATTGTCTTACCAACATGTAGCAAGTTTGACATTAGTGACAAAACAATGATTGAAACACACAGTCTTCTTCAACAATCTTTCTACTCAAATGATCTTTTCAATTAGATATCAATAATCTCCCTCTTTGGCATTGATGGCGAACCAAACTAATCAACCAGTCAAACAAATGATGAACATCTTGTTCCATCAAACTAACTAGGTTAAAATAGTAAGACAATACCAAAAAGAGAATTTGTATTTGAAATTTCTCCCTCTATCAGTAGATCCCTCTCCTAATTAGGTTACAAAATATAACTCCCTCTAAGTTCATTCTTTAGCTAATTCTCTATTAATATAACCCCCTCTGAGTTCCTTCTTTATCTGATTGTCCTCTTTCATGGATTAGTATAATATCATAATAGCTCCCTCTTTTGTCCTAATCCTTCCTTTGATTGCTTTCTTCTTTCTCCCTCCTTCTTTCTTTTAGTCTTCTGATCTTCTGATGATGTATTCTCTCCATTGTTCCTCTTACACTTGATTAGTTTAATGTACTTTCTCCCTCTTTGACAACAATGCCAAAATAGTTTTGTAATTACTTTAGGCAATTCCTAAAGTAAGATCCACTACATCAACTTGTGTAACATGAATGCCAGCTTGTTTGATGCAGGGTACTCCCTCTATCTTTTAATTAGCCTTTGATAGGTGTATCACCCCTAGTTTAGCTCTCAGATACTCATAAGAATTCTTAGGTAATGCAATTGTGAAGATATCAGCAATTTTCTCCTTTGTGTTAATATATTACATAGTCACCTCTTTCTCTTGAACCAATTCCCTTACATAATGATACTTGATTGCAATGTACTTTGTCTTTGTATGCATTACAGGATTCTTTGATATATTAATAGCACTTGTATTATCATAATAAAGTGTCACTAGTTCTGTGATTTCTTCCTTCATTCCCTTAAGTAGCTGCTTGATCCATACAATGTTTGTGTAATTAATAGTAGCACCAACATACTCTACTTTAGTAGTACTTTGGGAAGTACAACTCTACTTCTTGCTAGTCCATGTAACAAGTCTTTTGCCTAAGAAGAATGCTCCTCCACTAGTGCTCTTGTTGTCATCAATATTTCTAGCCCAATCAGCATCAGTGTAGGCTTTCAGTTCAAACTTTTCATTCTTCTTATAGTATAAACCAAAGTCTTATGTTCCTTTCAAGTATCTCATTGTCCTTTTCATAGCCATCAAGTGATTCTATCTAGGGTTAGCAAAGAATCTTGCAATTATCCCTACAGCTAATGTAATATCAAGTCTATTGTGTACTACATATTGAACTTTGCCAATCATGGATCTATATAATGTTTGAGTTACCTCAGCTAAATCATCATTCTAAGATAGCTTGAGTGTTGTCACCATAGGTGTACTTACTAGTTTTGAATCCTCTAGTCCAAATGTCTTCAATATCTCTTTGACATATTCTGACTGAGTGATATATACACCATATTTCATCTGATAAACTTGTAATCCCACAAAGAATTTGATCTCACCAAACATTGACATTTCAAATTCTTGTTTCATCTAATTTGCAAAAAATTTACACAAAGCATCTTGTCCTCCAAATGTGATGTCATCAACAAATATTTTAGATAATAGTATACCATTTTCTTTGTCTATCTTCATGTACAAATTATTGTTATCATCTATCCTTTTAAATCCAATTTTAACAAGATAAGTATGAAGTCTCTCATACCATGCTCTTGGTGCTTATTTCAATCCATATAGGGCTTTGTGCAGTCTACATACCATGTTCTTTTATTTTTATCAACAAAACCTTCTGGCTGTTGTATGTAGACTTCTTCTAATATGCCATTTAGAAATGCAGACTTCACATCCATCTAATAAACTTTGAAACCTTTGTATGTAGCATAAGCATGCAGAATTCTCACTCCTTCCATTCTTGCAACAAGGGAAAATGTTTCACCATAGTCAACTCCTTCTTCTTGTGCATACCCTTTGCAAACTAGTCTTTCTTTGTTTCTTGTCACCTCACCATTCTCATCTAACTTGTTTTTGAATACCCATTTTGTGGCAATCACATTCTTGTCTTCTGGTCTAGGAACTAGAATCCAAGTCTTGCTCTTTTCTATCTATTGAATTTCTTCTCCATAGCCTTGTACCAATCATCATCTTCCAATGCATCTCTCATGTCTTAGGTTCCTTCATGCTTAACAAACATGATTCACTTCTCAATCTATTTCTTGTCATTGGCCTTGCATCTTTATCTCCAATGATTTGATCTACAGGGTGGTGTCTTTTGACATAGTCTAGGATTAGTTCTTGTGGTTGCATTCTATCTCTCAACTTCAGTATCACTGTGTACATCTCTATCAAGTGTTTCAGCATCTCTTTCATATATGCTAATCTTAGAGTCAGATTTTACATTTTCCTCATTCTACAACATGGTATATGAATGCAACTTGGCATTCACAGGTTGTGACTTGGTAGTTGTTGAGAATTTTTGTTGGCCTACAGCATGATTTATAGCATCTTCTTCAGCAGGCATTCCTTCATAATAGTATACAAATGATTTGTATTCTTCTGGTTCTATTTTAGGTTCAGCCTCATGAGTTTTGTAAATTCATCAAAATTAACATTTGCATTTTCCACGATTTTGTTAGTGTTAGTATTTAAACACGTGTAAGATTTATTTCTTGAGGAGAAACCAAGGAATATACCTTCTTCACCTTTTGCATCAAACTTTCTACTTCTAACATCTTTAAGAATATAGCATTTGCTTCCAAATACCTTAAAGTATTTTACATTGGGTGGATATCCACACCATAGTTCAAAAGGTGTTGAATGAGTACCTTGCTTGACTTACACATAGTTCAAGGTGTATATAATAGTGCTTACAGCTTCTCTCCAGTATTTTAGAGAAACATTTTTCTCCATCATGAGTGTTCTAGCATAGTCCATTATTGACCTATTTCTTCTTTTAGCAATTCCATTTTGTGGAGGGGTCCTAGGTGCAGATGTTTGTCTCTTGATTCCTCTATCATTATAGAACATCTCAAACTCATTTGAAGTGAATTCTCCTCCTCTGTTTGATCTCAAGCATTTTAGAGTCTTTCCTATTTCTTTTTCAACTCTTCCCAAGTACCATTTAAACATTTGAAAAGTATTTGATTTTTGTTTTAAAAACATGACTGACATCATCCTAGAGTAATCATCAACAAACAACATTATATACTTATCTCCTTTGTATCTTTTTAGTTCAATAGGTCCACACAAATTAGTATGAACAATTTCAAGTATTTCCTTAGAGGTATGAGCTTTACTTTTAAAGCTTTACTTTGTCATCTTCCCTAGCTGACATTGCTTGCACATTATATTTTATGGTTTCTTCAACTTAGGAAAACCTCTAAATTTTTTCATGTTATTGATACTAATTAGATTATCAAAATTGACATGACATAATCTACTGTGCCAAAGTCATACATCATCAAATTTTGCAATAAGACAAGTAGCATCTTCTATATCTAAATAGAACAGATTACTTCTAGTTTGGTCACATTTTCTAATAAAATTTCTATTTGTGTCATATATCTTGGCTGATTTATTTTCAAACTCAATTTTGTATCACAAATTATTCAATTGTGACACACTTAACAAGTTATAATTCAATCCTTCAACATAATAAGCATTGTCAAATGAAATCTTGTTTTTGAGTTTGATAGACCCTTTTCCTTTTATCAAATATGGTGCTTCATTACCAAATCTTACACTATTTCCATCATAACAGGTTAAGGTAATGAACTTACTTTTGTCTCTAGTCATGTGATGTGAGCATCCACTATCAATGATCCATTTATCATTCTTGTTCACACAAGTCATAAGTGTAGTTGCCTCATCCTCATCAGATTCATCCTTCATTGCAACATATACCACTTCATCATCATTTTCATCAGAGTCATGTTCATCAGCAATGTAGCATGAGTTATTTCCTTTGTCTCTGTAGTCTCTTCCATCATCTTCTCTTCTATTTTTGTGCTTGTTTCCTTCTTTGAAGTTCTTCTTCTGTGTACATCTTGTTGCAATATGACCAACTTCATTACAATTGAAACAAATTGAAAGAAATGATAGGTAGCTCACCTTTGAACTTACCTTTTCCTCTATGAAATCTTCTAAATAGCAATGCTTCTAATTGTTCAATTTCTTCCTCATCTGTATTATTGTTACTAGATGCATGCTTTTTCTTCCTTTTCTTCTTCTTCTACTTTACCTCCTTAGAATCCTTCAGCAACAATTTTGCTTTGAAAGTTGCTTCAATACTCTCTAGTCTATAATTGTCAAAATTAGATAGTTCAAAAGCAATGAGTCTTCCTACCAGAGCTTCAAGGGTTAGATCATTTCCTGGTATACATCTTAATTCTTGGACTATATATACTCTAATGGTATACACAGGAAACAATCTTCTCAAGACCTTACTCAGCATAGTATCATCATCTATTTTACCAGTAGCACCTTTTATTCCACTAACAATTTCTTTTATTCTAGCAACATATTGAGTAATATTCTCACCTTCTTCCATTCTCATTTCATCAAACGTACCTCTGAGGCTCTCTGACTTGGCTCTTTGAACATTTTTGTCTCCTCCATAGATGATGTCTATGGCATCCCACATTTTCTTTACACTTTTAAGGCCTTTGATATCATCAAATTCAGCATAGCTTAGGGTAGAGGCAATCTCCAACATCACCTAATTGTGTTCTTTATTTTTCTTCAAATCTTCAGAAGTTAGGGCTCCTATTGGATCAACATGTTCTACTGAAATGCAAGATTGTGCATAATCTCCAAGTCCTCCAAGGTGTATCTTTGTCAAACTTTTCCATGCTATAAATTTATCTCTATTGAGCTTGGGTACCTCTCTTTTTGACATCTTGATCTTTGTGCTTCTAGTACCTTAAAACTAATCCTCTTAAGCAAATGGCTCTGATACCAATTGTTGGAATTCTTTTAGAATAACTAAGAGGGGGGTGAATTAGTTATTCAAGGTCCAAATGTACAAATAAAACTTTTCACAATTCAATGAACCCATAAAAATTTCTTAACCATGCATGCATTCATTGTGTATTATCTAAAACTGATATGAAACTATCAAATCAACTTGCAAAAATGTAAAGCATAAAACACAACATATCCATCAGCACATTTGACACAATGATTTAATGTGAAAACCCAATTTGGAAAAAACCACTAGTAACATGCTACTCCTTTTTCACTCTTCTGCAGTGATGCCTTGTTAAAGGCCAACCCTGTTAAAGGTTCCAATACACACTGTTAAATGTGATCTAGTTAAGGGATTTTAGTCACCCTATCAGAAGTGAGCCTTGTTAGAGGACTTTAGGCCATTCACTTGGAATGCCACCTTATTAAAGGATTTTCCAATGACTATTAATTCAACCTTACTCCAAATTAGGATTTACCCTAGGCTGATACAATTGTTAGAAGTTAACAGTAGAGCTTTGATGTGATACAACTTACAACCTTACTTGTAGATTACAAATCAATGTTCAGTCCTCAAATCTGCTTGGCTTCCAATCTTTGTAGTTCTAATATCTTGTGTACCCTTCAAGAATTCATCCTCTTTAAGCTTTCTTGCTTAGTACATCATTGCAGACTTCTTTTCTTAAGTCACTTGATGAAGCAAAACCCATTTCCTTCTCCTTGTCATATTTTTGCATCAAAACTCTCTAACTCTTTGCTTCATAACTAGAGATTCCTACATATAGGAAATTAGAACACTTTTTCCACTCATTATCCATCACCAAAATTAGTGTTTTCGATGGATTAGGTATGATACAATGTATCTACCCCATATCTTATCTTTTTCTAGAAACTTCTCTTAGAATCCATTTGAATTCACCTCCAAAATGGTTTACACAAGATTCTTTGCCACCAGCTCATCAATCTTATCTTCCTCATGATTCACAAGTTCCAAGAAAATAAACTTGTTGACTTCTATTTGGTGAATCTTCGATCTTTGTCATAATGTAGCAGCTCAACATTATCAATCGTCTGATGCTTGGCACATACTATGTTACTTAGCATCTACTATAAAATCACTCGGCATTAACTGAACTTTACTGGCGCTTGACACCAACTGAAAATTACTCAGCATCTACTAACTTGCTTAGCATCTATTAGAATTTTCTTTCACTTAGCTCCAACTGACTTTTTTCTTAGCTTGCACTAACTTTGCTCAGCACCTACTATCCACTTGGTCAAGCTTGGCAAATGAACTTTGTTTAACTTTATTCTTCTAAACTTTCTAAGTGTAGCTAGTCATTTTGTAACTTCAAGTAGATCATCAATACATTATGTTATCACTATCTTAACTGATTCTTGCACTTCAATACATAATCATAACTCAACCTTTCCTCTAGGTACTTTCATTATAGCTTGTTGATCAAATCCTCCTCATCAATAAACTAAGTGATAGTACTTGAAATATATAAGCAATTGTCTTACCAGCATGTAGCAGGTTTGACTTCAGTGACAAAATGTTGTGGTGTCCACAACACACGCCCCATTCCTCACTAAGAATGGGGACCCCCTACTTTTTTTGATTCTCAGACTCATAGTTCAAGAGTTGGGAGAAGAAGAGTTTTATTAGACCTTAGAATTTTAGAGTCAGATATTCGAAAAAAATCACAAAAAAATTGAAAATTTGAAAAACACAAAAAATTAAAAAAATTGAAAAACTTTTTTTAAAAATTTTTAAAAAAATTTTAAAAATTAAAAGAAATTAAAAAAATCAAATCAAACTCGCACCACAAAGGGTCACGCACGCACGTGTTTTCACAAAGTGTCGCGCACCACCAAGGGCCGTGCACCCAAAGCGTGTATGTGCCACCAAAGGCACCTTGTGCACATTCATGCCATGCACTCCCAAGGCACCATGTGCCCTTGCCAAGCTTCCCTTTCACCTCCAATTTTGTTTGAATAGCCATAAAAGGGGTTTAAAATATATCATTTAAGTATAAGTATTCCTTATACTTAAGATATATTTTAATATATGCAAAGAATCTTTTGAGATAGGTTTCAAACCTCCCCAAGATAATGTAAAGATTCTAAGAAATTTTAGGGCTTCAGAAATCCAGACTTAGCCAAATTTCAGGGCTTAAGGATTTCAAACTTAGCTAGATTTCAGGATTCACCTCCAGTTTTGTTTGAGTAGCTAGTTTGTCTTTACTATGCATTGTTAACTCTACGGACTAATATTTGCTTCTTTTGTAGGTAAAAATGGCATCCTCAACTTGTCGAGGTCATAACTTTTGACTCGGGCCTTAGAATTCAGAACCGCTTACATTGTTGGAAAGAAGAACTGAAGATCTAATTTTAGTCCCTAAAACAGTGAGCCCTCGGCTATCCAATTTTAAGGACCGGTGAAGGTTTTGACTTGAAATTTTGAGCAAAAGAGCTCCAAAAAGGTCATTTTAAAACACTTAGAAAATTTGTGAAAAATATGAAAAAGTTGCAAACATTTGATCATCTTGGATAATCTGGATCACTTGGTTTCTCGCCGGGAAGGATTGGATAGGTGGAGAGAAGACAAAGGTCAAAGATACAGAGGTTGGACACATAAAGCAAATCAAGTTCCTCATCTTATGCAGCTATTGGGGACAAGATTCAATGCAGGTGCCTTGAGATTTTTGATTGAAGAAGCAGAGGGAGTGCAAGTTTATGAAAGTAATTGGCTATAAAGAGGGTGTAAATCATTAGAAAGGGGCATGGAGCATAAACAAAAAGTGATCTAAAACCTCATTTGAGAAAAACTCAAAAATTGTTTTCAAAATTGAGAACTTTGATTTTTTGACAAATTGAGCTTCGTAGCTCCGCATTTTCATGCAGGTTAGCAATTTAGAGGTGCATCGATAGTTGAATGTCAATTACAAAAATAGTACTTTCCATGCATTAGGAACGCATTTTGATGGCAAGTTAACTCCAACACACATCAAGTGAAGGGCCAGTTTCCATTTTTGAAGCCTCCAAGCACTTCCACTTCGACTGATGGCTTCCTCCTACTTTCTCTCTCATGCTTTCATTATTTTCGACATGTAAAGGGCTCATGCATCCAATTAATGAATAAAATATGGATGGAGTTCCTCTAAGCACCAATTAGATTATCAGTTTGTATATATTTAGCTTGTTTTAAATATTTTAAAAGCATTTTATTGCATTAAGATATCCCTCACTTTCAACATAAATTGAGGAGATGATTTCTTATAAATACCCCATTGTAAAATGTAAGAAGGGCCACCATTATTATGCAATAAAGTTATGCTTTTGGTGCTAGCATTCGGAGTGTAGTTATTCTTGCGTGAATGTGTCATTGTTTTGTGAATTTTATTCATGAGATTGTGATTGAGCCAAAGGTTTATTGCGTTGTTTCTGGTTGTGTGATCTTTTAGTTCTGGTGTTTGCTACAGATATATGAATTCCATTGACATAAAAAGCTTGAGAATAGATCACCCAATTGTGTCTACATAGCTTTTTGTCTCACGTGAGAACACTTTCCCTGGCCTTGCAATTTGATGAAGAGTGAAACATCATTTGATCTATTAAAGATTCTCACTGATGATTGCATCAATGGATTCTAGGAAGCGTTGCTCCTGTTTTCATTGGTTTCCTACCAATTTCTTCAAAGGTTTAACTCATAATGTGTTGTGTTCTGTAGCTTATGTCCGTTTAGGAATTTCAATTTCAAGTTATTTGATTTCATGTTATTTTCTTTCAGTTTCATTATTTGCTTTGCTAACCCCCTATTGGAATAGGACCTCATAGTAGCTATATTATTAAAGTTGCATTCATTGAAAAATAAAAAATACAAAAATATTGTTCTTTTGGTGTGATATTTTGAGACAGCAAACAGATTTTACTTCGATTCTAAAACAAAAGAGTTTTTTTAGAACTAGCAAAGGCCTCCTCGTGAACATTCACATTTATCTTCTACTAAGAAGATTTTGGAACGTCGCAAGACAAACACTGAACCTTGGAGTGGATCCTTAAAAAGATTTTCTTTTCAAGAGAGGAATTACACTATGGATTCTTGTCGTTGACCTCGTGCAAAATGAATGCCCAACACAAAACAATGATTGAAACACACAGTCTTCTTCAATAATCTTTCTACTCAAATGACCTTTTCAATCAGATATCAACAGTCCATATCATTTTCTTCTCCTTAAATTTTATTTGAGTGTCTTTACAAATATTCATGGAAATTGAAAGGCCATACCATTTAAATCCTCATTAGAAATTGAATGGACAATGCAAAATTGAAAGTCATTACTTAATATAGTATGTCAGTTTAATTCTAATCATATTATGAGTAATCTGTGTGAGAGCATTTATGGTGATATGTTTTTATCAAATCACCAAACATAATGAGTGATTTTCATGTGAGCATAGATGTTGTTATGTTATCATTTAATCTTTAGACATCATAGGTGATAAGAGGGTGAGTGTATACTGTAGAAATCCATCAAATCCATAGGCACCAATATGAAAGATTTGTGTGTGAGGTAAATTATAGTGATAATTTTTTAGTATTAATCTATATGGGAAATGATACGCCCTATGATTAGTACTCATGTATAGGTTCAGTAGTGTTAAGTAGACCTTGATGAGTTAAGATATATACTTTTGTGATTGAGATTTGATGTTGGTTTACATGTTGAGTGATCTCAGTATTTATTGTATTAAGATTTATGTGCTTGTATTGGATTATTGTATCTCTATTATGAAATTATAAATATGTTTTGTGTGTGTTTTTTTTTAATATTCATTTCTTGTGTGTTTGGATTGCACCTATGACTTGGTTACTATCTCTACAAGAATGGTAGGGTAGGTGTATAGATTCCATGAAGTAGGGTGGTATCACATTATCCCACTACTAGAGAATAGTTTACAAGTGATATGCTTCCTTCATATTAAAAGTGTTTGCGTAGTGAGAGTTTTATATTTGTCTTCACCTGACTCAATTTCTATGTATATATTCTCTTCAATTATTTACTGAAAGTATTTTTATTCATGTATATGTATTTTATCCTTTTATGCACATGTACATATTTGAACTTTGAGTAATTTATTACTTTATTTGTAGATTGCAATTGAGTAAGTAACACCTTGATGTGCATATATTTGGTACTCCTTTGTGTGGATCTAGAAAATTAATTTTAGATGTATGTTGGTATCGATAAGCCTTCTTGACCCTAGAATCCTAATTGAATTCATACTTGAGCTCAAAATTAGCCTTTCAACTAAACCATGATGTTAATCACTTATTTTTATGTTTTATCACTTCCATTTGATGAAACATCTCTTTTGATACATAGAAAATCACTTTTGTTTCTCAAAATTTTGAGATATTTTTCTATGTTTGTTTTGAAATTTTTCTTTTGAACAAAGAGCACTTCTCGAGATCAAATCAACAAGTAAATTTAGATTTAGATGTCTTTCATCTAATAGGAGTCTTTTCAATCATAAGAGATCATATTCAGTTACATCTAGTTATTTTTTCCCCTTTCCTTAGATCTTGTTAGTTTCATGTATTCTAGTGCCATAAGGTTTCTATTGATAGAATTTTGTTCTGCACACTACCAATAGAGTTTCAATTGTCATTAAACTAGAATGTTCAACTAATATCACCTAAAAGAGTAGACAGGACAACTCTCAGCTCCCAAGCTCCTATAAATTGGGTCTTTGTTATGCAAGGAACAAGAAAAGTTGGATAAGGAGGTGACTATATTTATAATAAGGCAAATAGAGACTTCAGTGATTCTTCACACATATTAGTTTTGGCAATGTGTCAATTAAACTGGGTTGGGAAAATATCATAGAACTG
Source organism: Cupressus sempervirens (assembly GCA_028749045.1). Taxonomy (NCBI): domain Eukaryota; kingdom Viridiplantae; phylum Streptophyta; class Pinopsida; order Cupressales; family Cupressaceae; genus Cupressus; species Cupressus sempervirens. The sequence goes on from CM053790.1 coordinate 324,288,011, forward strand.
AACTACAGGGTTATAGAAAGAAAATTATTGAAAATATAAAGCCTACAATGTTAGAGATTTAATCGACCTATATTCTACTTTTGTACCATTATTATCAACAATACATACTTGGGTGGTAGGATAACTTAAATACATGCTCAATCAATCAATCTTACATAAGTAATTGTTGCAAATGAAATAGTTCTAAAGTAAACAAGATCTTTTAGATTTATCCAAGACAAGGAAGATAAATTTTTTTTTTTTATTAAATCTTACTACTTTCGAAGATAAATGAATCTAAGAGAAAGCACTCTAGGATCTCTCTACTCTAATAACATCTTTTAAATACCAGTATGCACTGGGTTAAACAATGCTTCAAGGAAGCTGAATTGCAATAAAATAAAAGGTGGTACTACTTTCATTCATAATTATGGTATTACAATGAAATGGAAGATAAAATAATCAATTTAGAGACCCTATAATAGTTAGCATTTTCTTATTTATAGATAACTATTTATAGATTTAGGCAGGAAACTAACATCTTGCCCTAATTAACTCACCTACCACCTTTATTTACAAGATCTACAAAATCTAATGCCACCTATTTGTGGAAGATGAAATTACACTTGGAAATCCATGGAAGGAGGATAAAAAGAAGTGGGGAATGAGGAAGTATATTTCCCTATAGAAAATTCAATAAATAAATGTTAATCTTTGCACACTTTTTCCATCACATCTTTGTCAGTTATCTCCTCAAAGCACCCACAGATTGATAAGATAACTTCACTTATCTGACAGTCTTAAATGCATCAGGTATGTAAGAAAATGTGTAGTTGAAAAAAAGTAATTCTTGATCTTTCATCATTAACTACCTGACATGTCATCAATAAGTCTATCAACCAACAATGGTGTTGGAAGGCTAGATTTGGGAGGAATTGATTACACCCATCTATATATCCAAAGGACTTGAGTTCTAAGACTCTAGGATATGGAATGTTAAATGTTGACTAGCATGTAATGCAAGATCACCTGATCAAGTCATGAGGGGAAGAAAATCTCAAACTCAATTCTACACTTAGTAGAGTTGTGGTGCCTCTAAAAGCAAGTGAAGCTCCTTCTAATTAAGTATCAAAGTTGGCCAAAATAATCCCTCCATGTTAAAAATATTTCTTGTAAGGAAGCCCTCGTTAAGAACATTCCCATATCAAGACACCAAAAGGGTTATATATAGAAGGAGAGGCCTCATTAAACCAGGAAGACAAACATTATGGACCTACTCTCGTAGAGTGTTAATTATCCAAGCATCATTCCATTTGTAAAAATGTTGCTTCTAAAGCTTCCCTTTTTGAGAAACCTTGACTCCTATGTTGGCAACTGGTCCTTCCATGGTTCTTATCTCGAGACCTAGATGACCTATAACTCTCAAGGAGTCACCTTCCCATCCCTTCTCAAAGATGCATTTTTTATCTAAAGGTCTTCATCTTCTATAATTTGCATTGGTCCTCATTCATCCACAATACTTGAACAATTTTTTGGGTCCTCCAAAGCTAGTACCCATTAACACCTGCGAAGACTAGAGACATGTTAGTACCATGATCCACTTTTCAAAAGTAATGTTCCTTTTCATCAAACTTAAGATTTTAGGAATCTTGGGATCTCACATATTCTTTTCCTCTAGTGATGTAGGGAGGGATGATGGAAACTAGGTCCAAAGGTACACCCAGCTACAAAAGCCACTTGCAAGAGTAAAAATAGTGGAAACACAACACAGAGAATAGCAACCAAAGGAGATAGAAGAAAAAAACACTTTCTTGATTCATCATATTTTCAACATACATGCGTAGCTATTAGGTCTTCAGGTTACAGCCAATAATACAATTCAAAATTTGATCTTCAATGATGATCTTTGCACACCTAGGGAGGGATGATGGAAACTAGGGACAAATGCACACCCAGCTACCAAAGCCACTTGCAAGAGTAAACACAGTGGAAACACAATGTAGAGAAAAACAACCAAAGGAGATAGAAGAGAAAAATACTTTATTGATTCATCATATTTTCAACATACATGCCTGGCTGTGAGGCCTTCTAGATTACAGCTAATAATACAATTCAAACTTTGATCTTCAATGATGATCTTTGCATTCTAACCCTCCTTCTTGTGTTTCCTCAAATCAAACTAATGCTTAGACTCTACCCAAGACCCCTTTAGATACTTGCATGGCCACAAGTAGGCCTGTTATAAATTACTAACTAAATAAACCCTTACATTAAATGTATGACCAAGCCACAAGTTGACTCTCAACAAATATTAAATACAAATACAAAATTAAATATGCATCAAGTTGGCCCAAACTGGAACTAGACATAGACAACTTGGTCAAAGAATGGCCAAGGCAAATACTAACACTCAGCAATGCTTGGCACTTACATCAACTCAACACCAATAGACACTTGGCACTTACTAAGAACTTGCAACAACTATGAACTTGGCATCAACCATGAATTCAGCATCAACCAGAAACTTGGCATCAACCATGAACTCAGCATCAACCAAAAACTTGGCATCAACCAAGAACTTGACATCAACCATGAACTCAACAACAACTAAGAGCTTGGCACCAATAGGAACAATAAAACATGTAGGATATCCATGCAACCAATGATGATCCTACATCATTTAGGAAAGATAAATGTGCCACATGGGGAATGACATAAAATGTGAAAACCCTAAACAAGTATACTAACTTCTGATAAAAGGAAAAAGGATGGTAACCAAAAGATATACCTTGAAAGTATGAAAACTATATCTCACTAGTAGTGGGGGGAAAATCCTCGAATGTCAAAAACCTACAATTTCAAACCTCATGAATATAAAAATAGATAGTTTCAAGCTTACTACTGCATATCGCTTTCTCTCTACCAGAAACCCAATACTATGTCACTCGGACGAGACATTTGACAATGTGGCTAATGACATTGAGTTTTCCTTACATGATTAACAAGACCACTATTCTACACTCACCTATGTGGAACATGGGATTAATAAATGCTAGGTACTCTTGATGTGAAAACTATGTAAATTCTTAAACTAGCAAACTTATTGGAATTGATCTAGGACACTTAGCCCAAGGAAGAATGTTGCATCTAGGTAGATGAGAAAAAGTGAAAAACCATCCATAGTCACCCTTAAAATCCATGATTCCATTAGATCCATACCAACAAAACATCATATCCTATCAAGACTAAGGATGTAGGTGTACATGCAATAGTGACAACATACCCATACTCTCTATCCTTCAAAGCCGAAAACCACCACCCTAGCACCCATGAAGGCATGCCTATGAACATTTAGTCAAGAAAACCATAACTCAACTAGAAATTTCCTACCTCAAATGAAAACCAAGACCAAAAGAAATTACTAGAGGGTACCTAGATGATCAAAACCACTTTTGGTTAGGGCAAGTTCCCAAGAAAACCAACGGAAGTCAAAATTACACAACTAGACCAAAATAATGAAAAGAAAAGAGATAGAATTGAACTTACCTTCTTGTAGTGGGATGATATTTTCACTATTAACTTTAAATACCCTTGGGGAGGTCCAAAAATCTAGACTAATTAGCAAATTTTGTTGAAGGAATGCAATTTAGTTTGCCAAAACATAGAGGGTGGAGCTGAAGCAGCTTTGCCCAATGACAAGAAACCAAATGAAAGATCAACCAAAGGAGGAACTATATGACCATCAAAAATAGAACATGCCAAAGTAGAAAAAAAGGCAAGATGACCATAAAGAAAGATGAAAGAGAGAAAAGGAAATGACCATGCAAAGAACACAAGATGCAACCTGCAAACAAAACAAAACATAGAAAGGAGGAAACACCAACCTAGAGCACTAGAATAGAAGAACACCACAATGTGAAGACCTATCCTCATCTGCACACAAACCATAACCAACTTAACCTTGATAAAAACACCCTTACAAACTTGTAGAATTGACACTTATAGGTAGAGAAACACCAAAATGAAATTTTTATTTATAGAGAACAATGGTGATTATCAAATAAAGTGACAATTAATCCCTTTAGGTGTCTTAAATAACTCATGGATCATGATACTAAAAAGGTACATTAATTGTACTTCTCTTTCATTAATTAACTTTTCCATGTGTTCATCCTTAGGACCATAGAAATATTTCTCCACCATTGAAGACGTGAGAATAGACTCCTACCTAATCTAAGAGTAGCTTTTGTGAAGACCAAGGATCGCCTATACGAGGCTAGAAATCCTAATTTCCCTTTTTCCACTTGCAAGGGTACCATATCCTAGATAGGAATGTGGAAACCTTAACATCAAAAACTGAAACCAAACAAAGAAACTTACCCTAGGTGAGGTAAGGAAAAAAATGAAAATAGGGACCCAACTTTTTGCTCACAAAAAGTAAGGACATGTATGTTGCACATATCAAATGGTAGCTCGACTGGGAAAATGCCTTGCATTTGAGTACTCTAGATCTCAACCTTTGAAATCACCAGTGCCTTATTACTATGAAGCCAATACTTTTAAGCATGAACTCTGCATTTGAGCATCCTAATTCACCATGACTCATGAACTTTACCATTATCTAGTAGTGAAGTGTGTACTTTAAAAGGGGGTATATCATTTTAATTCCTAGAGAAAATAGAGAAACCAATATCATTAAAGATTCCTCTTTTTACTTTTCTTTTATTGGATATTGTGTATATTTCAAGAATTGGGCATCTCTTTCCTTTCATCTTTTCTTTATAATCTTTTTGAGGCATGGGAGGCATACTTCTTTCCCTGGATGGAAAAGTTAATTTGTTCATTAGAGGGGTACTTCTTTCACCATCCTACCCTTATTCTTTTTTCTTTGGAAGGAAATAGATATCCATTTCTTGAGATATCACTTAGCTTTAAAATTCTCATCCAATTTGAGCAGGGTTGATCTATTCATTCCATTCTTATAATAATTATTCTCTTCTCTTTTCTTGCCAACTTAGTTGGCCATTTCATCCTTTAGACAAAAAGGAAGAGTTATCCATGTTTGATGAAGGTTGGTCATATCATGAGTTCATACTTGCAATTTTTGATCGACAATAATAGAGTGATTAAAAAATCAAGAGATGGGTAAAGGAATAAGCAAATACTGTAGACAGATTCCACTGAGTCACACATTATTATGCAAGGCATACACTCCTACTAGGAGGAACAAGAAACAAAGTCCCCAAAAAAAAACAAAAGACCCAAAAGACAAAAACAAAAGACAAGAAAAAAAGACCCAAAAGACCAAAATGAAAACCAAGAAACAAAACACCTAACCCAACTATTTATAGGGGCCAACAAAGAAAATAAGAAACAAAAAGGAACAAGACAAAAAGAGAATTTACAAGGTGCATCTAGAGATACACCAAAGAATATTTACAACAAATTGTACATATTTTACAATAAAGGGGAATGGGTACCCTTATCCTACCTCCTAATTCAAATTTATACTTGAAAAACTACCCCATTAACGAGCAACAGAATAGGTTCTCTAGTTAATGCACTGAGATGGTATGTATTAGCCCCATAGATATCCATGATCTAGTAACGTCCAAGCTAGAGTTGTTAGAACTTTGTGTACCTTCCTTTCTTCTCATGGGCCTTGTCCCATAGGAGTGTTGGAATGTTCAAAATGGGAAGAGTACTTCTAAGAGGGGGGGGGTGAATCAAAAGTATCACACTTTTAACCTTTTTCAATCCTTTAAGCTTATAACAGAAAAGAAAACTGCATGCATGTATACATATAAATAAACATAAAGTAAACACATTCAATAACACATAATACCAAATTTGGTAACCTAGAAACCCTCCAGGAATAAGAAGGTAAAACTGGGGTGGGGATGATACCCACAAAAATTACTACAGCAATAAATGTTTGACCACTTCTAATGGTCTTCCCTATTAAAGGCTTTACATTGTATCAATAGTGACCTAGTTAGAAGATTTACAAACACTTTACATGAAGTTTCACCCTATTAAAGGATTTACAATAGGTTGTTAGACCCACCTAATACAATAGGATTTTCAATCACCTTCTCCAAAGGTTCTCCTACTTAGCTATTAAGCTAACCTATCAATATAGGATTTTCAACTTCTAATACAATGGCAAGAAAGTATTAGAATAATGAACCTAATAGTGTGCAATCTCTATTTGTTGGATTTAGGCACTTGATCTGTTCTCTTTGATCTTGATCCTCTGAGATCTAATATCTAATCATGTCCCTTGTTCCTTGTGTTGTTCTGATGAACTAGATGTATAATTGTTGCTCTATTCCTCTAAGTCTTACTCCCTTCACATTGAATTTTGCTATAATCTCCCCATACATTGTTCTCATTTGCATGTACAATGGAGTTTTTGACCTCCTTTTAAAGATTGTGAAGACTTAGGGTTAGGTATGGATCTACGATCCATATTGAATCTTAAGTTCCTGCTCATTCCTTGTCTTTTTCTCATTGGTTGCATGCCTTCTCCATTTTTATGATTGGCTACATGTCAATTGCATAGGAAATGTAAAAGATTTGATCTTATCCTTTTTCTCCTTCAAAATCCTTCTATGTTGGCTCCAAAAATGGTTTGCATCTGAGTTTTTGAGGGCACAAACTCATATGCTAATTCTATGTTACTCAACACATACTGGACTACTGGTACTCAGCACATATACTATCCTAGATTGCTCGACACCTATTACACTCTATCTTGCTTGGCACCTATATGATTCTAAATCACTTAGCATATGAATCATTCTAACTTGCTTAGCATCAACTATGACTTGGCACCTATATATCACTCAGCACTTATATACTGCTCAGCACCTGAAGTCACTCGGTACCTATTGAAAATCTAACTCAGCACACACTGTGGCTCGACATACATAGTGTACTTGACATCAATGTAGAAAGTGATTAAGTGTGTTGATACTCAAATGTCAAAACCATCTAAGGACCAATAATCTCCCCCTTTGACATGAGTGTCAAAAACACTTAACTAAACATCACTAATCTATCCTTATGAGTACCCTATCCACAAAATGTCAAAATTGTTCAAAATTTGTTCAAAATACCTTAACTCCCCCTATGCTAATTGTGCCTTGACATTCTTGAAACCAAAATTTCATGCTAAATGTTCCTGATACTCTTTGTCTTTTACATTGTTCTTGTATTCTGTACCTATGATCTATATCTTGCCAAATTTTTGTATCATCTCCCCCTCTTGGCTATCAAAATTGATAGGTATTCTGCCCCTTAGATATTTCAAACTATCACATCTTCCTTAAAACATATATTTTCCCCTTTCCTTATTATTATTTCTCCCCCTTTTTGACACTAATGTCAAAGGGTTCCAAGGAGTAATACCATACTTAGCCAAAAAATTACTATTTATGTCCATTATTGTTTTCAAAGTTGCATCCCAATTCTCTAAATCAATGTCAAGTGACTTGTGCTAGATGGAAGTCTCTGCAGCAAGGTGTACAAGTCCACCAAGTGTAGAAAGATTTGGATCTTTCTTTAAAAAAAATTCAGCATACACTTGCTCCTTGTGGAGGACTTCTAAATGAGGAGTTATGGAGGACTAAATTTGCATCAGTTTGGCCTTAATATTAGCTTCCTCTACTATAAGTATAGCTAACTCTATTTGAGTGTGAAGTGATTGTGCAAAATGCTTCTCACTTTGAGCTAGATCTCTTGGTAATTGCATGCTAGATATTTTCAAGTTTCTTTCCAAGCTCATTATTCTTTGATTTGTTTCTTGTGTGAAATTGGAAAAATCACACAACTTCCTGTACAATGAAAAAATGTTTTCAAGGACAATTTTGACCTTATCTATTTTCTTGGCCAACTCTACCTATTCAAGTGTTATGCCACTTGATATCTTCTCATTCACTTTTCCTTAAAATTTTCTTTCTGACCATTCCATGAGTTTGACATTAGTATCCTGGTCTTCATTTGTCACCTGGTCAACAATATCTGATAGTTGCTCTATTATTGTCTTTTCTTCATCTGGTGATTGCAAGCTGAAGGCATCCAAGAAGATGTCCTTGATGTCATGAAGTGCTTGCTTATGTTTAAACTCTTTCCTTGGTATTTCCTACCTCATCCTTCTATCTAATGCATTTTGCATTTCAATCATTTGTGCCATTGTGATGGTCTTGGAATCATAGGAAGGAATCTCAATATCTTCATCTAATTCAAGGTCTCCATAATGAAGTACCCTTGCCACTCTAGTTGAACTCAAGCCTAGAGTTGAGAATTTCAAAGGAATGGCTTCAATGATTTTCTTCTGAATGGTCTTTATAGGAGTGCTAGTCATTGGTAATTCTACCAATGTCTGAATGGCGGCCTACTCCTTTTCTTTTGAGGTATCCTCTTTTTCATCTGACTTCCTTTCCTTTGCACTTGGCATTTGAAAAAAATCACTTGTTGCACTTAGTGGAGGTGGTGGTGGAAGCATCAAAATCTTAGTGCTAGTAGCTTTATAGGTGAAAGGTGGTTCTTGTGTTTTCACCTTTACTTTTTGTGATGCAGCTACTGCCTTTTGTAACTCATCTACACTCACCAATATATGACTGGTGCATAACTGTGCCTATTAAGTAGATTGATGAAGGATCTTGGAGGGATCCTCTACAGTAAGGGGATTGATGTTCTAAGTAGAGTTGTTAGGAACATCCTTAATAATTACTATTTCTACAGGTGTGATGGTTGTATGAGGTGGACTAGGAGGTGTCATTTGTGTGTCTTGCACACTCTGTTCATCTTACTGCTCTTGCCATTTAGCTATTGCCTTGTCTTCTCCTTTATCTAATTCCTCATATTCTTTCTCCTTATTCTCTTCCTCTCCTTTTTCTTCCTCACTTTTTTTTTCCTCCTCTTTCTTTTCTTCTTCCTTCTTCTTTGTTTCCTTTGCTTCTACCTCTCCTTTCTGCTCTTCTTCTTTCTTTTCCTCTAACTTCTCTTTGGCACTAGTTTTTGCTTTATTTGCTTCATCTACCTTATCATCGATCATCTTATATATTGTTTTCCACAATTGTGTGGATTTATTTACAACATCCTCAATCTTGTTTTGAAGGATACAAAAGGCTTTGTACTTGGGTGCAATCTTGCCACTATGTTTCTTTTTTGCCTTTGTTATTTGAGCCTTTGTCATGTTAGGCTTTACTTGAGCTAGGGTAGATTCTATAATCTCCCTTTTCCTCTCTATAAAATAATGCCACTTATTCTCAATTAGAGGTGTGTTCTTATATTCTACCATCATGACATACACAGATTCCTCTACTTTATTCTACTCTTCCCTACTGAGCTTATTGAAATTAAGAGATTTTAAATCATTCAAATCTACATTTTTAATCTTATTACAAAGTTTATCAATTGCAGATTCAGGAGGATGGCTTACCACTTTAAATTGGCTAATTTCCTTTGATTTTGTTCTTTCTTCATCATCTATATCTAGCTATGCCACATACCTTCTTCTCTTCTTTGGCTCTTTCGTAGGCTAATCAATGGCTTTCTTCTTCTCTTTTGATGCCTCTTTAACCTTTTGAGTGGTTGCTCTTGTAGTGGCCCTTGTTGCTAGAGATGGCTTGTTTACTTTCTTGGGCTTGGGCTGAGTAATAGGCTAAGTTTTTTCCTTTATCTTCTTTTTATTGGCAGGTGTAGGTGCTTCCTCGGCTTCTTCTCACTTGGCACCTGCCTTCTTTTCTTCTCTTAGGCCTTGTGTTAGCTCTACCGGGCCTTGCCCTTACTCTCCTTTTTCACTATCTCCTTTTGCTTGTTCTTCTTCTTCTTCTTCACCTGCTTCTCCCTCAATGCTTGCTCCAAATGTCTTCTTTATCTTCCTTACCATTTTATCTTTCTTCTTGATTATAGAAGTTGTTTTCAATTTAGTCTCAACTTTGGACTTGATAACATCATATGTCCCAAAGTGAGCAGTTGCCTTATCAATTTCTTCTACAAGCAATGTTGTGATTGTTGTTGAGGATTCATATACATCAAGCTCATATCCCAATGGCCTTAACCATCTTACTTTTGGTATTGTTTCCTGAATGTAGGTGTAGTCAATGTCAACCAAGAAACATATGTCATTGACATGTTTCTCTATTAATGAGACTAGTATTCTCATTCTCTACTTCATAGACTTCTTAAAGTCTTCAAAATAACTTGTCATTTGAGCCTCAAAGTTATCTCCCATCTAATCAATGAGCTCATTGATTTGTGTAATAGCATTTTTATTGGGGTTCCAATTCACCTTTCCTATAGAAGGGAATTCTTCCATCACATAAAAGAATATACACACAAGAACTGAGCCTAATTTACATTGAGCACCTTTTGATCTCCTTATTGCTCCTAAGTTCTCATTAATTTTCTACAACATGAGTTCTTCTAGATCATAGGTATGATCTTTCTTCACTAGTTTGTATGCCACATCAACTACTAAACATGGCACACTATTTAATCTATTGGATTGATAGAATTTGTGAGATATTATTCTCACAGCAAAATCCAAAAGGGGATTAGTTATAGTATCAATGGTCATTCCCCTATTGTTCCACTTGGCTCCTATGTTTTTCTCAATGACCTCCTTTCTATCACTTCTCAAGGTCTTTGGCTAATTAGGGTTGGGAATCTCATAACCCTATGAACTATTCTCTTGGTAATCTTAATGGGTCATGTGTCTAGCCACAGACATCCATCATGAATTTGACTCAAAACAAGGTGAATCCATTCAATTTTGAATCCTATAGGGTAGACTAGGGCATTAGTCAAACCCTTTTCCTCAACTATCTCAAATTCCTTTTTCAGAATCTTGTTCTCACATAGTTTTTCATAAGCTTGGAATATTTCAAAATCACCTATGGCACCAATTTTGTAGTTGTAACATTTTCTCACATCCTGCACCATGACCACTTTAGGTGGAATGATGGATAATGCACCAACTAGGTCATTTTTGTAGGCAACTTCAAGGATTGGCCTAAATTTTGGTTGGTTTACTTCATTGCTGACTAGCTAAATTTCATGACTCTCTTTTTCTTTGGGGTTTCTTGAACTAGAGGCCATTTTACCGGAATAAAGTTTTAAATGTATTAAAACTTTAACTTCTGTGTAGCTCGGCACTTGATAAATACCTTTGAATCAACAAGTTTGTGTTGAATTGTTGTTGAAATCTATGCAAATGGTTGTTAGGTTGCCTCTTGATTGCTTCTTCACTCTTCTCTTCTTTTCTCTATGTTCGAATGGAATGAAAATGAATGAAATTCAACCTTATATCTGCCAAAGACCTAGCATTAAATGCTTCATGCATACAGCTATAAACTCGGCACTTAAAATATTCAATATGACTCAGCTCCCATTGTAATTCATTTACTCAGCCTCCACTAGACTTCTACTTCACTCGGCTTCAACTATCAGCTCAACATCCATTAGAGCTTTACTCGACATCGAAGCATAACTCGATGGCATTTGCAATTATTTTAGATTTTGACCTGACATCTTTGCTTATGCAAATTTCTTCCTTGCAGTACTCTTTTGTTCTTAGAACTAATGTATGATATAACTTTGTAGATCAGTCCCATACACCTTTCTTTATCTTAGTTGGATGAAGTGTGATCACTTGACCTATTGGGTGAAGTGATCTCTCCATTTGATGTGTTGCACTCATCTTTCTTCTTCCAAGTCTTGTTCATTTTCCCTCTTATTTGTTCAACATCAACCTTCTCTTTTCCTTTGTTGACTTCTATCTTGGGTTTTTTTGACTTTGTTGGGCAATTTCTACTGATATGACCAATCTTCAAGCAACCAAAACATGTAGTTTGGCTTAACCATCTACTATAACTCCCTCTAAAATGTGTCCTTATGTAATTTTTTAGGAATGTGTCCATACTCTTGACAATAATGACAGCTATAATTGTATTGTAATCCCAGTTTTAGTGATGTGCATGGTTGGTTCCTCTTGTAGGATGATTAGGTGTCCACATAGGCTTTGATCTACACTCAAATGCTTTATGTCCATAATTTTTGCAGTTGTAGTAGTGACCTTCAAATCTTGGTGTCTTCATAGTTTTGGTTCTACATTCATGTGCTTGATGTCCTTATTTTTTTCACTTGTGACAAAAGCTTGCATTGGTAGACTTATCATGTTGATGATTGTTTTTGCTCCTACACACATTAGAGATATGTCCCTTTTAACCACAGAAATGACAAGTAGGTTTAGTGTTCTTACCTTTGTTACTCCTTTCTTCTGTAGTCTTTGATGATTCTCCTTGTTTAGTGCTAGTGTAACCAAGTCCTGAAGTATCATTACTAGCCCTTGGTGATATCAGTAGTTGCTCAAAATACTTGATAGCCTCATTGGGTTTGTTGAAACTTTGAGCTATCTCCTTTTCTCTCTTAAATTCATTTTTCAATTGTTCATTCTTCATTCTTAGAGTGGAAATCTCAATATCCTTCATGTTTAGCTCATGATGAGCATTCATTATTTGGCTTAAGGTGTCTGACTGCATGTTTGAGATCCTCTCAAACTCAATTGTCTTCTCCTCCAGTCTATTGGTAAGATTTCTCTTGTCATCTTCTATCATGGCCTTGTCTTCAATGGCTCTCTTCTTTTTTTTAGTCACTTCACATAACATTATGGCTTTTGATTCTTGTTCAAGCTTGAATAATCTGATTTCTTCAGCTTGTGCTCTATTTTTCTCCATTAGTTCCGCTATTGATGCATCAAATTCCTTGGAATATCCATTGGAAAAAACTTGTGTGGTATCAATCTCCTTGTAGTGTATGTCATTTTTAGCTATGGCTATCTCCTTCCTTCTTTTTAAGGACTTTCTCAATTCTTCTCTAGCTTCTTCCACTTTGTGTAGAGCTAGGTGCACATCAATCACCTGATTGTCTATGATCTTCCCAAGTTTGAAGACTTCCATCTTCAGATCTTTTCTCCAAGCTATTAGGCTTCTCCTTGTGAGAACCTCTACTCTGATGCCAATTATTGGAATGTTCAAAATGGGAAGAGTACTTCTGAGAGGGGGGGTGAATTAGAAGTATCACACTTTTAACCTTTTTCAATCCTTTGAGCTTATAACTAAAAAGAAAACTAAATGCATGTATACATATAAATAAACATAAAGTAAACACATGCAATAAAACATAACACTAGATTTGGTAACCTAGAAATCCTCTAGGAATAAGAAGGTAAAACTAGGGTGGGGATGATACCCACAAAAATTACTATAGCAATAAATATTTGACCACTTCTGATGGTCTGCCCTATGAAAGGCATACCTTGTTAAATACTTTACACTGTATCAATAGTGACCTGGTTAGAGGATTTACAAACACTTTACATGAAGTATCACCCTATTAAAGGGTTTGCAATAGGCTGTTAAACCCACCTAATACAATAGGATTTTCAATCACCTTCTCCAAAGGTTCTCCTACCTAGCTGCTAAGCTAACCTATCAATAGAGGATTTTTAACTTCTAATACAATGGCAAGAAAGTATTAGAACAATGAACCTAACAATATGCAATCTCTAATTGTTGGATTCATGCAATTGATCTGCTCTCTTTGAACTTGATCCTCTGAGATCTAATATCTAGTTGTGTCCCTTGTTCCTTGTGTTGTTCTGATCAACTAGATGTATAATTGTTGCTCTGTTCCTCTAAGTCTTACTCCCTTCACATTGAATTTCACTATAATCTCCCCATACATTGTTCTCATCTGCAAGCACAATGGAGTTTTGGACCTCCTTTTAAAGATTGTGAAGACTTAGGGTTAGGTATGAATCTATGATCCATATTGAATCTTAAGTTCCTGCTCATTCCTTGTATTTTTCTCATTGGTTGCATGCCTTCTCCATTTTTTTGATTGGCTGCATGTTGATTGCATAGGAAATGTAAAAGATTTGATCTTATCCTTTTTCTCCTTTGAAATCCTTCTATGTCATCTCCAAAAATGGTTTGCATCTGAGTTTGTGACGGCACAAACTCATATGTTGATTATGTGTTACTCGGCACATATTGGACTACTGGTGCTTGGCACATATACTATCCTAGATTACTTAGCACCTATTACACTCTATCTTGCTCGACACATTTATGATTTTGACTCACTCGGCATATGAATCATTCTAACTTGCTCAGGATCAACTATGACTCGAAACCTATATATCACTTGACACTTATATACTACTCAGCACCTAAAGTCACTTGGAACTTGTTGAAAATCTAACTCGGCACACACTATGGCTCAACATACATAGTGTACTTAGCATCAATGTAGAAAGTCATTAAGTGTGTTGACACTCAAATGTCAAAACCATCTAAGGACCAATAAGGAGGACTAAGTCTACAATTCAAAAGGCCTTGTACTTGGAGAAATGTTTAAGGGTTTCATTTCTCTTTTCTTTGAGGTGAATAACGTTGAGGAGGTGAACTTCCACAATATTATTATTCTCATCAAATTCCCTCATGAATATAGGACTAGAATCATTAGATTCATTGGGAATGTCAGATTCTAGCCATAAACTAGGTAGAATGGAGAAGTTCCCAAGGAGGCCTTATTTTGGATGTGATCTACCCAAAGTCCAAATTTGATATTGTTACCAATCCCTAAGATTTCTCTCTAGCATATGTTTGGTAACCTCCTTAAGGTTCTTATTAGTTAATTATACTCTTTTATCCTTTGGATAATAATTGCTTGAATTTTTTAAGGTGGAATTTTTGTCATAGGCCCATTCTAAAATTTGGGTTGAGGATAACATTATGTCACTATCACACACAAGGGAAAAATGCATTCCAAATCTCATGGTGATGTTCTTGTTAATAAACTAAATCACAACATTCATCATGTTGTTTTTATAAGGGATATCTTTAGACTACCAAGTACAATAGTTTGTTGTAATTAATATGTATCATTTTATGGTGGATGAATTGGGGTTTATCTCCCTGATGAAATCAAATGCCCATTAAGTGAAAGGTCTAGCCTCAAAAACTATCTAAAGAGGTACAGAAGGGTTTTATTCTCTAGAAGTAGTAATTTGGCAAGTGTGACATCTTCTCACAAGATGGTGAAGATCTTGGAAAAAAATAAGGCCAATAATACCCGACCCAAAGTATCTGATGCATACTAGCATCATTTGAACCATGTCTGATTCTGAACTATCCTTGGAATTCTTCTATCATTTTATTGCCTATTTTTTATTAAGGTTCCTAAGATATATAAAATTATGACAAAATAGGGTCCCTCCCTTGATCATGAAATGTGTACTAGTCAAAGGCCATGACATTTGTTGGTTGGGAGTCCCTCTCAGTACCTATTGTGTAGTAAGAGATATACAAAATTGGTGTACCATGGGTCTTTAATCATAGTTTTCATGATGTAAGTTAGGAATTCAAATTGAGGATTAGTACAACCATAGTTTTTTATAGTCCTTTTCCACAAACTAATTTCATGGGCTACATTTCTAGGTCATATTCTTGGAGGATGGCCATCCACTTCCTGTGCTTTTGTTGAGTTCGCTATGCACAAGCAAGGATTTGACCGCTTGGTCTAGAATAATTGCATGCACTTTGCTTTGAAGAAGGTAGTGCCAAAATTTCTTTACTTCCCTAAAAAGTACAAAAGCTTTCTTTTCAAGGGTGGAATATTGTATTTTGGAATTCTTGAAGTGATATCTCATGAAATTTATGGGTTTCTCTCTACCTTCAACCTTTTGAGTTAATATGGTAGCGATAGAGTGCATGAATGCCAAGGAATAGGTATAGTGAGGAAGACCATAATTAGGGTTTCCCAAAATTGGGGCTTTAGTAATGGCTTCCTTTATTTTCTCAAAGGCTTAATTTTCCTCTAAACTCCACTCAATTTTACTATGCTTTTTCATCATGTCATTTAAGGGTCTTACCACTTCGGTGAATCATGTGATGAAACGTCAAACAAATTTTATCTTTCTAAAGAAAGACCTCATTTCTTTCTTTATGTCAAGAATCTGTAAGCTTAATAGAACTGCCACTTCCTCAAAATCAATAGTAATACCTTTTCCAAAGATAATATGTCCCAATAGTTTTCCTTTAGTGACCGCAAATATGCGTGTCTTGGGGTTTAATGAGATACCTAATTGGTGGCATCTCTCACAAATTTTGGCAAGATGGGTGGGATGATCATTTATGTCCCAGAAGAAATTATTTAAATCACCCGTGCAGATAATTATACATTTATTAAATAATCCCTCAAAGGTTGTATCCATCACCTTCTAGAATGTTTCCCTAGCATTAATTAGCCCAAAGAGCATATGTTTATAGGTCAACATTCCCCACTTGTTGGTGAATACCAACTTAAGTTAGTCTCTATGATTAACCATAATCTAATTGTAACCATAATATCTATCCAAATAGGACATCATTTGTGCATCATTTACAATCTGTGGGACCTCATCCAAAGAAGGTAATGAATGGTTGTATTTTATTGATGCTCAATTCAAGTTCCAGAAATATACAAATTACCTAATTTCTCCAATTTTCTTCTGGATGAGAACTAAATTAGTGACCCATGTGGTTTGTTAAAATAGGAAGATTATCTTCCCAGGTAGTAGCTTATAAACCCCTTGATAAATCAAGAGATCAATTAGAGGGTTCACAAGCCTTATCTTTTGCCTAAATGGCTAGGTACCTAGTTCAAGGGGTATAGTGTGTATCATTATAGATGTGTCATATGTCTTTAGATCTTTGTAGATCCATACAATGATGTTTATTTATTCTCAGAGGACCATGAGAATTTTCTCCTTTTCTTTAGGACAAGAGGATGTACCAATGAATACATTTGTCTCCTTGATGTTTGTCTCGAGGTTGACCTTTTAATACTTCCCTCCCTCAGAGGACGGAGGATGCCTGTCTTTGATCCATAGGCCTAAATCAAAGATATATTTGAGTGTTATAATATCTTTTAGGATAGTGTTGGTAGGAAGATCCAAGATTTCTCTTGGTTCATTCTCTTGTCCCATATCATTATGTGCTCCTTCTTCCAAAATTTGATCCTTGAACGCACTATTGTGGGCCAAGAACACCAGGATATGAGGATCATCCTCAAAGACTTGGAAGTGCTTGACATTTTTTGGGACAAATGAAGTTTCTACCAATTCCATAGAGAATAGTTTGAGACAAGAACCATTCATGGGTTCAAAAGTGCTGGTAGATATAGCCAAGGCATTAGGGACATAATTTCATTCTCATGGGATGATTTTGATACCAAAGGCATAAAATTTATCAAGAAAGTCCCAAAACTAATTACAATAAGTCATTAATTATTTTTTATGGTATGTGTAATGGCTTCGAACTTTTTTAACAATGAGTTATGAGTCCCTTAGTTCCTAGAGGTGGGTCACTAATTTCTATAGGGAAAAAAGAATACCCAAAACTAGAGCTTCATACTTGGCCATGTTATTTGTGTATTTGAATTATAGTTGATAAGAAGAAAGGAAAGATCTCCCTTTCAAATCAATGAACTCTACCCTGTGCCTAATCCATCCTTAGCCAAAGATCTATTAGATTTCAAGGTCCATAGACTAGTTTTCATAGGCAAAGGCTCAGAGGGCGAGGCATAAGGTAATACTTATAATGGAGGGAATTCCAACCTATCCTCCAAAGTGGGAAACACAAGGGTGGGAGTTATCTCTAGAGGAGACACCAAGATGGATCCCTCAACTATTATCCCTTTTGATATAATCACTAGAGGGCTACTTGGGATAGAAATTTATTCTCATCATTCTTCCTAAAAATGTTAGAAAGGTAGAAAGTTGCTAAATTTGCACAAGGCTCACATCCCAACTCAAAATATACCTTATAATGTATAATGTATCATGAGGATGTCAAGAGGTTGGTCAAGGAAGAGCAGTCACCATAAAGGTTGACATCATATTTCAATTGTGTGATGAGGTCATGAATTCTATGTGTAATTATTGGGTCCTCATAGGGGATGTCCCTCCGAGAAAAAAGTCCAGGGCTAAGGTCTCCATGGCCCAATATAGATTAGGTTCAAGCTGAACATAGGAAACTTTTCTCACCTAACCATAATTAGTAAGTACTTTTCTCATCTCTAGTTCATTATCAACTTTGATCTGATTTTCCTCCCCACTCTAGGGAAGCCATCGATGGGAAATGTCTATAGAGATGTATGCATTCAGGTCCTTGGACCAATTATGACTTAGAAACATCCCATTAGTTTCAAGCATGTCCACCACTTTAATATTAATAACACTAAACAATTGAGGTTCTTGGATGAGCTAGATTAAAACATTTTTTAGCTTGTCCACCATCTTGATGATGGTCTTGTTAAGTTACACCACAACCCTTTGGATGATGTGGGGGCCAATTTAACCTTCTTACATATGAAAAAAGGCATCACATTACCTGAAGAATCCACCAAGAAGTTATGCAATTTTTTACCATAGATTCTTAGACTAGTCAAGAAGGGAGGATCCTTAGTGTTTCTCCAAAAAATGGGCACATTGGCATCATTGAAGGTCACATTTTTGGTAGGGGTCAGTCATGTTTCAGGAAGGTCTAGTTTTTATATGAGGGGCTTTTGTTGCTTGGGGCTACTCAACAAGACATCCTCAAGGACATGGTACTATTAGTATTCTCCATCACTCATCTACTATTGAACTTCACACGAGATGAACCTAAGCCCTTCATCATATATTTGTGAAGTTTTTGGGCTAGTCCTATGGGAGTAGGTGGATTCATGTTGGCATAAGGGTCAGGAGGTATGCAGGTGCTCTTAGGTGGGACTAGTTTTGTAAAGAGACCCTAATTGAATTGGCTCTTTGTGTTGTAAGGGAGTTATGAATTAGTGAATGCATTGGCCTTGTAGGAAGGGATGGGGTCATCAAAGAATCTATGGAGAATAGGCTCCTCATCTTATTGCTTATTCTACCCATAAAAATAGCTTCACAAATAAAGACAGAGTTGGAAGGTTCTGTTGAAGCACCTAGAGATGTATGGTCAGACTAAGAGTGTAAGTCAATGTGGGAAAGCTAGATCACTTTCTCCAGGGAGGCATAAGTGGCCTCTAAATGCATTTTAGTATCATGTAATTGGTACTATTTTGTTCAAGGGATTGAATACTACTGTTAGGGAAGTATGACTAGGGCCTTAACTCCCTTGGTGATCTTGTTGACTTAGGGGAACTCCTCCATTTTTTTGCATGTTATTCCATTTTTGGTTACTCAAGTGTTGGTTATAGTTTCCATTATTGATGTTGCAAGTACTAGAGTTATATGAAACTATCTATCCTGAGAAGATATTCCCCTTTTGGAAAAAAGTGGATTTTTGGTTTGACATTATGGTCTTGTCTATCTTAAGATGGCTCATATCATTATCTATAATCATGATAATTCTTTGGAAGGCTTATGTGTTAGCTGTGAGGCATGTAACTTGATCAGTAATTTGTGAAGAATACCCTTGCATGCACATCAAAACAATAGGGACAACAAGATTTTCCCACTTGGGTTGATGAATATAAAAGTAGGAACTTCATATGATGTTATGGCTTGAGGGACCAAAATAAGAAATGAAGTCCAAGGTACTTGTAGTACTATCTATTGATTCTAATGAAAATATTTTGAATTTAGGGTAGAGGTAACCTATGGTGCATGTATGTAGTGAGAGGTGGGATAGGCTTGTAACCCTACCATATAAATCATGTTCTAGTTACCTAGGTGAGGGGCTACTTTGGACTGAGATTGATATGGCATACTCTGTCAAGCATCAAATGGACGATCTATAAGTTAGGTAGAGACATCCAAGGCTAAGGCATAAACTTTTTCCAAGGTGTCTTAGTCTTCTTGGGGTATGGTCTATATGATGAAGTTTGACACAATTTGGGGAATATTGTCCAAGTACATTTTTAGGGCCAATTCTAGTATGGGAGAAAAAGAATCCAAACACCATTTGAGATTACATTGGAATTGGTTTTTGAATATTAGAAAGGATTCATTGGGTTCCTTTTAGTTTCCAATAAATTGGTGATGGTATAAAGCAAGGTTATTTTCAAATTTTTCTCCATATTGACTCATTGACTGATGGAATTAGTAGGGAGATTAAGATACTAGTTCAACTCATTGGGGATGAGAGTCATTAGGAACAAGCGACAAGCAATGTCCTCATGTCATATATTATTTTGGATTAGAGAATCATTAAATGTCTAGACATGTTCTTTCATGTTTGAGAACCCAAATGTTCATAATTTGGACAAAGTTTCTTGGGATGTGATGGTAAATTATGCATTATAGGGAAAGCTTCCATAGGTGACAATTGTCCCCCAAGAAATGCAAGTTGTTGTAGAGTAGCCATTGTCCCTAGTGGTAATTGGCACATAGTTACACTTTGAGTAGTGATAGAAGGTTGGGGATTGGAAGTCTTACCCTTCTTCTTCTTGTTTTTCTTATTTCAGATAGTGGGTTCAAGTTCTACAAATTCTGTGGGGATAGCAGATGATTACAACTATAAAAGGTGGGTCATAGAAAAAGAGTCAAGTCTATGTAAGGTTTGAGGGCTATGACACTCATTTAACTATCATTCAAGTGGAGACCAGATATGGTCTCCAAACTCAAAACCAAAATTGGATGGAGCTGGAAAACTTGGACTTCCTTAGGCCAATTTTTATGCTGCACAAGACCGATTAATGCCAAGACTCACCAATAGTATAGAAGAAAACTATATGAAATCTCAAAAGTCGCTCCTTCTATTGTCATTTATCTATTGATAGAACCTTTTTTTGGAACACTACCAACAAAGTAACAATTGTCATTAGACTAGAATGTTCAGCCAATATCATGTGAAAGAGTAGACAGAAGAACTCTTGGGTCCCAAGATCTAGTAGATCGGGTCTTGATCATGCAAGGAATAGGGAAATTTGGATAAGGAGGTGACTTTATTTATATTAAGGTAGGTGGATACTGTAGCAATTCCTTACTCATATTAGTTTTGGCAATGGATCACTTTAACTAGGTTGTGTTAGAATTCTTTAGAATAACTGAGAGGGGGGGGTGAATCAGTTATCCAAGGTCCAAATGCCCTATTAATACCTTTTTACTACTTTTAATGAATCCATACACTTTTCATCCATTCAAACTTAAATCAATCATATAAGCAAGTTACAGTAAATCAATATGCAAAGATAAAACATCCAAGATCAACACATGACACAATGATTTACGTGGAAACCCAATTTGGGAAAAACCACTAGTAACATGCTACTTGATTCTCACTCTTCTAAAGTGATTCCCTGTTAAAGGCTTACAACACACTGTTAAATGTGACCCTGTTAGAGGATTTCACCAAACTGTTAGGAATGGGCCTAGTTAAAGGTCTTTAGAACATTCACTTGGAATGTCACCCTATTAAAGGATTTATCTTATGGCTATTAAACCAACCTAAGTCCATAGGATTTAAACTTACTGTTATAATTGCTAGAAAGTAACGATAATGGTCTTTTGATCTAATATAACTTACAACATACTTTGCAAATTTCAGATCACACTTTTAGTTCAATCCTTATGCTTGGCTTCAATCACTTCAGCTCTGACTGCTTGTCTTCCTCTCAAGCTTTGTCTCCTTGAGTCTTCTTACTCATTCTACCAATGCAATCATCCTTGTGGTTGTCTATCAAAATAGAGTTCCTATGCTTTCTTCTCCTTAGCACCTTCTTCAGTACTTCATGCTTTTATGCTTGACCACCTCTCTCTCTCTCTCTTTTATTAACTTATGTCTTCTTAAATAGAGATCTAATTTTCCTTTGCCGCTCAATTCTCCCTCTCCAATTTTAGGGTTTCAAAATGGATTAGGTAGGATACAATGTATCTACCCCATATCTTGTTCTCTTCTAGAAACTTTGCCAGTTGTATCCTTAAAAATGTTCTACATAGTGTTCTGTGCCACCAGCTCATCATTCTTATCTTCCTTTTAATTCACAAATTTCTAGACAACAACCTTGTCGGCTTAGATCTAGAAAATCTTTGATTTTCAAAATAATCTAGCAACTTGGCATTATTGAGTTACTGGTGCTTGGCACCTCTGTGTTACTCGGCACCTATACCTGCTCGGCACTTGGTTCTGCTCGACACTTGATAAACTCAGTGTCACTCGACATCTGAACTTGCTTGGCATCTGAAGTTTACTCAGCATCTAAACTTTCTTGGCATCTAAATTTTACTCGGCATCTAAAGTTTACTCAGCATTAACTAGGAATTTGCTTGGCTCTTACTAGCTTGCTCGGCTCCTTCTCTCTAATGAACTTAGTTGAGCTTTACAAAAGACTTAGCTAAAACCTTAAATCTTTGATATATTCTAGTGTGCCCATTCTTTGTATCTTATAGTATGTCATCAAATACACTTTTTCATCAATGGCTTAGCTAATCCTTGTACTTCATTACAACATCATAACTTCAACCTTTCTCTAAGTGTTCTAGTTACATCTTATTGATTGCCTCCTCCTTTACAATCAACTAATTGATAGTATTTGGATCACTAAAGCAATTGTCATTCTTGCAAGTAGCAAGTTTGACATCAATGACAAAACAATGATTGAGGACATTCTTTACCAGTTCCATATATTATTCCAACAACTTTTCTTATGATCATTTCAATCATTTCCAACAGGTTGGGCAAATATCATAGAATGGAACTAGGGGGTTACAAAAAGAAAATAATAGAAAACAAAAAGCCTATAGATTTAGAGATTTAATCTACCTATATTCTACTTTTATAGTGTCATTATCAATAATACATGCTTGGATGGTGGGAGTACTTAAATACATGCTCCATCAATCAATCTTACATAAATAAGTGTTGCAAAGGAAATAGTACCTAAGTAAACAACATTATTTAGATTTATCCAAGCCGAAGAAGATAACAGTAATAAAATAGAAATATCTCACTACTTTGGAAGATAAATGAATCTCATAGAAAGCACTCCAAGATTCCTCTACTCTAATAATAGCTTATAAATACTAGCATGCTCTGAGTGAAACAATGCTTCAAGGAATTTGAATTACAAAAAAATAAAAGGTGGTACTACTTTCATTCATAATGATGGTGTTACAATGAAATGGAAGATAAAATCCTTAATTTTACTGACCCTAGAATAGTTATCATTCTTCTTATTTATAGGATACTATCTACATCTTTAGGTAGGAAACTAATTTCTTACCCTAATTAACTTACCTACCACATTTATTTTAGAGTTCTACCAAATCTATTATCACCTTCATACAAAAATAGATACATAAGAGGAAATTACGCTTAATAAGCCATGGAAAGAGGATGAAAAGAAGTAGGGAATGAGGAAGGGGATTTCCCCAATGAAAATTTGATTGATAAATGTTGATCTTTGCACACTTTTTCTAGTACATATCTTTCATTTATCTCCTGGAGGTGCCCACAGATTGATAAGAGCACTTCACTTATTTGAGAACCTTAAATGCATTAGGTACATAGGGAAACATGCAGTTGATAAAAAGGAATTCTTTATCTACCATCATCAACTTCTTGCTACATCATAAATAAGTATGTTAGCCAACAATGGAAATAAAAGGTTGGATTCGAGAGGAACCCAACACACCCACCTATATATCTGAAGGACTTGAGTTATAAGACTCTAGGATACAAAATGTTGAATGTTGACTACCATATAGTGCAAGCTCACTCAACCAAGTCATGAGGAAATGAAAATATCAAATCTGGTTCTAGACTTAGTAGAGTTGTGGTGACTTTGAAAGCAAATGAAGTTCCTAGTGAGCAAGTATTGGAGTCGGCCAAAAGGATCCCTACATGTTTAAAATATTGCTTGTAAAGGAGTCCTCATTAAGCACACTCCCATATCATAACACCTAAAGGTTTATATATAGAAGGAGAGACCTCATTGAGCCAAGAAGACAAACATTCTAGACCCTCTCTCACAAAGTTCTAATCATGCAAGCATCCTTTTGTTTGTAAACTTTCTACTTCTAGAGCTTATCTTTTTGGAAAACCTTGAATCTTGTGTTGGCAACTGGTCCTTCCATGGTTCAAATGTTGGGACCTAACTAACCTAGAATCCTTAGGAAATCACATTCCCATATCTTCTCAAAAATGTCATTTTTGTTTGACTGTCTCCATCTTCTAGAATTTGCATTGGTCCTTGTTTAGCCACAATACCAAAATAATTTTTTTGGTACTCCAAAGCCTATACACATTAGCACCTACAGAGACTAGAGACACATTAATACCATGATCTAATTTACAAAAGTAATATTCCTTTTCATCAAACTTAATATTTTAGGGATTTCAATATCTTACGTCTTCTTGTCCTTTAGGAAGTATAAATGTGCCACATGGGGAAGGACATAAAACCCAAAAACCCTAAACAAGTATACTAACTTATGATAAAAGGAAAAATAGATGGTAAGAAAAAGTCATACCTCGAAATCATGAAAATTTTTTCTCACCAGTAGTGGGGGGTGAAATTCCTGAATCTCAAAAACCTATAATTTGAAACCTCATGAGTATAAAAATAGATAGTTTCAAGCTTACCACCACATACCACTTGTTCTCTACCAGAAACACAAAAATATGTCACCCAAACAAAAATCCCACCTATATGGCTAATGACACTGAGTTTTCCTTATGTGATTGACAAGACCACTATTCAACATTCACTTGTGTGACACATAAGATTAATACATACTAGGTACTCTTAATGTGACAACCATTTAAATTCAAATACCCACAAACTTGTTGTAAGTGATGCAAGACACTTAGCCTGAGGAAGAATGTTGTATCCAAATAGATGAGAAAAAAGTAGAAAACCACCATTCATAGTCAGCCTAGAAAACCATAAAGCTAATGGTATCATACCAACAAACAACCATATCCTACAAAGACTGAGGTCGCATGTGTGCATGTAAGAGTAGTAAGAGACTCGTACTCTTTATCTTTCAAAGCCGAAAAACACCACCCGAGCACCCATGAAGGCATGTCTATGAACTCTTAGTTGAAAAAAATAAAATTCAACCAATTAGATCCTACCTCACATGAACAAGGACCAAAAGAGAGTACCAAAGGGTACCTAGATGATGAAAACTACTTCTAGGTAGGGCAAGCGCCCAAGAAAACTAGCGAAAGTGAAACTTGCACCACTAGACCATATGAAATACAAAGAAAAGAGATAGAGCCAAACTTACCTTCTTGCAAGGGGATGATATTTTTACTATGAACTTTAAATATCCCCAAGGAGGTCCAAAATTCTAGACTACCTAACTCATTTCACTGAAGGAAAACAAACTAGTTTGCCAAAACATAGAGGGTGGAGCCAAAGTAGCTCTATTTGATGATATGAAACCACACGCAAGCTCAACCAGGTGAGGAACTGTGTAACCACCCAAAATAGAATACACAAAAGTGGAAAAATTCAAGATGAACACAAAGAAAGAAAAAAGAGAGAAAAGTAAATGACCATGCAAAGACCACAAGATGCAACCTGCAAACAAAAGAAAATACAGAAGGGAGGAAACACCAACTTGGAGCACTAAAATGGAAGAGAACCACAATGCCAAGACTTTCTATCATCCACACATGAACTAGAACTAAGTTAACCTTGAGAAAATAGCCCTCATAGAATTGTGAATGGACACTTATAGTTGGAGCAACAACCCAAATAGAAACTTTTACTTGCAAAGCACAATTGTGATTATCGAACAAAGTGGCAAGTAATCCATATAGGTATCTTAAATAACTCATTATTTATGATACTATAAAGGTTTATTAATTGTAATTGTCCTTAATTAATTAAATTTTCCACATGTCCATCTTTAGGACCATAGAAATCTTTCCTCATTGTTGAAGAAACATGAGAACATACTCTTGCCTAATCTGAGATTAGCTTTTGCAAAGATTGAGGATCCCCTACCGGAGACCAAAAATCCTCACTTCCCTTTTATACATGAAAGGGTCCCATATCCTAGATAGGGATGTTTGAAATCCAAAAACTAAAAAACAAAACCAAAAAATGAAAACTACCCTAGGCAAGGTAAAAAATGAAAAAGGGGAACCCAACTTTTTGCTCGCAAAAAGTATGGATGTTTATGCAAGGCAGAACAAGTTTTGTAGTTCCCTCAAAGGGTAATCATTGATGATGGTCTAATCATGATCCATGGGGGTCATAGATGCAATCCAAACTCTCACAAGATGTTTTGGACATGCCTATTCCATTCATGCTTGAGTATTAGATTATTTGAAACCTTTTAAAGTGATGCCAAGACTTTTACTTGTGTGAAATTATGAGTTGATAGTCTTGTTATTCTCCCATGTGGTGACATTATTTTATATTGGTTACTTTTTATACTTATAAAATTGATTTACATGTTTCCTTTCAAAAAATTAAAAATTAAGTACATGTTTTACCCTTTGGTTCAAAGAGTTCCTCGACAAGGAATTACACTTAGTATCAAAGCCCATTTTCATACATTTTAATCTCTTGGTATATGATACCTATATGGTGATGTTTTGGTGTATGAGTACATGCATGTGTAGTGGAAGAGTGTTTCTTCGGTGTTGAATTTTAGTAGTTTTGATTCATTTTTGAGGAAATGGCCCAATTAAAATGAGTTGAAGTGAGAGTATTTCCTAGAAATTTTATTCTTCCATGGATGGATGATCTCCACATTTAAGAACCTCTTCAAAATAATTTGGACCATTAGTTTATTAGTTTCTCTTGGTATTTTTTTATTTTACAACCTTGTGTGGTTTGAGTGTGTGAATTCCTTGGAAACCGTGGTTCTATTTCTATTGTTATAGCCTGATCCCAAATACATATATATTGATCCTTGGTTATTTGAGTGTTGATTTTTCATTGAGTGACTTGCTTCCTTGTGTGATCCGACTAGTTAGAGTTATTGAATTATGTCCATGCATTACATTGAGTGCCTATTTATTGACTCTTCATAGAGTATAGTGCACAATAATTTGTATGATAATTGAATTAATGAGAAGGAAAAATAAATAAAATATGTCTTATTTGTGGTATCCCATTTCTATTCTACATTTAGAGTCATGTTTATGTGCCATGGTGATTATTTAAAAGAGATATTTATTGATAATAATAAGTTTTATTATCAATTTTAATAGATTATTTAAGTTAATGACTCATGTCCCCATTTTTAATAGTTCCTTGACTTTTTTGAAAAAGTTATATGTCTGGTTGCAAAATATCTTATGGAACTATTTAAATTTACCATTTTTACATTATGACATTAAATCTACCTTGCATTAAGTGAAATGGGCCTTATAAAAATGGATATTACCTATCACTTGTGTTACGATTGAGATCGCAACCATACTCATATGATTTGTGTAGTGTTATTTTGTTATAGCTAGTTGGTAGCTCATGATGTCACTTATGCATATCCTTGGTGTCGAAAGAACCTCTATAGTTTCTAGTCATATATTCCTTGAAGCATCATTGTGTAACCCCTCTTGTATGATAATATTGGGAAACCCTCTAAGAGATGGAGTCTCATGTTCCAACCTTGTGTGATCTTCCCCTTGTGGTGTAATCATGTCTTCATGTTGTATTCTTGGTGAGCTTGCATTATGCATTCAACATGTGTTTTGGGGTTGTTTTTAAACCCTCATCTAATGGAGATCTTAAATTAAAATAATTTTTACATTTCATGGAAAAGAATAAGGAAATTTCAATTGTAAAAAAATGTTTTTTCTTTTGTAAAATTCGGGTAGATCCTTGGTGATTTATTGTTCTATGTGTGTTTAGATATATTCTCTAACATTCTTTAGATCTTTTATTATCACTATTATGTGGTAGTTATTCACTCTTATGTGACTTGTTTTTTTACAATGTTTCATGAATGTATTTCATGATTGGTGATTCATTTTATTTCTTGGTGTTCTTTAACATGTTGTATGGGCTAGCATTGAAATTTGGTATTCCTTATCATTGGAATAGTCACCAAAAAATTTCCATCAATCTATGATTGACCTTTTCCATTTTTTATTTTTTATTTAAATATTCACATTTTTTGGATTTGCTATTAGAATTGATGATTCCCACTTTGGGTTTCTCCATTTAGTTTTGTGGTGACGATGTTAGATTATTCTATTGTTGACTAGTTTTGTATTTTGTGACTTTATCATTTTTTATGTAGACCTCTAATAGTATGTACAAGGGATAATATCATAGAGGATGTAGTACATGGTGTTGTTGAGTAATTATAAAAATAAGAACTAGAATGACTTTATTTTAGATTATGTAAAATACTTTCTTGATTATAAGAGAATTGCAAGTTTATAATGAGGTGTATACTTATTAGCATAAATTGATTTAAAGATGCATTGAATGGTAAATCTACTATTGGAAATAATAATACGGAAAGTAAACTCTAAGGGGGGTTGAATCAACACTTCAAAACTTTAATCACAAAAACATTCACCACACATCCATCTCACAATTTGCATGTAAACTAAAATATCAAACTAAACATGTTCATCCATAGCATGACACAATTAACACATATGACACAAGATATGTGGTTACCCAAAAACCCTCCAATTAGAAGGCAAAACTAGGGTGGGAATGACAACCACAAATCCTCACTACTGCAGTTGTAAAGTGTATCCAGTTAAGGTTACAATAAGTGGCTAGTCAACTTAATACGTTAGTAACAAAGTATTGGACATCCTTTCACAGTGATTCTATGGTCAAATGGCATCATGTGTTTTACCTAAAATAGTACACTAACTCCATTTAATCTGTCAACCCAGGAGTGTAAACTTAAGATGGTGACTGCAAAGTATATGCTCTAATTCTTCTTTAAGTCATTAAAACTAAAGAAAAGGTAGTACTAAAAGAAATCTATACTAGGAATTGAAACAACAACCTAATTCAAAGCTTAACGTAATGTTGCAGATAGTAAACCTATCTATTGTAGGAATAGTTCACCAATTCTATTATTGATGGTTGCAAGAGCAATAGAATTATACCTTACTTAGAAACAACAAGGAAATAAAATCTATTCTAATAGAATAGTTCACTCACAAAGTAGGCCCCCTTGGATGAGTGAACAGAAAAGATGATCAAGATAAAAGATATAAACTTGAACTACTCATTCTATTCATTCATGGTGAAAGAATTACACTTGATTAAAAATAGTATCACACTCTGCTGCTATGAAAATCAACTTATCCTATTCTTCTTTTGAAATTTTGCTCAAAGCTACAACAATCATTATTTAAAGGAAACTACAACTACTTCCTAACTCTACAATCACTCCATTAATGAGGATCAATTACATAATCATAAACTTTGAAACAAAATCAACATTAACCATGAATAAATCCTTTAGGAATGTAGTAAGTTGTGGAAGCTACATTCGTGCACTACAACAATAGAAAGCATATAATGACTTGCTCCACTCACGATAGTTTAACAATTCGGTTGGCTTTGAATTTAGTGTTGAGCTATTGATCTTTGAATATCCATAGCAAGTACCTATAAAACATTCAATTTGCACACAACTTCCATATGCATATATTTATTTCATCATCAGTATTAGAGAAAAAGTGTAAAGTTCAAATCACCACACTTGCAAATCCAATGGCTACAGGAGGAAAACTACCCCAGATATAGCATAGATAGGGAAACATTTATTGACATGTAACATTACTTCATTATATCATTTTTGTCTATAGATTCAAGCAAAGATAGCATATTTGAACTATCTATACTTCTACTTCATGTCTTAACATATATGTAACATATACATAAAAACATAAGTTTGTCTACTTAAAACCAAAAAGTCATGACTATTTTTACAAGATAACTACTTGAAAACAAGATAAAAAGATCTTAAAACAATGGCCTTTTGGAGGCCCATCATTCCCCCCAACTGAGCTATTGTTGGTCCCTAGCAACCATGAAGTTTCAAATTCTGGCTTGAACTCTCCAATCACTAGCTTTCCTCACCCTTGGCTCATTCTTAACATAGTCAAAGTACCCATAAAATGCCTCAACCCTTCTCCATCACTAAACTTCTATTGTCATATCATGATTCTCTACATTTTTTTCACTGCTAGTAGTGACTACAGGAGAATAGGAGGCTGATACTTTAATGGAAGCCAATATTTGCACTGACTCCTTCCCAAATTGATATACCATGGAATTTGTCCAATAGCAAGAGTTAAATTTTGAGGAGAGTGGGCCTCTCTTATCTTTAGGTCATGTGGCATCTATGTCCACCTCTTTCTTGAAGCAAAAATTATTGTCTCAACATCTTGAGATGAGTGTTGCTCCCAATTTGCAAAGGCTTGTTCTCTAACTAATCATACTTTACTAGCTCTAGCAAGATTGTCTAGAATAGAAATCTAATCCAAAAATGTCCATCTAGATTTTTGAACTTCTGGTCTTATGAGCAAAGGAACTATTATTTCATTGTCCCTGTAAGGTGCAACTTGATGTTCTCTACTTATCTCTTTCTGCATCCAAGACATCACTACTCTCAACTGCACATCTCCTATAGAAAGGAGCGAGTTCCATTCTGTGTCATTAGGTACTTCCAAATTATGGAGATATAATTCACACAATAAATTCTTCAAAGGCATTGGAACAAATTGGAATGCATCATAAAAATCATGTGGAGTTGAAATGGAGGGATTAGGTCCTTCCACAATTCTAGTCAATCTAAAATTTATAAGTTGTTCTTTGAGAAACAATTCATACACCAGTGATAATGATCTGCATTCCATCAGTTCAAGAATCTACCATGTGACTTGTTCAATCCTTCTTTTTAAAAATTCATTCGGGTTTGTGCTTTGCTTCAACTAATAGCTTTTTTCATTAATAACATGTTTCAATTTTACTCTTTCCAACTTCCTTTGAGCTCTTTTCCATAACAATTGTTGGAAAAAATTAGTCCCTATAGACAAAGATGTAGATAGATTGGGTGGTGGCAATGGTTCTTGGTTAAAAATGTATATCCAATCAGATGTGGGATAAGGAATATTGTTGGCAATTTGTGGCATGGAGCATTTTCCTTTCCTTATAACAAGCATTATCACCACATTCTCTTCCTTATTGGATTCAATTGTTACTATAACCAGTGTATCTAGTTCATCCTGATTGAGCTTTTCCATTACTTCTTCAACAATTTCTTTCCTAAACTTTGGGTAGTCCTTAGAATGAAGGTCTTGTGAATTCTCACTAATATCCTACATAACAAGACTTTCTTCAAACTTCTTAGATGCTTCAGGCTCATCAAACTCCTTATCACTATCAACAAGTACATAGTTAACACTAAGGTCAACTTCAGGTTGTGGACTCTAGTTATTGCACTCATTATTAGTGGCTATGTTTTGTTACAATTTTCCCTCCAAAGAGGACTCCTTCTCAAACTTAGAAGACTATAGGTTAACCATTGGAATAGAGGTTTCAGTAACCCTATTTCCTTTAGAAAACCCTGCACTTCACTTCATAGGAGGTGTAGACAAGCATGGAGGATTCTTTCATTTTCTCTTGCTTGTAGACATTTCTACTATAGATGATTCAAGAGGTCTTTCTGAAGCTTCCTCCTGTTACAAGTGCAGGGTTTCATTAATATTACTTTCATCATCAGTTTGTTCTAATTTATTTTCTTTAGGTTCCACAATTTTACCTTTGCCTACCTTAATGGTAGACCTAGTCTTAACAGACAATGGGGTCTTGGGGGCACTAGCAGCTTCTCTATTTTTGCTTTTCTTTTTGCTAGAAACGGAGGCATCATCTTTATAAATCCTCTTCTTAGTTGGTCTAGAACTGGAGGGAGAGGCTTCAAGAACATTTTCAAAACTAGGAATTACCTTACAAAAACTAGTGGATGTCCTTCCCTTCATACAACACCCTGGCCCCTAGGGCTGACCAATCTAGGCTCTACCTCTTTTAACTACAAAAACTCTTCGCATGTCCCATTTTATTTTTTATTTAATTCCCTTTCCACGACTAATTTTATCAAACAATGATGGGAGATGGATTGATCCTTTCTCGATTGCATTAAAGAAGCTTGCTTCTTAACAATGTTAAGTAGGAAATTGGGAAGATTTACCTATCTATACTCATATCGTAGATGAGCCAAAATCTTGAAATGTAGGGCATGCAAGTATTTGTAACAACCTTCACAAGTGAATTATTGAATGATAAAAAATTTTTACTAGATAAAATCTAAAGGAAATGATAATCTAGAGGTACCCTACTTCTTGTCAATGGCTAGTAGAGGGTCAATATGCACAGAGAACTGTGCCCTAGCCTACATAGGTCAAAATCCTTTGCCCAATTTTCTCCTTACTGGGGTAATGCAGTGACTTTGGCTAACATGTCTTCTATAAATTCAGTTCTAAGGCCCTTAAGCATTATAAATACATCCTTCAAGGTGCTCAAAAATTGAAGAGAAGCCTCCTCATCAAATCCCTTAAGACTAAGGCAGTAATCTAACCATCATCTTCTCTTGAACATCTCACAACTGGTCACGTCACCCAACAAAACCCTGTGATCAACCAGATCATATCTCTGAAAACCTTCGCCCTTTGTTACGCACAATAGAACTTTGGAAAAATTATGGGGTTTTCAAAGCTCAATAATGGAAAATTAACCAAATTTATAGTGTTATGGCACCAAACAGAGGAAACAATGTACTACTACTACATACTTCTTAAAGATTTTTAATGCATGAAATCTCATGATATCCTTCCTAACATCAAGTCTCATAATTTTCACTTATGTACAGATCTATCACCATAAAAATGTTACTAATTATCATTAAATTTTGAGCTCAATTTTTAATGTCCTTAATTTCCTTAATGACGCAATCATGGAAGGACAAGTCATCAACATGTGACAACAATCATCCCATAAGACAATAACTTTTAAAGTTTACATGTGATTTGAAATTTTGAAAAATAATATTCTCCTCCCACCCCTAACTAAGGGCATGGGTCCCACTAGGCTAGGATATGCAAGAGTAATAAACTCAAACAACATGAGTTTCTAACAAAGAATGAATAAAATAAAATATATGCAAGGTTATGTGGCACATACTTGACAAGTGCTACAAGAAAAGTGTTATGGAAAAGATCATCGAAAGTGATGGAGTGATGGGATGGGATGGGATGGGATAGAAAGATAGGGAAGAGAGGATGAGATTAAGTATATGGTAGAGAAGGTACTTTCAAGAAGAAATTGTTTATTATAAAAATCTTGAATGAAATTAAAATTTCATAGCAATCAAGGTAGAAGACCCAGACTACTTGGCTATAGGAATGAGTATATCTTTGTTGTGCTAAAATGGTTGTAGGAACTCCTCATGACTGACTAGTTTGATGAAGAGCTTGAGGCAATTTCCATTGACAAGTAACTTGAATCAAATAAGATCAATAGTAGACAACTAGACTGCTCCATTTGGAAATATAGTAACAATTTCATATGGTCCTAACCGGCA
Source organism: Cupressus sempervirens (assembly GCA_028749045.1). NCBI lineage: Eukaryota > Viridiplantae > Streptophyta > Pinopsida > Cupressales > Cupressaceae > Cupressus > Cupressus sempervirens. The sequence goes on from CM053790.1 coordinate 324,321,540, forward strand.
AATTTGTAACTTTCCTAGATTGTGTTGATACTTGGAATCATAAAGAAGGGCCCAATCTCCCAAATGAACATTTTATCTTTGATAAACTTATCATACCACTATTTCCATTGATGCTAGATGAGTTTAGTGTTGTTTAATATAGATTTGCATCATTCATCAAGGCCATTTAAACTTAGAATTTGGTCTAGTTGTGCAATAGTGAGTTCCATACCAAGCTCCAAAGTAGTCCTTAATGTTTTATATTCAAACTCCACATGAATTATAGTTGACCTACCATAGACGAACTCAAAAGGAGTGAAACCTATTGTAGACTTTTAGGTGGTTCTATAAGCCCAAAGAGCTTCACGAAGGCATGTGGCCCAATCCTTCCTATGAAGTGCTATTTTTTTGGTGACAATGGCTTCCAGCTCCTTATTGGTAACTTCTACTTTGACATTAGCTTTTGGATAGTAAGGTGATGATTTACCATGCCGAATAGTATATTCCTCTATGAGAGCAACTATTATATTGGATGTAAACTGAGCTCCTTGATCAAATGTCAACTCCCTAGGAACTCCAAATCATATAAAGATGAATTCATACAAGAAATTGGCAACATTTTTATCCCTTGGGTGGTTCATAGGTTTTTCTGTTGCCCACTTAGTTAAATAATTAGTGCAAACAAAGATATAGGATTTACCTTGTGAAGAGGGCTCAATAGGACCTACAAAGTCAATCCCCCATTTATCAAAGGTTACAATAACTACTTGAGGCTGCAGGGTCATTTCATTTGATTTAGTGGGTCTTTCCATACATTGACACTTATCACATTTCTTTGTGTATCTAGTTGCATCATTGTGTAAACTTGGCCAATAGTACCCAGTTGTCAATATTTTCAAAGTTGTTCATTTGGCTACAAAATGACCTCCATGGGGATCACCATGGCATGCCCTCAAGATATCATATATTTCATCTTCCCTTATGCACAATGCATTACTTGATTAGGACCAATATAAAACATAAATCTAGCAATCCAAGAATAATTAAAGCTCTTTTCAACTAGTAACTTCCTTTCTTTGGTAGAGAAGTGAACTAGCATCTTTCTTGTGGTTAGGTAATTTGTAATATTTGCATACCATGGATTTTGTGTTGACAATAGGAAAAGGTGTTCATCTAGAAAATTATCATCAATGGTTGTAGGATCATTAGGGACATGCAACCAAGAGAGAAAGTTGGCTACCACATTGGCCTTGTCAGCTTTATCTATTATGGTGATATCAAATTCCTACATAAGTAATAGCAAGCAAGCCAATCTTCCTAATATTTCAAGCTTATTCATTAGATACTTTATATCAAAGTGATCAGTATGAACAAATATTTCATATCCAATAATATAGTGCCTAAATATATTCAGTGCATAAATAACTGCAAGTAGCTCTTTTTCAATGACTATGTAGTTAAACTCTATACCTTACAATTTTTTACTAATGAAATAAATAGCATGCTCAAGTGAGTTCACCTTTTGGCCTAGCACTATATTTATAGCATAATCTGAGGCATCCGTATGGATGTGGAAAGGTAGTCCCTAATTGGGCCCTCTTAAAATTGGTGTTATGGTGAGAAATTCTTTAAGCTAGAGGAAATATGTAGCACAATCAGAGTCCCAAGAAAATTTAGAATCCTTTTTTAAAATGTTATAAAGGGGTGCTGCAAGTTGACTTAAATTCTTGATGAATCTTCTATAATATCCAACATGTCCTAGGAAACTTCGTACATCCTTCTGCATCTCTATCATAGGCAAGGTACTAATGACTTCAATATTTTTTGGATCTACTTAGATGCCTTTTGATGAAATGAAATGACCTAGCACTACTTCTTCCATCATCATAAAACACTTTCCACTATTTAGGGAAAGGTTATAGTCTTGGCATCTCTTGAGTATCATCTCTAAGTTGGCTTTTGTCTCCTCAAAAGTAGTCCCATAAACAATAAAATCATCCATGTAGATCTCCATACAATTTGTAGATATATCTAAAAAGATACTTATAATAGCTCGTTGGAATGTGGTTGGGGCATTACACAAGCCAAAAGGTAAAACTAGGTAGGAAAAAGTTCCCCATGGGCATGTGAAAGTTATTTTTTCTTTATCCTCTAGAGGTATTTCTATCTGATTGTAACCTCTAAAACCATCTAGAAGAGAGAAATATTTCTTGCTAGCTAGGTTATTAAGAACTTGATCTATAAATGCTAAGGGAAAGTGGTCTTTCTTAGTAAATGAATTGAGCTCCCTATAATCTACACAAACTCTCCATTTTTCTCCCTTATTTGGTATTATAACCAGGGGTAAGACCCATTGGCTATCAGAGATAGGGTAGATAAAACCAACACTTAATAGTTTCTACAGTTCATTCTTAACTATATCCTTCAAAATAGAGTTAACTCTCCTCTAAGGCTATCAGATAGGTTTGAAGTTAGGACTGATGTAAATCTTGTGAGTGCAAAGCATAGGATCTAGTCCTTTCATGTCCATGTAGTCCCATGTAAATGCTTTTTGATTCACCAGTAGTAACTGCAACATAATTTTTTGATGGGAAGGCGATAAGGCATTGTTTACATTCAGCTCCCTTTCTAGACCAACTTCCATCTTAATAACCTTATATGACATCAATAACTAGGCAATAGGAGAAAAAGCCACCTCATGAGGTAATAATGAATGAAGGAATTGGGAAGCTTCTAAATGTTGGAGTGTGTTCAAAGGTGGTAATATGGTTTTTGGGACACATTCTACTTAAGGATACACTTAAGCCTCTACTCCATATTCATTCATGATAATAGATGAAATGATCTCATCTTCTTCTCGAGAGGCTTCAAATGAATAATTGAATGAAGTACGAAGAATAGAAAAGAGGAGAAAAGATATGAACACTGAGTAATTATGAAGATAAGTAGAGTGGGTGAAGTTGAAGAAAACTTCATTACTGAGGTTTTATTATATGATTTGAGGTTTGATATTTGGATTTGAGGTTTGTGACCTAGTCTACAAGGTCTGACGATGATTGGTCTAGTTGACAAGATAGAGGAAAGAGGATAAAGCATAGTACAAACAATTATTCTGCAAGGAATAGTTGAGAGATCAGTTGGAAAATGAAGTTTAGTGGTCTTGCCCCAGAAGTTTTTTGGACAGTGGGTCCTTCTGCCTTCTACAACTCCTAATAGGGTTGGCACAATTCCTAATAGCGTTGGAATCTCCTAACAGGGATTCAAGGTCTCTTAATAGGGACTTTTCTATATTGAATGTGTTTATAGACACCTAACAGGCTCCATCCTCTAACAAGGAATATACATCTTAGTGGGAATCATTTCCACCAAGGTTTTCCCTCTGATCAAGGGTTTCCCTAGTTAACAAATCTAGTCTAATTGTGTATGTGCATCTTATTATGGTTATTTTTTACTTTGATTAAATGGTTAAGATTAATTAAGGTTGATAAATGTTTTAATTGGGTAACTGATTCAAACCCCCCCCCCCCAGTTATCTTGGTGGACTATTATTTTTGACAATTGATATTAGAGCAGTAGGTCCTTGAAGATAAAGTTTAACAACTTTGGGAGATCATGGTGAGAAAAGATAGTCCTAAGTCAAATAGATGAAATTTTGACACAGAAGTTCTCACATTTTTATAGAGATCAGAGCATTGATTTTTTAGATCTAGAATCCTTTTGTTGCATACAAAATAATATAGGCACAAGTATAGAGGGATCCAGATCCGAAGAAGACATGAAGATAAAGGAAGGTATTGATCTACTTATGAAAAGAGAACAAGAAGGTATGAAAAAAAATTCTTGTTGGACATGTAATGAGTTTGGTCATTTTCATCTACATGTCCTAAGAGAATAAGGAAAATTAGAAAGAGTTCACTCTTTGATGAAGATGAAGAATTTAAAGCAAGTATAGAAAGATTCTTGAATGATTGTGATAAAGATAATGAGCTTGAATTGGATAAGAAAGAGGAATTATTAGAAAAGATAGCCTTGGTAACTATTATTGATGATTGTAAAGAAGAGGATAATTCTAGAATTTTTAGATAGAATGGTGAAGTATTCTTTCTAGAATGAAGGTGAGAAAAGGCAGGAACAAAGTTCAAAACCCAGAATAGGGCCAAGAGTTCAGATAGAAACTCCTACTTCTAGTAAGAATATGTCAAAGAACCATCCACTAGAGAAAATTATTAGCAACAAAGATAAAGTTGTGATGACAAGAAGCATAATCAATGAAGAACTATGTTTGATATCTCAAGTAGAACCAAAGAATGTAGATGAGGCATGTAGATATGACTATTGGAAGCAAGCTATGAAAGAAGAATTGGATCAGATAGTGAAGAATGAGACATGGGAATTGGTCCCTAGACTAATAGACAATAATGTGATAGGAACAAAATGGGTATTTAGGAACAAGATGAATGAACAAGGTGAAGTTGTAAGGAATAAAGCAAGATTGGTATGTAAAGGTCACTCACAGCAAGAAGGAATAGACTATGAAGAAAAACATGCCCCTATGGCAAGAATTGTAGTAAGATTATTCTTAGCCTATATAGCACATAAAAATTCAAAGTGTATTAGGTGGATGTCAAGTCAACATTTCTAAATGGAGAATAGTCTAAAGGTATTCCTTTAACAGATGACAAGGACATGGTATGCAAGGTTGGACAAACATTTGACTAAACTTGGCTTTAGCAAATGTATGGCAGACAATAATCTATACTGGAAAGAAATAGATGATGGATTAATGATTTTTGTCATATTTGTCGATGATATCATATTTGGAGGAGATGATAATGAAAGTGACAAGTTTGTAGAAGAAATGAAGAAGGAATTTGAATTGAGCATGATAGGGGAAATGAAATACTTCCTAAGATTGCAAATTGTGTAGGATAAAGAAGCAATCTTTATTTCTCATACTAAGTATTTGAAAGATCTATTAAAAATATTTGGTTTGGAAATATGTAAACTAGTTGGAACACCTATGATAACTAAACACAAGTTATCTACATAGGATGAGACACCTAGTGTTGAGTAGAAGAAGTATAGATCTATGATTGGAGGATTACACTATCTGACTCACACAAGGCCAAATATAGAAAATGCAGTTGGAATTGTTGCAAGATTTCAAGCTAATCCTAGAGAAGCATATTATGTAATAGTTAAGAGGATATTTAGATATTTGAAAGGAACACCAGAGTTTAGACTGTGACATGAAAAATCTAATGATTTCACTTTATATGCTTCTACTAATGTTGATTGGGTAGGTAGTATGGATGATAGAAAGAGCACCAGTGGTGGAGCATTTTTCCTTGGAGGAAGATTGGTTTCTTGATTAAGAAAAAAGTAGGATTGTATCTCACAAAGTATAGCAGAGGCAAAATATGTTGTAGTAGCAAACAATTGTAATCAAGTTGTTTGGATGAAGCAGATGCTAAAGGATATAAGGATAGAATTCAATGAACTTATTGTCATACATTATGATAACACAAGCACAGTGAATATGTCTAAGAATCTAGTGTTGCATTCTAAGACTAAGCACATTTCTATCAAATATCACATGTTAAGAGAGAAGGTTGTAGAAAAGGAAATCAAATTGGAGTATGTAAGCACCAAAGAGAAAATTGTATATATTTTCACCAAGCCTCCTCCCAAAGAGACTTTTGATTATTTGTGAGGTATGCTAGGGGTTATGCCCCTACCTACATCAAAGTAGATGATGCAAGAGTGCATCAGTCTAATGTAACAGAGCACTATTATTTTTTGGACTAAATGTTGATGCTTCCTATATTGGGGGGGGGGGGGGTATCTATGATGGATAGAGTCATCTAAGACTATTGATAGATGTTGTTTTGAATAGTGTCTTTGGACATTTAAGTAGGCCCAAGACAGTTGTTGTAGAGATTGACAAGATGCAATGATGGATGGTTTCTAAAACCTTTGACATTGATGTCAATGAGGGAGATTTTATAGCATGAAAAATATTTTGATATTAATCACATTGAGGTATATCAATGGGGAAGAAGCATGTGAACATAAAAGCTAGTATGATTGATGAAGAGGATTTGAAAAGAAAGGATAATAGTCTTTAACAGTTGGTATTCTTGGAACTAGATGTTTTTCATCTATGTTTCCATCAATGCCAAAGGCAGAGATTTTTGGAAGCATTAATTCTAATGGTATTCCTTTGGGGGAGTATTGTAGAGACATTATTAGATCATTATCATGATGATATGTTACATTCATGACTATTTTTTCCATTGATGCTAACATAGTCATTTTTTGTGGTACATAATAGAAGAACAATGATAAAGATCAAGTTGGTATGGACATCAAATCATTGAGTATTTTCACTAGCAAGATTAAAGGGAGATACTACTAAGTGTCTAGTATATGAAGCTAACTTCAGTTGTGAAAGATATTAAGTCTGGAAGAAGTTATGCAAGTTTTGGTGTGAAGACTATTCTAAGATAGAGTTTATAGAAGCATTTTCTTGTAAACTTGTTATATCTCTTAGTAGAGTTGTTGTTCTTAGAAGCAAGGTTGCAAGCATGTAGAAGACATGTTGGAGATTATGTGGTTAAGCTTGCTCATCATAAAATTACACGTATAGAAAGTTATTCAAGTTACAAAGAGACAGATTAATGTTATCGCTAAGTAAAATGTGTTCTTAATGAGGTCCTATAATAATTAATTGAGAAGGTGTAATAGCCGACTTAGGAAATTGTTTTATGAACTCGATATAAAGGAAGGACATTTTCCTTTGTTATACATGAATAATTTTATGAAGAACAAAGAGTGGAAAAGAGGATAAAATATATGAATGTTGAGTAATTGTGAAGATAAGTAGAGTAGATCAAAGTTGAAGAAACCTTCATTATCGAGGTTTTATTTTGTGATTAGAGGTTTGATATTTGGATATAAGGTTTATGACCTAGTCTACAAGGTTTGATAGTGATTGGTCTAGTTGACAAGATAGAGGAAAGAGGATAAGCACAGTAAGAAAAATTATTCTACGAGAAATAGTTGAGAGATCAGTTGGATAGTGAAGTTCAGTGACCTTGCCCCAAAAGTTGTTTGGACCATGGGTCCTTCTACCTTCTACAACTCCTATAAGGCTATCAAAACTCCTAACATGGATTCAAAGTCTCCTAACAAGGACTCTCATGTACTAAATGTGTTGATAGACTCCTAATAGGGTCCATCCTCTAACAAGGAATATATATATATATATATATATATATATATATATATATATATATATATATATATATATATATATATATATATATATATATATATATATATATATATATATATATATATATATATATATATATATATATATATATATATATATATATATATATCAGTATATCTTAGTGGGCATCATTCCCACTAGGGTTTCCCTAGTTAACAAATCTAGTGTAATTGTGTATGTGCATCTTATTATGGTTGTTGTTTACTTTGATTGAATGGTTAAGATTATTAAGGTTGATAAATATTTTAACTAGATAACTAATTCACCCCTCACCCCCTCTTAATTATCCTAATGGACTATTATTTCTAACACATGTGTAGTGGCTAACCATGGTCACCCTAAAATTAAAGGATATCCACCCACATTAGCCTTTGGGGAAAGGACAAAAAAGTCTACTAGATACTCCCAAGAGTTTAAGGTGACTATGACATCTTCTATCATCCCATCTGGCTTGATAGATAGAACTATCAGAAAGCTAAAGTACGTTTGGTGTTTCTCTAAGACCAATGATATGCAATCAAGACAATACCTCCTTTCTCATGATATTTATAGATTCTCTTAAGTGAACTAAAGCATTTTGAACTTGCATCACATAAATGGTGACAGTAACCACATGACTCCTAGGGTTAGAATATTTAGGTACAGTTAATTTCTCCAACATTAAATCAGATAATTGTCCTAAGACATGAATGGTTTTTGGATCCTTCTTTCTTCCTGGTTGTTTGATACATGCTTCCTTGATAGCTTTAGTATAGGTGGGGACTTTCTTGATAGCATCAAGTAATGGTATTTGTATTGTCATTTGCTTTAGCTGATTAAAAAAATTAATTACTATGCAATTTTCTACAAGCTAGCCTTGTTTCATCAACCTATGAGGAATTGGAGATTCTTTAGCTACAGGAGAGGTCTGTTAATTTGACACATCTATCTATTTAGTTGGGTAATCTTCAACTTTAGTTATTATAGGCTTTTGGGGTGAAGGAAGAGTAGTGCCTAACCTTAAGTGGATATCATTCAAGGAAATAAATAGCTTTTTTGTTGTGTTGGTTGTTTGGTACTGTTGGGATTAGGATTAGGCTGAATTGGTAGTTAAGTATGCTTAGGAGGAGTATTAGTAGCTACAAGAGGAGGCATTAGAGCTTGTTGTTGAGGTGGTGGCATTAAGGCTTGCTAACTAGGTTAGGCATTATAATTTTTTTTTTGCTTCCAACCTTGTTGAGGTTGCTGCCAACCCTACTAAGGTTGCTACCAACTCTACTAAGGTTGTTGCCAACCTTGTTGAGGTTGTTTCCAACCTTACTAGGGTTACTACCAATTATTATTTCCACTAGAACCAATATTTTTCCATTTATTATTACTATTATAACTTTTAAGAGAATCTTGTGGCATACCTTGTCTTTGATCCTATGGCATTTGTTGAGAAACATAGAGCACCTCTCGATTTTCGTCAATGGCTTTAAACTCGATAGTCATTGGTTATGTCTCTAGGCTTGCAATAGACTTACATCTACAATTCCTTTTCTTTTCCCTACAATGTGGATAGTATTCAGCTAACATGGCATCAGCTTCGTCCTTCTTCCTTCTCGCTTGCATGGTATCCAACTAAGTGGCTACATCATTAATGATGTCTTGTTTGAAATTTGACAACAAATTGGATAGTTTCATCTTTGATACTCTTGAACTATCATTAGACTTATGTGGTAGGTCTATAAGTCCCCTACCTTTCTTCACAATGGCCCTAGAATAATTTAGACATAGACTATATATATCTATCCATTTTTTCTCAGTGATATCTCCTCCTACCATAATATCTAGAACTTCAATACTTTCATCATTTACACCTCTCAGAAAAAAATGTTCCTTTGATTTTTCATTAAGTTGATGTTGTGTATTACGCTACAGGTTGAACATGAACTATGAAGCATAGTCTTCGAAGGTTTCATCATCATTTTGGGACATTTTGAAAATGTCACCCACTTTCAAATCTTGACCCCTACAGTATTCTTTATACTTTGTATGAAACAAGTTGCTCATTGTACGCCAATCTACTATAGCGTTGACACCCAACCCCATGAACCATCTCAAAGAAGCTTTCTTTAGGGTGGATGGAAATAGCTTTAGCTTGTGAGCATTAGTTGTATAGTGATAACTTCTACAAAGGATATTAAACTCAAAGAGGAAGATTTCAAGGTCTTCAGTAATCAAGCCATAGAACTTGGGAAGTGCAGTAGAAGGTATGTTCTTCAAGTTTTGATTACCTTGTTGAAGAGGGATATGAACAGGAAATGTTGGTTGATGCTGAGCCATTCTTGGAGGAGGACCTAATAATGGTTGGGTATAAATAACAAGGGCAAGTGAACTCTCTTCATATTTAGGTTCAGCAAAGAGATCATTCAAATGCAAGATTTTGCAGAGGATGAGGGTATTCATTCTTGAGCAATAGAAAATGGATTTTCAAAAGGTTCTTCTTATTTGATCTCACTGTAAGGTTCTTTAGGCTCAAAATTAAAAATGTCTTCTAGAATATCACAGGGAAGAAATCTCCCAAGGAATCTCTTCTTCTATTCATGCAAAATAATGCAGAATTTAAACTAACATAATGACTTTAGGGTCAAACTAGATTGACACCTTCCTTGACAATAGCTCCAAAAATGGTCAGTCATCTTAATACCTTAGTAACAAAGGATTTGACATCCTTTCACAGTGATTCTATAGTCAAATTACATCATTTATTTTACCTAAAATAGTACGCTGACTTCAATTAATTTGTCAACCCAGGAGCATAAACTTGAGATGGTAACTGCAAAGTATATGCTCTAATTCTTCTTTAAGTCATTACAACTAAAGAAAAGGTAGTGCTAAAAGAAATCTATCCTAGGAACTAAAATAACAACTTAACTCAAAGCTTAAAGTAATGCTAAAAATAGTAAACCTATCTATGCACCTATGTTGTAGGAACAATTCACTAATTTTGTTATCAATGGTTGCAGGAGCAAAAAAATTCTACCTTACTTAGAAACAATAAGGAAATAAATTCTATTCTAATGAAATAGTTCACTCACCAAGTGGCCCACCTTGGATGAGTGAATAGAAAAGACAATCAAGATAAAAGATATAAACTTGAACTGCTTATTCTATTCATTCATGGTGAAAGAATTACACTTGATTAAACATAGTATCACACTTTTTTGCTATGAAAATCAACTTATCATGTTCTTCTCCCAAAACTGTGCTCAAAGCTACAACAGTCATTATTTAAAGGAAACTACAACTACTTCCTAACTCTATTATCACTCCATTGATGAGGACCAATTACACACTCATAAAGTTTGAAATAGAATCAACATTAACCATATATAAATCCTTCAAGAACATAGAAATTTGTGGAAGCTACATTCATGCACTACAACAACAAAAAGCATATGATTACTTGGTCCACTTGTGATAGTTTAGCAATCTGGTTGGCTTTGACTTTAGCATTGAGGTGTTGATCTTTGAATATCCATGGAAAGTACCTATAAAACATTCAATGCACACACAACTTCCACATGCATATATTTGTTTCATCATCAATATTAGAGAAAATGTGTAAATTTCAAATTACCACTCTTGCAAATCCTATGGCTACAAGAGGAAAACTACCTAAGACATAGCATAGAGAGGGAAACATTTATCAGCATGTAAAGTTATACCATTTTTGTCCACATATTCCAGCAAATATAGCATATTTGAACTATCCATACTTCTACTTCATGTCTTAACATATATATAACATATACATAAAAACATAAGTTCATTTGCTTAGAGCCATAAAGTTGTTAGTTTGTGGTGACTAATCAGGGAAGTACTATACATACTTCATAATTCTTTTGGGCCCTATTTTATTGGGATTTTGGGATGACATGTAATTATTAATTATAACCCTAAAGTGGTATAAAAAGAGCTTAGGATTAGGGGTTTTCATAAGGTGTGATGCAAAAATTTCTTCTTGTGGCAATATTGAGTTGTAAGTGATTACAAATTGTAATCAAGTTGTAAGCACTGGATTGTAATAATATTGGACTTTTTGTTTGGTGGACATAGCCCAAAGTTTGGGTGAACCGCATTAAATCTTGGTGTCTTGTGTTCTCTTCAGTGTGATCTATTATTTTCTGATATTTTTTATTTTTGCATGTAACTTTTATTTATGTATGAGGTCAATCCTAACAAGTGTTTAGAGCAAGGTTGTTTTTTTAGTTATCCTCTGTAGGAAAGTCTCACAATTGAGTGGGAGTCTCGTGGTTGAGTGGGAGTAATGACAGACAAGGGTAAGCCAAGGGTTGACAAGTTTAATGGGAAAAACTTTTAGTTATGGAAGATGCAGATGGAAGACTATCTCTATCAAAAGGATTTATGGAAGCCGTTGGAAGGAAAAACTAAAAGCTAGGGAACTATGACAAATGAGGACTGGGATATTTTAGATAGAAAGGAACTTGGAAGCATTCGGTTATGTCTAGCACCACTGGTGACATTCAACATTACAAAAGTGAAGATGACAGAAGAGTTGATGGAAACCCTAGCGAAATTGTATGAAAAGCCCTCCACTTCAAATAAGGTATTTCTCATGAAGCATTTATTTAATATAAAAATGGTAGAAGGTGGATCTATTGTAGATCATTTAAAGGAGTTTAATACTATTACTAATTGGTTATCTTTTGTGAATATTAATTTTGATGAATGAATTAGGGCTCTCTTAATTTTTTGTTCTTTGCCTAAAAGTTGGAATGGCTTGGTAATGGTTGTGAGTAATTCTATTTCTGGATCTAATACTCTAAAATATGATGATGTGATCGGTGTTATTTTGAGTGAGGAAACTTGTAGAAAATCCTTAGGTGGATCTACATCTGAAAGTGCTTTAAACACACAAAGCAGAGGTAGAATGACTGAGTCAGGAAATAATTCCAAAAATTATGGAAAATCAAGAGGAAAGTCAAAGGGAAAGAGGTCTCAATCTAGAGTACCAAGAGATTGCTAGTATTGTGGTAAACCAAGGCATAAGAAGAAAGATTGTTGGACTTGATAGAACAATGAAGGAGATAAACTAGAAGGGAACCAAGGAGGGAAATGTGGTAAGTAACAAATCTGAAGAGGATGCTTTGCTTCTATCTTTAGAAAGTATTGATGATTCATGGGTTTTAGATTATGGTGCTTCATTTCATGCTACACCTCATAGAGGTTATTTTATTGATTATATCCAAGGGGATTTTGGGCTTGTTTATTTGGGGGATAATGAACCCTGTCAAATTTTTGGAAAGGAAAAAGTTAAGATTAAATTGTAGAATGGGAATCATTAGCTACTACATGAGGTAAGACATGTTCCAAGGCTGAGTTATTTAATTTTAGCAGGGCAACTCGGTAATGAGGGTTGTGTAGTTACTTTTAATGCTAAAAGTTGGAAGGTTTCAAAAGGGTCCCTTTTAGTACCAAAAGGTGTGAAAGTAGGAACCTTATATTTTTGTATAGGTCATATTGTTCCTTCTACTTTGATTGTTTCAAAGAAAGATGAATGTTTAGGAATAGTTGCTACAGTTGAGCAAGGAGAACAAATAGCTACTGTAGATTTTGATACAGTGCTATGGCACAACAGACTTGGGCACATGAGTGAGAAAGATTTGAAAGTAATTCATTCAAAGAGAGTTTTACTAGGTCTAAAATGTGTTAATATGGATTTTTGTGAAATTTTTATGTATGGAAAACAAAAGAGAGTGATTTTTGTGAAGATTGGGAAAGAAAAGAAAAGTGAGAGATTAGAGCTTGTACTTACAAATGTATGGGGACCAACTTAGTTATCTTCCCTTGGTGGCTCTCATTATTATGTTACATTTATTGATGATACAACTAGAAAAGTATGAGTTCATTTCCTTAGACTAAAATCTGATGTATTTCAAACTTTTAAGAAATGAAAATACTTGGTTGAAAATGAGACTAGAAAGAAATTAAAATGTCTCAAATCTGATAATGGTGGTGAGTATTGCAGACATGAATTTGAAGATTTTTTCTTTGCTAATGGTATTCATAGATAGAAAACTATTCCAAGGACTCCACAGGAAAATGGAGTAGTAGAATGCATGAACAAGACTATAATGGAGTGTGCAAGAAGCATGAGGTTGCATGCAGGGTTGCCCTTAAACATGTGGGAGGAGGTTATCAATACTACTATATATTTGATTAATAGAGATACATCTACTCCTTTGGGTTGTGGTATTCTAGAGGAAGCATGGACTGGCAAGAAGGTGAGTTAATCTTTTTTCAAAACCTTTAGTTGTGAAGCATTTTCTCATATATATTCTGACAATAGAACCAAGCTGGAAGCTAAGTCAAAGAGATGTGTATTTTGTGTATATGGAATTAATAAATTTGGTTATAGGCTTTGGGATCTTGCAAATCATAAATTTTAAGAAGCAAGGATGCCATATTCAATGAGAAAGTGTTGTACAAAGATCTATTGCTAAAATATGAGAAGAAAGAAGATTATTATGTAGTGTTGGATGATACTACAAAAGATGATGTTCCAACAATTCATCATGGTGTGCAACAACCACAACAACAAATACTACACATCCCAATGAATGTTAGATGATCAACAAGGCTAAGTAGACCTCCAGAAAGATTTTCTCCTTCCTTATATTTTATTTTACTTACTGATGCTGGTGGCTATTTTACTTACTGATGCTGGTGAACTTGAATATTGTGATGAAGTTGTGTAGGTGGATACTAAGATTCAATGGGAGTCTACAATGAAAGAATAAATGGACTCTTTGCTAAAAAATAAGACATGAGATTTATGCAAGTTGCCTGTAGGTAAAAGGGTTTTATAGAATAAATGGGTTTATAGGTTGAAAGAAGAGGATGGAGGTAAGAAAAGATTTAAAGCTAGGTTGGTTGTAAAAGGATTTGCACAGAAAAAGGCCATTTATTTTGATGAGATATTTTCTCATGTTGTTAAAATGACTTCTATTCACATTGTTTTAAGTATTGTGGCTACTAGAGATTTGCATTTGGAGTAGCTTGATGTTAAAACAACCTTCCTTCATGATGATTTGGATGAAGAGATCTATATGGCACAACCATAGGGATTTGAGGTCAAAGATAAGGAGAACTTAGTATGCAGATTGAAGAAAAGTTTATATGTGAAGCAAGCACCTCAAAAATGGTATATAAAATTTGACAAGTTTATGCAAAAGCATGGATATATTAGGTGTCACTCAGATCATTGTGTTTATTTTGAGAGGTTGGATGATAGCAGCTACACTATTTTATGTTTATATATTGATGATATGCTTGTAGCTAGGTCTAACATGGATCACATAAGGGGTTAAAGGAATAGTTAGCACATTCATTTTCTATGAAGGATTTAGGGGCAGCAAAACAATCCTTGGTATGAAGATTTGTAGAGATAGGAAGCACAGGAAATTGCCATTATCTCGGGCTAATTATATTGTGAACATATTACAATGTTTCTCTATGGAGAATGCTAAAGCTGTCAACACACCTTTACCTAGTTATTTGAAGTTGACTAAGGAGATGTATCCCAAGATGCAAGAAGAGGGGTATAAAATGTCTATGGTACCTTATGCTTCAGTTGTAGGAAGCTTGATGTATGTTATGGTATGTACTAGGCCAGATATTGCACATGGAGTGGGAGTTGTTAGTAGGTATATGAGTCATCTAGGAATTAAGCATTGAAATCTTGTTAAATGAATTCTTAGATATTTGAGAGGAACATCTAGTAAGTGTCTATATTTTGGGGGCTCTACTATTGATTTACAGGGATATGTTGACTCAGATTTGGCAGGGGATATTGATACCAGGTGAAGTACTATAGGTTATGTATTTACTGTTGGTGGGGCAGCAGTGAGTTGGGTTTCTCATTTGTAAAATTTTAATGCTTTTTCCGCTATAGAGGTGGAGTATGTTGCTACTACAGAGGTAGCCAAGGAGATAATATGGATTTAGTTCTTCATGGAAGAGTTGGGACATCCATAGAGGGATAATTATTTGTTTACAGATAGTCAAAGTGTCATTCATCTTGCAAATAATTCAACTCTACATTCAAAGAGAAAACACATACAGTTGTGGTACCATTTCATTCGGTCAATTTTGGATAATGGACAGTTAAAGCTAGACAAGATACATACAGGTGACAATCTACTAGATATGTTTACAAAAGTAGTGACAAGGGAGAAGATGAACTCCTCTTCAGCTTTGGTTGGTCTTCTAGACTAAATAAGAATAAAATAATAGTAGAGTCTAGGGTGGTTTGATCCATGGGAGCCCCATGTCATAGCAGTATTTCTATAGGATCAGTCTCTAAGTGGGAGATTGTTGTCTAGTGTGGAGTCTAATTAGTCCCCAAGTGGGAGATTGTTAGTTTGTGGTGATTGATCAAGGAAATATTGTACATACTTCATAATTCTTTTGGGCCCTATTCTATATGGATTTTGGACTAACATGTAATTAGTAATTATAACCCTAAAGTGGTAAAAATTCTTGTATAAAAAGAGTTTAGGGTTAGGGGTTTTCATAAGGTGTGATGCAAAAATTGCTTCTTGCACTAGTATTGAGCTATAAGGGATTACAGATTGTAATCAAGTTATAATCATTGGATTGTAATAATATTAGACTTGTTGTTTGGTGAACGTAGCCCAAGGTTTAGGTGAACCATGTTAAATCTTGGTGTCTTGTGTTCTCTTCTATGTGATCTATTATTTTCTGATATTGCTTATATTTGCATGTAACTATTATTTCTATTTGAGGTCAATTTTAACAAAAGTTATGACTATTTTTGCAAGATAACTACTTGAAAACAAGATAAAAAGATCTTAAAATAATGGCCTTTTGGAGGCCCATCAATAAGTTTGATCATAAACTATGATCTACCGTATGAAAGCTCTACCCTATTAAAGGCTTACAAAGGTGGTTAGGTCTCACCCTGCTAAAGGATTTCGACACCCTACTAAAAGTGTGCCTAGTTAGAGGACTTTAACTTACAATAAAGTAAGCACCTTGTTAAAGGATTTAGAAAATCCTGCTAGGACTACTCAGTTAAGATATTTTTACTGATTCACCTATTAAAATGTTTTAGCCTTGATCCTTTAGTTAGCACCTTTCTACTAGATATTAGATCTCCTCTTTCTGGATGTATACTTAATACTCCTGATCAGAGGTATCACTTCTGTTCTCTCTCTGCTTTCCTTTTTTCTCTCTAACTAATTCACAATTCATAACATTATCATAAACTTCTTAGTCACCATTAATGCTCTCTCTATACTTAACATTTTCCCTTCTCTTCTCATCTATGCATTACAAACTCTTTAGGTTTTGCCCTTCTTAAGAAGACTTAGGTGACATAATGTTAGGTAGGAATCAACAAATGTGATTCACTCATTTAGCTACTTAATTTATCCCTTAATCTGATTGGTTGCATGTATTGCATAGGGATCCTCAATGTAGATTTGTTCTTATCTTCTAGAATCATAAAACAATCCTTAAGTCAACCCAAAAATGGTTTACACAAGAGTTTGTTTCATTACAAAAAACTATGTCCAAAACTATTTACTTGGCACTTAAAAGCTTTGATGCTAGGCATCCATTACATCCTCAATGTTTTAACTCATCCTCTGAATGACTTGGCATCCACTATCCACTAAGCATCTGAATCACTCAGCATGTATTATCTTGCTCGTCACTGGAGTGACTTGGCAATAATTGTTTGCTCGACATGCATTATCTAACATCTTATGCTTGGCATACACTACTTGCTTGGCATGCACTAAGTACTATTAAGTAATGACTTAAGTGTATTATCACTCATATGCCAAAACCAAAATGCGATAAAAAAATTTCCCTTTTTATGTGAGTGGCAAAAACACTTTGTCATGCATATATAACCTTAACTTATGAGCATAACTCAAATAGTCTATACTCTATACTCGAATCGCATACAAAATTTCAAAATGTCAAAAATTTGCAAAAACTAATGACTTATTAGTCATACCTCAAAACTTCATAACTCCCCCTGAGTTGATTGTTCTTTGTTGTATCTGAATCTGATACTCTTATTGAGTAAATTTGTTGAAATGTTGTTTTCCTTTTTTTCTACATTTACTCCCCCTTTATGTATTCTCTCCTTTTTATCTCAATCCCCCCTTTTTTCAATATCCCCCTTTTTTGACACTTATGTCATGGGTAGTACACTAATAGTGTGTTTGTCCAAAAAAAAATTATGGACCTCCATTATAATCTTGAGTGTTGCATCCCAATTATTGCACACTACTTCTAGAGATTGAAATTGAACATCTAGCTTGGCAGTAAGGTCTACTGAGCCATCATGAGTGGAAATATGAGAATCGTTCTTCATTAATGTTTCAACAAAGGCTAGTTCCTTGTGCAACACCTCCATGTGTGGGGTCAACATGGATTGAATACTTATCAAGATAGCTCAAATGTTTGCATCTTGTGCATGTAATGTAGCTAGTTGACCTTGAGTGGATAACAATCTTTGAAAATGAGCTTGGCTCTGACCAGGAGACAACTTAAGAATGTTACTTATTGTTTGTAGGTCTCCTTGCAGTGGTCAATGGCCCTCTAAGCTCCTTGTGTAAATAAATTCAATCACAACATTTTGTGTATAGAGAAAATATATTCTCTAACACCTTCTTTATACTCTCCATCTTGGTTGCTAAGTCAACTTGTCGTAGTGAAATGGCACTAGAAATCTTTTCATTGACCTTTGTTTGAAACATTTTCTCAAACCAATCTAGAAGTTAATATTTGTGTCAAGGTTTGCATCACTGATCTTATCAACTATATTCATGAGTTTCTCAATAATAGGTTTTTCCTCATTAGGTCCTAGGAGGCTAAATTCATCAAGAAATATTTCTTTGATGTCATGTAGAACTTTTCTTTGCTTATGCTCCCTTCTGAGCAACTCTTGGTGCTTCTTTCTTGCTGGAGCTTCCTGCAATATGCTCATTTCTTCTATGGTGATTTTTGTAAGATCAAACTTTGGAAGTTCAATAACCTCATCTAATTTTGCATCTCCATAAGATGTGTCTTCTCCAATCTTAGATGTAACAGGACTAGACCTTGATGATTGTAATGGTGTAGCATCTGCACTCGGCCTATGAAAAAATTGACTAGGAATAGGGGATACAAAGATTGGTAGGGTAACCAATGTCTAAATTGCTAAATGTTCCTCTGGTTTCATAGTCAAAACTGACTCTTCTATACTATCCTTCTCCTTCTCTTTGTTTTCTTCTTCACCTTGTATCTATGATATGGGTACAGGACTTGTTTCCTAACCTAGTCTGGTTTCTATTCCATCCTTCTCAATTGTGGATAAGGCAATCTTGTGGAAAATGAATGGCACAAGAGGTAATGCAACTAGTTTTGTAACAACACCTTGTTTTTATGTGCTTGCACTTTTGTCTGTTATAATATTTACCTCTAGGGGTACACTAGATATGTCTATTTTCTTTTCCCCTATTGTTTCCATTCCATCCTTTTCATTTTCATCTGTTCTCACCAATACAGGATTTGAGCATAACTATGCTACCATGGTGGGACCCTATAATATCCTTTTCAAGTCATCCTTTGTCAAAGGATTGATGTTCAACACTTTTTTATTAGAATTTTTTTTTTCTTTATTGTGTCTTGTTGATTTGCTTGGTCCACATATGTACCTCAAGTACATTTTGTTCATCCTATTGCTCAACTTCAGTTGTAGCCTCTTCATCTACTTCCTTCTCTATGTCCCCCTCATGTCCATCCTTGACAGATACATCCTTAGCAATCTCTGCTACCTCTTGATCATCTTTTTCTTCAAAAACCTCTTTAGGTGCTTATTCACTTGCCTTTTTCTATTGCTAACTCATAGATGACTTTCCATATTTAGGTGTTCTATTTGACAACCTCCTCAATATTATTCTATAAAATATTGAAAGCTCTATATTTTGGAGAAAATTTACCCTTATATTTTTTTATGGCCTTAGTCATTTTTGACTTATCCAAATCTAACATTACTCTTGCTAGAGTAGTCTCCCTTATCTGTCTTTTAGTTGTTAAACTATATTGCCTCTTCTACTCAACTCTGTCATATAGACTTTTGGGCAATGAATTGGCATTCTCAATAGAAGTGGTCTTAAATGTATCCATCATCTCATATATAGACTCTTCCACCTTATTCATTTCTAACTTTCCACATTTATCAAACTCAACATGTGTGAACCCTGATAAATCTACATTATTCTTGATGTTGTCACACAAGTTGTCTAAATCAGAAGAGGGATTGTGGCTTACTACTTGGAATTGACTATTGCCATCTAATTCTATCCTCTCCTCATCTGACTTGACTAGAACTACATACTTTCTCCTTTGTCTCTTCTTAGGCTCATCCTCCTTTATAACAACAATAGTTGTTTTGTATTTAGGCTTCTCAACTTCTTATGTCTTCTTTGCAGTTGCCCTTGTGCTAGCCCTAGTAATAGGTACTACTAGATTCTACTATGTAGGTTTCATAACTTTCTTTGGTTTACTCACTATTGGCTCCTTAACTTTCCTCTTCTTCTTTTCTACTGGTTTAGGTGCTTCCTTGGCTTCTTCTTCCTCATCATCTTCATTATGTTCTACTTCTTCTTGGTCGTCTCCTTGACCTTGTGTAAGTGCAAGTGGGGCTTAGGCTGGTTGATCTTCTTCATCATCCTCATCATCATCATCTTCTTCTTCTTCTCCTTCACCAAATCTTTCCTTAAGCTTCTTCACAAGCTTTTCTTTCTTTCTTACCACAGAATTTGTATTTAAGTCTATTGTGATTCTTGACTTGGCTTCCTCATAATTTCCAAATGAGGTCGCACTCTTGTCTATTTATTTTGCTAGTAAAGTTATGATGGCTACGAATGTCTCATCTACATTGATTTTATAAGGCAATGGCCTGAGCCATTTGACCCTTGGAACAATTGCTTGTACATATGTAAGATCATAATCAACTAGAAAGCAAACATCATTATAATATTTCTCCACTAGTGATACTAGAATCCTCAATCTCTATTTCATAGACTTCTTAAAATCCTCAAAATAACTTGCCATTTTTTACTCAAAGGTATCCCCAAGTTGCTCTATGAACTCTCCAATCTAAACTACGATAGACCTATTGGTCTTCCAAGTAACTTTTCCAAATGAAGGAAATGTGTTCTACACATAAAGAATATACAAACTAGTAGTGAACCAAATTTTCATTGTGTACTCTTTGTCTTTCTTATGGTCTCCAAGTTTTTTGGTAATTGTTGGAGTTGCAACTCGATAAGATCATAAGTGTGGTTCTTCTTCACTATCTTGTAACGTAAATCCACTACCATACAAGACACATTGTTCAATCTACTAGATTTAAAGAACTTGTGAGCACTTATTCTCACTAAAAATGCAATTAAGGGATCAATGATTTTGTCTATGGTCATTCCTCTTTTGTTCCATGTTGCCCTTGTATTCTGGTCTATTATCTCCTTAGCATCACTTTGCATGGTCTTGGGTCTGTCTAGGGTAGGGTACCCTATTATTAGATGGATTATCCTTTTTTTCATCTTGATATGGCCATTTCCAACCATATAGTGTGATCATGTATTCTGCTAAGTACTAACTTAATCTATTCCATTTTGAATACATTTGGAAAATCTAGGGCATGGGTTAACCCTTTTCTCTCTATAATTTTATTTTTTATTGTTGATTTTTAAGGGTTATATAGTCAATTTTAGACTCATTTCCATTTATTTGAGATCAAAAAGAGCACAAAGAGAATAAGGCAAGCTGAGGAGAAATATTCAAGCATTTTTGAACTAGATTCAACTACTACTCATCACCAATCATCATATTCATAAGGTATTTATTGTGTGCCAAGCTATGTTGTCTAAATTATCACAAACCCTGGTTATTTTAAAATGGTGTCTAACTCTTCTACTACTATTAGGAAGGAAGGAAAAGAAGTTTTGAATGTTCAATCAATAAGTAATGATATCAAACAACCACCCTTCTAAGCTATTCCTGAGATAGCATATAAGGGAGATCCTTCTAGTGTGTTATTGATGATACCACCATAGGTTTTGATGATACATGATGTTATATGTTGTTACACCTGTAAAGTTGGAAGTATTAGAGACATGTAAATTAGAGATTTGTATAACAAACTGTGTGTAGATGGAGTATTGAGGGAGGAAGCTCAATTCTTACACAGTTGTAAGCTTGACTACCATGGCAATTTCAACTCACTTGGCTTACACATAATTTCTACTATGCTCAGCAATCACATCAAACTCGGCCAATACTATCACCCTTAATAGCTCAGCATCAACTAAAATTTCATTTTCACTCGACAACAACTGTGAAAATTTTCATGCTCGACAACAACATGAAAACTAACAAAAATTATAGATTTCTTCTAGGTTATAACCAATACATTGCATCTTAATTCATGCATATATAATCTTTTCAGAACTTAGATTCTTAGAACAAATGTAAAATGTATCATTGAGATATCAGTCCCACATACCTTTTGATTGCCTAGGTGGGGGTGATATGATCACCTGATCCATTGGATGAAGTGACCTCATTTGAACTTGATGTACTACAATCTTCCTTTTTCTTCTATGTCTTGTTCATCTACTCTTTGAATTTCACAAAATTCAAGCATTTTTGAACTAGATTCGGCTACTACTCATCACCAATCATCAGATTCACAAGGTATTTATCATGTTCCAAGCTACGTTGTCTAAATTATTGCAAACCCTAGTTATTTAAAAATGGTCTCTAGCTCTTCTACTACTATTAGGAAGGAAAAGAAGTTTTGAATGTTCAATTAATAAGTAATGAGATCAGACAACCACCCTACTGAGCTATTCCCGAGATACCATATAAGGGAGATCCTTCTAGTGCGTTATCGATGATACCACCACAAATTTTGATGATACATGATGTTATATGTTGTTACACCTATAAATTTGGAAGTATTGGAGACATGGAACTTAGAGATTTGTATAGAAAATTATGTGCAGATGGAGTATTGAAGGAGGAAACTCAATGCTTACACAACTATAAGCTTGACTATCATAGCAATTTCAACTCACTTGACTTACACGTAATTTCTACTATGCTCGAAAACCATAGTAAGCTTGGCCAATAGTATTACCCTTAATAGCTTGGCATCAACTAAAATTTCATTTTCACTCAACAATAACTGTGAAAAATTTCATACTCGATAGCAACATGAAAACTAACAAAACTTATAGATTTCTTCTAGGTTATAACCAATACATTGCATCTTAATTCATGCATATATAATCTTTTCAGAATTTAGATTCTTGGAACTAATGTAAAATATATCATTGAGATATTAGCCCCACATACCTTTTGATTGCCTAGTTGCGGGTGATGTGATCACCTAATCCATTGGATGAAGTGACCTCATCTGAACTTGATGTACTACAATCTTCCTTTTTCTTCCATGTCTTATTCATCTACTCTTTGAGTTTCTCAACATCTACCTTCTCTTTGCCATTATTGAATTCACTGCTTGGTTCTTTTGACCTTGTTGGATAGTTTTTGTTGATGTGACCAGTCTTCAAATAGCTTTAAAACATGTAGTTTGACTCAACCATCTACTACAATCACTTCTAAAATGTGTTCTAATGCAATTCTTAGGAGCATGCCCATACTCTTGACAATAGTGACAATTGTACCTTATATTGTCATCCCAATTGTAGGATTTTCCATTAGGTTGTACCTTTGTCTACTTGTTTGATGTCCACTTGGCATTAAATCTACATTCATATGCTTTATGTCCATACTTCTAATAATTATGGTAATATCCCTCAAATCTATGTGTGCTTGAAGTCTTCCTCTTGCATTCATGTGACTGATGTCCTTTCTTGTTGCACTTATGAAAACAACCCTTGAATTTCTACTTAGGTTTCTGATTTGCATTATTGCTCCTGCAAAAATTTGTTGTATGACCTAACTTTCCACAATTATGAAAAGTGGGTTTGTATTTCTTACCCTTTTTGTTTCTTTGTTCACCACTTTTAGATGATTCTCCTTCCTCGGTACTAGTGTATCCCAATCCAATAGTATCTTTGTTAGATATAGGAGATCTTATCAATTTCTCAAAGTATTTGATGGCTTCACTAGGTTTGTTGAAACTTTCAGCAAATTCTTTTTCTCTTCTTAGTTTATTCCTTAGATTTTCATTATGTAACTTTAGGGTTGTGATCTCAATGTCCTTTCCATTTAATTCATGATTGGCAATCATCACTTGATTCATTATTTCTATTTGCATGTTAGCAATCATTTGTACCTTTGATGTCTTCTCTTCCACTCTATTGGTCAATGTCCTTTTTTCATCCTCAAACATGACTTTGTCTTCCTTAGCTTTCTTTTTTGGCTTGGTCACCTCACATAGCAATATTTATTGGACTTCTTATTCTATCTTAAGATTTCTAACCTCTTCAGATAGGGCACCCTTCTTTTCCATGAGATCTACAACTATTGCATGAAACTCACTTGAGTTTCCATTTGCAAACAATTATGTAGTGCCTTCCTCTTGGTAATGTGTGTCATTTTCCTTGATAGCTATCTCTTTCATTCTCTTTAATGAGCACTTTAACGCATCTCTTACTTCATTGAGTTGGTCTAGGGTAAGTTGAATTTCAATCTTCTGGTTCTCAATGACTTTTCCTAACTTGTAGACTTCCATCTTCAAGATCTTTCCTCAAAGCTACAAAGATTTCCTTTTTGGAGAACAAGGTTTTGATACCAATTATTGGAAATAACAATAGGGAAATGACATAGGCAAAGGATGAATAACTAGGGCCAAAGGCTCACCTAGCTATCCAAACCACCCTGCAAGAGTTAACACAACGAAAGCAAACACAAAGAACAACAACCAAAGGAGGAAGATGAGTAAAATACTTTTATTGATTCATCAAAATATCTTCATACATGCCCAACTATAAGGCCTTCTAAATACATTCACATTCAAAGATCCAATAAAAAATTCACACTTTCCAATTCTGCTCTCCAATCCTATTCCCCAAAAACTTGTCTAAGTCCAAACACTCTATATATACTTGCCAAAATGGCTTATAGATCATTCTAGAACATTACATAAGAGGAAGGCCAACCCAACAACAGTCTGGACACATCCCAAGAAAAGATCTTAACATAAATGTTGCGATCAAAATAAATCCCACAAGTTGACTCACAAAAATCATGTCCAAATGCTGACACTCAGCATAAGCAGGAAAACTAAGCACATGAAGGGTCACTCGGCATACACTGGGTAACTCAACACATGAAGAGTCACTTGGCATACACTGGGTAACTTGGCACATGAAGGAATCACTACAATAACTCGGCACCAACTTGCAGAATGAACAAAAATGAGCAGGATAACAAAGCAACCTAGGATGCTCCTGCATTAGGAAAGTAAACTCTTGGGGGAGGGGGGGGGGGGGGGTGTGTGGGTTTGTGAATCAACACTTTAACCACAAAAATATTCACCAAACATCCATCTCATAGTATGGATGTAAACTGGAATACCAAACTAAACATGTTCATCCATAGCATGAAACAATTAACACATATGACACAAGATATTTGGTTACCCAAAAGCCCTCCAATGAGAAGGTAAAATTGGGGTAGGGATGACACCCACAAATCTTCACTGCTGTAGTTGTAAAGTGTACCCTATTAAGGTTACAATAAGTTTGATCATAAACTATGATCTACCCTATTAAAGGCTTACAAAGACTGTTAGGTTACACCCTATTAAAGGATTTCAACACCCTGCTAAAAGTGTAACTGGTTAGAGGACTTTAACTTACAATAAAGTAAGAACCTTGATAAAGGATTTACAAAGCCTACTAGGACTACTCACTTAAGAGATTTTTTACTTCCAAAAGCCTACTAGGACTATATTGTTGGAACAACTAATGATGATGAGATGAGGATTTTTTTTCTTCCATGATCTATCAATTATGTTAATTTCCACTGATGTTAATGTATGTGTACTTAGGTATCTATGTTCCTAATGTAATCAGTCTTGATACAATTGGTATAGTAAAAGTTATAATGAGAAGTGTGGTGTGTGATTGTACACAAAGTTTCTAATAATATTCATTATGATATCATTATAATTATATGGGTCTATGACAAGCTTAGTGAAAGTTATAGTCTGATTACTAGAGATTGGCTTAGCAATGTAAAAACAAAGAAAATGATTTGATCAGTGTAGTCTATAGAATTGGAATCCAATTTTGTGGTTGAAGATATTTTATATTTATGATGTTATTGAATTAATATTTCAACTACACATTTATTTATTTTATGATCATCAAATGAAGTTATTGATTATATTGTATTTTAATGAATAATAGTGAAGAGCAATAAAGAACAATCAATTATATTATTGATCAATATAGGAAAGTTTTATTGTGTAATCAATCAATGATTGCAGGATGTATGATGATGTTTCCATGTTGATGTGGAATGTTGTGCAAGAATTATATTAGTTAGGTTTACTATATATTCATGAAGAAATGCATGTACCTAGGGAAGTGTAATATGTTTTCACTTTCTTATCAAATCATTGCATGATTGGATCCTAATTTTGATGATAGCTAGAGAATGATTCAAATGTGTTTGGAAAACTTATAACAAGGGAATTTAAGGTGGTGTAGAAACCCTAATTATTGTAGTGTATTAGTATTACATTATATTTGATAATTGAGAGTGAGAAGAGTATAAATCAGGTACATAGTGGTGCCAAATTATTAATCAAGTTGTGTGATTTACAAAAGTACAGTATC
The DNA here is from genome assembly GCA_028749045.1 of Cupressus sempervirens. Taxonomy (NCBI): domain Eukaryota; kingdom Viridiplantae; phylum Streptophyta; class Pinopsida; order Cupressales; family Cupressaceae; genus Cupressus; species Cupressus sempervirens. The sequence goes on from CM053790.1 coordinate 324,347,706, forward strand.
TAAATGTGAAGAATTTGTATATGCTTGATTGGGTTTGTACTAGTAAGAAATAGTGTTAATCATCAAAAAAATTCACTTGTTCCCTAACAGATGCAACAAGAAAATCCCTTAAGAGGATAGATCCTAACATCATATTTGTGATTTCTTTAACAAGGTGACATTTTAGCTAGTGTTTAAAGTCCTCTCACAAGGATACTCGTAACATGGTAAGGCTCCTAACAGGACTAGAGGGAAATACCTTAATTAGGTGGGTCCTAAAAGGGTATGTCCTTAATAGAACTTATTGTAAGCACTTAATTAGGCTAGGCTCCTCATTGAGGGTACTTCAAAAGAGTGCATTTAACATTCATAGGTGTATGCATTAATTATAGCTTTTTAATCAACCACACTTCAACATGATCCTTACATGAAAAACCATCCTGAAATGAACATTGAGTCATTCACTCAAAACAATTTGGCAAATTGATCTGTTGCCTCCTAACTAGACGGATTATGTTATTGCTCTCAGAACGAGAAGCTAGCAACTAGACCTCTAGTATGAAGGATTTATAGCTAAATGAGAATGTAATATTATACTAGACGAAATACAATTAATCTAAGAATGAAATAAATAAAATTATACTATATGTATGCATATTAAGCTAAGATGATATTATAATGCTAGAAATTGTAAATATCTATAGATGTATGAGCAAGTGAATATTTTAGCATAAATTCGATACGAAATCAATTCAACCTCCCTAATGAGGAATTGAAGGCTCCTTAAATAGAATCCTAGGATCAATTGATGGTCGAGATCAATTGGAATGAATGATTGAGATTGAAGATGAGATTCAATCAGAATGAAAATTCCCCGTGTAGGTGAGGTTAACTAATTTAGATCTGAGTCTGATGGAGAGTTAACTAAGTTTCACCTAAGTGTGAGAACAAGTTAGCTAAGTCAATTCCATTTCGAGTTCTAGATTACTCAAATTTCCCATTTCTAAATTGAAGAGAAGATTTTGGAGAAGATATTTAATTTAATAAAATAGGATATGACCTCATAAATGCATAACTTTAATTACTTGAATAATTAAACTCATTAATTAAAATAATGACATTATCTTATTAAATTAAATATGTTTAATTCCTTTGCACATTAGCTAAAGAAGTAAGATTAATTTAATCAAAGTATGAAGACTTATAATTAAATTAAACTTAATTAATACGTTTAATGTAGCTAATTTGAGTCGATACTTAGGAATTAAATAAAGAGTGTAATTAATGTGGATTAGGGTTTTTTGCATTTGACACTTAGGTCAAGTAACGATAATCAGAATCAAAATTGCCTAGTAAAACAGGTCTTAGGATTGATCAAATTGACTTGAATTGGTTTAGCATGGCAATGTGCCAATTTTGGGGTATTACAATAGGAATCAATATCACTGTGATTTTCACCTACACTAGGTTTTCACTAGATAAATCATGGTATTTTGTGTTGATTTTATGTGGATGATTATTGTTGTTGCATTTTTCTTTACAAGTTAAAGTTGTTAGAGTAAATAATTAATATCTAATTATTTATTCTATTGCTTAAGCTTACTTAGGTCATGCATTTATTTAATAATTTTGTATTTAATGCATGTAGTGGTTAGTTGTTGACAACTCGGGAGTTTGCTCCCTTTTTAGCATATTCCACTTTTTGTGGATATGTGTTGAGTTGTCATTTTTGTCCTCTACGTCCTTCCAGCTTGTTCTACAAGCTTCCTGGAGCTCTTTATATTCGGGCTCTCTCTCATTGTAATATCACAACATCATATCATTTCTCATTGTAAATACATTTCTTATTGTGTTTGCACATATTGTCTCTCATGTCCGTTTAGGGTTTTGCCTGTGCTCCATGCTCCTCCCCTTCTATGGCTTCTCTTTGACAGGTTTCGCATGCAGGTGATCTTGGCGTCTTCGGAGTTGGCTTTCCTCAACTCCAACAAAAGTTTCTTATTACATGCATGTAGTGAATATGTGGAGGAAGAGTTTTATCATATCCAAGTTTTATTTTTTGCTATATTATAAATTCAACACCCCTCCCCCTAGTAATCTTTGGTCTTGACTATTCCAACAATTAGTAGTAGAGCCTAGGTCCTCTTGGTGATAATCTTAAGTCCTCAAGGAAACATATTTGACTATTACGATATTCAAAAGAGAGGCTCCCAAGTTTACAAAGGAAAACTACCTAGTACAACTTGATAGGATGGATTTGTACATCAAAGGAATGGGTGATTAATATTGGAAGCATCTAAAAACTATCTGTGAATTTCCTAAAGGAATCTTATCTATGGAAGAGCTGAAGGAAAATAAAGAGAATACATAAGCACACGAGGCTATTGTAAGTACCCTTTTAAATTCTAAATATATTGATGTTATAGGTCTTAAATACTTTTGAAGTTTGGAAAAAATTAGAACAAGTCTATGGATGTGACTAGCATTTGCAGAAAGCCAAAAAAGAAAGTATCAAAATCAAGTATGATGACATGAAAATGGTAGAAAGAGATAACATAGCTCAATATGGCACTAGAATCAAGGATTTGATTTTTATAATTAGAAGTTTGGGTTGTCTAATTAAAGATAAAGTTATGTTAAGAAATCTAGTACCTACGAATGCCATTAGAGTGTCATTTATCAATGAAATGAGAACTTTTGAGAATGTACCTATTAGTGGACTAGTCGTTAAGCTCACTACTTTGAGCTTTACAACTTTGACAATAGTATTATGAATGTTGAAACAACCTTCAAGGCCTCTATAGTAAGTAATCCTTCAAGGAAAGGTAAAGACATTATGTATGAATATGATATCTTTTCAATTATTTCTAGGGATATTGATGCACTCTTGGACAAAGAAAGAAAACTAGTAAAACTTTACAATTGGTAGAAAGAAAGATACCTAGAGGAACCAATAAGAACAAAGGAAAAATATCTTTTAAATGTTTCTCTTGTAGAAAGATCAGATATATTATTGTTAGATGTCCAAATGGAGGACCAAAGAAAGAAAAAGATACATATAATAAATACAAAGGAAAATTCAAGAAGCAATGCTATGTAGCTGTGGGTAATGGGAAACTGGTGAACATTCTAATGGAAATGATGGAGATGTGATTATATTTATTACAATAAAAGATGATCATCTTGCATAAGAAAAAAAGGAGGAAAAGGCACTTGTATCACACATCAAACCAAGTGATGATTAGATCATATATAGTGGATGCTCACATCACATGAATAGTGAAAAAAAATTATTAAACTCAATGAATTTGATGGTAAAATTATAAGTTTTAGTATTAGTCACCATGTTTAGTAAAAGGTAAAGGCATTATTTGCTTGAATGGTAAATGAATCACTGACGATGCATACTATGTTAAAGGTATAACTCATAATTTGTTAAGTGTGGGATAGTTGAATGAAAAAGGCCACAAACTAGAATTAAAAGGAGGCTTATGAAAAATCATTGAAAAATATGGTGATGATATTTCTATTGGAAGAAAAATTAGAGATAAAATATTTTATTTGAATAATAATATTAACAATTATTTGGTGGCTAAAGTGGAAGATAGCTAGTTATGGCATAGAAGCTTGTACCATATGAATTTTTATAGCTTGGTGAAAGTAAGAAAGGTCACTACAATATGAGGGTTGTCCAAATTGTGAAACCAAGCAACTCAATGTGTAAGGAATATAAACATGGTAAGTAAACTAGTTCATCTTTCAAGAGAAAGTATTTTTTCTTAAGATGTACTTTATTTAGTGCATATAAATCCATGTGGTCCAATGAGATAGAAAATTATAATGGAGATAGACATTTCATCTTATTTATAATGATTAATCAAGAATGATGTGGGTGACATCTTCAAATAGAAATTTGAGGCATCCAATGAATTTTAAACTTCGAAAGAATTGGTGGAGAAGGAAGCAAGAAAAAGCTTAAAGTGTCTATAATCACCTAAAAATGGTCATCTAAACTATTAGCCCCCTTCTTAGCATTTTGGCTAAATTATTTAATCATTTTCCTAAGCCAAATTGCTAAAAATCAATTTATTTGATTTTAACCTATAGTGTGACTATAATATCCTAAGTCCATATTTTATTAAAAGAACATTTCCCTCTTTTAATTAAATAATAGACCCTATTCTTCTAACCCACTCAATATGCACACATAAAGTCTTTTTCCTATTTACAAATTAAAATAAAAGGCTTTTATCTCACATGAAAATTCAACTCTCTCTCATTGGTTGACTTGATCTTGCACATGGATCATGCCAAAATTCAACCCTCAACCTTGATCATCAATTTCTTGATCTTGATATCAACCGTCTGTACACCTTTAAAAGAGAGAGCTCTCTCCTTCTCTAAGGATCTCGATTTTGAGCTAATGTTATACTGCAAGTTTACTTACATATTCTTGGAGCATTTGTGGAGAACTTCTATTCTTCTCATCTCATTCTTTACATTTCCATACTAGCTTAGATCCATTTTCAAGTAGTCTAGTTCCTTTTGCAATAGCTTAGCTCACCTAGTTTAATTAGTATGGCTTGGTAACATTATCATATTGTTAGCATACTTGCATTGTGCATTTCATTCTATCTTAGCTCATTTCTTGCATTACATGTTTGAGACTCCCTTTGACATTGCACTCTTGCTTTTTGTCTAAGGAATCACCCATTGCATGGTGCACTAGAAGGGGTTGTGTCTCTAAGGCTTAGAAGAGAGCTCCTCATATGTACAACCACACACCTTTGCTCTCCATGGACAAGGAGCTCTAAGCTGTCATTCAAGTGTTCCAATCTATGGAATACCTTAGATAGAAGGGTATAGAGAAGTGTAGATTTAAAGTGTACATTTTTGGTGCCCACTATGGATTAGAACATCTTCTTTTTACCTCTGAATCTACAATTTTTTCTTGTATTTTATGTTTTTCTTTTCTTTTCTTTCTACAGACAAAATTATTGTGCGATACTTTGTCAGTATTGTATGATAGTTCTTAGTACTATCATGTGATACTTTACAAGTTTAAGTATTGTACACACATATAGAAGTCTATTGCACCAACATACAAAGTTTTATCACTTGGGTATAGTATGAAATATTGCACAAAATAGAAGTATCATCTCCCTATACTATAAAGTATCGTACCATATTCTTTTAGTAGAAAACTATCATCCAGCTTGGAACTTATTTTTGTTTGAGTTGTTTTGTCAATTTTGGGTCTTTGGGATTCTATTTTTCAAGTTTCTTAGATTTATTTACTATATAATAGAGGGTTGTTGCAAGTTTTTACATTATTGTGGACTAACCCTCTTGTTGGACTAACATTTTTGCTTGTAGGGTCACTCTAAATGCTTTAAAGATTGCTCTAAAAAGAATACATATTAAAGCTTAAAATTCAAAAAGGCTACTAATGATTGTTTGTAGGGTTTCCTAAAAGAATAAAAACAAAACAAACAAGTGTCCTTTATTTCCCTTATTTTTGTGTGTGGAAATATTACTAGTTGTTCATCTTTCATAGGCAGATAAAACTTGCAATTTGGATCTCTTGGTGGTAGGAAAGTATGCTCTTCACCCTTGTGGTAAATCAAAAATCTTGACCCACCTTTAGATTTTGAAAGCAAGGGGCTAATTGAGCTTCTTGAAGTGTTTAGGGGAAATAATTGGAATAGAAGAGTATGCTCTTTACCCTTGCAGTGAATCAGAACTCTCAACCTCCAAAATTGGATCCATTTTGTGTAGTTTAGAACCCTTTAGAGGGCCTTTTCTTGAGAAATCAAGAGGAATGACCCAAGTGGGGACAAGCGAACCTAACTATTCTGACCCACTATAAACTCAAGGCTATCAAGGACACAAAACCTTGGTAGACATAGTGCTTGTCTTCACTTAGTGTGAGTACTTGTGGGATTGGGACCGTGAGGAAATGCTAGGCAAGAATGCTTAAGGTACTTTTGTCACCACGAGGTTTGTTACTTGCCACAACATAAGGTGTCCCATAATTGGGAGCAAGGGGAGTACTATAAATGAAATCCCTATATAAATACCATAGGTTAGAAGCTACCCTATTTTTCTACTCAACATCTTGGTGCAAGGACCAATCCTAGTAGATTATCTAGATCACCCCAAGATTTTACATTCACCATTTGTGTCCCCTTGGTTATGCCAATGAAAAAGCCAATATCTCTCCTGGGTAACCACTTGGTATGAGGTGAAGGGGCATTAAGCATGGGCCAAGTTGTTAAGCAATGAATCATAACCTTAGGTAGTATTTCTTGGCATGTGTTTTTGAATGTGAAAGACTCGTGTAAATGTTCTTGAACATCAAAAAACTTCATTAACATTCATAGAAATTTTCTTTGATATCCTAATTACATGTTGGCAAGGTTGCTTTGTCCCTTGTCCACCTGATTGACACACGTTAAATCCCCTTACTATTTTCAAACCATGTCATTTTCTACTACAAATTGAGGTCCTATATTGTCTACACTACACTCCGGTCTAAAACATTCATGAAATTAACTCAAAATATAGATTTTCAAGCTCTAAACTACATTTTTCATAGTTCACTAGCCCTTTATCATATGGCCTGCTAAGAAATATCATGCGATATTCTGCACCTATCAAAGTATCATCTTCTTGTTATAAACTCTGTCACTTGCTAGTTGTCAAGTCTATCGCATTATTCAAGGAATTTTATTACATGATAGAAAAGTATCGGCCGGCTATAGTAAGGTTTATCGTATGATAATTTTTGTTGACCTTGTATTATCTGACCTTCTAAGAAATATCACCCAACTTCTATTGCTTCCAAAAAAGAATCAAATTTTCATCATAACTAACTTAGGGGTATCGTCACTTCATCCTATCTGAGCCTGATCTAAAATTTGCATGTTAGGTACTATCCTAAGTCAAAATGGTGGGTCTAGTTTTTTAAAATGTAAGCTAAAAAATGTTGCTAATGGTCACTTGTTAAAATCCAGTTACCTCTCTATGCTAGCTACTTTCTATAAAGCTTCTTCCTCATCTTCCTGGCTCAAATCATTAGTGTTGTAAATTCTTGAGCACTCTCGATAAGCCACTCAGTTATTTTATCTTTGAAAAGTGATTGCTCTTGACTTTACAATCTTCAAATCTGTAACACTTTACCTCATCTTATTAGATGAAGACATACCCTTACATGCCAGTTGCGACTAGGTTCCAAGTTAGTAAAGGGAGTCATCCCTTTTTCACTTTTGAACAATTAGTAACTCCAAATAGGTGTCCTCGTGGACAACCTTGTGTAGAGGAACCTATCTCTATTAAGCCACAAGAGGCTAACACTTGGCATAACCTTCTTTATAGCTTTAAGAACCCGTTTAATGCACCCTTCGATATACCTAGGACTAAAGACAATGTGTCACTCATCATGCATCCTGAAGAGAGAAGAAATCTCATAGAAGAAAAAGAGTGACAAGAAAAAGAAAAACTACAAGAGGCTATATGCATGGCCACTAGGGAAAGATCTTATCATCGAGATGACACCAATGCTCATGTGCATAATGTTGAAAATAAACAGAGTTACTATAGCAATCCCTTTCATAACATTCATTTTGATGACAATGATGGAAATGACACACCTCCAAAAACTCCTAGAATAAATGTTGAAGGGTGTCCATCACCACCTAGACCCTCACAATCACATCACAAAAGTGAGAAAAATGATGAAATCACTAGTGGAGACCTTATGAGATTTCAACAAGACAAGGTTTCCCAAAGGCTAATGTTAAAAAGCCTTTGAACAAAATGGTGACTAGTATTTTCATACATGATAGTTAAGGGATGTAAACTCCTTCATGACTTTGATGTACAAAGAATCATCCAAAAATGAGAACCTGCTAAAGTTGAGATCTTGAGAGAGGAAATATGAGAACTCAAAAATCAACTCGCTCAATTACAAGTTTCCAAGGAACAACCTAAGACCTCTTTTGTTGAATCAATATGTGCTCTTCTTTTCGATAGAATTTTTTACATGGTCTCATTTCCTAGGGCTATAGAGATTCCTAAATATGATAAATATGATGGAAATGGTGATCCTCACAATAATTTAAGGAACTTCTATGCTCTTAGTATGAAATTTATGCACAAAGAAACTTACCTTATGAGGTTGTTTCCTAGGAGCTTGAGGGGCCAAGCTATGGAATGGTTCACAAATTTATCACCTGCTCTTAATTCATTTGATGAATTTGCATACTGCTTCATCCATGAATATTCTTATAACATTCAACATCCTATTACTCTATTGGACTTATGCAATATAAAGCAAAGACAAGGTGAAACCTTTGCAACATACCTCCAACGATGGAGATCTTTACACTCTAGGTACCCTTAGCAAATTCCTAAGACTGAGAAGATTGACATTTTTTTCAATACACTTGTACTTGAACTCTACTATGATCTTAGGAAACAACTATTTACATCCTTCAATGACATGGTCAAAAGTGCATAGCACATTGAGAACTTTGTTGTTAAGAAAGGTGACATTATGTTGAATAAAGACAAAAGTGACAATGAGAATGGCAAAGATTAAAAAAAATTGTGTAATAAAAATAAGTATGTCATCAATGATAGAGTAGTGGATGCTCTTAAGACCAAGGAATCAATCTTTAATATTTCCAATGCTATCTATGTTGCAAAACAATAAGAGACTTCAAAGTCTCAGACCTTTGATGAAACAAAAAAAAACTTCTAAGCCAAATCGTGTTTATACACCTATGGTAGAATCTTATGAAGTGGTCTTAAAGACCTTGCTCACAAATAAGCTTGTCACTCTTCCAGCTAACTCCCGACCCTATAACCCACTTGTCAAACCTGATTGGTGGAGAGATGATCATTTTTGCAACTATCATAGGAGTAAGGTACATGACACTAAAAATTTCTTTAAACTCAAATACGTTATCCAAGACCTCATTGACAGAGGAAAATTCATAATGGATGGCTTAGTAAAAACCTCTGATCATAAAGCCTTCAAACAGTCATTACCTGAATATAAAAAAGAGGAATCATCCCATGCTAACAAGAAAAATCATGATGCAAAGATCAATTATAACTACGTTCACACAGATAATGTTAGAAAAATGCTAGAACCTGTTGAACATCTTTGCATGATGGGTCCTAAATTTGACCAAGAAACCAACTATGACACTGATGATGAAAAACCTAAGGTAGTCTTAAGAACATGAAATGCCCAACAAAATTCTAGAGACACTAGAGCTAAGGTAATTCTTAAGGTGGCATAACCATCCTCTTCACATAGTGATACACTTAACATTGTCACTAGGGGGCAATCCAAGGTTGTCCTCAAAGTTTCAAATGATCCCAAGAATTCTTCCTCATCCAAACAAGTAGCTACCTTGATTATATCCAGTTATGATCTTGTCAGCTAGCTGCAATGAACCCCTACACAAATATCCATCTTTGAGTTGCTAGAACTATCTCCTTTGCACAAAGAAATTATTGAAAAAGCTCTACACATAGCCAATGTTCCTATAGATATTGATGTTGAGCAATTCGAAGCTATGGTGAATCATATCTCCTCGCTTCACTACCTCACATTCTCTAAAGAATATGACAAGTAATTTAGTCATCCCCATAACCTAGCTCTTCACATCAAGGTCCAAATATTTTGTACTTGCATCCATCAAGTCTTGATAGACAATGGTGCTAGGTTAAATATCATCTCCTTCAATGTGATCCAACAGTTAGGCATGTTTGAATTTTCTATTGACCCTAGGCGAAAACTCACTATCAAAGCCTACGATGAGGTTGAATGACCTGCCAAAGGTCTTATTGTGATGTTGATCCATATGGGTCCTATTGAAAAAGATGTGGTCTTTCAAGTTTTAGACATCCCACTAACATATAATCTATAGCCAGGAAGACCATGGATCCATGACATGCAAGCGGTGTCGTCAATATACCACCAGTGCATAAAGTTACCTTTCAATGGCATCAAAATAATTATTCTAGTGGATAATTAAATATCTATCAACATGTTGTCTGTTGTTGAAATATTAGTCCCCCACAATCACTCTTCCCATGAGATTAAATCATCCCTTAAGGAGTGTGAACATAAATTGAAAATGATGAGCCTTGGTATGGGAAAATACACTCTAGACTCTATTGTTGCTTTGTTGATTTCTCCTAGATCTTATGGGAGACCTTCTAAGAAACTAAAGCCCTCAGCTTCTACTATGACCATTCTTGGAATCTTTGTCCAATCCTCTATTCTCTTAGAAGCTAGAAAAATAAGATCAAGCTATAAGATTGGATTTATAGGGAAGAGGAAGGTATTGAGGAAGTTACAATCACCACTTCTATTTCTTCGAAGTGCTATGGAAAAGGCTACAAATTCATAAAAAATATGGGATATCATGGCCAAGTATCCCTAACTAGTGATATGAAAGCTCTTGTAGAACTCTTAAGTCATACTAAGGAACATAAAAATAGAGATAGTGTTGGACTAGGCTTTGGCATCGAAGATGAATTACCAAGGTTTGATGGAAGAGCTCTTATGATTAGTGACTCAAAGGATGAGGATCCACCCTTTGCTACTACTGTTCTCCAAGAAGAGGATTTCATGCCCCCTACTTCTCTTCTTTGTCAATGGTCACCCATAATAATGCTGAGGCTTCCACCTTTAGATAACATGAACCTGATGAATGTGACCATGAAGATCCTAACAGAAGAAGGATAAGAGAAAATATTGCTCACTTGATAGCCCAGAACTAGAGCACAGATTTTGGTGAATATTAATGGGAATCTCTCTCATATACATCTTGTGGGTTAAGAGTGGATGTCATCCATGCTTATGCCACCCAACCAAACGTAGTTGATGAGTCTTATCTAGGGTTTGATGAGTTTGGTTCATAATCTACTCTGGTGGATCATGCCAGTCCCTCTAGGTCTATTCCTAATTTGGATTCCTTCAAAATTTTCCCTATGGGATTGCCCTCTCATGTCATTGATGATGACTCATTCCACATCAATAACCTTGAAACCTCCACTTTCCTCTCATTACTCCACCTACTCAACATCAAAGACTAGAACTATTATCTTTTCATAAAGACTATGAGATTGCCTGCTACCTCAATGCCATTGAACCTATGATATCTTCCACTAGCAAACCCACAGTTCACATGACAAAAATAGATATCAAGTACCTTAGTCAAAAAATCAAAAGAAAAAAACAAATGTTCAGATAGCAAAAACTACTTTGTGGTGGTGCTTGAACCTCAAAAAAGTAAAAACAAAGATGCATCCAAGGGTAAAAACCTCTTTGAGACACTTGAGAATGAGGTACTTGTTAGTTTGCCAAGTTATTTTTAGGATATATCTTTGGTTCTAATTGAACCTACATATCTTATTAATCTTGGTACAAAAGAGGCTCCCAAGATCATTCATTTTGCTTAATCACTATCAGCTGAGGAAAAGGAGAACTTCACTAAGCTCTTCCAAGAAAAGAAAATAAACTTTGCATTGACCTATTCAAATATGCTTGGCCTTGACACAAATCTAATCATGCATCACCTATCTATTTCTCCTAGTGTCAAACCCATCAAGAAAAATGTGTCCACATGTTTCTCTCTTGGTTAATCATGTCGATGTTCCATTAAGGTGGCAGAAAACACTGGGTTTAAGGCTCAGATTATAGAGTTGGAGAAGGATGAAACAAAGCCAAGAGATGAGTATTGATTGCTCAATCTACACAATAATGATAAATATATGATTTTCAGGTGGAGTATGGCAAAAGAAGGCTTAGATGAAATCAAATATATTGAATGAATCACAAAAAAGGAAATAAATGTTTTGGAAGTAGTTGGAGATGTTAAGGCTCTGCCAATGGGAAGTAGTTGAAGATCTATACGCTAAAGGCAGTAGAGTATAGGCATAATTAAATCGTAGACTCCTACATTAAGTATCACCTGCCAATTTTGCAACTACTTTCCTAGTTTTGTCTAAATACAAAGAATGTTTTAAAGGTAAGATTGTAGAAATATCTTGGTATTCATTCTTCTAGTATTTTTTTGACATGTGCCCCTCCCATCTGAAGCTTGTTGTAATCCTTCTCTATTTAAGGATTTCCAAGATGTGGATTAGTGGTTCTAGTTTTTATGCAAAAAGTAGTTTTGACGTGATCTCTTAGGAGTCCTTCATAATACTTCTACAGACTACTTTGTAACTAGCTTGATGAATTTTATTAAACTACCTTTGGAGCTTGAATAGGAACAATTTAGAAGCCCTTCTTATTAATGAAATCAGATTTCCACAATCCATGATTTATAATGCTAAGTTTCTGGAATAGATTGTGTAGAAATTTTTCATCAACGTTTCGAATCACACTACATGATCCATCATCAGGAAGAGAGAGCAAGAGGTGTCAAACAATGTGATATGTAAGTTACTAGTTTGATGTAACTTTTCGTGTTTTGTTTTGAGTCCTTGAGTTTATGTCTTATTTTTATTTGCAAGTGAATTTTGGAATACTCATATAGGTTACAAGTTGTGAAATTGTGCCTCTTTTCAGGTTATTAATTGTGAGTATCATTATTCCCATTAGTATCTTGCTTAAAGTTCATCCTTCTTGTGAAGTATTTATGTACGAGTTTTTTGAGGTCAATATTGTGCCAACCTTGAACTATTTAATAAAGCTTCATCATGTCAAGTCAATAATCTTCTCATCCTAATGTTTGGTGCATCACCTTAAGTTCAGTTAAGTTTACCTTTCAGTATTTACATTTCATGGAAGTAATCCTGCTATCTCTTTCCCTCCCAAGTTTTAATTTTATGTTTGAAGAGAAAATAGGTGAAGTATCATAAGAAACCAACCTAGAACTTGAAGATTCACTCCTATTTATGGTACAACCACTATCCAAGAGTGTTTCCATGCTTCTTAGAGTGACTGAGTTTTAGAATTCAATCAAGGTGCAACTTTTAGAGATTACAATGCCTATGCGAAGATTAGACCCTAGGGTGATTGACGATGTCTGTAATGCTGTGGAAACAAAGATTTCAGAGGATATTAAAGAAAATTTCATATCTGAGATGGAGTTGATGAAGAATGAGAAAATGAGAGCTATCACTAGTGTACCTATGAATATGGGTACCGAAGATTGATACAAGGAAGCTGTTAAAGACTTTGAAGTTGTTGGATCTAGTGGTGAAGACATAGATGATCATATGGAGAGACCTATGGAATATATGGCTTGCTAGTTTGATAGATTTGGTGTTCACTTGAAGCTGAAGAATATGATGGATGTTTCTAATTTCTTAGGTACTTTGAATCCTTAAGACCTAATTAATTGGATTGGTGAGATGGAAGACTACTTTGAGTTGGAGGATATTGGAGATCTGCTCAGAGTGAGTTTGGCACAAACTAAGTTGAAAGGACACAATACTTTATGGTGGAAAGAATTTCAAAGAGGCCCGGAAGAGAAACATGAAATGAAGATCACTAGCTGGAGATTGATGGTGACAAAATTGAAGACTAAGTTCATTCCTGTTGGTTATGAACTTGAGTTGTTTAAGAGATTGTAGAATATAAAATAGAAGGATATGTATGTGAAAGATTACATTGAAGAGTTCTACAAGTTGACTATTCAGTATGTGCATAGATAATTTTCTAAAGAATAGGTGGCTAGATATATTAATGACTTGAAATTCAATATTCAGGATGAGGTTGGTATGTTGAAGATTGATTTGGTTGGGGATGCCTATCAGTATGCCTTGAATGCATAAGATAATTTGAAAAGAAGACATAAAGGTAGTTCCCATGGGAAGGAGAAGCAAGACCACTTAGTAAAGGAAAAACATACAACTAAAGATGAACCAAAACTTGTTGAGTAGAGGAAGAGGATGGGTAAGGTTACATTTAAAGATACTTTCTTTCGTTATGATGTAGAAAGACATAGAGCTTATGAATGTTCCCAGAAGGATGGTGATAGAAGAGTTGTTGTGGTGAATGAGAATGTAGACTAGGTCAATGAACTTGAGCAAGAAGGGGAGAATTTGCTAGTGCGACAAGTACTATTTGGTAAAAGGGTATTGGAACTTTGTCAAAGGAGTAATTTGTTTCTTACTTGTTGTAAGTATGGTGGTAAAATCTGTAATGTGATTGTGGATGGTGGTAGTACTTATAACCTTGTTGCTAAGGAGATGGTTTAGAAACTTGGTTTAAAGAGAGTGAGACATCCTTGTCCTTGTAGGATTGGCTAGTTGCAAGATGAATATGCTTTGGAAGTAAGGGAGTAGTGTCTTGTTGATTTTTAGATTGGGTAGTATAAGGATCAAGTATTGTGTGATATTGTGGACATAAGTAGATGTCATATATTACTTAGTAGACCTTGGCAGTATGATTGTAAGGCTATGCATGATTGTGTCAAGAATGTGTTTATAATTGAGAAGGGTGGTAGGAAGTTTTCACTAATTCCTTTGTAGAATGAAGAATTTGGTAGAAGGAACCTAAGTTTTGGTAGAAGGATTCTAAAAGGGTTAGAGATCAGTGTGGAAAAAAAACCTGTGGTACACCAAGGAAGAATATGATGAAATAGAGAAAATAATTGACTATTATTGGAAGTGGTTGGCAGAAGTCTAATAGAGGAAAGAATGTGCAAATCAATAACTTGGAGGACATGTATGTGAAGAACCAGTTTGGGATTTACGTGCTGAATCTCATAAAATATTTTGCCACCCTCCAAGAACATATTTTTTGCACCTGGGATGTCTAATGTAGGAGCCTCTTGGGGTAGTTAGTAATCTTGCATGTTGGAGTGTTGGACCTTGGAGTTGGAGAATTTGATCATCAAAGGGATGTTGCTCAATTATTATTAGGTTCAATATTGACTGAGGAGCTCGATTATTGAAGGATCTTGTTTATTCTTGTGATGTTCAGTCACTCTTGGGGTGTAAAGTTGACCGAGTAACTCAACACTTGACGGAGCTTGACATACACTGTGTTGCTCGACTTATACTACATTGCTCGATATTTATTTAGTGTTCGACATGTATTATTGCTCAGTGATGCTTGGAGGTTTTTTTGTTGGCGCTCGATAGTTTGGCGTGTTGATTGGTATTCTTTTGGATTTGTTTGTCCGACCTAGTGCATTTAATGCACGTGGAGTATAATCATGACATGGATCGATTGTGGGGTTGTGTGTTAACCTATTTGGGACTTGTTTATTTATCCTATGTGTATTTAATGATTAATGTAAATTGACTACGGAATTTTATATTTCTTTGAGTTCTAGATGATTCTATTTGCAATAGGATGACTTATGGTCATGCAAGTATTTAAGGAAGGCTTGGGTAGAGTTGTAGGCATTCAATTGATGAATGAAGAGTAGAGATCTAGGAAGGAATTTGGAGTTATGAATTTGTGAGCAAGAATAGTAGCTATAGCTTGGGGAACAAGGAGATTTATTAGTGGCTTGCAAACACAAGTTAAGATCTTGCTGGAGGTTTCTACTAGATTCCTATTGTAGATTTGGAATAGCCAGGGTTTGGGTTGGATCTTGAGGGATCTTGTAGAACTATTACTTGGTTTGTATTTGGTTCTAACCAAGAAGACCTTATAGCCTGACGCATTGTATGTGATTAATTATTTTATGAATAAAGAGTTGATTTTGGTATCATACATTGCATCTTGTGTTGTGTTTCCGCTGTGTGGTTATTTGCTGGGAACAAGATCACCTCCATTGGAGGTTCATCCAGTTCTACACTACATCACCATATACATCCATCATTATTTACATGCATCCAAGATTCACGAGCATTACTACAAGAAAATTATTGTAAATTAAAGGAGTTGAAGAAAACAAGAATTCATTGAAAGTATCCATCCATTATCATCAAGTATACATTTCCTTCTATAGATCAAGCTTCTTTCTTTATTGGAGACAGATGAGTTTTGCTATCAAGAGAGGAGATTTTCATTCATCAATTCAAGTCTTTTTCTATTCAAGAAGGCAATTTACAAGAATCTCCAATGTGAGGTTTTTTCTTACACGGTTTTATTTTGGTTTTTGTGTCGAATCAAACTTATTGTATTAAAATAGTTGATCATATAATAAGCAATAAAAACATCTACACGGTATATGATATATTTTATTATTTGTTTTAATCTATACACCATGTGATAGCATTTCCTCTATTTCATTTATCATTTAAAGGTTAATTACTAAATAGGGGCTTGGTTTGACCAAAGAAAGATCCTTTGCCCAATCAAATTTCTCCTTCTCTTGTGTGTAGGTGCAAGTTCACAACTTGTCAGATCCAATGGTGGAGCTCTAGAGGTGTAATCTTTTTCATGATCCCGAGACCTTTGTTTCCATCCCTCTCTGGTATAGGTCATAGAAATTACTAGGTACAGGTCACCCAAAAGTGACCTTCTCTTAACACTTTAAGATTTTCATAGTTTGAAGTTACATGATCTATAGTTTTGGAACTTAGCCTATTACTAGTTTGGACATAATCTAACAAGGTTTTTTTTATACAAAATTGGAGTGGCATCTTTTACTAAACCTCAAGGTGAGTACATCTTCATTTTCATTCTTTCTAGAATCTTTTCTTTTATTATATTTGATATTATATCTCATTAGTCATTATTTCTTTAGTCTATCTCCCTTGCATGTCTCCTTCATTCCTAACTACATCAAGGAAAGAAGTCCCCATTCTCTCTTTCTTTGGCTATATCTTGCATTTGTATCCCTTTGGATTATGGAAACTAGATTTGGTGTCTAACGATAAGATTTTGGGTCCCCTTCCTAATGTATATATAATTTGGTGGTCTACCATTGATTACCAATATTTTATATATTACATGAAGCAATATTGAAGCATGTGAATCTTTACGCAACAAGGCGAGACCTAAATTATCATTCCAACATTAATTATAGAGTGTATTTAAACCAAAGGAATGGTCCCAAATAAACTATCATGTATCTAAATACACATAAGAGAAGCATGACCAAGTATATTATATGCAGATCATCAAATCTCACTTGCAAAATGTACATATCACTAGAAAGCACATTTTATGATTAGGCATGATTAATATCATCATTCAATCTAGTATTATACCTAAACATATCTAAAGGACATTGAAGATACTCTAGACCAATCTGAAATAGTTTATTGTTGTCAGAGAACATTACTAAACCTATCTTTAACTTCAATATAGATGCTACCACGAATAGTAGCAACATACCAAATCGTCACTCTTCTTATTCTAAGTAGTAGCAATTTTAGATCAATAATCTTGGCAGAAATAACATCACCAAACAACTATTTAATAATGCCAAATCAATAAACTCAACATAATAATTGATATGAACAACAACACCATCCAAACTAAGCATCACTTAGAAAAGTAGTATATACCCATATACCCCAACAACATGTGTATTCTTTTAAAATATATTTCATCAATCATTGCCTCAGGCTTTAAAGTCTCTTAAAATCAGATGTTAATGTTACACCAGATATGGATGACATCAACAGAAATAGTGAATGCTAACACCCAAGTGTTAGGAACATCATAACAATAATAAAAGACCAACTAATATCTTATATCCATAACATCATCATTACTGTCAAAGTACAAGTAACAGTTAAAGGAAATCATCAACATCATAATAGTAACTAAAACACAAAAGAATGTTATATCATTAAATAAGCATCTTTTGAATGAAGGAAATTACAAATGTCACATATTTTGAACTATATTCACAAAAGGAACTTCCATTATGATTTCTTTCAATCACACCATTCCAAGTAAGTCAAAATACACCCAGACCAAGGGCAATGCCACAAGTGAAGTACCAACAATTCTGACATCCTTCTAATAGTTCACCAATAAGTCTTTCATCCGTCCAATAGGTCTGCCAATGACCCTTCATCTTTTCAAAAAGTTCAACATCAACAAAAACCAACATGCCACATTTGCAATGCTAAGGACACATTACTTTTTTTTATAGAAATAACACACAACTTGGCAAGAAAATACACACTTCCATAACATTAGCTTAGCATTAACCTTCTTAAAGCTGCAACTTTATCTTACTAACTTGAAGTGCAATATCAATCAAGGGGTTGAGCTTAATTGGTCAAAATGTTTGGTTTTCAACATGGAGTCCAAGCTCATTTTGCCATAGGGATGTTTATGCTGAAATTTTAAGTTTTGAGTATTGATCTTCCATAGATGGATTCTAATATAAAGGCAACTTCTAAATAAGAGCAGATTTGTAAGTTGAACTTCTTGGTCTTCCATGGTTTATTTTCTATATAATTTTTTATAAGGATCTTGTAAAGTCCCCATGTTGATGTTGGAATGAGAAAGATATTTGCTCTACTTGTAGGGATCTTGTCATGGTTTCATGTCGATGCTTGAATGAGTCGAAAGACATTTGTAACTGATATGCAATTTAAAAGATACAATTTAATTTTTTTAAATTGAATAGAATTTTAAGAGAAATTTGAATATGCAATAATATTGTATTAAAGTTTTGACTATATTGACTATTGTTTGGACACTAAAACATAATTACATTTATTTCAATCCTATATATTTTTCTCATATCTATCATGTAGGTTAAATATTTGTTAGTTGATTGTATTTTTAAATTATCTTATATCTGATATTCTATTTATTTTCTACCTTAAAAAAAAAATCATGAGCTTTTTTTAAATTAGGCCATAGAAACATAGAAAGAAACATGTTACACATTTTACAAATAAAAGTTTAAAATTTAAACATGACATAAGAAGCTACATTTAAGTAGATGATTTCATAAGATCATTGAAACAAACAACCTACATATAAATTAAGAAAAGTAACACTAGGTCAACAAAACATAGGAGAAGACAAGTCACATATATCACTAGAAAACACATCTTAAATAGAAACACTTTAGAAATACAAACATAAAAGAAACACTTGGAGCCTTAAAACCACATTTAATTAATTGAAAAATATTTTAAAATCAAACAATCTACATACACATTTAAGAAGGAAAAAAACGATTTGGAGGCACATTTATGAATAAGAAAAACACACAAAAAATCACAAAAGAAAATGTTAAACACATAATTGTAAAACACAACTTTATCAAAGAAACACATATTAAGAATTGAAAGTTAAAGAAAAAATGAAAGAAGAAGACCACATTTACGCATGAGCTCACAATACAACGGTAAATTGTGAGCCCCTTATTTTAGAGGTCTTGGGTTTTATTACTCATAAAAAAGAAGAAAAAGATTTTTCCTAGATCTTAAAACCAAATAATCAATGAATGCATTGAAGAAAAGGAAAAATACGACATAGAATCACATGAGAAAACACATCTAAGACATCATAGAAAACACAATTTCACAATAAGAAAAAACATATATTAATAATAAAATCTTTAAAATATTTGAAACAAGACAACCCAAAGATTTTAGGAAAAAATTCAAACAAACAATTTATAAATATATTTAAAAATAAACAAAACATGACAAAAAATAGGAAAAAATAGACAACAATAAAAACTCAAAAAATTGAAAAAAAAAATCAAGCAAAGCACAATTTTAAGAAAGAAAGAAAGAATGAATGAAATAATCGGAAAAGGAACAATCAATCTAAGAGCTTAATAGCTTAAAAACAATCCAAGGCCAAAATCTATCCACCCACCATTAGAAATTAAAGAAGCAGGGCTCAAGAAAAATGTCAGCCACAGCACCAAGAAAACACAAAATTAATTTTTCTTTCAGGAAAGAAAGCACAAATTTGTTTTTTCTTTCAGGAAAGAAAACACAAATTAACAAAGAAACACAACCGAGGAAACAGGCCAATCTGGTTTTCCGGGCAAAATTTAAAATGTACATATGGGCGGGAATTTTTTTGACGAGGGTCGATCCCGCCATACATGCCATGGCATAAATAAACACATGACAATAGCCGCTTTACAACTTCACGCATTCATTCAAGGGAGCTTACCTTGCGCATTTTCTACTCCCTATTCAAGAGCCACAAGAGTTTTCTATGAGGCTTTAGGGTTTCTGACAGCTATAGTATTGTGATTTTTTTAGAAGCAAATGAGCTTGCAGTTTATCAAATTGGCTCCGGAGTAAGTTTTTGGTGGAAGCTGATTCAGGGTATCTGAAAAGGAGCGAATATGAGTGCAGTAAATGTAACGAATGTGACGGTGCTGGACAATCCTGCAGCGTTTCTCAACCCCTTCCAGTTCGAGATTTCATACGAGTGCCTTATTCCTCTCGAAAATGGTGCGTTTATTTATCTCTGCTCCTATTTTACATCATTTTTAATGGCAACTACTTGTTGATAATTTGCTTTAATAGATTTGCTGGCTGGTTACTTGTTTCTTTGTGTTTTTTTTCTCTTCCAAAATTCTCTTGATTTTTTTGGTAATGCTGAGATATTTCAGGGATCTAGGCTTCTAATCTCATCTAGCATAGAGTCCAAGTCTATTGAATAGGAGCATGTAGCCTTAGAGGTCATCTGGCCCAACGAAACTTGAATGCCACATTACTAGATCTGCTGGATGCGAGCTTGTTCTGATTATCTTTTATCAGTAATTTGAAAGACTCAGGGGAACGGAGTTCCAATCCCATTATTGATAGTTTTAAAAGATTTAATGGAACAGGGGGGCAGTTTTATAAAAAAAACGAAATCCGAGCCTATGAACAGGGATATGGAGCATTTGAGTTTGCGGTCCCGTGGGAACTAGAATCTACTAGTGGCTTCTTTGTTTCTTTTGTAAATTTTTTCTTTACTTTTCATAATTCTGTCGAAGGAGTCAATAGATGAGGGTTTTAATTCCTTTTAATATGGAGTTTGGGGCATGAAATTTGTCAGCTCACCATGTCATATGGACCTTAGAGTGCTTTTATGATGTAATTAGGTTTTTATGATACAATTTGTTTCAAATATGTGAGAAAAGCAGCTCCTTAAATTGCACTCTGAACCTCTAAATGTTCTCATGACTTGTGAGCTTACCTATAGGGTTTGCTAGCTCACCTTGTCATATGGAATTTGAAGGGTTTTTGTGATGTAAATTGCTATACAAATGTCAGAGTAAAAACCCCTTAAATTGCACCCTGAACCTCTAAAAGGGACACCACTGGTAAGCTTACCTGATCGCTGGGGCCTTTACAGTGTAATTTGCTCCACAAATTTGAGAGTAGCAGTTCTTCAAATTACACCCTTAAAAAAATGGGTTTCAATTCTTGTTTTTAAATGAAAGTCATCTTCAAAATGAGTGTGGTGTAATTTTGGGTTTAGTTTATGTTTGTTGCAAATGATCATTCTTACTTTGGTGTGGTTTGGTCTGTAGATTTGGAGTGGAAATTGACATATGTAGGGTCTGCAGAGGATGAGAAATATGATCAAGTACTAGAAAGCGTGTTAGTTGGGCCTGTTGAAGTTGGTAATTATCGTTTTGTTTTCCAGGTATGTTTCTAAATCTGAGATCAGTAATTTGTTTATTCATTATTGAAGGTACCAAGGGTCCGAGAGGTTCTCAACATGACAATGTCATTAGCATATTGATTGCCTTTTTATGTACTTTTTGCTTTTCTATTGTAATACATGCCGCTCACTTGGGTTTGATAGACAAAGAAATGCCTAACTTTTACTGCACTTTTATTCAAACAGGCAAACCCAGCCGATCCTTCCAAGATTCCTGAAGAGGAAATTATCGGTGTAACTGTACTGCTATTGACATGTTCTTATATGGAGCAAGAGTTCATCAGAGTCGGGTATTACGTGAACAATGATTATGTTGATGAGCAATTGAGGGAGGAGCCTCCACAAAAGGTGCTTCTTGATAAGATACAAAGAAACATCTTGGCTGACAAGCCTAGGGTTACTAAGTATCCAATTGTTTTCCATCCTACTTCAGGCGAACAATCTGCACTTTCATCTGAGGGTCTTCTAACTACTGATGCCTGTCATCTGGGCAATGATAACAGTCTTTCCGCCTCTGATTTAATGGAGGAAATGCTACCAGAGGGAATTGCAATTTGATATCATGGACGATTATGCAGTGGCGCTATCTTGGGCTTTGGTGCAATGTTGTTAGCATATCCTTACAAGCTTTAAGCATAGTTTCGTTACTCTTATTTGGTGGGAAGTTTCTATCTCACCCATCATGTGTATGTCGTTGATCTATTGAAGAATGCATGCACATGCATTCTTCTGATGTCAATTAAGCAGTTAATTGTGGCATCTCAAGTTTTATCAATTCAATATAAAATTGTTGATGATGGTTCGGAATCTTGTTAACGGGGGCTCCTCTCGCATTCTTGTTAAACAGGGCTACTCTCTCATTTTCTGCAACTGAATGCACCAATATTTTACATTAGTGGTTGTTCTTTGTTTGTTTTCTTTAAAAATGAAAATGTTTGCATTTGGGACTCTCCTAACAGTTTTGTTTATAGTTGGCGTTAAATGGAAACCCTAAGCTTCTATAAGTACTTGTGCTAACATACCCTGTCTTGATCTTGTGAAGATAGTTTTAGTCGAGGGTTTCAAAGTTTATGGGAGTCTAATTATTTCTTTAATTTGTAGAGACAGCTGTCTTTCAAGGATTCGTTAAATAGAGTTTGAATTCTTTGTGTTGATAAGGAAAGTATTTCATATCATTCACGAGACAAGCTAGATCTCCATTTGGTAAATTTCTTCCAGGGCATTATAATGCTAATTAAAAAGAATCTCAAAGGCTCAAAATCTTGTAAAGAGCAACAAGAACTACTAAAAACAAATGGGTGATCAATTTAAATAGAAGGGATGTCAAACCTTGAATGAAAAATATTTCAATCTAATATTTTACTCATGTTTACAGCAAAGACTTTTAAAGATTTTGATCAACTTTTGTTTGAGTTCAAGGTCTTGTGTCACACTAATGTTACATAACTAATAATTACAATTTATTTCCTTCCAATTTAAAAGATTTAACTTTGTGTATGGGTTTAGGAGTTGATTTAATTTCAATGTAGCCTACAAAATGGAAATTGTATTTTTGAAGAATATCAAGATTACTATCAAAGGAGAGATAGAAAGGAAAATTGTTTTCAATGAGATAAATGAAAGATCATAGTTTAGAAGATTATACTAAAAGGTTTATAGTTTGTCTACATGCTATGAGCTAATGGGTACTAAAAGATCACTGTAATCTTCTACCCATGCTTTCACCATTTTACCATATGTTTGGCATTCTCCTATGTTTTGAATGGTTTCTTCATCAAACATCTTCTTTGGATCTTCTGCACTTTCAATGGATGAACTAGGATTTGGAAAGGAGTTACCAATCATCAATTTGATGCATGAAGAAAGAGCTTGGACTTGACACTTGAGTTGATTCTTAACTTGCTTATCTCTCCTTGATTGTTCTATTAGGACAGCAACTGACACTTGAAAATTGTGTTCTTTCCCTTCACGGGTAGTTCGGCCTAGATCTACTTTAGTGATGCTAAAATCAGATTCATTTGTCTCATTTATGTCCTTTGTGATTGGTTGTGCAATTTCAACAGATAAATTACTTGAAGTAGGGTTCATTGTTAGTTTGGAATCCATTTTAGTCTTCTTTATCTTTGTACTTCTGTGCATTAAGTTAGCTACAACATCTAGATTGGGCGCCTCCAATTGAATCATCCTTTTCTTCTTTCTCTCTAAACTTTGTTGCAACCAAGATGTTGAAATACTAGCGGATGAGCTGATTACTGAAGGAATCCGTAAGAGTGTAGATGATAAGTTCAAGTTATGCACATTTTCTACAATTGGCTGCTCTTGGATTGCTTCTGTGCTTTCAGAAGACAATGAGCGTGAAGGAGATGCTATGGATTGAATCATCTCATTTACAAATGAGGGTAAAGCATTCATCTCAGGAGCTTCGTCAATCATTTGTTGAATCGGCTTTAAGGTCTTCTCCTTGGGTTTTGATCTCTTCTTCCTGGTGATCACATTGAGTTCACATGCTGAAACTAGGTTAACTCGTTTATCTAGATCTTCACCATCATCTCCCCCTTGTGTGCTATGTAAAGAGCCTGAGGATGTAGGAATAGCAGACGGAATGGCTGAAACTGATGTTACATCTTGAGAAGTATTATTATTATTTACACTACTTCTTCCTGTTGACTTAGTAGTAGTAGTGGCTTCTTTGACTTTATTCTTTAACCAAGTCTCAGTTCGTTGAATCACAAAGAAAGTCCTTTCCTTGAGGTCTTTTAGTTCTGGCAGCGACCAATTGATATATGGCAATTCTAGTAATTGTATCCGCTCAAAGAAGTAAGGATCAATCAAGTCTGACCCGTCCTCTGTTACGCCTGTCACATCCCATCCCATTTTGTAATCAATGATTTGTTGTACTGTAAATCTCATCCAGTCCCTTTTTCTAACTTCAAAATCATTCTCACAATTCGCCCAATAATCTTCCAATGTGGGAAAATGAAGATAGCGAGGTCCAAGTGCCAAGTTATTTTTAACATACCCACTACCATCAAATGGAAAGCGACTGTAGAAAAAGTGTAGAGTTATGTTCACCATGGATCTCTCAATATTTTGAGCATCTAAAGAAGACAAACAACTGTAATGTCCAATGCCAATTGAGAAAGGGATTGATCTTTTGTTCCTACACTTTTTGTTTACTTGACCAATTTGCTTGTAGACTTCTGAAAGTACCAACCTGTCATCTACAAAGTGAGGCAACATGAGAGGACAATCTTGGAAACCTTCGATGCGGATGTAAGTGAATCGAGGATATTGTATGAAGAAGCTACCTTAAGTACTAATGAGACTGGCCGCTTCAGGAGAAATTCGAAGTCCTATGTCTCCTTGTAGTTCCCTGGCAGTGAGCATAGAAAAAGCATCATTCACCCTGCGGAAGTGTGCATTGCTTTGTTTCAATTGCAACTGGGGGTAATAGTTATAAATTTGAGTGGTTAAGCTATACTCCCCATAAGGATTTAGACCGGGCCATGACTTCATACTTGCAATTGTGTACATTAGATATGAGGACATGTAAAATCCTTGATTTGCATTAAATCCTGTCAACTGGTAATGGAGAACATCGCTAATCATTTCTCCCCAGTCTATAAATTGTTTCCCAATGGTGATGGTATTAATATACAAAAACATCCAATCATGAAAATCTTCGGCTGCCTGATTTCCCACCACTCTATTGAGAAGAACTATCATATCAGAAATATCTTCATTGAAGATATTCCTGCGTAACATTCTTGGCAACTGCGATTGTCCTCGCCTGGGTTGATCGAGCCAACTTTTAGCAATAACATTGAGGCACATTTTCTTATTCTAATGGAAATAACCTTGGGCACCTTCTTTAGAAATTTATGTAAACTCTTCTCTTACTGGCAATCTGAAAGTGATGTATATAGATATGGGGTCCAATCTTACTACGACATTACCTCCTGCAGTTCTCGAATTCTGATCATATGCCTTGATACATTCTAAAACCAATTCCACACATTGAACTGCGAGTGGATGCCCTCCTGCATGGGCTAGACCACTTTCCAGCGTTCGACGTGCCAGGGGTGATTTATCTTCTTTGCTCATCATCTTCCAGAAGTCTGCAATTTCTAAATGCCCCATCTTTGTGTCAGATATTTCGGGGAGCGTGTTTTTTAGTATTGCAGGAGGTTCCTTACCCTGAAAATTATACCTCATATTGTCACCTGTCAAGGGCTGTCCTGTCAAATTGTGCGGAGTCAATAGCCACTTTTCTTTATATCAAATTGATGTTGTATCTTCTTCAATTAAAACTTCACCAAAAATCTTTATTTCACTTTGAGAATCCGACTTTTAGATGCAGCAGAAGCATTTCGTCAAACAATATGAGCACGCTTGGATTTGGTATTTGGTATTTTCTCAAACAGTTTTCATGCACTTATATTTCCATTGGACTTTTGACAGCTATAGACTATTTCAAATTTTCCTGCTTAAAAGAATCGATTCTCTAATCTTCCCTCTTCTATATTTTGACTGACAATGAGCATGTGCGCCTTAATGTTCATCATGCCTGTAATGCCACAATCAGTCTGTATATAATCAGTTACCGGCTTTATTACTCCCGTTGCGGCTAGGGACTATCCACCATCTATGGAATCGAAAGGAGAGAGAAGAAAGGCCGATCCCGATCTAAAATCTCATGGCCGACCCACCCCACCACTTTTGCATTAGCAGGCGATTCCATCCATCCGCCACAGACGCTATTGATATTTGATCCCATGCTTGATTAACACTGTGCGATTTTTCAATTCCAAATATCAGTGCTAATGCAACTTAAGAGATTAATAACACCATTGGTATTCTTTGACAGGTTTATAACACCGTTAATTGCATCACTGCCAGCATACGTATTCCACAGAGCTTTCTGAAAATGATATTTGTTACCGCCTTGGAAAGTGCCGTGGGTTTGGAGAATCTACCTGCAAGTTTCTTTGTGTCAAACCTCATACGTGCTTTGTTAGGGGCAGCTTGGGATAGCAGATTGCGAGTTTGATGGATGTATACGAGCAATTTATATATATCAAAAGAGAACCGATTAACATGCATAACCTTCTTGCGATTCTCACCTTGTGTTCCTTCTGGTACGTCCCAGACAAGTCTCACGAGGTCCTTCTAATCATGAAACAATTTCTCCTGCACACTTTTGTGGAATGAGGACCAAATCCTTATAACCCTTGTCTGGGTGAGAAAGACTGAGTGCGTGCTTACATAAGGTTTTTTGCCTGCATGGTTCTCATTTCTTTATCCTCGTAACAAATAGTAATACTAGCGCTTATTAGCAAGACTTTGTCGCCTAAGATTTCCTTGAATAGGAGGAACCCACACCACTATTTTTCATTGACATTATCGATAAATACAAGGGAACGGTCAAAACTGTAATTGTTCAGCCATCTTCTGAGATTGCCGCCTGCAAAGTTGCTCAACACTCTTGTGTAGTTGTTTGAGGGCTCATACTTTTATAAACGAAATCATCCATCATCATCCATCCTTGTATTTCTCCATCTCAAATGCATTTTAATGTAACTTGGTGCTTGTTTTTCTTGCTATTACCTTTAAACTCATCCTGATTGACCTGTGAACTTTATTTCTAACCAGTGGTTATTTTCAAGTGGAGGTTTGGGTTGGGAGGTTCGGGTTAGAATTAGGTCAAAAAGTTGGAGTACGGGGAGAGAGAGTACTTTAGTACATGGAGAGAGAAAAAGTGAAACTCAAACCCAAAACCTTAACTCGTACTTCTCTCTAAAAGTTTGGTACGTGGAGAGAGAAAAATGGGAGGAGAGAGAGTGGAAACTCAAACTTAAAACCTTAACTTGTACTTCTCTCTAAAAGTTTGGTACGTGGAGAGAGAAAAATGGGAAGAGAGAGAGTGGAAACTCAAACTTAAAACCTTAACCCGTACTTCTCTCTAAAGTTTTAGTACGTGGAGAGAGAAAAGTATGGGAAGAAAGGAAGTTTGAATTTTCTTGAGTATTAATCTCTCCCGTTTCAATTAATTAATATAATTAGACTCTTCATAAAATGTTGGGAAAACAGTTGGCTCTATCTGGGGACAAGGACTATACAGGACGCTGAAAGAACCCAGAGTTAAGAAATGACAGTGCTTTATCACAAGGGCTATAGAGTCACCCCAAAAGGAGATAAATCCAAGAAAAAAGGACTAAGCTCAACAAAAACAGGAACACAACTGAACTGAGAAGAAAAGAAGGCACAACAAAAATTCCTAGCTAAGATATGTACAAGGTGGCAGACTGGACACCTTACTGATGATAGTGTTTCAAATGTTGCCCATTGTAAGGCAAGGGCAATTGAGTACCACTTAAGTATGACAAAATAAAAGAGTTCTTTCCACATACCTCTTTAATTTGGAAAGGGCCTCTCCATAAGGAGTCAAATTTTCCATGTAAGCCCTTTGGTTCTCGGCGTTTATCCCAAAGCAAGACAAGAGCACCTTCTTGAAACATCCTCTGCTTAGCTTTCTTATCAAATAACTTCTTAACACGGACCTGATGTTCCTAAATTCTATCCACAATCATATCTCTCTCTTCTTCCAACTTGGTCAAATATAATATTCGTTTTTCAATAGCATCTTTGAATTCATGATTCTCAATAACATCTTGTAACTTCAAGGCAGATAATTCTAGGGGAAGAGGAAGAGTTGGTTCAGTTCCATATAGTATCTCAAAGGGAGATAATCCTGTTGCTCTCTTCTTAGTGGTTCGATCTGCCCAAAGTGCATCACACAGATGTTTATGCCAAGATCTCTGATTGACATCTATCACTTTCTGCACAATGGTCATAATGTTTTTATTACTTGATTCTGCCTGACCATTTCCTTGGGCAAAATAATCTGAGGAGTGAGAGAGAATGATTCCATATTGATAGCAGAAAGAGGAGATCTCCTGGGAGGAGAAGTTGGTAGCATTATCAGTAACAATTTTGTTAGGGACTCCAAACCTAACCAAAATATTTTGCTTAATAAAATTGCACACCACTTCTGAAGTTGTTTGTTTGACTGGAATAGCTTCGACCCACTTTGTAAAATAGTCAGTTGCCATCAAAATGTGAGTGTGTCTGGCAGTGGAAGAAGGATGGATAGGACCGATGAAATATAAGCCCCACTATTGAAAGGGTTCTTCAATCACTACCGGCTTCAATGGCAATGCTGCTAATTGAACTTTTCCTTTGAAATACTGACAAGAGTCACACTTCTTAATCCATTCTTCTGCATCCTTGAACATCGCTGGCCAGTAAAAACAATTCCTCAAAATTTTGTACGCCGTTACTGATGCTGAGTAATGACCTCCACATGCTTCATTATGGAACAATTGAAGTAACTCCTTTCTTTGTTCAGAATCTACACATCTCAGAAAGGTACCGTCTATCCCTTTCTTGTATAAAGCATCACCCTAGAGAACATACTTCGCAGATTTCAATTTCAAGGTCCTCTTCTCTTTAGGTGATAAATGAGCAAGACATTCTCCATATGTCAGAAAATAGGCAATATTTGAAAACCAATCATCAACATTGCTAATGAATAAAACTAAAGGCATTTCTTCCTCAGTCTCTTCTTCACCTTTAGAAGATCCTTCTGCAATTGCCTTACACAAACCTTTTCCCCTGACAAGCTTTGTAGGTTTGATATCGAGATCATATTCTTGTACTTTAGCTATCTAGGAGGCCCTTTTGTTCACACCAATTTCCTATTGTGTGAGAATAGTCTTTACTGCTGAATCAAGAACAAACAACTTGGAGTGAGAGTTCAGGATGTAAAACCTGAATTGTTTCACTGCTCTAACTAGAGCATAAGCATTCTTCTCGATCAAAGAGTATTTCAATTCATGTTTCTTAAGAGGGATACTCATGAATGCTATTGGGGCCTCGGTATTGTCTTTGTTAGGTTGGGTAAGTATAGCAGATAAAGTGTTTTTGGATGCATAACAATACAAATGAAAATCCTTAGAAAAATCTGGATAAGAAAGGGTAGGGGCATTTGCAATCCCAGTCTTGATTTGTTCAAAAGAAGCCTTACCTTCTTGTGTCCACTTAAAATTAGTATTCCCTTTCATCATATCCAAGATTGACTTTGTTATCTCGAAGAAGTCTGGTATGAATCTCCTTATAAAGTTAATCTTTCCAAAGAAAGACCTGACTCCTGGTTTACTCATGGGAAGTGACAACTGTTGGATAGCTTTCACCCGTTCAGGATCTATTCGAATACCCTCTTTGGAGACAATATGCCCCAGTAGTTTACCTTCTGTCACCCCAAATATTGACTTCTTAGGATTCAGTGAGATGCCTTGAGTTCGACATCGATGTAAGATGGCTTCTAGATGATGCACATGATCTCTTCTCTGTTTTGAAAATACTGTAAGATCATCAAGATACATCACAATGATCTTATTCTTGAAATCCTCGAATGAATGATCCATGACTCTTTGAAAGGTGGCCCCAACATTTATCAAACCAAACGGCATACGATTGTAGGCAAACGTACCCCATGGAGTGGTAAAAGCTATTTTATGTTGATCTTCAGGTGCGACACTGATTTGGTTATAACCTGAGAAGCCATCTAGCATTGACATTAGTTTTGAGCCGGATACCAATTGTAGAATATGATCCATAACGGGGAGCCCATAATTATCCTTAAGTGACGCCTGATTCAAATTGCAAAAGTCTACACATATTCTTATCTCACCATTCTTCTTCTTGACAGGAACAATATTGGCTACCCATGTTGAATGGTGAATGGGATAAATAATCTTTGCTTTAAGCATCTTATCATCTTCATTGAAAATAGCATCAGCTACCTTAGGATTAAATTGCCTTTGCTTTTGTCGAAAGGGAGTCGAACCAGGTTTCAAAGGAATCTGATGTTTAAATTTCTCGTTCATGAATTCTTTTAGATCTCCATAACCCCAAGCAAAAACGTCTTGGTAGGCTCACAATAATTTCATGAATGCTTCTTTCTCCTCTGGTGTCAAATCTTTCCCTATCAGGATCATCTTGGGATTTTCCTTAGAACCAATATTTACTTTCTCATAACCCGAGCAATTAGAAGGCTTAGTGTCTTAAGCTTTCTCTTTCTTTTTGTCTTCTTTATCAAAAAGAATCTCTAGGGTGACTAATCCTCTCGGGATAACATTACCTTCCAATTGAATAACCTCAGGATCATCTCCAAATTTTCTATCATGATTATGCGATCCTTCAAATTTTAGGTCTGAAAATGGAGGCCTTCCCTCGAGAAATGCAATTATTTGCCCATCATCATCAAAAACTTGCCAGTGTCGATCATTATCAGGCACACTGGGTCTATGAACCATCTCTACTTTATAAACATCTCTGTTGAACTGAGGATGAGGAATAAGGAGAGAGGCAGAGACTGCAAGACAATCTGCTTTGGAATTTTGTTCACGAGGGATAGCAAATAAAGAAAAAGCATCAAAATGCTCAATCTCATCCCACACTCTATTCCTATATGCCTTCAATTTTGCATTCTTTGTTTGATATTGTCTACGTACCTGGTTGAAAACTAATTTTGCATCTCCTAATACCTTGATTTGCTTGATTCCTTTTTCTTTTGCATACTCGAGACCAAGTAGAAGAGCTTCATATTCTGCGGTATTATTGGTGGTCTCAAAAGCTAACTTATAAGCCTTTGGAAATTTCTCTCCTTTGGGTGATATCAACACTATCCCAGCACCAGAACTAGAAGAAGAAGAACTTCCATCAAACTCCATTGACCATAATTCATTGGTTATATCAGGCACAAGAGGTTCAGTTACATCTTCTTTAGTGGATGTCATCATATACATTCCATGCCCAGTATCAACATACAATATTTCAGCTCTTGGATCATTTGATTTTAAAACTGTATATTTAGCTTTGGGTTCAGGGTCAAGCTTAACCTTTTTATTTCCAATCGGGATAAGGGCATGAGACATGTCCATCTTGATTTCACCACCAAGATCTTTGCAAAAACTTCTGGTCAAAAGCATCCCATAACTAGCAGGAATATCAGCAACCAAGATGTTTAGTTTTAACTTCTTCTCAGGATGTGCTGCAAGTGCTACTTGAGCGTCTTATAACTGGCCAACTAGCAGAACTTGTTTTGCCTCCATAGAATACAC
The DNA here is from genome assembly GCA_028749045.1 of Cupressus sempervirens. Lineage (NCBI taxonomy): Eukaryota > Viridiplantae > Streptophyta > Pinopsida > Cupressales > Cupressaceae > Cupressus > Cupressus sempervirens. The sequence continues at coordinate 324,379,404 of CM053790.1, forward strand.
TTTTCCAAAAGGTTTATTCAGAGAAAGACCTAAGGCATGGGCTACCTTTGAAGGCATAACATTATCAGATGCACCAGAATCAATGATACAATTACTTAACTTGGATCCAACTATATAAAGAGAAACATAGCAGGAATATCAGCAACCAAGATGTTTAGTTTTAACTTCTTCTCAGGATGTGCTGCAAGTGCTACTTGAGCGTCTTATAACTGGCCAACTAGCAGAACTTGTTTTGCCTCCATAGAATACACTTTTCCAAAAGGTTTATTCAGAGAAAGACCTAAGGCATGGGCTACCTTTGAAGGCATAACATTATCAGATGCACCAGAATCAATGATACAATTACTTAACTTGGATCCAACTATATAAAGAGAAACATAGAAAGGCTCAGGTTTATCCAACAAGGATGCTGCAACAAAAGATTCTTTCTCAGTCATGGGCCCTTCCAAATCATCTTCCACCTCTAGAGAAACTCCTGATTCATGATTGATAGTGATCTCAGGTGAACTTTTTCCTTTACCAACACATTGGATCAACCTCTCTAATTGATGAGGGTTGGCTTTTAGGTAATCCAACTAAGAAATTTGCACTTTGGTCTTTTTACAATGATCAATAAAATCAAAAGAATCTTCAACAATGGGAGATGTTTTATACTTATCTATTTCCTTCACTTGTGAAGGCTCTTCCGGAGTATGCTTACGAGACAAAATCCTCTTAGCAATCTCATCAGAAGCTTTTTCCTTTGCTTGTTTACTCCACTTTTCTTCCAATCTCTGTCTCCAACTTGGTGTAGCCGCATTGCAAGAATGATTGTTAATATCTTCAGCTTTGTCGTCATCAGATTCATATTCCAGAAAGTTAATAGAAGAGGTCCCAACAGTGGGTTCTGTTAAATCTTCAGGAGCCACATATTCTTCTATTTTCTTCACAGTCAAATGCATTTGCATGAATCTGGCCATCTCAGGACAGCTCGCACCATCATGATCTGTTGTTAGATGAAAATCACACATAACAGCTTGTTTACCAGATGATGAGGGATGTTCGATGGCCAATCTTGGTGTTGATTGGGGTAGCCACTTAGTTTGTCTATTTTGTTGATACGACATATAATTCCTCCTTGGAATATCTTGATACAAAGGTGGAGGATTAGAAGGCAACTGATTTTTGAGCTATAATAGATCATTAGCCAATTTTTGATATAAAGGATTAGTGGTAGAGATAGGAGCTTGCTGACCTTTTCCCTTTTGTAGATCACGACTCCATTTTCCTGAACTAAGCAAGTCATCTTCCACCTCAATAGCCAAAGTTTGTGCGGCTGCTAGATTAACGGGTCTTGTCCTTCGTATTTGAAAGCTTACGTCAGAAGGTTGAGCACTGATGAAGAAAGTCATTTGATTTTCTTCAGTGGGTCTTTTGTTGACAGGAATTTGATTCACCGTCTGATTAAAATGAGCAATGAATTCTCGCATGGGCTCATGAACTTCTTTCTTCATTGAAGTCAACTGGGAAAGGAGTAAATGTTCATCTTCAGCAGTCTTAAATCTCCTCTCGAAAGCTTGAATCAAAGTTACCCATGACGTAATTGATCCAGCTGGTAGCTGTCCAAACCATTCAGCTGCGGCTTCAGTGAGTGTTTCAACAAAAAGACAGACATAAACATCTTCATGTTGGATTGCAAGAACACGGCTTGCTGTAAAGAAAGCACTTATATGCCAATCAGTAGTGACTTTTCCGTCACCAAAAAACTTGGGAAGAATTCTTTGAGAACCAACGAGCTAGTCATGTAATTGGTTCCCTAAGTCTAGAGGGCCAATAGCGGCTCCCCATGGGACTGGTGGCTGCGGTGCTTGATGTGCCATAGTCGAAAGAATGATATTCAAGGGCTGCAAATTTATAGCTAAAGGTACAAGAGTACCTGGCAGAATCAAAGCTTAAAAGGCTGTAGGAGAAATAGTAGCCTTGGTTGGTGAAGAAGACCTACTAATAGACTTGACCTTTTTCTTCTTCTTAGGAGTAACTGGCTTAAAATCTAACTTTCGAAGGGCTTCAAAATCTTCGTCTACCAAACCCTTTTGTCTATCAACCTGCGTGTATGGTTTATCAACTAGCTTAATGGTTATTATTTATTTTCCCTTGAATATGACCAAGATTCTGTCTGTTTCTTCTTGGAATGACCACTATTCTTTCAATAACTACAACGTCCTGACCAATAGGGGCTCTTCGCAAGATTTCTTCAAATTCTTCTTCTTCTTCAAGAACTCGATTAACTTGATGATATTCCTGTACACTTCGTCTACACCTCCAGGCTAAAGTGTTCAAGTTTGAGATGATATCTTCTTGGGTGTCTTGAAAGTCGAGGTTTGGTTAGAGAACAGGAAAAATGTTCTCATGCGGAAGCACCATTGTACTTCATCACAGGCGACTGTCAATCTTTCTATTCAGTCTCCCCAGCAGAGTCGCCAAAAATCTGTTGGTAAACAGATTTGTCATTGTAGAAATTGCCCAATGGAGTGTATGTGGCAAATCGTTCACAACAGTTAGATAGGCCCTTGATATTCGACCTTCCTCTGCGTTTAGAGGGGTAGCTCCCTCGTAAGATGGAATTTTAGATTTTTCAAAAAGGATAAGAAGAACTTAGAAAATAGGAAGGAAAACCATTGACAGCGAATGCACCACACGCCTTCAACATTTTCATAAAAATGATGTAACCATTAATGAGAGCAATCAAGGACTACGCTTGAGAGCTTTCACCAACACAATGCTAATTCAACCATTCATGAATACTCACACCATACCATGGAAATACTCATAAAATGAATCAACACTCAACAATTCAGACCTTTAGAAAGGGAACGCCAAATGTAATTCCTTTATTTCCTTGCACCAAGAAAGTAAGAAATAACTGATTACACAAAAATAACAATTGTACACACTTTCCAAAAATTGCTTTGTGATCAGAGCATAAGTGTTCCCTGTATCCAAGTCCCAAAAAAAAAAAGTCCCTTATTACATTGATCTCCAGAAATTTATAGCCAATCTAGAATAACCAACTTTTCGGGTCCATAACTACCCAAAAAGTTAGAGTTTGGACTACTTGAAGATGATTCATAACCAACTCTAACCCTTGAAGCTTAACTACGGTTAGAAAAATGAAAACTAGAGTTAATTCTAAAGTTGACCTTTTTACAAATTACATCAATAGAATTCTAAGACAACTTTAGACAGAAATACTTCTAACTTTTAATTCTTTGAACTCGTTCCTTGATCTGTAGGTGCTACCAGCAACTGAGTCAAGTTTGCCTTGTACGCTCTGAATGATTTGATGACTTGAGCAAAAGTTTTTTTCTTAATGATGATTAAACTCTACATCTTCAAGTTACACAACTCATGTCTCTTTCTAATTTCATCTAATTCTATGACACAACCTGACAAGTTTTGAGTACAGGAGTTCAATGCTACTAAGAGACTGCTCAATTTCATCATAGCACTAGCATCTGAACTTTATTTACTGCCAAGTTCAGTGTTGATTTTTGTTTCTATGCATTTCAAGATGGAAGATATGTCTGGATTTTGAGTATGTTCATTAATAGGAATACCTTCTATGATCATTGGTATTTCTCCTAAGGCCCTCTTTTTCAGTAACTTGCAAGAGTTTAACAATTGTTCTCCTTCACTCAATTGTTCGTTCATACTATCATTCTTCCATCGGATGTTTTCCAGCCATATGTCAACTTTCTCTTCTTCTCCAATTCTGATTAACTTTAGTGACCTGACTATATTGCTGTCCATGCCTTTAAGCTCTACTAAATTGGCATCAATTTCTCTCCAGAATGTTTGCTGTTCCTTGAGAGTTGTCAGTTCTTTTTGAATGCTTTGTTGTATATGATCCACTTTGGTAAATGTACCTTGAACATCCTGAAATAAGCTTGATGCCTGTTCTTTCATACTTTGTACCCATGCTTTCACCATTTTACCATATGTTTGGCATTCTCCTATGTTTTGAATGGTTTCTTCATCAAACATCTTCTTTGGAGCTTCTGTACTTTCAACGGACGAACTAGGATCTGGAAAGGAGTTACCAATCATCAATTTGATGCATGAAGAAAGAGCTCGGACTTGACACTTGAGTTGATTCTTAACTTGCTTATCTCTCCTTGATTGTTCTATTAGGACAACAACTAACACTTGAAAATTGTGTTCTTTCCCTTCACGGGTAGTCCGGCCTAGATCTACTTTAGTGATGCTAAAATCAGATTCATTTGTCTCATTTATGTCCTTCTCTGTGACTAGTTGTGCAATTTCAACAGATAAATTACCTGAAGTAGGGTTCACTGTTAGTCTGGAATCCATTTTAGTCTTCTTTATCTTTGTACTTCTATGCATTAAGTCAGCTACAACATCTAGATTGGGCGCCTCCAACTGAATCATCCTTTTCTTCTTTCTCTCTAAACTTTGTCGTAACCAAGATGTTGAGATACTAGCAGATGAGCTGATTACTGAAGGAACCTGTAAGAGTGTAGATGATAAGTTCAAGTTATGTACATTTTCTACAATTGGCTGCTCTTGGATTGCTTCTTTGCTTTCAGGAGACAATGAACGTGAAGGAGATGCTATGGATTAAATCATCTCATCTACAAATGAGGGTAAAGAATTCATCTTAGGAGCTTCGTCAATCATTTGTTGAATCAGCTTTAAGGTCTTCTCCTTGGGTTTTGATCTCTTCTTCCTAGTGATCACATTGAGTTCACATGCTGAAACTAGGTTAACTCGTTTATCTGGATCTTCACCATCATCTCCCCCTTGTGTGCTATGTAAAGAGCCTAAGGATGTAGGAATAGCAGATGGAATGGCTGAAACTAATGTTCCTTCTTGAGAAGTATTATTATTATTTACACTACTTCTTCCTGTTGACTTAGTAGTAGTAGTGGCTTCTTTGACTTTATTCTTTAACTAAGTCTCAGTTCGTTGAATCACAAAGAAAGTCCTTTCCTTGAGGTCTTTTAGCTCTGGCAGTGACCAATTGATATATGGCAATTCTAGTAATTGTATCCACTCAAAGAAGTAAGGATCAATCAAGTCTGACCCATCCTCCGTTACGCCTGTCACATCCCATCCCATTTTGTAATCAATGATTTGTTGTACTGTAAATCTCATCCAGTCCCTTTTTCTAACTTCAAAATCATTCTCACAATTCGCCCAATAATCTTCCAATGTGGGAAAATGAAGATAGCGAGGTCCAAGTGCCAAGTTATTTTTAACATACCCGCTACCATCAAATGGAAAGCGACTGTAGAAAAAGTGTAGAGTTATGTTCACCATGGATCTCTCAATATTTTGAGCATCCGAAGAAGACAAACAACTGTAATGTCGAATGCCAATTGGGAAAGGGATTGATCTTTTGTTCCTACACTTTTTTTTTACTTGACCAATTTGCCTGCAGACTTCTGAAAGTACCAATATGTCATCTACAAAGTGAGGCAACATGAGAGGACAATCTTGGAAACCTCTGATGCAGATGTAAGTGAATCAAGGATATTGTATGAAGAAGCTACCTTAAGTACTAATGAGACTGGCCACTTTAGGAGAAATTCGAATTCCTATGTCTCCTTGTAGTTCCCTGGCAGTGAGCATAGAAAAAGCATCATTCACCCTGCGGAAGTGTGCATTGGTTTAATTTCGATTGCAACTGGGGGTAATAGTTATAAATTTGAGTGGTTAAGCTATACTCCCCATAAGGATTTAGACCTGGCCGTGACTTCACACTTTGAATTGCGTATATTAGATATGAGGACATGTAAAATCCTTGATTTGCATTTATTCCTGTCCACTGGTAATGGAGAGCATCACTAATCATTTCTCCCCAGTCTATAAATTGTTTCCCAGTGGTGATGGTATTAATATACAAAAACATCCAATCATGAAAATCTTCGGCTGCCTGATTTCCCACCACTCTATTGAGAAGAACTATCATATCAGAAATGTCTTCATTGAAGATATTCCTGCGTAACATTCTTGGCAACTGCGATTGTCCTTGCCTGGGTTGATTGAGCCAACTTTTAGCAATAACATTGAGGCACATTTTCTTATTCTGATGGAAATAACCTTGGGCACCTTCTTTAGAAATTTTTGTAAACTCTTCTCTTACTGGCAATATGAAAGTGATGGATATAGATATGGGGTCCAATCTTGCTACGACATTACCTCCTGCAGTCTTGATGTCCCTCGAATTCTGATCATATGCCTTGATACATTCTAAAACCAATTCCATACATTGAACTGCGAGTGGATGCCCTCCTGCATGGGCCAGACCACTTTCCAGCGTTCGACGTGCCAGGGGTGATTTATCTTCTTTGCTCATCATCTTCTAGAAGTCTGCAATTTCTAAATGCCCCATCTTTGTGTCAGATATTTCGGGGAGCGTGCTTTTTAGTATTGCAGGAGGTTCCTTACCCTGAAAATTATACCTCATATTGTCACCTGTCAAGGGCTGTCCTGGAAAATTGTGCAGAGTCAATAGCCACTTTTCTTTATATCAAATTGATGTTGTATCTTCTTCAATTAAAACTTCACCAAAAATCTTTATTTCACTTTGAGAATCTAACTTCTAGATGTAGCAGAAGCATTTCATCAAACAATATGAGCATGCTTGGACTTGGTATTTTGTCAAACAATTTTCATGCACTTATATTTCCATTAGATTTTTACCAGCTATAGACTATTTCAAATTTTCTCGCTTAAAAGAATCGATTCTCCAATCTTCCCTCTTTTATATTTTGACTGAGAATGAGCATGTGCACCTTGATGTTCATCATGCCCGTAATGCCACAATCAGTCTGTATATAATTAGTTACCGACTTCATTACTCCCGTTGCGGCTAGGGAATGACATAATCCATTGCGGCTAGGGACTATCCACCATCTATGGAATCGAAAGGAGAGAGAAGAAAGGCCAATCCCGATCTAAAATCTCATGGCCGACCCACCCCACCACTTTTGCATTAGCAGGCGATTCCATCCATCCGCCACAGACGCTATTGATATTTGATCCCATGCTTGATTAACACTGTGTGATTTTTCAATTCCAAATATTAGTGCTAATGTAGCTTGATAGATTAATAACACCATTGGTATTCTTTGACAAGTTTATAACACCATTAATCGCATCACTGCCAGCATACGTATTCCACAGAGCTTTCTGAAAATGATATTTGTTACCGCCTTGGAAAGTGCCGTGTGTTTGGAGAATCTACCTGCAAGTTTCTTTGTGTCCAACCTCGTACGTGCTTTGTTAGGGGCGGCTTGGGATAGCAGATCGCGAGTTTGATGGATGTATAGGAGCAATTTATATATATCAAAAGAGAACCGGTTAACATGCATAACCTTCTTGCGATTCTCACCTTGTGTTCCTTCTGGCACGTCCCAGACAAGTCTCATGAGGTCCTTCTAATCATGAAACAATTTCTCCTGCACACTTTTGCGGAATGAAGACCGAATCCTGATAACCCTTGTCTGGGCGAGAAAGACTGAGTGCGTGCTTACAAAAGGTTTGTTGCCTGCATGGTTCTCATTTCTTTATCCTCGTAACAAACAGTAATACCGGCGCTTATCAAAAAGCCTTTGTCGCCTAAGATTTCCTTGAATAGGAGGAACACAAACCACTATTTTTCATTGACATCATCGATAAATACAAGGGAACGGTAAAAATTGTAACTGTTCAGCCATCTTCTGAGATTTTCACCTGCAAAGTTGCGCAACACTCCTGTGTAGTTGTTTGAGGGCTCATACTTATATAAACGAAATCATCCATCATCATCCATCCTTGTATTTCTCCATCTTAAATGCATTTTAATGTAACTTGGTGCTTGTTTTTCTTGCTATTACCTTTAAACTCATCCTGATTGACATGTGAACTTTATTTCCAGCCAGTGGTTATTTTCAAGTGGAAGTTTGGGTTGGGAGGTTTGGGTTAGAATTAGGTCAAAAAGTTGGAGTATGGGGAGAGAGAGTACTTTAGTACATGGGGAGAGAAAAAGTGAAACTCAAACCCAAAACCTTAACTCGTACTTCTCTCTAAAAGTTTGGTACGTGGAGAGAGAAAAATGGGAGGAGAGAGAGTGGAAACTCAAACTTAAAACCTTAACCCGTACTTCTCTCTAAAAGTTTGGTACATGGAGAAAGAAAAATGGGAAGAGAGAGAGTGGAAACTCAAACTTAAAACCTTAACCCGTACTTCTCTCTAAAGTTTTAGTAGGTGGAGAGAGAAAAGTATGGGAAGAAAGTAAGTTTGAATTTTCTTGAGTATTAATCTCTCTCGTTTCAATTAATTAATATAATTAGACTCTTTGTAAAATGTTGGGAAAACATTATTAAAAGTAGATTAGTCTTTAGTTTGACTTGAACTAGGGGTAGTTAAAAAGGAAGGCTACCTCTTCAAATAAAACATAACAATCAAAGAAGAACCTAATAGGATTTGAGGTTTAAGTTTTTGTACTTGTCCAACCTTTTGAGTGTGATCATAAAATCATTATCTAAGCCTCTCTCCTTTACTTCCTTCTCTATTTTCCCTTCAACTACTTGCTATTTATCTTCCAAAATTTCAACCTCCTTTTGCCACAAGTGGTGATCCTTAATGAAGGATTTTGTCTCCATTTTGTAACACCAATAAAGACCCTTCAAAATAACTTTTGAATTTCCAATGCTCCCACCATTATTATTAAACTCCTTTCCACAAACATATGAATTTGAACTCTTACTTCCACCATCCACTAGAACAAGACTCCAACTTTTTCACCTTCTCTAATATTTTTGATGATCTTTTATTGAGCAAACCACAAGATTTACCCGTAATTGTTGTCTTTGAATCCTCATAATCACTTCTCTTCTCCCAAGCCTATGCTCACATTAGATTTACTTGAAGTTTTTGAAGCAAAAACTTGTTTAGGGACAATTATAACATCTTTTGAAGCTTCCTTTAATGCTTTTCTTTCCTCTTTCTTCATTAGTTCATCCTTCCATCAAGTTACCTATTTAGGCACTCTTTTCTTTGGGTATCTTGCATCATACATGCTTTGTTTGAAATCATCTTTTGCATTTGAAAGGGATGCCTTCATAATCCACTATTTGAGCCTACTTGCAATTGGCTAGCTTTAAAGATAACTCTATTGAGAGGGCTTTTATATTATCCACCTCAACCAAAATAAGCACATAAACAAAGTGAAAAGTTTGAGGATCCCTGGTCCACACTCATAAAATTACCCAAAGTGTTCCCAATAGCTAGGATTCAAACTAGAATTTAAGTGGTAGGATTGGAAATCTTACCCACAAGGGAACCTTATTGAAAGATTTTGTGATTGGATTGAAAGTGCTTGAATAGTAGCATAAATTTATTCTCCCAGCTCCAAAGGTAGTTGTAGAACGATTTTCTTCCTATCCAAAGGTAGTTGTTTAAACCTGTCTCCATGAAATATTCAACATTTTCTAATACCTATGCCCCATCCTCTTTATCTAGGAAAGTTGGTAATTTCTCTACAAGTGGTTCAAAACATTTTGTACTTCTGCCATTTTCTTTCCCATTATTGCTTTTGACTATAAACCTCATTCTAAATCCACATTGCCCTTCTTCCTAAAAATCTCATGATCCATCCCATAACAAGTTATGGTTCCATTCTAGGTCTCATAAGATCCCATATCTCTTTGTTGGAATGCCCTTGAAAATCCAACTTATAAACATGGGCAAAAGAAGAGCCACCCCGTTCAAACTCTTGAATTCATACTACTGCATTCTTTCATACAAAATGCCCTCTTCATTTACAATATTGCAGATGTCACTGTCACATGAAAGTATTGCCTAAACACGCCACATGTTACACTACCAACCTTTCTAACTACCAATAGAGAAACCATTTTGAGGAAAAGCTTGAGATACTCTACTATGGTAAGTGGAAGCATCACCACCACAATACACCAGAGGCTTATTAGGTCTTGAGGGATGAGAAAAACTCTGTATTCGACTTTCTAGCATTTGGAACCACCTAGTTATAAAGACCTAAATGTTGGCAAGAGACACCTCTTAGAGCATTTTGTTAGGATTAGTTAGACACAATAACAATTATATGCAAATATAACCAGTATCATAAAGGAATAAAGCACACATAAACAAACAAAAGATAGATTTAATGTGGTTCACCCAAATCCTTGGGCTACATCCACCAAATAGTGAGTTCGATATTATTTAGTGATTCAACTTGATTACAAATTGCAATCCCTTGCAACTCAATATCACTGCAACAAGCTACTAAGTCATCAAACCATACTAAAATCTCTAACCCCAAGCCATTTTATAGAATACTTATGTTAGTTACAAAATTAGGGCTAGAATATGTCATCCAATAGAAAACTAACTCCCGATGCCTTTTATAATAATAAAGGAGTGTGCTTGGGGCTCTTCCCTAGGACCCCACCTTGAGCGTTGCCCCAAGACCCTGCAAGGGGCATTGCTCCTTGACCCCATCATGGGTGTGTTGACCCTAAACCCCTAAAGAAAAATTTGGGGGAAACCACATCAAAGAATGTGGGGAATAATTAACCTTTGAGTTTGATTAGGCTATAAATAATAACATGATTATATGTTGTCACTGATTGAAATTAATGTCACTTCCCACATTCACATAACTCGATTTGATGAAATGACCAAGTTTGGTAGTTAATAGTGTAGTTGACAGTATTTGGTCAAAGGTTCAACATGAACACTCATTTTCATATTTTGTTTTGTGAACCTAAAGGAGACATTATAAAGTTATAATCTATCACATTCCAAGATCACAATGTTTGATTTTATGCTAGGTTTGAGATATGAGGTTTTGTTTATTAGTTTTTAGTAGAATAGTGAAGAACAACAATAGATTATAATAATCTTCAACAGTCATCAAATTTGAAATGAAAACTCCTACCTTCCTTTCCATAACTTCAACTAGGGATTCTATGGTCCCTGTGTCTATTGGTCTTGGTGTGATTTCTTATGGTTTGACCACTGTTGCTGCCTCTTTCACTCATACATTGTCACCTATAGGTTTCCCTAAGGTCATTACTACCCTTAAGGCTACTATTAGCATTGATGGCTCTAGTTTTGGGGGTCATTTTGAGGTTGTTACAGAGCCTTTTGTCGCAATTTCCCATTCCTCCCTTATGGAAGGGGTTCTTTTGGTGATACTTTTAAGACTTGGGGCATTGGAGTGGTTGTTTTAGTGCCTTTTGCGGTGAATGCCCCTTCCTCAATTGAGGTTCATCTACAAACTTTGGGGGCTCTTCTTCAACTGCAGATGTGGCTAGGGAAGTTGGCCTATGACATTTTGGCTTGGGGTCAAGGCCTCAAATTTATAAGAAGGTCCCATTTCCTATGTGTAAGTATTTTTCCCTTAGGTTGCGTGTGGAGACAAAAGAGGATATTGGTCACAACACTGCCATTTTTACTTTTCATGGTGAGATTTATTGGTTTCAAGGCTTCTAGCCTAGCCTTCCACAATGACATGTATAGATCTCCCAAAATTGGGAGCCCATCCTTATCGAAACAATTCACATTTTTCATATGGCTAAGGATTATTTTTTTGCTAAATAGATCTAGGATTTTGTGTGATCACTTCTTTAGTTGGAAAGATAAATCTTTGCCGATAGTTAGACCATAACATCCATATTTTAACCCTTATTTCGAGGTTCTCAACAAGATTTCTATTCGGGATAGACTCCCCAACCTACCCCTTCATCTATGGATGGAGTCCCTATTATAAAAAGTAAGTGAGGCTTTATAAGACTTTTTGATGATGGATGAAGATTCTTTTGATATTTTCCACTCCAATTATTCTCATATTTTGGTTGATTTGGATTTTTCTGAAGGGCTCTCAACGGAGATCAAACTTGAAACTTCTAAGGGTTATTGGATTCAACTACTCTACTATGACTTGGCAAAGGTCTGCTTCTTTGTGGCAAGGTGTCTCTTTTAAGCTTTATACTCTTATAAGCTTATCTTAGGTGGTTGCACAAGATTGTTTTTGTAGTGCCTCTCCCATTTGATTTCTATAAGTTATCTTGATGGATGCAAGCTTGATTTCCTTGCTTTCAAAGTGATCTTGTTGGGACTCATGAGTGGTCTACACTCTTGGTGTGATTTAGTTTTTATTATTGTTTATGAAAGATTAATTATGCTTATGCTTGATTTTTGTGATTATGATGTATTTGATGGTTTTACTGAGGTTTGTGTTAGTGGTTACCTGGATTCATATGGTATCACAATGTTGTTCCATGAGTGTACACTCAAAAGTGTCCCACTCCAAACCCTTCTATCCAAGGGATTCCATTGAATTCAGAATGCTTGGATGCTAGCTTGGAGCTCCCTATCCACAGAGTGTAAGAGAGCATGTTTCAAGTAAAATAGCTCTCAGCTGAGTCTTAGGAATATACTTCTTACTAGTAAACCATGCAATGGGAGGTTCCAAAGACAAGATTCAAAGGTGCAAATGTCCACAAGGAATTCCACAATGATGTAATGCAAGATGAAGCTAAGAAAAAATGAGAATGCAAGATGCAACTACTCTAAACAATATGCAAACGTTACAAGTCCAACTAATTGCTATGTGAGCTAAGCTATTGCAAATAAACTACATTAACTTGCAACTAGACTAGAATGCTATATGCTAAAAATGCCATGGATGAGAGAATGTAGACAAGAAATAGAAGTTCTCCACAAAGAGCTCTCAAGAATTTGAATAGTAAACCTGCAGCATAACAATACTCAAGAGTGTGGATCCTTTGAGGAGGAAATCTCTCTCCCTTTTAAATTCATACGGATGGTAGAGATCAAGATGAAGATGGTGGATGATCAACGATGGAATTCAAAAAGAGTGATCCATGTGCACACACAAGTCAACCAATAGAATATAAGTTGACTTTTCATATAAGACAAAAGTCACAAAGTCTTTTTCTTTTAATTTTCAAATTACAAAAGGGCTTTCTGTGTGCACTTTAAGTGGGTTAGAAGAATGGGGTCTTTTATTTAATTAAAAGGGGACATGTTCTTTTAATTAAATAATGAACTTAGGATAACATAGTCAAACTATAATGGCTCCCACTTCTGTTCTCGCTCAAAAATTTGGATCTCCTGTTCAAAAATCTGGTTCTCTCGCTCATGGCGCTTTTGCTTTTGTAGTGTTTGGTTATGCTGAGGTCTCTTCTCCCGCTGGTTGTTTGGGTGGTGGAGATGATTTTGGATTAAGGTTTGTGATTGGGGATGGGGCTCTTTCAAGGCTTGAATTGGCTTCTATTCCCATTCATAAACCTAGTTCTTTTGCTCTTGTTCCCATTCAAAAACTTGGACCTTCTGCTCATGGCATTGCTAGTCGCACGGGTGGAGGTGTTGTTTTTACCAGTGATGGTGGGCCTCTTCTGCGGTGGGGTTAGGGCTTCTTCTGCCCCTCACTCGGCTCCTGAGTCTCCTCCTTGTTCAGGGGGAAGGACTTTTGTAGATGTGGCTGCCTTTGAAGCTAGCTTACATGGCACTCTCCCTCATGCGGCTTCATCTGGGCCTCCTCTTATGTTGCCTATAAGAGCTTTAAATCCCATTAAGGTTTCTCTTGATCCATAATCTATTGAAGATATTTTTCATATGATAGAAGAGCTTTCCTCTCTTGCTACCATTTTTCGCTTTCGAGGTTACTGGCCTCTCTTTCTGATCTACATGTCTAGATCTCCAAGAACTGGATGCCACTTTTAAAAAATAATGTCCACATCTTCCCATGTACAAAAGGTTTTTTTATAGCTAAGTTTCAAAGTTTTGATGACTGAAAGATTATTTTGTGTCACAATAATTTTTCTTGGTAGGGCAGATTTCCTCTTATGGTCAAACCGTGGCACATGGATTTTGATCCACTCTTAGAATTCTTTAATAAGTTCCCTATCTAGATCTGGCTTCCTAATCTTCCGATTCATCTTTGGTAGGGTTTAATTTTTGAAACTATTGGTAATGCTATTTAGGATTTCTTATATGTGGATGCTGACACTTCGAATATTCTCCATTCGACTTGTGCGCACTTTCTTGTGGACTTGGATGTTTCTAAGGGCCTTCTCGAGGAAATTTGTTTGGACTCACCGAGGGGTTCTTGGACACAAATGTTGGATTTCGAGGGTATCCCTTTTTGTTACAGAAATTGCCACTTGACGGGGCACATTTCTGCCTGTTGTGATGTTGGGAAATCCAAGTCTAGATGACCACCTTCTTGGTGGTCTGGGGCCTCCTTTGAGCACTACACAGTGAAACAATCCTGGGCTGCTCTTATGGATTCTAAGGCTGAGGCTAGCATCCATTTTGAGCTAGTGGTTGAGGTGGATGCTTTGGTGAATTCCCTGGATGCTCTTGTAGATGCTGTGGCTATGGATTGTGTTCTTTCCACGTCGGTGGTTAAGGAGGATGCTTTGGTCTCTTCCCCTGCTTCAGATGATCTTCCTAGGGAACATATTTCGTCTAATTCTCACAGGGAGTTTGATGCGGCTTTTGTGTCCCCTGGATTCCTCGGGTCATCTTCTAAGGATTGGGTTGTTGAGGTAGCGAAGTTTGAGGATGGTTGGATTGCGGTTAAAAGGAAGAAGACTAAGTCTTTTGCTCCCCCTTTAGATATGATCCTTCGATCGCGTAAGGACAACTTCAAATCAAAAGGAAAATCTTATACTCCCTTATGCTGACTAGTTTTTTAGTGATGGTGAACTGGCTGAGTTTTTGGTTTGTTGGAAACTGGTTTGGGAGGTTTGTCAGGTTGCTTTTTCCAGTTTGTCAACTTTCCAGGTTCCAGTGTTCTTATGGTTGATTTTTCTAGTCACATCTATTGGTCTCAGGTCCCTGTAAAACTTGGTTTAGTTGTTTTGCTAGTTTTAAGTCCTCTTAAAACCTAGGTGTGCTAAATGGTTTATCTTTCTTTTTGTTGTAAAGGGTTTCAGGACCTTATCAAAACCTACTTTTATCTTAATCTAAAACATAGTCAAACTATAGGTTATAATCAAATTAATTGATTATTCGCAATTTGGTCTAGGTAAATGATTAATTAATTTAGCCAAAATGCTAAGAAGGGTGCTAATAGTCTAGATGACCATTTTTAGGTGATTACATTTTCCTCTTTTTGACTAATGTATGATCAATTTGGGAATACATTATGTCAAAGAAAATAGAAGCCAAGTAGGCAGCGATAGATATAGATATCTAATTTCGAAGAACGAAATGTAGAAAGAGATAGAAAATACTAAATGTACAACCTGATAGCGGTAGTACTGAACACTAGGAAAAAAGATGATGTCAGAGTTCAAGAAGAATGATAACACCTAGTAAAGCAAATATATCAAGAGCAAGTACAAAAGATCAAAGAAATGCTCCTACGAAATAAATAGTTGTAACAAGTGATGATAGAGTATTCCTGCCCCCTTGAGATCAAAATCAAAATGAGGTAAGGGGATGCAGAAACAAGCAAAATATGAG
The DNA here is from genome assembly GCA_028749045.1 of Cupressus sempervirens. Lineage (NCBI taxonomy): Eukaryota > Viridiplantae > Streptophyta > Pinopsida > Cupressales > Cupressaceae > Cupressus > Cupressus sempervirens. The sequence continues at coordinate 324,394,914 of CM053790.1, forward strand.
AAAATTGAGATATAGCAGCTTCCAAGATGATAGATAGATGATTAGAACTAAAGAGTGACTATTAAGGAATGATAGAATGCCCCAGTTTGACTAGATTTGACCATAAAGGATATAGCATAAAAATGAGGTCAAATCAAGTAGAAAAATTATTTTAGACATGAGAGGGTGAATTTGAGTAGATATGAAGCATGGAAATGATGAAGACATGAAGAAATGAAGATGACCCAATGATGATTCAGAGATTAGACCTCAGAAGGTCAGCTAACTGCTCAAAAGAAGGTAGAATCTTAAAATGCAATTTTGACTATCAAGATGAACTTAGATTTTGATTTCAATCTCAAAAATGGATCTAGGACATCGAAATTAGCCAAGGGTGCAATTTTTGTGAAATTTTGAGGAGTTTGAAAATTAGGTCAAAATGAGGTCGAAGGCTATAAAAGGGACCCAAGTGTCATTTTCAAATTCATTTGTCTTTTGTGATTTTTGAAAACTTTGTGAGTGGTTGAGAGATCATTATGGCTTTGGTGAAAATTTTGACTCACCGATGTCGTTTCGAGTGCAGTTGGTAGCACAACCGACCAGAGAATTACTGGGCACTAGTAAGTGACTACTTTTTTTGTCATTTTTTGAATGTTTTAAGGGTCTAAAAGTATCGTACGAGTAATTTTCAAAATATCTAATGATACATCATGTTACATAAATGTATTGCATGAAAGTTATAGGAACTATCATACAAAACTAGAAAAATGTTGCCCAATAACTACGACTAAAACAAAAAAGGAAGTGCAGAAAGTAAGCGGAAAAATGCAATGAAAATGGTAAAGCAGAGGACAAAAATTTATGTTCTACCCCACATGGTTGCCAAAAATGTACACACAAAAGTGTCCCTCTCTAAACCCTTCTATCCAAGGGATCCCATTGAATTCAAAATGCTTGGATGCTAGCTTGGAGATCCCTATCCACGGAGTGCAAGAGAGTGTGTTTCAAGTAAAATAGCTCTCAGCTGAGCCTTTAGAATACACTTCTTGCTAGTAAACCATGCAATGGGAGGTTCCAAAGACAAGATGAAAAGGTGCAAATGTCCACAAGGAATTCCAAAATGATGCAATGCAAGATGAAGCTAAGCTAAAATGAGAATGCAAGATGCAACTACTCTAAAAAATATGCAAATGTTACAAGTCTAGCTAATTACTATGTGAGCTAAGCTATTGTAAAGAAACTACATGAACATGTAACTAGACTAGAATGCTATATGCTAAGAATTCCATGGATGAGAGAATGTAGACAAGAAATAGAAGTTCTCCACAAAGAGCTCTCAAGAATTCAAATAGTAAACCTACAACATAACAATACTCAAGAGTGTGGATCCTTTGAGGGGGAAAGCTCTCTCCCTTTTAAAGTTGTACAGATGGTAGAGATCAAGATGAAGATGGTGGATGATCAACGATGGAATTTGAAAAGAGGAGTGATCCATGTGCACACACAAGTCAACCAATAGAATATAAGTTGACTTGTCATATAAGACAAAAGTCACAAAGTCTTTTTCTTTTAATTTGAAAATTAGAAAAGGACTTTATCTGTGCACTTTAAGTGGGTTAGAAGAATGGGGTCTTTTATTTAATTAAAAGGGGACATGTTCTTCAAATTAAATAATGAACTTAGGATAGCATAGCCAAACTATAGGTTATAATCAAATTAATTGTATTAGCAATTTGGTCTAGGTAAATGATTAATTAATTTAGCCAAAATGCTGAGAAGGGGGCTAATAGTCTAGATGACCATTTTTAGGTGATTATAGTGAGTACCCCTAAGATGTGAATAGTGGTTGCACTATGTGTTATTTGACCAACTACAACTGATTGGGCTATTGCAGTAGTATTGACTCATGTGTTTGACTATTTTGACTTATGGTATCTTGGTCATATCTACAACATGGTGTTTTATGATGTTATTTGGTTCATTTCACATTCGAGGTTTATGATGTTGCTTCAAGTTGATTGTCTACAATATCATGTATATCATGCCTTTTTACTGTTGAGAATTATGTTATTATTTCCATTATTAAATGCTTAGAATAATTGGAAATGAATTATCCATATTGGATTCATGGATTATTGTGCTACAAATATTTATTTCGTTCCTTGCAATAAAATTATGCAATTTGATGACTTAGATGGATTATCTAAATAGAATTTAATTAGGTACTTTATTACGCAATTACTCGTACTTGTTGCTTCAACTATTATATATTGTGCATCTACACTTGATTGTGTTTGTTTACTGTGCAGACTTATATCCTTGACAGTGGCACATGGAGTTAGTGATTTGACCTTTCATGTTGAGCCAATGTCATCCCTGTATGGGCTATGTATCTTTATTATTGGTATTAATATGTTGGAATAATTTAGAATAATTGAGAGGGGGGTGAATCCATTATCCAAGATCCAAATGTACAAATAAAACTTTTCAATACTTAAAAAATACACGTGCATGCATTGATCATGCAATATCTCAAACCATAGTATATTATTGTCCTAGATCAAATGAACTTTGAAAAAATGTAAACATGAAATACCACAAAATCATTCACACAATTTGATACAAGGATTTTACGCAAAAACCCAATTTGGGAAAAACCACTAGCAACATGCTGCCAATTTTCACTCTTGTAAAGTGAGCTCTGTGAGGAGCCAACCTTGTTAAAGGTTACAATGTACACTGTTAGCTGTGGCCTTGATTAAAGGATTTCAATCACCCTATTAGGAGTGAGCCTTGTTGGAGGACTTTAGAACATTCCAATAGAATGTTTCCCTATTAAAGGATCTACTCATGACTATTAGGTCAACCTTAATCCAAAGGATTTATCCAGACTGATATAGTTGTTAGAAAGTAACAATAGGACTAAATCTAATAACTAAAAAAATCACTTTCAGATTACAAATTTCTTATTTAGTTCTCCATTATGTTTGGCATTCAATCTCCTTTGTCTCTGACTGCTTGTTCACCCTTCAAGCCTTCACCTCCTTAAGCCTTCTTGCTTAGTATGTGTACTGTAGGTTCATTCCTTTGGCCACCAAATGAAGTAACATCTCAAGACTCCTTGTCTATCTTTGGTTTGCACTATGACACTTTGATTCTAGCTTGTTATATCCTTATATAGAGAATTTAGATCTTTTATCGCTTAACCACAATCGTCCATCTTAGTGTTAGGTCAGATTCATTGAATCTACCTTCTTTTCCATTTTGTTCCCTCTAGAAACTTCTCTTACAATCCTCTTCAAATTCATCTAAAAAAAAATTATCTTGAATTTTGTGCCACCAACTCATCATACTTATCTTCCACATGCTTCACATAATTCAAGAAATTAACTTTGTTGGCTCAAATTCGTCAAATCTTTGATCGAACTCATTTTACTAGCACTCGACAATAACATGCTGTTTGCTCGATAATAACATGTTGTTTTCTTGGAAATAACTATCTTTTGATGCTCGGTCAACACTAGGTTCCTCAACATACACTAAGTTGTACTAGTACTTAATACACACTAAACTTCCCTTGCTCGGCTCATATTGAATTTTCTTAGTCGCAACTAACTTTCTACTCAGCCTGCATTGACTTGCTTGACTTCCATTGTTTGCTCGATTAGGCTTGGCATGCACATTTATTTTCTTAGTCTTCTTCTTGTCTTTGCTTAAGTATCCTTTCATTGTAGTCTTAAGTAGATAAATGATACACTAAATCATCAAAGTTTTACTTGGTCTTAGCACTCCTTTTATACACCATATAACTCAACCTTTCTCTAGGTACTCTTGTTATCCTTTCTTTTCAAATCCCTTTCATCAACTAATCAAATGATAGCATTCAAACCAATTTAGCAATTGGCTTACCAGCAAGTAGCCGATTCGACATCAGTGGAAAAATAATGATTGTTCTGTGATAGGTTTCATCAATCTTCCTCATTTCTATACTTCAAAAATCTTCTTCATCTCAAAAATCTCCCTATTTAGCATTGATGGAAAATCAATACTAAAAATAATACCAAAAAGAAAATTAATACCTTGTATTGAAATCTCTCCCTCTATTAGTATCTATCCTTCTTCTGTATAGGCTACAATCTCTCTTCTTCTTCTTTAGATGTTTAGTGTAACTCTTCTTCTTTCTCTTTTGATCTCTCTCTTTTATGGTACTAACTCTCCCTCATACTTGTAGTAAAATCTCCCTCTTTGAATTTTTTTTCAAAGACATGACATCTTCTCATGTAGATATCAAAAATTTAGGTTCTCCCTCTGTCACCTTGCATGTGACTGTAAATCTTCTATTTTAGCTCCTTCCTTACTTCAGGCAGTTCTTAAAGTAAGATCCACTGCATCAAGTTGTAAAGTATGCCATTCAACTCAATTGATGCAGGACACTACTCTTTCTTCTTAAGTAGCTTTGGATAGGGGTATCACCCCTAGTTTACCTCTAAGATATTCATGTGCATCCTTAGGTAAATATTTTGTGAATATATCAACTATATGTTCCGTTGTATTCACATATTCCATTCTCACTTCTTTGTCTTGAACCAATTCTTTCAAGTAATGATACTTGATTGCAATGTGCTTCGTCTTTGTATGCAGCACATGGTTCTTAGATATGTTTATAGCACTTGTATTGCCACAGTAGATTACCATAGATTTAATGATTTCTTCCTTCATTCCTTTGAGTAATTATTTGATCCACACCACATTTGTATAATTCACTGCAACACCCACATATTCAGCTTCAAAAATAGATTGTGAAATATAATTCGGTTTCTTGCTAGTCTAGGTAACCAATCTTTTTCCTAAAAAAAATGCTCCACCACTTGCACTTTTTCTATCATCAATTTTTGCAACCCAATTAGCATATGTATAGGCTCTTAATTCAAACTTGTCATTTTTCCTGTAGTATAGACCATAGTCTTATGTATGTTTTAAGTATCTCATAACCCTTTTAACAACCATTAAGTGATTCTCATTAAGATTTGAAAAAAATCTTGCAACAATCCCAATGGCTAGTGAAATATTAGGTCTACTATGAACTACATTTTGCAATTTTTCAATCATAGACCTTTACAATGTTTGATTTACCTCAATATAATCATCAATTTTGGATATTTTATGCCCTATCACCATGGGAATACTAACTGGTCTTGAATCTTCCATAACAAAAGTCTTCAAGATTTCCTTTACATACTTAAATTGAGTAAAGTAAATACCTTATTTCATCTGATAAACTTGTAATCCAACAAAGAATGTTATTTATCCAAACATAGACATCTCAAATTATTTCATCATTTCATTTACAAATATCTTACACAATGCATTTCTTCCTCCAAATATGATATCATCAACAAATATTTCAGCTAGTAAAATTCATTTGCCTCCTTTTGTCTTCAAGTACAAATTGCTTTTATTATCAGTCTTCTCAAAACCAATCTTTACAAATAGTTGTACAGTCTTTCATACCATGCTCTGGGAGCTTGCTTTAAACCATACAAATCTTTGTGCAGTCTACACACCATGTTCTATTGTTTGAATGAAAAAATCCTTTAGGTTGTTCAATGTAAACCTCCTACCATTCAGAAATGCTGACTTAACATCCATTTGATAAACTTTGAATCATTTATAGGTAGAATAAGAAAGCAGAGTTCTTACTCCTTCCAATCTTGCAACTAGGGCAAATGTCTCTCCATGGTCAATTCCCTCTTCTTGTACATAACCTTTGTAAACTAACCTTTCCTTATTCCTTGTTACTTCACCATTCTCATCCAATTTGTTTTTATACACCCACTTGGTTCTAATAACATTCTTGTCCTCTTGTCTAGGTATTAGTGTTCATGTTTTTTGTCTTCTAAGTTTGATCAATTTCTTCTTTCATGGCTTGACTCTAGTGTTCATTCTCTAATGCATGCTTCATTTCTTTAGGTTCATGTATGCTTAAAAAACATGTCTCATTCCTTAATCTATTCCTTATCTTTTTCCAACCTCTTTTTCTCCAATGATTTATCCATTAGGATGATCTCAAATGACATATTTTGATAATCTTGGACCTGTTCTTCTTTCAACAATAGGTCATTCATAAAGTTCAATCTCAGGTTCAGTACATACTTCTTTGTCAGGTAACTTAGCATCTGTTTCATGTAAACTAATCTTGGCATCAGGATGTACCTTGGCTTTTGATTGTAACTCGACAACCATTGTATGTGACTCGAGAATCATTGATTCTTGTTAATTAACAACTACAGTATCATCAACATTAGCAAACATGCCTTCATAGTAGTACATAAAGGTTTTGTAATTCTCAGGTTCCTTCTTTTATTCATCTTCATGTATTTCTATATATTCATCAAATTTTACATTTGCACTTTCCACAACTTTGTTAGTGTCAATATTTAAACACTTATAAGCTTTACTTCTTGTGGAATAACCTAGGAATATACCTTCTTCACTTTTTGAATCAAGTTTACCATTTCTGTTGTCCTTAAGAATGTAACACTTGCTTCCAAATACCTTAAAATATTTTACATTTGGTGAGTATCCATACCATAATTCATAAGGTGTAAAATTTGTACCTTTCTTGACTTGTACTCGGTTCAAGGAATAGACAACTTTTCTCTAGTATTTTAAAGTAACATTCTTCTCCATCATCAGTGTTTTGGCACAATCCATCACGAATATGTTCCTCTTAAAGGGGTCCTAGGTGCATAAGTTTTTCTTTTGATTCCTTTGTCATTGCAGAAGTTATTGAATTCATTTGATGTAAATTCTCCACCTCTGTCAGATCTCAAACATTTCAAGATTTTACCAATTTCCTTTTCAACTTTAGCAAGATACCACTTAATCATTTGAAAAGCATCAGTTTTTTCTCTCAAAAACATAACTATCATCATTCTTGAGTAATCATCAACAAATAGAATAAAATACCTATCACCTTTGTATTATACACATCAATTGGTCCACATAGATTATTATGAACTAATTCCAAAATTTCTTATGGAGTATGAGTCTTACTCTTAAAATTAGATTTTCTCATATTTCCTAATTGATATTGTTTGCAAATCACATTATCAAGTTTCTTTAGTTTTGGAAAACCTCTAACTCTTTTCATCTTACTGATACTAACCAAGCTGTCAACATGACATAATCTTTTGTTCCATAGCCACACATCATCAAATTGTACAACAAGATAAGTAGCTTCATTCATGTCAAGATAAAATAGATTACCTCTTGTCCGATCTCCACTCCCAATGAGTTCTCCATCAACATCATAGATCTTAGCTTTCTTGTAGTCAAATTCAACTTTGTATCCCAAACTATTCAATTATGACACACTCAACATATTATAGTTAAGTCCTTCCACATAGTAATCATTATTACACATGATCTTTTTTGTCAATATTTTTGATCCCTTAAATTTCACTAGAAAGGATGCATCATTACCAAATCTAACACTATTTCCACATTGTAATTCTCAAGGGTAATGAACTTACTTTTGTCGCCAATCATGTGATGAGAACATCCACTGTCAATGATCCATATTTTACCTTTGGTTACATAAGATACTAATGCAGTTGCCTCATCTTCATCTAAATCATCTTTCATAGAAACATACACAACTTCATCATCACGATCATCTTATTCATCGTTAGATTCTTCTTCAACAATGTAACAATCTTTCTTTCCCTTGTCTTTATAGCCTTTGTTACTCTCATCTTTTCTACCTCTAAATTTGTCTCCATTTCTATTGTTTTTGTTCTTAGGACATCTTGCTACAATATGACCAACTTCATTACAATTAAAACATATTATGGTTAACTTACCTTTATATTTTCCTTTGCCTCTGTAAAATCTTCTAGCCACAATGCTTCCAGTTCTTCTAGATCTTCATCATTTGTGTGACTTTCACTAGAAACATGCTTGACCTTTTTATTTCCTTTAGATTATTTTGATGTTATCTTAGCTTTGAAAGAAGAATCAATATTCTTAGATTTGAAATTATCAAAATTTGAAAATTTTAAAGTTCAAAAGTAGTGAGTCTACCAATTAGTCCTTCAAGGGTTAGATCACTAACATGAGTACACCTTAATTCTTGTATAAAAAATACTCTAATAGCATAGATAGGTAGTAGGGATCTTAACACTTTTTTGATCACAGTCTCATCTTCAATAGTTTCAGTTGCTTCTCTGATTGCATTTGTAACATCTTTGATTCTTGCACAATACTAGACTATACTTTCACCTTCTTGCATTCCCACTTCATCAAATTTTCCTCTTAGACTTTTTGCTTTGACTCTCAACACATTCTTGTCTCCTCCATAGATCTTCTATAGGTCATCTCACATTCCTTTAGAAGTGGTACATGTTTTGATGTCTTCAAACTTTGAATTTCTTAGGACATATGCAATCTCCAACATTGCGTGATTGTGCTCTTTCTTCCATTTAAGTTGTTCAATTGTTGGGGCTCCAACTATTGTAAAATATTTAGTGGTGATAGTTTCCTATGGATAATCTCCAAGTCCTCCTAGATGCAACCTCATCAAACTTTTCCATGTAGGAAAGTTTTCCTTGTTTAACTTAGGCACCTCCTTTCTATACATCTTGATCTATAGCTTCAAGTACCTTCAAACTGTTTCCTTCACAAGCACAAAACACTCTGATACCAATTGTTGGAATACTTTAGAATAACTGAGAGGGGTACGAATCACTTATCCAAGGTCCAAATGTATAGATAAAATTAATTCAGTACTTAACAAATACATGTGCATGCATTGATCATCCAATATCTCAAACCATAGTATATTACTATCCTAGGTCAAATGAACTTTGTAGAAATGTAAATATGAAATACCACAAAAATCATTCTCACAATTTGACACAAGGATTTTACATGGAAATCCAATTTGGGAAAAACCACTAGCAACGTGGTACCAATTTTCACTCTTTTGAAGTGAGCTATGTGAAGAGCCAACCCTGTTAAAGGTTACAATGCACACTGTTAAATGTGACCTTGATTAAAGGATTTCAATCACCATGTTAGGGGTGGACCTTTTTAGAGGACTTTAGAACATTCCATTAGAATGTCACCTTGTTAAAGAATTTACTCATGACTGTTAATTCAACCTTAATCCAAAGGATTTTTCCAGACTGATATAGTTGTTAGAAAGTAATAGTAGGACTTGATTTAATTAAAAAAAAACTCACTTGTATATTACATATCTTTTATTCAATCCTCCATTCTTATTGACATTCAATGTCCTTCATCTTTGACTACTTGTTCACCCTTCAAGCCTTCACCTCCTTAAGACTTCTTGCTTAGTATTCCAACTATAGGTTCATTCCTTTAGCCAAAAAATGAATAAACACCTCAAGACTCCTTGTCTACCTTTCATTTGCAATATGACACCTTTCTTCTATTGGAAATATTCAAGACTATGCTAAGTTATTGAGAGGGGAGGGGTGAATCAGTAACTTCCAAAACTTTAACAATTTCAATTCTAATCCAATAAATCATTTAGCACTTAGTTCATCACATTTGATCTAATTGTATGCATAAGAAACTAAAAACATGAAAGCATCCATATAACTTGAACATAAAGATTTGGTGACCCAAAACCTTCCAAATAGAAAGAAAAATTGGGGTGGGGATGATACCCACAAACTTTAGTACTGTAGCATAAAGTTGGCCTGTTAAGGCTTACATTGATCATTTCTGATGATCTGCCTTATTAGGAGCAAATAGGACTACTAGGTCCACCTTATGAAAGGATTTAAAAATAGTCAAACAAAGTATGCACTCAGGAAAGAGATTTACAAAATATTGTTAGGTCTACCTTGTTAGAGGATGCACTCAGGAAAGAGATTTAGAAAAGATTGTTAGGTCTACCTTGTTAGAGGATTTTGAATGGTTCACCTATTAGGATAAAGCATTAGATCTCTGATTTACAACTGAGTTTGCTGATAGAGATTCCTTAGTGTACTGATCACCTTTCTGTGATAGATTTTTCACTACTTCTCCTTATACTTTTATGGCCTTTATAATTCTTTATCTTTTGCTATCATAACTTGAACTTTTCACATCCACATAACAATACATATGCTCACACATTTGCATTCACTCTCTTTCTTACTCTTGCATTTTTTTCTTATTGGATATGATACAATACATTATATGTATACCATTCCAAATTACAAAATTACAAATTCAGCCATGACACAAGTTAACACAAATATTACAGAGTTAGCCCACATGAAGATACTTGGGTTCTGAGGACTGACTCGGTGAGGTTTTGATACTCGGCATCCACTATCATTGCTCAACATCATCATGCTCTTGGTAGACATAGAAGCTCAGTCCATATTGATCAATTTCAAGTAGAATTGAACTCGATCTGCACTGGTGACTTGGTAGATATTGTGCAACTTGGCAGACACTGAATCACTTGGTTACCATGAAGTAGCTCAGTTAACACTAGCTTCACATCACCTGAACTGTGAACTTGGTAGACACTACAATGCTCAACAACTATTAATAAACTCGGTGAATATTGAAATACATGGTTTGAACTGCTAGACTACACACTGATTGAATTTGCTTGGTAACCACTGGGATTAGTCCAAAAGATTCGGTAGCAACTGTAGAAATCGGTGGTTATTGAATTACATGGTAAACATTGTAGACTGTTCAATGAGCTCGGTAGCTGCACTGAATTTGAATAAGTGTGTGTCACTAATAAAAAAAATGACTGATATGTCAACATCTTCTAGTTTTTTATCTCCTTATATAAAGAATTTAGATAATTTTTTGCTTAATCACAATCATCCATCTTAGGGTTAGGTCAAATTCATCGAATCTACCCTCTTTTCCATTTTGTTCCATCTAGAAACTTCTCTTATAATTCTCTTCAAATTCATCTTAAAATGGTTTATCTTGAATTCTGTGCCTCCAACTCATCATAATTATCTTCCTCATAATTTAAGAAATCAACTTTTTTGGATTAGATTCATCAATTTTTTGATCAAACTCATTTTATTGGCACTTGGCAATAACATGTTGTTTGCTTGACAATAACTCTCTTTTGATGCTCAGTCAACACTAGGTTTCTTGACATACACTAAGTCTTACTATTACTTGACACACACTAAACTTCCTTCTCTTAGCTCATACTGAATTTTCTTGGTCCCAACTAACTTTCTACTTGACTTGCATTGACTTGCTTGTCTTCTATTGTTTGCTCGTTCAGACTTGGCAGACACATTTATTTGCTTAGTTTTCTTGTCTTTGCTCAAGTATTCTTTCATTGTAGCCTTAAGTAGATAAAGAATACACTATCTCATCAAAGTCTTACTTGGTCTTAGTGCTCTTTTATGCACCTTATAACTCAACCTTTGTCTAGGTACTCTTGTTATCTTTTCTTTTCAAATCCTCTTCATGAATAAATGAAATGATAGCATTTAGATCAATTTAGCAATTGTCTTACCAGCAAGTAGCAAGTTTGACATCAATGACAAAATAATGATTGTTCCATTACAGGTTTCATCAATCTTCCTCATTTCTATACTTCAACAATCTTCTTCATTTCAACATTAATAACCCTTTGTAATTGGTAAATTTAGATTCATAATGCATTTTTTGATCATACCCATAAGTGTATTTGTGCATTTAGGGTTCTGCAGTTGTCGTAGAAATTATTTAAATTAAATGCTGATTTAATGGGTTACATGGATTTTTATTTGTTGATTTAATTTAATTTATTTCTTGACTAAATTGATGTAGTTTAATTCCAATTTAATTGGAATAATTCAATTTAGGAAAAAGGAGCAAATAGATTATTAGGTGAATTAATAATCTATTTTATAAGTCACTTGATAAAATGCTTATATTATGCCAAAATTGAGTTTTTATTCTCAATTTTATGTTTTTCCTATTTTGAGAATTGAGGAATTTCCTCCAAACCTTTTTGGGGAAATTCCTTCATTTGCTCATTGTGATTAATTCATTTGGTAGATTCATGCATGGAGCTGCTCATTGGATTTGTGTTGGGATTGCTCCACTTCCTAGATGGTTTGGTTTGATTCAGAGGCCTTGTTATTTTATGGTGGTATTTCTCATTTTCCCTTTTGGTTGTGAGGTAGAGCTTTCTAGTTTATTTATTTATAGTCTATTTTACTTCCCATTTTTGATTTCTAAATGTTAGGGAGTGGAGAACTAGTGTTCCCCCTCCATTTTTATGCAATTCCATCACCTGATTGGGTAGATGTGAACGTTTTATGTTTTCAACTTGTGGGTTTGTAAGTTTTCTTATTGTTATACTGCTACATTTTTGTGAAGTGTCTAGATCTAATATTTTATTTGAATAGTGTGATGTTAGGTGGATTTAGACCAATTGGTTTTAATTTTGTTTGATTTTTAGGTGTTTTGGCATCGTCTTGTTTTACATGCCATCTAATTTTTTCATGTTTCTTTGTTTGGCTTAATTAGAGGTTCAATTTTTTAGCCCTTACATCAATGATTAGGATTGTGGAATTAGAATGGAAATAGGAGATTCCAGGGTATTTTATTTTCTGGTATGAACTCGTGTCTTCATATTGATTTTTGTGCACTTATGAGTTTTACAAGATATACTAGTTTTTGAATTTGATCATGTTTGGTGAATTTTATTGGAACCTCAGTCTTGTGATTATATTATTGAGATGGGTTTTTAATTTAATTGATTTATGAGAATTTTGGATCTTGGGCTCTTTCTTCTTGCCTCAATTTGCGTGCCACCCATATTTTGTTGGGATTTTGGTGTCATTTTTTAGATTATGGAAATAGATAGTATTCCATTTTCCTTTCATTCTATGCTTTTATTTCATGGACATTAGGATTCGTGTTGAATCCATACTCCAAAATTTTGGCCAGTTAAGTGAGTTCATGATACTTGGTGATTTATTACATTATTTGGATTCATGTCCAATTTGTGCTCTTGGATATAGGCCAGTTGAGTGACTGGTTATACTTGTTTCATTGGTTTCATTTCTCATATCTAACCCTTTCATTGGTATTATGTGATTATATTCATGAAGTTAGTTGTGCCCACATATTAGCATGTGCACGTGCATTTGAGAGGATCTTGCGAGACCCAAAATCTTGGATATAGGTTGGTTGAGAGATTATTCATTTGGGGATTGGGTTGGGAACTTGTATTTGCTTATGGGTACTCATCATGTGATGAACATGGGTATATAAGATAGCTATGTGGAGTGACTTCTCTTGTGTGCCCTGACCCAAAAGTGGCTGACAAGATAACATGAAGATTTTTTAACAAGTGATAACCAAATTAATAAATGGGTAATAAAACTTAATGATAAGATAAGAGAACACATGTACGATATGTGGCCTCCTGAAGGCATTGAGTTATCATACCATATAGCTTGGGATTCTTGATGCCAAGTGATTTACACTCCACTAGAGTCCCTACATAGTTATCTCATAGAGTGTCTGACCAGTGACCTAATGTACTACATTATCTTCATGAGCATATGGAAGTTGGTTTCATACCTTGATTGGCATGTGTATTAGCTATGGGTGATTGTCTTATGTAATTGTGGTTGAGTCACTATCTCCATTAGTAAAGTGGGTGTAGGCCCTAGGGTACCATGTGGTTGGGAGGTATAGCTACCCATATCATTGTTGGGGACTTGGTGTACAGATGTGGTGTGCTTCTAGTTTTAAGGTTGAAGTTGGATGTTCATTGGGTTACTTTGGTTATCCTAAGTATGTTTCCTCATGATTTATGTTATAGTTTTGATGCCTTGATATCATGTTTAGGTGATGTTCCTTCATTGTGGTGTTGTATATGTATTATATGACTAATTTTACTCTCCTACTTATGCATTTTCTTTATCTAGATATCTTATTACCACTGCTATGGATTAGAGATGTGTTGGTTGAATAATATGTTAGATGTCCTTGATTATATTTTTTGATGCTTATAAATTACTTGGAATTCATGTATTCTTAATGCACATGACATGTTTGTGCCTATTGCCTTACTATGATGTTGTATGCCATGGCTTTGGGTAGGAATGTACTTCATTGATTAGTATGATAAAATTTGTTGATTTTTATTAACGCTCTCAAGTAATCACCCCTCGACATTGGTGGTTTTGGTACTCCCTAGTGTCGAGGTTCTATCCCTTTTACCTTCTAAGTTAGCATTTTTATGCTTGTTTTTGGAACTAGGCAATAGTAGGTCAGCATATCGTATGATACTAGTGAACCATCACCTCTAGCTTGGAGAAATATCGTATGATACTAGTGAAGTATCATTCTCAATAGAGAGAAGTATCATTTGGCTCAAGAAGAAATGTCGTATGAAATTTCTATAGAAACCTCAATCCTCAAACAAAAAATACATTCTAACTTTCTCTGAGAATGCAAGTTGGAGTTTTGGATAACCTTTTGGAGATGTTTCTTCCTAAACCTTGACAATTCACCTATGAGACACGTAGGGCTTGGATGTCAAATAGGGTCATCGTCATGTTATTATAATTGGTAAATGAACTTTTATGGATTAATCATGTAGGAAAACTTTAATTGGGATTTAAAATGAACCCCGACTATCAGGTTAATATGATTAAGGGAATGAACCTCTAATGATTAATTCATATATATGGAAATAAACACATTAGTAATAGATGAACACTTGGGAATCTTTGGTTGGCTGGTTAGTTAACTCTTTCATTGTGATCTCATGTTTATTTAAGCTTGTTTTTATGCTTTAATTTAACAAAAAATATGTTAGTATATGTTTATATTTGTTTCCAAGGATCTCCATGTGGGGCATTACATCTAGTATTAGAGCCCATGTTCAAACATTGGGATCTCTATGTATATGTTGACTATTTATGATTGTTTTGTGAGTGCAAGTGTCATCTTTTGAGCTCATGATATCTTATTGATTGGGTATCTACTTGGGGATGAAATTGATTATTTCATAGATGTAACTCAAATCATGTGAGGAGATGGAAGTGAATCTTCAAATTTATTACACCTTTTAGGGATGGATGATACCACTTTGGTAGATCCTCATACAAGTATCTTAGACCATGTTATGGGTTATTTCTCATGGGTTTGAGTAGTTAGTGACCCTTTTATGGTCCATGTGCATGGATTCCTTCATAGCTTGGGCTATGATGTTTCTTGGTTTAGCACGTTATCTAGTGTATTATGTCGACCCTTGTAGTGGAGTTGGGATTGATGTGCCTTAGTATGGCCGGTTGCTTGTGCGACCCCTTAGTCAGAATCACTAATTGTTGTACTTATTTTGTCCTTGATTACCTCTTGTGTTTCTCCTTGTGGAGTATGTTACACTATATTCCTTGTGTTATCCTATTAAAAGTAAAGAAATCAAATGCATTTGTAATTCATTTTCACTTTATGATAGTAATGAAATATTTCATTTCATTGAGAAATATGTGTATATTGTGTAATCCTTATAAAATAAATATTCTATTATAGTAGATAATTTGGGGCAATGACTTACATCCCCAAATTGCCTATTTCTTAATCTTAGAAAAGGTTGTGTATTTATGATGCATTGAAGAATGTTATGACTCAATGCTCAGGTACATGTGGTTATCTACATATTTCTCCCCAAGGACCATCTTCAAAATAATGATTACTCTTTTTTAGGGGATCAAGTGTCTCATAACTCTTTATTATGTCCACCATCTTTCCAAGCTATTTTTTATGTCATGTCTTGCAACTTGAATATGTTGGGCTTTAAGTAATATCTATTATTTCTATTTATTTGAAGCCTTCATTTTTGTTTTGTTTGACATGTAAATCCTTAATTATAATAAAAAAATTGTCAATCTTATCTTCATCCTTACTCTTTTTTAGGTGCTTTTGGATTGAAGAACCTGTTAGAAAAAAGAAATATAGAGAGAGGGTGGGAGTGGGTGGGTGGGGTGAATTAGTATTTCAAACTTTTGCCCAAAAATGGATATCTTTAACCAACTTATAACATGCATAAGAAAGTAAACTAATAATATTGAATAGTAAACAAAATCATAAAATAAAGTAACTCATAATACCATATTTTTTTACCTAGGGAAACCATGGCCAAGGGAAAACCTCGGTGGGGATGGTACCCACAAAATGACCCACTAATCAAAAATATCTTGTGAAAGATATTGACCCTGTTAGGAGTCTATTACATGTGTACAATGTCTTGATCCTTGTTAGAGGAATTAGGCCTTGTTAGAAGCCTCAACCATGTTAGGAGTTGTTATTACAATATATAAATGTATGAAAGATGATCCCACTTCCCAAACATGCAATATACAATGAAAATTTGGTATACAAAGAGTAGACACAAAAATATTTTCACAAACTGCTGATATCTTCAATATCTGATATTTTCCTTTGCTACTCTTCACACAACTTGATCACAATTTGCATTTCTCTGATCATACATAAAAATTTGCATCACAAAACATAACATTACTTTCTTACAAGTTTGCATACAAGTTCACACAACTTTATATCCAAAATCTTTTACTTTATACCATATTTCTTTAGTTGTCAGTCTTCATCTCTTTGTACACTTGCCAAAATAAAAAATTCAATCTTTCCCACTTAGGGTTAACATGTAGGATTTGTTCATAATTAATTAAGTAATTATTTTTATAAAAAAATAATTCCTTAATACAAAATACTCTATTACATATCTTTTTCCTTGTTTCATTTGCTTAACACTGTCATTGTAAGATTGAAATATTTGTGTCTATACTATTTGTATAGAGATGTGCTCTTGTACATGTCATCCTTACATGTTGTACTACCTCCATGTAAGTGTGCATGTGCTAATCTTCTCTCAATGAATCTCACTAACCAAACTTGTTCTTAAATTGATAGGAAAACAAATTGATACTTGAAAATTTTCTAAGTTAACATCCCAAAAATTTATCCTTAAGATCTACTCACTTCACACTGAATATATGTTGCCAAAAATGACAAAATCACACTAAGTTAACAAGTACACCAAGTCCTACAAGTAGTGCCAACTCCATGGGAATTTGATTCATGCTCCAGCCAAGGAGCTGATTCCATCTACCACAATGTTGCCATTTCAACAATTGGCCTTCAACTTGGTGGGTCAGATTCACCCAACTTCTTCTAATGGACATAAGTTCATTATTATGGCTACATACTACTTCATGAAGTGGGTAGGCATAGTACCTCTCACAATAGAAATTGGAAAAGCTGTAGCTCTTTTTATCACAAAATACATCATATGTATGTATGGTGTACCATCCTCCATCATTACTGACAATGGAGGACAGTTCAAAAACAATGACCTCAAGGAACTATGAAAAAGATTCAAAATGGTGCAGGAGCACCCTTTGATGACTCCAACCTTATCAAATTTTGGTGTGATGAACTTCTTCTAAGAAGTATGTAGATAGAATAAGAGTTTCTAACTCATTTGGTGTGTTTTGCTCTAGTTTAGGCTCTTGGTCTAGGTGATTGGCAATGTATTGTCATGTTGTATTTTTTTTGCTTTCTAGGTGCATAGGGTGTTCCTAAAATATTGTAATGGTGTATTGGTGGAAGTTTGAAGCCTAGGAGTTCCTTGAGAAGACCCAACAATGGTCTTGGTGATGGAATTGCAAAAAGAGAAAAAAAAAGATATAAAAATTGTTAAGTTGCTGGTCACTTATGTAAAAGTGTTGAGCAACTTGTATTAGAAAGATAGTTAACTTGTGTAAGTGGCTAAAAATGACATAACTCAAGCCATAAACCATGGGATAGCCTATTTAAGGTTGGAAGAACCCAAACCAAGGGTTGGAAGTCATGTTTTTGCATTGCATTGTGTTGCTACAACAAACTGTGACTGGTTTTTAATACATTTTTACTGGTTTTTAGTGTTGTTTAGCAGAAAATCACATTTTTACTGTCATTTTTTTTCATGTTCTAGTTTGTATCTTATATATTATCCATTATAAATGCATTAGATTAGATTTGTAAACACTTTTTGGAAGGTTTTAGTAAATTTCTTTAAAAGTAAGAGTTTGCTGTCCAGTTTTGAGTTGTCAACAATGAATGGGCTGTAGCTCTTGTTTCCACCATGAGATTTCCATGGCCATTTGGATTCCAAGACTATAGACCCTAATGTGTAACATATTGCAATCAATGGCCCAGAAAATTTGTGCAAGCATTTGTTTGACAAAGCCCTAGGCGAGCTAGGCAATGCCCGACTAGGAGCAAGCATCAAAGAATTTGTTCTCAAGAGCAAAGCATAAAGATTCAAGAATTTAAATTTAGAGGGATTCAAAAGGGATATAATAAGGTTATTTTTTTTTATAGGAGAAGTTTCTATGAATTGAATAAGGTTTTTGAAAGTTGAGGACAACAGGCAGCCCTCAAAACCCTTCAAAACTCTCATTTTTACCATTATTGTTGTACGGTTTTTTGGTGGCCTAAAACCTAAAAAATATTTGAGTATGTAATGTATGAAACAAATTTTATTAAGGCCAGGTTTGATGAATCCTTAAGGGTATTAATTTATCAGCCCTATAAATCCTAGTGGAGGCCTAATTTGGGGCTCTTCTAGTAGCCTTTTTGTGAAGAAACCAAGAAATTGGGTATGAACCCATTGTTACCATCCATTCAAGCATACTAAAAGTATTCCAATATCACCTTAAAACTCATCAAAACCTTGTTTTTACTGGGTATTACCATGGAACCCTAGTAGACCTACATATGCATTTTGGAAAAATTGCACTCCTAGGAGGACAAGTGAGTCATGGAGTAAGATTTGATCATTTTCACCTAGTGGGAAGGTTAGGGAAGGTCAAGGGATGTTCTAAGTTGCAAGAAATCCTATAGACCACATAGGTGTAGAGAAAACACCAAGATCCTATTGTTGGATGAGAAGCATAGATTAGCTAGTCTATCCTAGCCTACCCCATCAGATTGGTATCAGAGCTTGCAAAGGTGTGGGACAAAGCAAGTGCAAAGAAAGGTGAATGCAGTCACCTAGGGAATCTAGTGATTCTAACACAATGGTAACCAATGTTGAATTGGCCAAGAAGGTAGAAGAGAAAGAAGAAGACAAAAGGTCTCTGAGAGAAAGATTGGCACAACTGGAACAGTTGTTAAGCAAGGTCCAAGACACTACAGATAAAGTCAAGGACAAGATGGGGCAGAAAGAAGAGAAGAAGGCTAAAGAAAAATACATTGATTTGGAAAAAGAAACTCCAACACCAGATCCTGTTTTACCAGAAGAGCCTTTCTTGAAGGCAATCAAAGCAATAAATAGTAAAGCCTTGGAAGGCATTCCTCTATTCAATGGCAAGATGGATCTTGATCTCATCATGGAATGGATTGAAGGAATGGAGAACCATTTTTAATGTGATGGTGTCTCTGATGCTCAGAAGGTTAAAGTGGCAAGGTCAAGATTGAGAGGCACTACTCTCATCTGGTGGAAATTTGTGCAAATAGAGAGGGAAAAAGAAGGAAAAGGTCCTATTACTTCCTAGAAAGGGATGGTGGCTAAAATTAAACAAGCCTACATTCCTAAAGACTATGAATTAAAACTGCATAGGAGGAGACAAAATATGAGGCAAAAAGACATGGATGTGCATTCCGATACTGAAGAATTCCAAAAGTTATGCTTGAGGTCTAAAGTGGTTGAAGATGAAAGTATCCGGTTGGCAAGATATCTAAATGGAATCAAATGGTGTATTCAAGAAGAAATGAGCCTTGTCACTCCTAAAATAGTTCATCAGTGTTATCAAATGGCCCTAAAGGTGGAAGAGAAAGGGAAAAGAAAGCAAGACCATACTTCCAAGAATAGAGGAAGAGGTAGAGATTCCAGAGGTGGTCAAAGAGGTGGTTCTAGTAGAGGTGGTGAATCAAGAAACCAAGGGGAAAGTAGACTCTTGGAACAAAGTTCTGAAATCAGCACAAGCGGTTCTTTTGGTAGAGGAAGAGGATCTCAAGCAAGAAGAGGAAGAGGAGTAGGAAGGAGCAACTCCTATTTTGCCACGATAAAGTGTTACCAATGTGGATAGCTTGGGTATCTTGCTTATAGGTGTTCTAATAAACCATCAACCTCTACTAATGAAAAAAGAGTGGCTTATGCTAAAGAAGATGGTGACAACTCAAGCACTAATGAAGTTAGCAAACTAGAATTAGAAATGGGTGAGAACTTGATGATTAGAAAGGTGCTCATAAGGCAGCCCAATCCAAGTGAACCTAAGCAGAGGAGGGCTCTCTTTAGAGTCAAGTGTAAGATTCAAGGAAAAGTTTGCAAGGTTATAGTAGATTCTAGATCTAAAAATAATATTATATCAAAAGAGGTAGCAAATAAGATGAAACTTACAAAGGTTCCCCATACAAATCCCTATAAGGTAACTTGGTTGAATCAAGAGCAAAGTGTACTTGTTAATGAGCAGACATGGGTTGATTTTTCTATTGGAGCCTATAAAGACAAAGTGCTTTGTGATGTCATACCCATGAATGCATGCCATCTTCTATTGGGAAGACCTTGGAAATTTGATAGGAAGGTGATCTATGATGGAGAAGAAAATGCCATTTCTTTCAAGAAAGATGGATGGACTTTCAAAATTCAGTACTTAATAGAGAATGAAGGGGAAGCCTCTAGGACACCTAGTGTGTTACTTAGTACTGGCAAGGAGTTCTTGCAAGATTTATAGGATGAGGAAACTATAAGATGTGTAGTTATGGTGAAACCAAAGGAAGAAGATACAAAGTTGTAGCCAATACCTCCTGAAGTGCAAAAAATTCTTGATGATTTCAAAGATATTATTTCACATGATACACCAATAGTACTACCACCTAAAAGAGAAATCAACCATCAAATTGATTTTGTACCCGGTGCTTCTTTGCCTAACAAAGAAACTGATAAGCTTACTCCATATCAAAATAAGGAAGTGGCAAGACAAGTGCAAGAATTATTGGATCAAGGGCCGATTAAGAAGAGAATTAGTCCATGTGCAGTCCTAGTGGTCTTAGCAACAAAGAAAGGAGGAAAATGGAGGCTTTGTATAGATTCAAGGGCTATTAACCGGATCACTATTAGGTATAGATTCCCTATTCTAAGAATAGAGGACTTGATGGATTTTTTAGGAGGTGCTAGGTACTTTACTAACCTGGATTTAAAGAGTGGATATCACCAAATTAGAATCAAGGAGCGTGATGAATGGAAGACTTATTTTAAAACAACAGATGGGTTGTACAAATGGCTTGTACAAATGGCTTGTGATGTCATTTGGGTTCACAAATGCCCCAAGCACTTTCATAATATTAATGAATGAGGCCTTGAAGGACTTCACAGGTAGATTTGTGGTAGTGTATCTAGATGATATACTCATCTATAGCAAGACAAAAGAAGAGCACCTAAAACATGTAAGGTTGGTCCTGAAGAGAGTCCAGGAAGAGCAACTAGCCATTAATTTGGAAAAGTGTGTATTCATGCAGCAAGAATTGGTTTATTTGGGCTTTGTAGTGTCCAAGGGTAATCTAAAAATGGACCCAAGCAAAGTGATCCTAAATTGGCCTGTACCTAGAACAGGGACTAAAGTGAGAAGTTTTCATGGCCTAGCACAATTTTATAGAAAGTTTGTGAGGAAATTTAGTGGGATTTGTGCACCAATACTAGACACCATCAAAGGTGGGCTGAAAACAAAGTTCAAATGGACTGAGGCAACAAAGAATGCATTTCAAACATTGAAACAAGAGGTAGCTATAAAACCCATTTTAATCTTACCTACATTTGATAAATTATTCACTCTTGAATGTGATGCAAGTAATGTAGTAGTAGGGGGTGTATTGAGTTAGGAAGGAAGACCTGTAGCATTTTTCAGTGAGAAACTTAATGAGGCAAAGAAGAAATATTCAGCTTATGACTTGAAGTTGTATGCATTAGTACAATCTCTCAAGAAGTGGAGACATTACCTCCTACCCAAAGAATTTGTTTTATTTATAGATAATCAGGCTTTGAGTTATATAAACACTCAAGAGAAGCTTAGTAATAGGCATTTGAAGTGGATGGAGTATCTACAATCCTTTACATTCACAATCAAACACAAGAAGGGGCAGCTCAACAAGGTAGTAGATGCCTTGAGTAGGAAGCTTTTGACTATCCAAGAAGTGCAGCTGCAAAGCATTGGAATAGAAGGTTTTAAAGATTTGTATGAAGAAGATGAAGACTTCTCCCAAGCCTACAAGGTATGCCTAGAGTTTGAGAATCATTCTCATAGTGATTTTGCAGATTATACCCTTCAAAATGGATTTCTATTTAAAGGTAATCAGCTATGTGTACCTAAGGGATCCATGAGAGAAAATCTAATTCAAGAGAAGCATAATGGTAGCTTGAATGGACATTTTGGCATAAAAAAGATATTGGATTTAGTACAAAGATACTACTTTTGGCCTAAGTTAGCAAGGGATGTACAAAGATATGTTGAGCAATGTGGAATATGTCAAAGAGCTAAAGGAGGTTCAAGCAATGCAAGACTCTATCAACCCTTGCCAATTCCAAATAGGCCTTGGGAATGTGTAAGTATGGACTTTGTGGTTGGACTTCCCAAAACCAAATTAGGTATGGACAACATTTATGTTTTAGTAGACAGATTCTCTAAAATGAGTCATTTTATTCCATGTAAGACTACTCATGATGCAAGTTATATAACACATCTCTTCTTCAAGGAGATAGTTCAAATTCATGGACTCCCTTTGAGTATTGTGTCTGATAGGGACAACAAGTTCATGGGTCATTTTTGGCAAATCTTATGGAAAAGGCTAGGAACTAATCTTTCTTTCAGTTCAACATACCATCCTCAAACTAACAGTCAAACTGAGCTCATCAATAGGGTGCTTGGTAACTTGTTAAGGTGCTTAACAAAGGAGTATGGGCAGACTTGGGATCTTGTTATCTCTTAGGCTGAATATGTTTATAATTATAGTGTTAACAAGACCACAAGAAGAAGTCCTTTTGAGATAGTATATGGTAGACACCCTAGGGGAGTGAATGAGTTGAGATATTTAGGTCCTATGGAGTTAAAAAGTGGACAAGCTGAAGATTTTACCCAAACTATCAAAGAGATTCAAGAACAAGTGAAGAAAACTATGTTGGAGTCTACTCAAAGACTCAAGGCCAAAATGGATGAGAAGAGGAAAGAGGTACAATTTTAGATTGGGGACTATATTATGGTCCATCTTAACAAATCTAGAATGTAGCAAGGTATGCCCACTAAGCTCCAAATGTGAAGAATTGGCCCATGCAAGGTTCTAGTGAAGTATGGAGAGAATGCCTAAAAAGTGGACTTGCCATCAAACCTAGCTATCTCACTAGTGTTTAATGTTGTAGACCTTATTAGATTTAAGGAAGAAATCAGTCAGAAAAGTACAATGCCACCAAGGGTCCTACAAGACCTTGACACTAATGCAATGCCCAAGAAACAACCAGCCAAAGCAGAGAAAGTATTGGAATCTAGGGTGAAGAAAACTACATAACATCAAGTGTATATGAAACATCTAGTCAAATGGAAGGATCAACCTGAATCTGAAGCTACCTGGGTTGAGGAAGCATATTTCAAGAAGTTTTGAATTGATCCAACTCTTCTTGACCCCAAAGTGCCTTAGTTTGTGTTGAGGGGGGGGGGGGGGGAGTATGGTGCAAGAGTACCCTTTGATGAATCCCACCTTATCAAATTTTGGTGTGATGAACTTCTTCTAAGAAGTATGTAGATAGAATAAGAGTTTCTAACTCATTTGGTGTGTTTTGCTCTAGTTTAGGCTCTTGGTCTAGGTGATTGGCAATGTATTGTAATGTTGTATTTTATTTTCTTTCTAGGTGCATAGGGTGTTCCTAAAATATTGGAATGGTGTATTGGGGGAAGTTTGAAGCCTAGTAGTTCCTTGAGAAGACCCAACAATGGTCTTGGTGATGGAATTGCAAAAAGAGAAAAAAAAAGATATAAAAATTGTTAAGTTGTTGGTAACTTATGTAAAAGTGTTGAGCAACTTGTATTAGAAAGAAAGTTAACTTGTGTAAGTGGAAAAAAATTCCATAACTCAACCCATACACCATGAGATATCCTATTTAAGGTTGGAAGAACCCAAACCAAGGGTTGGAAGTCATGTTTTTGCATTGCATTGTGTTGCTACAGCAAATTGTGACTAGTTTTTAATACATTTTTACTGGTTTTTAGTGTTGTTTGGCAGAAAATCACATTTTTACTATCATTTTTTTGCATGTTCTAGTTTTTATCTTGTATATTCTCCATTATCCATGCATTAGATCAGATCTGTAAACACGTTTTGGAAGGTTTTAGTAAATTTCTTTAAAAG
Organism: Cupressus sempervirens; assembly: GCA_028749045.1. Lineage (NCBI taxonomy): Eukaryota > Viridiplantae > Streptophyta > Pinopsida > Cupressales > Cupressaceae > Cupressus > Cupressus sempervirens. The sequence continues at coordinate 324,419,304 of CM053790.1, forward strand.
TAAGAGTTTGCTGTCTAGTTTTGAGTTGTTAACACTGAACGGGTTGTAGCTCTTTTTTCCACCATGGGATTTCCATGGCCATTTGGATTCCAAGACTACAGACCCTAATGTGTAACATATTGCAAGAAAGGGCCCAGAAAATGTGTGCAAGCATTTGTTTGACAAAGCCCTAGGTGAGCTAGGCAATGTCCGGCTAGGAGCAAGCATCATAGAATTTGTTCTCAAGAGCAAAGCATAAAGATTCAAGAATTTACCTTTAGAGGGATTAAAGAGGGATATAAGAAGTTTATTTTTTTTATAGAGGATAATTTTATATGGATTGAATAAGGTTTTTTAAAGTTGAGGACAACAGGCAGCCCTCAAAACCCTTCAAAACCCTCATTTTTACCATTATTGTTGTACGACTTTTTGGTGGCCTAAAACCTAAAAAATATTTGAGTATGTAATGTATGAAACAAGTTTTATTAAGACCAGGTTTGATGAATCCTTAAGGGTAATAATTTAGTAGCCCTATAAATTTAGGTGGAGGCCTAATTTGGGGCTCTTCTAGTAGCGTTTTTGTGAAGAAACCAAGAAATTGGGTATGAACCCATTGTTACCATCCATTCAAGCATACTAAAAGTATTCCAATAGCACCTTATCAAAACCTTGGTTAGATTGGGTATTACCATGGAACCCTAGTAGACCTACATATGCATTTTGGAAGAATTGCACTCCTAGGAGGACAAGTGAGTCATGGAGCAAGATTTGATCATTTTCACCTAGTGGGAAGGTTAGGGAAGGTCAGGGGATGTTCTAAGTTGTAGGAAATCATATAGACCACATAGGTGTAGAGAAAACACCAAGATCCTATTGTTGGATGAGAAGCATAGACTAGCTAGTCTATCCTAGCCTACCCCATCACAAAATCACATAACATTGGTCTTCTATTTATTACCACTAGGGTAATGGTCAGGTAGAGGCATCCAACAAGGCTATCCTCTAGATTCTCCATCGTACAGTCAAAAAATTTGGGAGGGATTGGCACCTCCAGATTAGTCTAGCCTTGTGGGCATATAGGACAAGCATCAAGACTCCAATGGGTACAATGCCCTTTGTTTTAGTTTATGGAGCATATGCTGTGCTTCCAATAAAGGTCGAGATTCCCACCTTGAGTATCTCTATGAAATGCCTTATTACTGATGAAGATTATAGAATAGCTTGGCTTCAAGAGCTAGTGCTACTAGATGAATGTCAACAAGTGGCATGTGATCATCTACAAGCTTATTAGCAGCGAATGTCTAGAAGCTACAATAGGAAAGTTAAGCCACATGACTTCCAACTAGGTGATCTCATCCTAAGAGAGAATCCTAAGAATCAACAACAACAAGTTCAAAAAGGGAAGTTTGAACCAAACTAGCTTGGTCCTTACATAATCACTATAATGCATGGATCTAGTGCTTACTAGCTTTCTACAACCGAGGGAGAAGTGCTCAAGGAGCCTATCAACACTCTCCACTTGAAGTGGTTTTACAACTGATCTGATGTCAAAAGCTCTTTGTACATATCTATATGTCCTAAAAAAATCCTAAAAGTAAAAAAAGGTCCTAAAAAAATTGTTACCCTAGTGAAAACCTAGCAATAGGTGCCTTTGGTAATACCAAAAAAAATTGAAAAATTCCAAAAAAATACAAAAAAAATCAAAAAAGGAAAAAAAAAAAAAAATCAAAAAAGAAAAAAAATACAAAAAAGAGAAAAATAAAATAAAATTGAAAAAACAAAAAGAAAAGTGCCATTGGTGAAAACCTGGAAACAGACATCATGGTAGCAAAAAAAATTGAAAGCTCTGCCAAGAAGGTGAAAACCTGGCAAACAGGTGCCTCTTGTTCCCAATGCTCTATCTTGCAACGCATCTTCTGGCTTCCTGTATAGTTGCTTTCCTACTTTTCTTGCTTTTTTGCCCATGTATCCATGGATTGAGTCTCATCACAACTCGAGGACACTACCCTTCTGTGTCATAGGGTCTTTTTGTGATAGTCACCAGTTGTTTAGCTGTGTCTTCCTACTGTCACTAGTGTGAGTACTTTTCGAGATTCTCCTCATAGAATCTCTTGTGTGATAGTCACCAATTGTTTCAGCTATGTTTGCCTACTATTTCTAGTGTCATTCTTTGTCAAGATTCCCCTTATAGAATCTCTTTCGCAACAATCACCAGTTGTTTTAGCTATGTCTGCCTACTATTGCTCGAGTCACATTTTGAGATTGTTTTATGGAAGATCTCTCTTGCATTAGTCACCAGTCATTTTGGCTATGTCTATCTACTATCGCTCGGTCTACTTAGATTCTTCACCTCAAAGATTCCTCTTTGACCTTAGTCATCAATTATTCTAGTTGTGTTTGTCTACTACTGTCACCCTACTGAAGAGATTTCTTTCATCTATGTTCTCGACATTGAAACTTGACATCAATCCCAAAAACATTAAACTCAAAATGACATACTTGTTTGGATATGCTGAGAATTTTCTTTATTTTTTTCGCTTTAGCTTTCATCATGTCTCCTTGAGCAACTTGATGATGTCATTTTTGACTAGAGAAGTAATGACTAGGGGCATGACCTTTTCTTTGCTTTCTATTTGTGGTTTAGTTCCAATAAGTTGAAACATTCATATACAAAGGGTGTCTACTATAAGAGCCTTTATCTTGTATTGGATGATCGAGTGTACCTCAACTCCTTTTATATGGATATCTCAATAACGTTGGTTCTTCTCCTTTCCTGTTGGAGTGAACTCTTCATGCTATAGTAAATATTAACACTCGTGTTGCTAAGTGAACATATGGATCACTATGAGTATATCTAGCACACTACTGTCTTAGGTTATGAACATAAGGGTTATTGCAGAAAAAACACTTACTAAATACTTAGCATAAGATAGATCTTTTGTGTGTTTGGTGTGTCAGCCATTCAAGCAACATTCTGGTCATCCTAGCATTTATGCTTTGATGCTTATGTTAGCTTGCTACAATAAAAGGGAAAAATGTTCTGGTCATTCTGGCTTCTTGTGCCTTGAATGCTCACATTTAATCTCGACAAACCTATAGCATATGTCCTATTCATATTTCCATGATTGCAATGTCAGTGGGAAGTATATGACATATAGGATTTTTTCCTATGCTCAATGATGATAAATTGTCGAGGCTTGGTAACTAGACCTAGGGTTGCATCTAGTATAAGGTTGCATCTAACATAGGATTGCATTATTGAGTTCAACATATAATTCAATTTCAAATCTCCTTCCATCTTGCATGATGTGGGATTGCTGATCTCTTCAAAGTATCATGACTCTTCATGACTGCACAAGCATTCACTTCTTTGGTTCGTCCTCTCAAGCCCCTCGGTAAGATACCTATCATTGTCAAGCAAAAACATGGAACACTGCATGAGATGTCAGTCTGTTTACCTATGTATTTCATTTATACATCCATAAATCCATCTCATCTACATAAACAACTCAAATAAAATATGCATTCATACTTCAATATCATATTTTTCATTCCATACTCATAACATATAACATCTCATGCAAATCAAATCAAAAGAGAGACAATGACAATGACATAAACACAAGAAGCTCAGCTCCAAAATCTCATATATATATATATATATATATTGACGAATGTGTCAATACAAAAAATGAGTGCTACTTGAGTGCTATCGATGAAAAATGATACAAAATGGTGTTGGCACACCAATCGATACATAGCCAGAATCAAAACTCAGAGGTAAGAATGTCAAATCTAACTCTAGCCCACACCATCACCTCTTGGAGGAGGAGGAGGAGGCATCATGTCTGGCTTGGCTAATGGGTGAGCACTTCCAAAATGTCATGCATACTGAGAAAAATGTGGCACCTACTGAGCCTCATCGGGCACTACTATGGAGTATGCTACAAAATAGTAGGCCATTTGAGCTACCTAAAGTCTAACCTCATCTTGTAGCATCTCTGCCCTCCACTCAACTGTGTGTACCTACTTTCATAACCTTTGGATCTCATGATCTCTCTTGACGATCTGTGCATCTCGCACTGCCACCTGTATCTGCAAATCTCCCAACTATTGGGAGGTCTATCTGATCCGCTCTCTTGTCCTCCTCAAGGCATCCTGGGACCTAGTAGCAGGTTGCTCCTATATCTCCTCATCCAACATCTCAGGATACTGCTCCATAGGTGCTTGCTCATCTATTTACGGTCTTTGTCATTGATCCTACTCCACCTCGTTGCTACCAAAACCTACATCTGATCCCATCTGTCATGGGATAATTTGCACCTACCACACCCTATGTCTCACCTATGGTGGTTGCTATTGTGGTGGCTACTACTATCCCAGTTGCTAGACTGGACCCTGTGCGAGTGCTTGTTGTGGTCCACATGCTACCATCCCCATGGGATCTGTGAATCATGGAAAAGGGTGACTAATAAAATATTCTTGGTATGTAGGTATCATACCAACATCTACTATCTCTAGGAGGTAATCCCACTGTGATGCAACTAGGTTGCACACATCTATCATAGATCTCCCAAGATCTAACCTCGCTGGCCATCCTCATGCCAAGTCCCAAGCTAACCTAGCATAAGAGCAGTACTCCTACAAGATATCTTATGGCTTCTCATACTGTCACCATACCCATGTGATAGGAAACCTCTCTATGATTTGCATGGCTCGGCCTAATAGTGGCCAAGAGGAGAACATCCAACCAAGCTCTTAGGGAGCATCATCCCAATCCTTTGTCTCTCTCTAGGGCTGCCATATGACAGAGACTACATCATCGACATGAATCCTCCAATGCTCTGTCTTACCTAGGCCTACTTGGGTAAGCTCCCCTAGATATTTGCATTTATAGGGCTTCATTGGCTCTCAAGCATCCTCAAAAATGGGTCACGTAATTGGTAGGTGCTCCCATGTCCAGATCTAAAGAACATATACCCCAATGGCCATACTCTTTTGCTCATGGTGTACTATCTTGTGCATCTCATAGAACATGTGAGTGAGCATGCATTGACCCCATTTGAATCACTCTAGAGAATCGAACATCCTTTGAAGCATAACACCCCACTCGCACTCCATCCCATGCTGTCCTATGTAGGGTACCAAGAAACAACTGATGAAAATGGCCAAAACTGAGCCAACCTGTGCATGGTCCCATATGTATGGATGAGTTCATCCCATGTGATTGCTCACCCTATCGCTAACTTTCACTCAAATATGGCCCTCAGTGCCTCTGTGCCTCCTCGAGGCACTATGTTGTACACAACTCATGGCCCATGAAAAGGTATCTGCAATATCCTATAAATATCCTTTGGGGTGATAATCATCTCTCTCTAAGGTAGGGGGAAGGTGTTTGTCTCTAAATGGAAATGCTCCATCAGTGCTGTCAACAGGCCGTGATTCACCAATATTGCTAGGATCTAACATAAATATGTTAAGCCCAATTTGTCAATATGGGCCATGTCTGCATCATCAAGGCTTCACAACAGAGCTCTGTATGGTGGATAGTGGCACCTAAATGCAATGTCATCAAAGACCATCTGCACACATCAAAAACAACAAGCAGCAAACAGTTAGTACTTGCTCGCAAAGTCAAAAGATGACAAAACAAACGACAAAAAATAAAAAAATGCAAATTTTAATTTCATTTCCTATACCAAAATTTCGTGTAGAAATTCATGTTCTCACTTGAGATCTTGCTTCTTCATGTGAGAAAGCAGGTCTTCATGCAAGAAAATAAGTCCTTGTGTGAGAAATCGTATCCTCATGTGAGAAATGATGAGACTATTAGCAATATGCGCCCAACAATCCTGCGTATCTCATGCAAAAGGTGGGTATCTCTCACAAGAGATTCCCCACTGACATGCGCAAAGAAACATCAGGTTGGTGAATCTTTGCACAAAAAGAGATTGGTTTTGTGCGAGGACTAAAATTCTCACGTGAGAATTGATTGATGTATCTTAAAAATGTGCTAAACTACATCAAAATGTGTGAAAAATTAAATGCAAAGCAAGTTTGTCAACTACTCATCAGAGGTCCATAGTCCATCGGTCAGCTATGTCATCTGGAGTGCTTGAAAAGGTGTAAATGCACTAGAATTGTCATATCTCTCTCAGAGCTCTCTTCTCCAGTAAAGACAAAATGCACAAATGATTTTGAAAATGACCCTTTGGACCCTTGTATAGGCTTTGACCTAATTTTTTCAAAGTGCTTCAATTTGCGCAAAAATCACCCCCTAGCTAATTTGACCATTCTTAATCCATTTTTGGGATTGAATTTGAAATCTAACACATTTTAAGTGTCTCAAAAATGCATTTTAAAATTTTGGGACCAACGTGATCGAACGCTTGTGCAGTCTAAATTCTTCAAATACTTTGTGAATCTTTGAATATTTTCAACTTGAGATTTCTTCAAAATTTATCACAAATTCTAGAAAAAGTCAACTTTGGTCAACTTTTGGTCAAACTTGGTCTTCTGGACCTCAAAATAGTGCTAAATTGACCCTAAATTTTCTTCTGATCATTCTGATCTCTTCTATATTTTGCTGATTTTTTAATTTCTTCTATATCTCTACTACTCTCTATCATATTTCTGGTGTATCATCTTTTGATTTTTCTTCAGAGGGGGCAGGATGATTACATCATTGAATCTGAATTTTAACTCAATCTGAATCTTCATCGCTCAGGGCATCTTGTTCCCATCTTATGTCCTCATTACTTGGGACATCTCATCACTAGGGGCATCTTGTTCCCCTCTATTTGACATCTTTGTCATCTATTTCATCTGGTCATCAATTGATCACACTTTATAGTAGTTCTTATCAGAGTTTGATGGACATGTATTAGGACAGTCTAAACCCCAACTCCTGAGGATCAAGCCTCATTCTAAGGATGATTCTATGACTCATGATTGAATCTTTCTATCTATTCAATTAGGTATCTAGGTGTTCTATTTGGATCCCTTAGGGTTAAGCTCTATTCTGGAGATAATCCTTAAAAGCTTGTCAATCTAGGTATCTAGGTGTTCTATCTAGATCCTTAAAGGTTAAGCTTTGTTATGAAGAAAACCCTTTTAAATGCTTGTCAATTTTAGGTATCTAGGTGTTCTATCTAGATCCCTTAGGATTAACTCCACTCTGGAGACAATTCTTAAAAGCTTATCAATCTCAAGTATCTAGATGTTCTGCTTAGAGCCTTAAAGGTTAGGCTTCGTTTTGGAGAAAACCTTTTAAATGCTTATCATTTCAGGTATCTAGGTGTTCTACTTGGATTCCTTAAGATTAAACTCTGTTCTGGAAATAATCTTTAAAAACTTATCATATTGGTCTTTGTGCCATCAATCTCGAAACCAATCTTATTTATTGAGCTTCACATCATGCTTTTTGATTTTTCTTTGAATTGAACATGTTGCTTGCACATTCATTCAAAGAGGGGAAAAATGTAATTGGTTCATTGTCATAATCACCAATTCTGGTCTATTCTAACCAATTCTAAAGTCCTATTCTACTAGGCAATTCTTATTTTGATTTTTGCTACTTGACTTAGTTGTCAGATGTAGAAAACCCTAAATCTGCATTAATTAGACTATCTATTTAATTCCTGAGTATTGGCTCAAATTAATCACATTAATTATTTGATTGAGATTTAATTTAATTCGATGTGTTTATACTTTAATTAAATTTAATTATATCCTAAGACTAATGTACTAAGGAATTAAAATATTTAATTTAATAATTATGCCCACTTTAATTAATTGAATGAGATTATTGAATTAAATGGAAAAGGCATTTATGAGGTCATGTCTCACTTTATTAAATTAAATGATATCTTCAAAATTCTCTCTTCAGTTCTAAAATGGAAACTCTGAGTGAACTACCTCTTGAAATTAGAATCAATCCAGTTAACTTGTTCTCACACTTATGAAAAGTTCAATTAACTGCTTATCACACTCAGATCTAAAATAGTTAACTTCTCCTACACAAGGAAATTTCCATCTTAACTGAATCTTCTATCTAATCTTAACTATTAATCAAGATTGATCCTAACCATTGATCCATTCCTAGATTATACTTAAGGGGCTCTCAATCCCTCATTACGGAGGTTGGATTTGGATGATATTGAATTGCTGTTGGATTGAATGATCATTTTTATAAGCTTTCACATGTGCTTTTTCTTAATGTTTTAAATCATCTAGCCTAATAATGCATACATTTAGCTTAGTTTTCTTTTATGGTTTAATAGAATAAGTTCTACATCATATAGATTACTTGCACACTCAAACTTTGCATAAGTCATTCATTCTAGAAAGGTCTAGTTGCATGCATCTCATTCTGAGAGCACATAGGAAAAAATCCTTTTATTTAGAAGGAAATGGGTCGCAGTATTGGGTGTCTTAGATAAATGACTCTATGTTTATCCCAGGATGAGTCCATAGGTAATGACCATGTTGAAGTGTGTGTGAGGTTTAGAGGCCCACAATCTACATATACATTTCTGGTGCCCACCATGGGGCCAAGATTTTTTTTTTTTTGGCCTCATCTATCATATTTCTATTATTTTCATCATTTTTCTATACTTGAACATATAGTTTTCTAGATTTTTGCATGAGAAATTTCATTTTCTTGCAAATATTTGAAGGTTTTGCATGTTTCTATAAACTTTCTCATGTGAAAAAAGTGCCCTATTATGCATGTTCTCACACAACACATCATTTTCTCATGTGGGACAATGAAAGACTTCACGTAAGCCTGTGCAAGATTTCACATGAAATCTTGAAACAACATAGTTAAAAATGCAGTTTGTCATTTTTTCTTGATGTGTTTTCTTTGAAGCATCATTATTTCTGTTCTCTTTTTTTCTGCACCCTGAAAAAATCTCTGCAAGATGTTTGACAAAGACTCCTTTATACAAACTTTCCCAAACATGAACTAACTGTGTGTTTGCTGGACATTGTCAAAGATACGATTTTTGAAGACCAAATCTTAAAACCCACTAAAATAATGTGTCTTTTTCTTTCTTTCTAAACATAGTCTAATTAGGGCTTGTGAACTTCATAGGGTGTAAGACAAAAGAATAGGGGATTATGCTCTTCACCACTTGGAGGTCATGACCAAGGGTGAATCAAAAACCTAGATGCTTCTGAAAGATGACATCTGAGGGAGGCAAGCAACTTAGTGGTTCTCTAGTGCTAATCTTCTTCTATGATGAGATGATGATTTCCTTTTAGGGGATCAAAATATTTAGAAAGAATCAATCTAGATTGATTAAGCTATGTTGGTGATTAAAGTGTTCTATGTGTTTGGGTGAGAAACTAAGGTAGGGGAGTATGCTCTTTCCCCTTAAGGGAGATCATAAACTTTGACCCTTATGTTTGAACCACCAATCTGAGTCAATCTTTTAGAGGGCCTGCTAGAGTGATCCAACCTCTAGGAATGACCCAAGTGAGCATACTCCTTTCATCGAAGATTCCAACTCACTATAATCAAGATACTTTGTAGAGTGAAAGACTCCAAAGCCGTATTAATTTCTTCCTCTTGATTCTTGATATCACATATCAAGAGGAGGCTCTATCTATTGCACTAGTCGGTGTTGACCCTAGTCTTGCTAAGCAAGTGTGTGCACTCTCAGATGCTGGTGTGAGATATTGGTCTCAACTCCACTTGTGGAGCCATTGGGGATTAATACGAATGGAAGCTAAGCAAAAACCTTTAGTTAGAGGCTATGCGGTTCACCTCCAAAAGGATCCATAATATTTGTGCAAGGAGGGGGAATAATCTCTCCTATAGAACTTACCATAGGCATGCTACTAGGCGTTGGAAGGTGGTATATGTGCTTGAACCCTACCAAAATGGTGTTCATTCAATGTATATGTTATTGAGCCTTTTGAATAAACCAAAAACACGTGCACCCTCTTGGGGGTGACATAGCTATGTGAGGTGCATGCATGTGCACAAGTTGTGGGACAAAGGTTTTGCCTTCTCTACCATTTTCTATTTTTAGGGATAAAGCATGTTTGTTATCGAGTCTTAAACATGTCCAAACTTGTATAAAAAAAATAAAGTTCAAGACTTCCCCCATCCCTATGAGTTGCTTTTCCCTCAGTTGGATTGTATTCGACTACTGCTTACTTCCTATATCTTGTTGAAAACACTTTGTCTTACTTGAAACCCAACATTATTTCACAAAACTTGAAAATCAACCCTCCAATTTCTTTGTTATCTGTCAAATGAACCAAAAATTTGTCTGGAATGGTCTGTAATTGTCAAAATCTCTTTGAAGTCCAAGTTTTCTATTTATCTGGTTTCAAATTTCATGCACAATCTTGCAAGATTTCACGTAAGCCCCATTTTTTCTGTCACTTCTTTACGTGGATCTATCCAAATCTTCATGTGAGAACTTGCGTATCTCCATGTGAGATCTTGCATTTTGTCTACCAATACTTGTCATTTCTTTGTGTGGCCTAGAGCACATCCTCACCTGAGTTTAAATTGCTGATTTGAGTCTTTGCGCCCACATGTGTACTTTTTCATGCACCTCCCAAAGGATCTTCGTGTGAGACCTTGTGCCAAAACTGCCAAATCAACTCATTTGAACAATTTACACTCTGCATCTAGTCTATTTCTTACATCGAGTTACCTCTTCTCTATCTGTAAATAGTCCCAAACAATGACATTTTGCTTGGCTGATGACTTGGGGTCTATACTTCAACTAGTCTCGTCTCTCATTGTCCTGTTCTTATCCTCTAGTGTTCGTTATACTTCGTGTCATGATAGTCATAATTCTTGGCTATTCTAGCCTTCACTTAGAGTACTTGTACCTTAGTATACAACACTCTTCCTTTTTCTCTTTGAGACTACATTTTAGTGTGATCCTTGTCTTGGTCTTTGCTTCCTGTCCTTGTCTATGACTGTCACAACAAGAAGTGGGAACATGTTTTATCCCCTTAGACATAGGTGAGGTTGAGCTAGGGTTCATAATCATGAGAGAGGTTGCCTTCCTTTTTTAAAATAGTTTTTATCTTGTTTGTCTAGTGAGGCATCTTCGCGATCTCCCTCACCCGCTCGAGTCCAGCAAATGTTCTCCATAAACTTACAACAAACTAGGAATCCCTTGTATCAAGAGGATCCAAAGACTAGCAAAGGTCCCGCATCTCCAAACAAAATGGCTAGATTCCTTTTTAAAGGGCCTTTCCAATCACAACATACTAAAATTGAAAACATTCCTACAATGGATGATCATGAACCTAAACATGGTAATCACAGTAGACACCAAGATCAACCTAGGAATGACAAAAACAAAGACCATGACACTGATGATGAATAGGAAGAGGTGGAAATACTTCCTAAACACATAGCAAAGTGTCATAAAGATAAAAACTTTCAAAAATTCATGGAAATCCTACTCAACGAGGAGAAAGAAAAGTAATTTCTCCAACTTTCCCAAGAGGGAGCTAAGCTACCTCATCACTTCAATGTGGAAACCATCAGCACACATGAAGAGGAAACTAAGACCTCAAAACTCCAAAAATAGCTAAAAATCATGCAAGACCAACTGGCTCAAATGATGTGCGAGAAAGAAAAACCTGCTAAAACATACACCTTAAATTCTCTTTGTCCATTTCCATTTGACAAGAGTATAGACATGCCTCCTTTTCTAAGAGGAGTAGAGCTACCTAAGTATGATAAGTACTTTGGAACCACCAATCCCCAAGATCACTTGCAGCAATTTGGTGCCTTGTCTGTGGAATTTATGCATAACCAAACATATATCATGCATTTATTCCCCAAAAGTCTAGGTGGTTAGTCTATGGAGTGGTTTTCACACTTACCTCCTGGTATAAAGAGGTTTGATGAAATTGCTAACTTGTTTGTCTAGCAGTATTCTCATAACATTCAACACCTTGTCATTATTCAAGATCTATGTAACCTTAAGTAGAAGGCTGGGGAACCTTTCCTCACATTCCTCCAAAGGTGGAGACAACTCTACACTAAATATTCGTGCAAAATTCTTGAAGTAGAAAAGCTTGACATCTTCACTGATAATCTCCTACTTGATTTTGGGTATAGAGTTCAACTTCAAGGTCCACATACCTTTGAAGACATGGTCACACAGGCTATTTGCATAGAGGAATTTATGGTCATGAAGGGAGAACTTATCCTTCAAAATGACACAAGACAAGGATCCACCTCTAGCAAGGACAAACCCAAGTATGTCAACAAGAACTGAGAAATTGTACATGATGGAGTTGTTGACAATGTTACCCCTAAACCTACTAAGGCAGCCTTTAGTCTCACAAATGGTCTTAATGTAGCCAAGAATGTTGAGAAACCTCCTCTTGAGAATAGGACATCTAGAAATAGACTAAGAAACTCATGGGCTACATGCATTAAGTGAGAGTATACACCTCTAGGTGAACATGTGGATGTGGTTTACAAAACCTTGTACAAAAAAAGCTCATTTCACCATTGGATAACTCTCTTCCCTATGATCCACAACCACACCCACCATGGTGGAATGAAACTGCATTTTGTGAGTACCACCAAAATAAGGGGCACAAAACTAGCAATTGCATAAATCTACATCACAAAGTCTAGGACATGATTGATGTTGGTGACTTTGTGGTAGATAGACATAACAAGAACTCGGATCATAAGGCATTCAAAGAGCCCTTCCTGGCTTATGAAAAACAAGAGAGTTCAAAACCAAAGCCTAACAACAAGGTCAACTATAAATATTCTAACAATGATGATGAGATAGTCCATATGGTTGAACCTATAGGTTTTGAGCATTGTGACATTATAACCATCAAGGGCAATCAAGATAACAATAAACCCAAGACACCATTTGTTTTGAGGGGCCCTACTTCCCACACAACTGAAAATGCATCTTTGCAACACTGTGTGAATGCTATTACATGCTCTTGTACCAAGTTGGTGCTCAAAGGCCTTGTGCCTTCTACTCTTGATCTTGAACAACATAAAATAAAACCCTTATTGGTCCATCTAGCAAAGGTACAAAACTTGTGATAAATTTAGCAGCAACTAGCTACAATGTTCTCAATTAATTAAAATGAATGAATGCTCAAATCTCAATCTTTAAGCTTCTTAAAATCTTGCTTGCTCATAGGAAAATTTTGGACAAAGCCCTCACTAAGGCAAATGTCCCTTAAGATTTTGATCTTGAGCAATTTCAATCTATGGTAGGTCACCTGACCTCACCCTACTTTATGTCCTTCTCTGAAGAGGATGATAACTCATTGAGTCACCTACACAATCAACCTCTACACACTGAGGTCATGATACATTAGACACATGTTCATCAGGTACTCATTGATAATGGTACTGGCCTAAACATTGTCTCTACTACTTTGCTTAGATAATTAAATTACTCTAAATATTCTATTGATCCTTGATGAAAGATCACTATCAAAGCATATGACGCAGTTGAATGAAAGTCTCTAGGTCTTGTGCTCTTACCCCTTCATGTTGGTCCTGTAGAAAAGGATGTCACTTGTTAGGTCTTGGACATTTCCTTGGCTTATAACATTCTGCTAGGATGACCATGGATACATGAGATGTGTGCCTTTCCATCCACATACCATCAATGTGTCAAATTCCTATTTTATGGCTCCAAAGTCACCATTCCTTCAACTACTAGCTATACCTACAATATGCTCAAAGCTGCTAAGAATTTCATCCTCGCTAACAGGGAATCTATTTATTATCATGACAAAAAGTTGAAACAAATTGAGTAGTCATTCAAGCTGAAAGAAATTAGTATGGGTGAGTACCATATTAAACCAGTGTTGTCATTAACATCTCTTCTTGAGTCTCCTCATCATTACGGGAGACCATCTGAGGCAAAAAAGCCATTTGTGTCAACACCTCAAACCAAGTATAATGGCACCTTTTTCAAGGCTATAGTCCCCCTAGAGGATGAAAGTGAAAATAGAGCCATTGCTGCATGGCTTTACAAAGAAGAGACTCTAGTAGATTTAATAGAACAAGCTCGTGAGATCACTATTGAGAATTATGGTTCTGGTCTTAGACTCATGAAGCACTTTGGCTATAAGGTAACTGGTCCTATTGGGTGTAATAAAAATGGTCTAGTTGATCCTATCAAGGCAATAGCTTGAAGAAATAGAGATACATTTGGTCTAGGCTTTAAGAAGGTTCCCTTCCATTTGGGGGCTAAAAAATTCATACCAGAGTTTGAGGATTCATCTGAAAATGAGTCACAAGCTGAGTCAGATACTCAAGAAGATAATCTAGATGATGACGATCCTTATCCTTATCGTATTCCTCATGATCTTGCTAAATTCTTTGCTAAGCCAGATGACTTTGTGCCATGTGTCAGCACTGTGAATGATACTAGTGATTCTTTTGTAGACAATACTAATCCACACAGTACTCATTCAGAAAAGGGAGACTCTAGTCAGTCATTGTGTATTGAGTACATGTGTAAGAACCCAGATGATGAAAGCAAGTATGTCCCTATCACTGTAGGGGAATTCTACAGCCTGTTGCCATGCTGTACTGATTCAAAGGTATATGAGTTTGACTCTCTTTCATAAGCAACCATAGATAAAGACATTGACCAAGTTCATGTCTATGAAAATCAACTCAAAGTGGGTGAAATGTCTAGGGTTAGATCAGACAGGTTTTATCTAACTAGTGCCCTTGAGTCATCAGTTCTTGAGGTTAGTACTCAAAGGCATTCAAACACACTTGTGGACAAAGCTGCTATAGGTCTCAAATTACTGGTCCAAGCATTTAATGACTATATCGTGAATGCAATCGAACCTACCACTACTCTTTCACTCACACATCTTGAGCTTATAGACTGGAACCCTAATACATCTAGTGAAGTCCCCACGTTCCAGAATGACTATGCTCTTGCTTGCTACCTAAATGCTGTTGAACTTGTAACGTCTTCCACCAGTGAGTAGAGTGTCAAAATGACTAAAGCTGACATCAAATATCTCAATCATACAATAAAAAAGAAAAAATGCAAAAGGTCTGATGGTGAAAACCACATTGTGGTAGTATCAAAACCCAAAAAAGTAAAAACAAAAGACATATCCAAGGGTGAAAACCTCTCTAAGGTGCCTGCAGATGAGATATTTGGTGCTCTTCCAAGTCACTTTCAAGAGATATCATTAGTGTTGATAGAGTTGACACAACCAATCAACCTGTGCATAGAAGAACATCCTCATATGATACATCTGGCATAGTCGCTGTCTCCTGAAGAAAGGGAGGAATTCATTGCCTTCTTCCCAGAGAAGAAGATAAATTTTTCTTGGACATATTTTGACATGCTAGGACTAGATCCTAATCTCATTATGCATCATTTGTACATCACACCAGGCATTAAACCAGTTAAACATAAACTTTCAAAAATGCATCCTCATGTTGCATTGCTCCATGCTAGGACTAGATCCTAATCTCATTATGCATCATTTGTACATCACACCAGGCATTAAACCAGTTAAACATAAACTTTCAAAAATGCATCCTCATGTTGCATTGCTCATCAAAGCTAAATTGAAGAAGCTTAAAAACAAATTAGACAAAAAATTGGATAATTGTTTGAGGCTCTATAATTCTAGGTATGAGGTAGATAGTTTCTCTTATGACAGAGCTCTTAGCTTTTAGAGAAACAAATGTGGAAGAAGAAGGATGGCCAACATTTTAAGTGGCAGTGGCACTGGCAGTGGTGGTGGTAGTGGTTCATGTCCTGATATTGGAAGCAATGAAGATGATGTTAACTTTGGCATGTATACTAACACTGAAAATGAATCTAAAGAAAACACAATGAACAATGAAATGTTATATGCAATAAATGAGGAGGATTCTGATGATAGTGATGCTGAGCCAGTCAAAGTAGAGTGGCAACTATAGCAACTTCTCAACTTCAAGTTCTAATTTCTACGTGAGTCAAGAAGTAGGCTAGTAGCTCTGATTTAAGACTATCTACTAATTAATTATGTTTATAGAAGTTAATTTATAGCCTTGATTCCCTATCCTTTTATAGATGCTTATTTTTTTTATAAACATGTTGATGTTACAAACTTACATGTTGAGATTTTCATTGAAACTAGTTTTTACTTTTAGAGTCTACACATGTTGAAATTTTCATTGATTGTATTTTTTAAACATGTTGAGATTTTTATTGATTCTAGTTTTAATACAATAATACATATTGAACTTGATATTTTCATTCATTCTAGTTTTTAAATATTTTTACTTTTAGATTTTAATTGATTCAAGTTTCGTTAAGAAACTGTAACATAATGCATTTAACAGAATAAGCTTTATTTAAAAAAAAATTGTATTATAATTTATAATTATAAATCAGTCTATAACATAATACATTTAACAATTACAAACAATTACAACCCTTTGCAAATGACTCAATGTCAAATGACCCTGAATTCTCTTTTACAGATACAAGGGATCAACAATAGCTATAGGTCAATTTGTAATTGTATATATAATCAAATTATTACTACATAATACATTATGTATACAAACACATGTCTAATTTTCCATATTGCCAATTGTACAAATTTTTCAAGTAGGAGTAGGGAAATTTTTTCCATCTACTCTATATAGTAATAGTATGCCCGTGACTGGCTATCCAACTATCTTGATATGCTGGCTCTTGATTCCTGTAACAATTAACATTAAACAAAGTTGAAATTAAATCCAAAATTTGAAATTAAAGAGCAACAAGTAACAAAATAATTATAGTACTATCACTTACTAAGTTGTTACTTCTTAGTGCTATTAGCTATGGTTGTCACTGACAACAACAGTAATAGTTTGAGAAGATGACCTAGCTCCAATGATGTTCTTTAGGGTGCTCCATTCTGCATCATTTGGAAGCTCTTTTTTTTTTTGTAGTTGTAGCTAAATAGTTGTAACCTCATTAATAATGAATACTTCCAAGAGATATTTTTACATGAATTGAGGAATTTATCTATAACTGCATTCATTGTTGATAGTGGTTTAATACAACTTGCAATTCTTTCTAGAGTGGTTTCCTTAGGCAAGTTTCCTAAATTAGAATTCATGGTATTGTGCAACTTTTTCATGTAATCTTCTTTTCCAATGAATTTTCCTTTTGAGTAAGTTGGATTTGTTAATCCAACATTTAGCAAGTTCAATATGCTGTGATTCATCTTCATCAAGTCTCCGGAAGAATATTTGAGAGCTTCATCTATTTTTGTTACTTGTTCACAATTGTGATAGATAGAAAAGGTCATTACAGAGGCATCCAAGTGGTTTTTTATTCCTTGGTTTTCCAAATCCCTTTCACTAGATCTCTGTACTTTATTCAAAATTTGTTTAGCAAGATTTTTTAAGGAATTGGTGAAGATACTTCTTTTACCCTCAACATCTTTTTTCTACATTTTCAAAGGCAAGTCGGAGATTTCTATTTAAATCAAATCATTCAAAAAAACTATCATTGTTCTTCATTATTTTGTCCCAATTTTCTTGTTTGATAAGCTTAACCGTATTTATTATAGTACCCTTGACATTATGGTCTTCGAAAGATGTCATTATATTTTGTGCAATTACATTCTCCATCTTTTTCTTCATTTTAGACATCTCTATTCCACCCTTTTTTTGTATTTCCTCTAGTTGTCCTTGCCAATTAGTTTCTCTCTTCCTCTCATCCTCCAATTTCTTCTTCAAATCTTGGATGGTCTTTTGCAATAGTTACCTCTTTTTTCTTCTCATTCTCGAGTTTGCTTTTCAAATCATGGATTGTTTTCACAATGGACTCCTCCTTTTTCTTCACATTGTCCAATTTCTTCTTCAAATCATGGAGTGTTTGAGTAGACTCCTCTTTCTTCGCATTCTCCAATTCCTTCTTCAAACCCAAGAATTTCTTTGTAGTTGACTCCTCTTTTTTCTTTGCATTCTCCAATTTCTTCTTCATATAGTGGATTGTGTTACTATTTGTAGTAGCACTAAACTCCATTTTCTTCACATTCTCCAATTCTTTTTTCAAATCAATGATAGTTTTTGCAGTTGACTCCTCTTTTTTATTCATATTCTCCAATTGCTTCTTCAAATTGTGGATTGTGTTTGCACTAGAATCCTCTTTTTTCTTCTCATTCTCCAATTCCTTTTACAAATTATCAATTATCCTTGTCTTAGACTCCTCTTTTTTCTTTTCATTCTCCAATTCAATCTTCAAATTATTATTTTCCTTGACAACAGGGTCCAGGTCAGTTTTTAATTTATTGTTGACCTATGCACAACTCTCTACAGACTTGAACAACTTTGTAGTAGAGGCTTTTTCATGCTGAATTCTTTTTTTGCACTCATCCAATTTTTTATTCAAAATTTTTAGTTGTTCATTCATCTTTTCTTGCTAGAAAATTGCCTCTATAGGAGAATAATTCTTTATCCTATTTTGTAATTCTTTGAACCTACTATCTACTACTTTCTCCTTGGCCTTCACATTATCAAGGTCTGCTTGTAACTTTTCTATTTTCTTTGTAAGTCTTTTGTTTGCCCTCTCCACTTTAGAAGTGTAGAGTAGATCATTTTATTGCTCTCTTTTGATATATTGATTTTGTCAATATTTTTCACTTTTGAGAAATCCATTTTGAAGACTAGTAACTTGTACATCATTATGTTTAATTACATTTTCTGGTGGATTATTATCTCTAGCTAGGGGCATAATAGCCATGAATTTCACCATTTCAGTATTTGGATCATATGTTGGAAATATACTATTAGTA
The DNA here is from genome assembly GCA_028749045.1 of Cupressus sempervirens. Classification (NCBI taxonomy): domain Eukaryota; kingdom Viridiplantae; phylum Streptophyta; class Pinopsida; order Cupressales; family Cupressaceae; genus Cupressus; species Cupressus sempervirens. Next base: position 324,438,081 of record CM053790.1, read on the forward strand.
GATCCTTGACATTCAACAACTGCATCAAAAATATTCTATTAGTAGATCCCTGACATTCAACAACATCATCAAAAATATACTGTTAGTAGATCCTCGACATTCAACAAGTGCATCACTTTTTAAAGTCTTCATAATTTGCCTATTTCTTTTGCTTGTTTGATCAAACTTTGATGTAAACTCTTTCAAACTAAATTGTGGGTTTGCTAACACAATTGAGTGTTTGAAAGGTGAATTATTAGTTGTACTATTGTATGCTCCTCTAGCTCTAGTTAAACTTGCTCCACCTATAATTTTATTTTGAGAATTGTCAACATACTGAAGATGGTTCATTCCAAATCTTGGCATTTTAGGACTATTTTCAAGGTTTTTTATAGAAGCTACTGGTGCATGCATTGGTAAAGTAACCACTAACATTGCTTGCATTTTAATTGTCATAAATTTTTACTTTTTTCTACAAGGTTCATCCATGCTAGTGCCAATGCTAGTGGGATCAACTACAACTGGATTTGAAGATTTAACAAATAATGTGTTGGGATGACCTTTAGAAGCAGAAGTATAATATTTTTTTCCCCTTTCTAGATGAATCATATTCAATCTCATTAGAGAGTCCAATGATTGGTTTACTTCCTCTTTTGAGTGGGTCTGTAACTGGAACTAGATTCCAAATCCCTTCACCACTTGCACTAACGGGCCCTATACCTGTATAACCCATTTTTTGTATCATAGTTACCCCTTTACTATATGTTTGTTTAATAGAATCACACATTTGAAGATAAACAATATGTCTACCCCTAGTTGACCTGTAATCCTAAATACCTTGAATGTCTCCATCAAACTCGAGGTCCTTCTGTCTTTCAATATCACTGTCACTGCAACTGCCAAAATCATATAGTATAGTTGGATGCTCTTTATTCCAATAATTTTTGAAATGTTCATCCTCCTCAATTTCCTCAAAAACTGCTGATGTCTTTGCCTCATTTTGCAAAAAATAGTCATCTTGGTTTGACACCACAATTTAGATGTGCATGCCTCTTTAATTTCTTTCAGCATAGACCTCTTAGAAGGTTAAGATGCTTTCTTGTAGAAATTTAAGTATGTCAGAGGCTTTAATTTGTGTGACTCTGATATGTGCAATGTCATAATTTGGGATGACAATTCTTGCATTGAAATATTATTCTCTATTGCATGTTTCTCCATCTCTTTCTTGACCTCATCCCATGAATCATTATTTTTACATTTTTCTATCAATGACATCTCCTGATGTTGATATTTTCTCATAGATTTCCCATAGGCAATTAGTCTTGTTTTTATTATGGTCAGTGGATCATAATTCTAGTGACTAAAAAAATCAAAGCCAAAAAAGTTACCAATTCATTTGCCACTTTGAAAACCTTTCTCTCAAATGTGAGGCCTCCAATTGTGAAAGACAAGGAAGGAAATATTGTTTTCTTTTGTTTTCCAGTTAAAATTTTATTTTCACTCTCCATCTTCCATACATATTCCAGTGCAAAAACCCTTTCTATGACATGCATTGGAAGTTTGCACAATTTAACTGCTGAACTATGAAACCTTAATACAATGTACTCTTCCATGAAGAACCAGTCAGCTAATTGAATTTGACTTCCTAGTTGAATGCAATCTTTACAACACAGGCAATCTAGGCATCAAAATGCCTATATTTTTTGGTAAATTGGTGCAAAAAAGAAGCCTACAAAATGGTTGTAGTTATTATTGTTACCAATCATCCTCATCTTATGTGTCCACTCATATACTAGACTTGGAGTCTCTGATTTCTTCTGTGTTTTCTCATCAAACTTATAGGCCTCAATATCAAGCTTGTTGTTCTCTGTCTCAGATATTGGCCGGTGATGCTTTGCTAAAAGAAGGTAGCACAAGTAACTTGTGAACCTAAATGTATTTGTCTTGCCTGTAGTTGTAGTTTGTTTAATCATTAGTAATTTTTGTTGCATAGATTCAACAACATGTTGAACAAAATAATATCTTACATCTACCTTCTCAACTGATTGACCTCGACAATGGATATTATAAATCATTTCAAGAACATTGGCCTCCACTTCCTTGTTACTATCCAATCCCAGAAAAAATGATAACAAAGAAATAGTATTTTGAACCAATGACACAAAAATATCATACTGATAAGGAGGCTTATGGTCTATGTCCAGTGCAACAGTAACACTAGTATATGACTCTAAGTTTATTAAAACCATAATATATGAATTTTGAAATTTTTTTTCCAGTTTGTCATGAGCTTGTGCTAGTTTATCCAAGTCAATGCACTCGTTAAAGCTTTCTGGTTTAAACCCTAGCCCTAGGTCTAACAGAGTGAAAAATTCACTCTTAGTTATGGATAAAATTTTCTCATGAGTGTTTTGGTTTACAATTTCCTTTTTAATTTCATCATAATTTTGAGTGCAATGAATTACAATTTTAGGGCAAGGGAATACTTTAGGTACATCAAGGTTTGCTAATCTAGTAACCATAGTAGCTAGTTTATTTGTATGTACACGGATACTATTATATTTGTAATAATTTGTTCCCTTTTCTAGATCTTTTCACTTATTAAAAAATGAATTTTTAATTCCCATGATTCTCAAATATCCATGGCTAACAAGATCAAAAATATCATGACATTCATCGATGAAACCTAGGGTTTGTAGCACTTGCCTGAGTTCTATAATGTCTTTCTTTTCCTTTATGCTTGCACTCATACTAGAGGTTTTTGACTTTGTTTTACCCATGCCTGCTACTGATTATTACACAAAATTCTTCTTCAAGCCCTATTTAAAAAAAATTGTAAAGTGTAAACCTAAGACAATAAGAATCAAGATTTCTATTGCTACAAATTACACTGAAAAAAATTTAAAAAATTTAAATATCCAAAATCAAGAATGGAATGACAATACTAGTGCTAGTAGATACTCAAATAATTGGTGTTGTCCTGTGATACTCAAGTTTTACACTTTCAGTTTTCATAACATAAAATGGAATTCAGTGAGTCTTTGAAATTTTGAAATTTGAAAACTCTATCATATTGGACTCTCAACTTGGAGAACTCTAAACTTCATACTCTAAAAACATAAAAGGTTAATAGTTAAAAGTTAAAATATAAGTATTAAGTAATTAATGGATTTAGGTACTTTACTAGTACTATGTACAATGTACATGTAAATGACATAAAGACTCAATAATGTACATAACTATAATAATAAAAAGTAAAAATTTATTACATTAATACACATTTGAATTTTCAAATTTGCTCATTTTAAATAAATTAATAAAAATCAAACTTAATAATCGATATGATTTTTGGGTCTATTTGTGGAATGCTATTGCTATTGTCAAGAGTCATCGGGAATCATGACACTTGTCAAGGACATGTGTCATGATTCTGGATGTTTCTTGACAATAGCGATAACATTCCCAAAATTTGCCTAAAATTCATCTCGGGCTGTTGATCTATCTTTTACTTAACAATCACAACATCACCGAGTCGAGATTAAGTAATATTTTTTTGAAAGACTAAAGATAATAATTATTAATATTAACTGAGTCCTGACACTTAATCAAGATTTGCAATGATCAGACATGTGTCATGATTCTAGATGAATCTAGGCACATGGAAAAATATTCCCCAAATCAGTCTGAAACTCATCTCGAGCTGTCGATCTTTCTTTTAGTCAATGGTCAGAAGTCAAGAGTCAGACATTACTATAACTTATAAGAAAGAATCTTCGACTACACGTGTCCCAATTTCAGGTAGAAATAGAATTTAACTTCAATCTTTTAAAATTTGAGTCGAAATAGAGCCGTGGTAACTAATCTATCATTCATTGAATGGTTCAGATCAAATTGTGAATCATTAAACCTTTCACATAACTAATATTAATTATCTAAATTATGAACACCCTATCATGAACATAGAGTCCAATCTTCCAACACATTTTTACTATTATACTATATATTGTAATTAATTGAACTATTTGTACATATAAAAAAATCTAAATGTTGATAAAAAAATACCAATACTTGAACACATGAAAACTTATAAATGTTATAGAAAAAATAAATATATGAATTCACTAATGAGTAAAATAAATAACTTTTTGTCTCAAATAAAAATAAAAATATCATAGCTATTTTATATATATGTGTCACTCAAAATATAATATGCTCAATTAAATAAACATTGATATCTTAGTGTACAAATACTACTCTTATGTGTACAACTATTGGGTTAGCAATGTATATGCATAGAGTAAATCATATCAATAATGTGTCTCACAAATATAAAAGGTGAATACTAATAAATGTTTTGTATTTCCTTATGAAATGTGTGAGATTGTCAAAAACTTTTAGTGTTCAACTAATGGTCCCTTTGTGTTGGTTATAAATTGTATTTTATATAATAATGTGTTATATTTATAACAACAAATAAATTTTTTTGTTGAAGTATTTGTCATTTTGTGTTGTATATAACAAATATTTGTGATAAATAATAACTATTTGGTCCATCTAAGTTACATATATGTTACATTTCATATAGTTATACAATATTCTATTAACAAAAAATAATAATTTTAAATTTAATTATTATATATTTTTAGATTAAGCTTTGGTCGAATGTTTAAAAAGTCATTTTTTAGACACATCTCACTAGGTGCACTATTTTAATGAGTTGTGTGATGAGTCATAGCTTCAAACCTTAGTTGTAGCATGTAGGTTGTTCAATGTCCATTTTACATTTCTAAAAAAAATGGTCGTACGATATCCCATGTAGCAGCTACATGTTGACAAAGTTAGCACTCACGACTACTGGTTCCTCTCCCCTATCTTATTGTTGCACAATGCAAATTAAAACTTAAATCACAAACTATAGCAACCAGTTGCAAACATACCAATTATTTGAAGTTCTTGACAATTTTCAAAATCCATGATTTGGATGAATACAATTAAACATGTAAAATTAATGAAACATCAAATTTTCAAAAATATAAAATTATAATTTGTAAATTGTCATCAATTATCATTCATCGATCATTAATTGCTTGATAATGATAACTTGATTTAATAATTGTAGCATTTTTACTTAATTAAAATTGATTTAGATTATAATCAATATTTGCTAAATTGCTTCAACTTGATAATGATAAGTGATAACTTAATTTAAATATAAATAACCGTGACATTTTTCATTCAATTCAAAATATGATAGAAAGTTAAAAATATTTTGATGATCATGATATTTAAATAAATTTACATTTCAAAATAGGAAAAAATGAATAAATAAATTAATATTCAATATTTTATGTGAAAATTTATATATAAGTTATAATTTGAACTTTTTATTTTCAAATCAAATTTCAATATTATCTACACAATTTAAATTGCATGATTATTGATCAAGATTCATGATTTATGATTCATGATGTTACATGTATCATAAATTTAACTTTAAAAAAAATTTTTAAATATTTTTTAAAAATAATTTTAAATAAATTAATAATAGTTAAAAATATTATAACTAATAACTATTAACTTGCATGGCCCTAGCCTCTATGTTCATATATTATCAAATTTTACAAGTTTTGAAATTTAAAGGATATACATATACATATTACAAATTTACAAATTTTCATTGGATAATTTCAATCAAATAATTTTTTACTATAAATCATTAATCAAATATGAAATCATAAAGGGATTGTTGAAACTTTTTTTTTGTTTATAACTATTAATAGTTAATTTTTTATAATAGTCACAGACTAACATCTCAAAAGTGCATTGAGATGCCAAAAACAAAGTCATGGACTAATAGGAACAACAATTTGAGAAGCCAAAAACTAATGTTTTCATTGATAATATTTTAGAGTATACAATGTACATAATAATGATTCATAGCGTAGATATTCAAAATAGATGATTAAATGAGCCCGATTTTACTATTTCGTAATTTACATTAAAGAAGGTAAGGTCCAATCCGAAGAAAAAAAAGATATCTTAAAAACATTTGTTTGCTCAAAGGGCAAGGGTCAAGGAAACAAGATTCAAGAAATAGGGAACATTGAACCAGGGAATAGGGAGGTTGGAAGCATCAATGGGCTGAGGGGCCGAGGGCTTGAAGCCTTCAATCAAAAAGATCTTCAAGTCCCTCCGCGAGGAATCTATTGGAGAAGATGACGTCGCTGAACTCATCCAACCATGTGAAGTCAGTCTTGCTAATGTCATCCAACAATAACCACTTCTATAGAAAATCCCTTTCGAGCCATGCTCACTTATCCCAACACTTATCTGCGACATCTGCAAAAGGGATGCCAATGGCTAGCCTCAGTACCTGCTTGACCAATACAAGAATTTTGACATTGTCTTCTAAAAATGTTTCCTTAAAAATGTTACGCAGAAGCATCAAAATGTCTACTTGATTGCCTCCAAGGTTTAGAAGAGATGCAAGGAAGTGGGAGGTTATATCTGTGGACACACACTACCTCTTATCATTTCTTAAGAATTCATGGTGGCTAAAAGGACCTTAGACATCTTCCTTGCAAACCATGGCTAGGACATCATCAGGTATCATGCCCAAAAAGGAATTCTAATTCAGATTCAAGAATTTGAGAAATGATAATGAAAGAGGAATTGAAGAAGCTATTTAATGGTAGTTGCATTAAATTATTTGGTTTTCGTGATCTTTGATATCTTTTTTTTTTGTATTCCTATTATTTTCAAGTGTGAAAAATGTACTCGCATTAATGTTAGACAATTGAAAGTGCCTGCCAACGTGACTATAAATGGAATGTCATAATTGTAACTGTTAGTTGCAGATTTATGATGTTAAACTTGATGTGATGTTCACTACATTGATTAAATTCCAGTTAATATATTCCATGCAAAACTTTCCTCGTGTCTCCATTCTAGAGATTTTCATGCGACTCCAGGTCTTTTCAAGTGACTGGCCCCGAAATGCATCTTCTGTCATTGATCTCTAATTAATCAAAAATTGATAAAACTATTGTATTAAAAATATGGAAGTGATAGTATCCGACTTGGTAATGGTGACACTAATGTAATGACATTATTAATAATAGACCTAAGATAGTACACAAGTTGAAGTGAATACTCAGTAGTTAGTATAGTCACTAGCCAATACACATGCACATTCACTTTCGTATTAAACAATTTTTTAGTTTACCACTAAAGATTAGCCAAGACCATTATTACTCATTTTCCTAAAAAACAAGTAATTCACCTCTAACATTATTAATTCATTTTTGGACTGGAAAAAAATAGCCATCATTTATGTATCTATTATCAAGAAAAAATATTAATTCACCACATTTAAAATAATTTTTGCTAGGGCAAGAAAAAAAATACCAACATATAATATTTTATTTCCCTATATGGAACAAAAAAATTGCCTTTGACATTAAAATTTTCTCGCCCACAAAATGTTGGATTTGCCAACATTTTGGGGATTTTTTTCGGGAGGGGTTTCTTAAAGTTATCCTTGATCATAAAAGAATTATGTTAAATTTTGCATGGCTTGTACCTTAGCCCATGTGTCTCCCTTGTGGTACCTATGTGGATGCCACATAGATGCCACCTCCTCAAGGTTCCCCTCAAGCCTATAAATAGAGCCCCTGTCTCAAGCATTTTTCATCTCCTCCATTGCATTGTTATCATGCTAATTTAAGTTTAGAGCTTTTTAGAGATTATTGCTAACCCTTTGGTAGTTGTCTAATTTCTTGCATTGTTCTTGAAATTTCACTTAGTATTCCATCATTAGATTTACTTGTTGCATTCATCTTCACATCCTTGAATACTTTCAAGCATGTTTGCTTCCATAGCCATTGCTTCAAGTTTTCTTCACTCATGTTAGCATAGACTCATTATCTCTTTTTCATACTTCCATTATCATGGGATTTAATCATAGTTCTATTTGAGGAGAGCACATCCACATCGCTCATTATTGAGCACACCAACAAGGCCTTTTGTGGGTGCCCTTGTTGAGCTACTCCAAGGTTGCATGAGTACTCTTGTCTTTTAGTTGCATTATTTTAAAAACTCAAGTAGAATTTTTTGTATTTTTATTTATTTCAATCTTTTATATGCATGTACAACTAATGTTTTCTTGTTTACATGTTCTCCCAACAATTTAAGTTTTCACACATATAGGATCGTCGATAATTATGCCATCTTTCCTTGTATCTCCTAATTACAATATAACTCCCCCTTAGACTATAATTATCCACTCTGTTACAATTTTCTACATTTCTCCCCCTTACATATATATACATATAATTTTCCTTATATCTTTGCCCCTTTGACATCAATGATGAAGGTGTCAAAAACTATATACATGTCAAAATTTGTACTAATGCATTTACCTTCATGGATGCCATTGGAAATTTGTGAGATGCAACCAATAAAGTTTGTCTTCAAAATGAAAAAACCCATATTCCACTTATTCTTTACTATATTTGAAATGATGTGTATTGTACATACTACATATGATGCAATCTCTACTACTTCCAAGTTCATATAAACAAACTTCTCATATAAGGATGCCTTGGCTAAAAGGCATTCCTCCAACTATCTCTGTACAAGGTAAATTTTTAGTGTAAGGTTCTTCCTTAATAATGAAAATATCTTTAATATTCTTTCTTTCTATAGCTCTAAAAACCCAATCTCATCATGAATCATTCTGATTTTATTCTCCAAATTCACAATCTACATAGTAGGATTTTTCAACTCATTTGCAAGAGTGTTTAACTCTTCTAGGTTAATATTCAATCCATTTGAAATATCCTTGATAAATGTGTGAGAAAGGGCACATTTACCATACATTTCCTTCTCTTCTATCAAACATTTCACAATCTACATAGTAGGATTTTTCAACTCATTTGCAAGAGTGTTTAACTCTTCTAGGTTAACATTCAGTCCATTTGAAATATCCTTGATAAATGTGTGAGAAAGGGCACATTTACCATACATTTCCTTCCCTTCTGTCAAACATTTCCACAACTCCTTGATCTTCTCATCAAGATTTTTCAAGTCTCCTCTAGTGTTTTTATAGACTTTTCTGAATAATTCTACATCATGTAAGGTCTATGCCTTTGTGGTTTCCACTTCTGATAAATGAGTAAACATATTATCAAAGTCCTTTATTATTGTTGTCGCTTTTGTCTGTGGGTCCACTTCATTGATCTTGATTGATATAACACTTTGTAACTTTTCAGTAACTTCTAACAAAGAATTTTGTAGGGACTTACCTTCTTGTTCTTCTCAATGATCTTGTTCAATGATGAGATCAACTCAACTTGATCATCATCATCTGACTTGTTACCTAATAAAATTGCCAATCTAGACTCAAGTGGTGACTTAGAGGAACTAGGTTCACTTGCCTTTATCTGCTTGCTAGCCTTTTCTTCTCCTCCTCTCTTGTTCTTCTTCTTTTCTTCCTCTCCTTTCTACTTCTTCTACTTCTTCTTCTTCTTCTTTCTTCTTTCCTTCTTCCTCCTCCCTTTTCTTTTCTTCTTCTTCTCTCTTCTTTTTGTCTTCCAACTTCCTTCTTTCTTCTTCCTTCTTTCTTTTCTATTTCTTTAATCTTTTTCTCTATTTCTTTCTTCTTTTCTTCTCCATCCTACTTTTCCTCTTCATCTTCATTAGAGCATGGATATTGCACCAAATTTCCAACAATGTTAGGACTATAACCATTGAATGGGTCTTCAACTATATCAACTATTATACTGGTGTTGTCTACTTGCATGGAATTTATCCCAACTATTACCCGTGGCATATCTATTGGTGGTGTTGTTGTTGATGCTCTACCACTGATTTTAGTTCATTCATCATTTTCACAATGGTTGTCTTTATCTCTTTATTCACTTCCTCATAGTTACCTCCCATGATCAAAATAGCCCTTGTCTTGTTCCTTAGATAAGGTTCAAGACTTCTTATCAAACTCCACAAATGCTCCTCACTATTTACTTTTCAAATGTTTCTTATCTAGTTTTCTCTGATTTTTTGATCTTCCACTGCTATTATTTTCTTTCTATTTATTAGCCTCTTCTACAAATCTTTTGGAATAAGATTTGCATGTCCAAAAACTTGTTACCACCAAGTATCAAATGCCTTATTACTACATTTTTAAGATCAAACTTCTCAAAATTACTATACAAATCATAAATTTTGTTCAACTATACAAAGTTACCATTGTTTATGATTGTGTTGTTTAGTATCTCAACCTTTGGCTTCTATAGTATCCTCCCCTTGATCGCGCTGGCTTCTTTTATCTTCTCTTTCTCTTCTTGTGCTATGGCCTTAGGGGTGTCAAAATTTCCTCTCATTCTTTTCTTTATTTTAGGTGTCATCAACACTTTAGGTCTCTTGCTAGGTCCAGTTGCCATTGCTTTACTCTCTTTGGTCTAGGTGCCTCTATAGGTTCTTGTTTCACTTCAACTAGTCTTTCTAATTTCCTTATCACCTCAAATACATTTACCTCTTCTTCTTCTTCCTCACCAAAATAAGAAGGTGGAATCACTAGTATAGCCCATGGTTGTAGTTGTGCAACTACTACATATGGTACTACAGGTATTTGCGTAGATGGAACTGCCACTATCACTCCCTCTACTAATGCTAGGGTTGAAGGTGATGGTCCTATTGTTGCTGATGGTGGCAAAAAAACTATATCCTCTTGTCTAATATTCCTCATGCTAGAGAGTGTCCATTTCACTACACTTACTTCTTATAGAGTCAACTAGGAATCCTCCATACTTTTCTTAATCAAATTCTCAAATTTCCTTTTAGTCGACTTTTTGATCTTGGCTTGATAATTCATTTGCATAATCTCATTATAGGTTCCCATTTTGTCAACTCTTCATCCTTATTTTATTTCAAAATTTCTTTTGCATACCCTTCAACTTCATCCTCTATTATCTCATATCCTAGGGGATCTACATATATCATTCTTGTTTTGACTACTCTAACATATGTGAAATCTATGTCTATCATAAAAATAAATGTCCTTGTATTTTCTCACAATAGATGGTGGAATTCCAAATCTTTTCTTCATCTCATTCTAAAAAGTTCTTACAAGAAGGTCTGCACTACTATGAATATTTTCAATTGGATGTATCTTATGCAAATTCGTTATCTTCTCCATTGTACACTTGTGATGCAGGAGCATCTTGGGTCTTTGAGTAATCTTGTACCAACAAAAAATATATCTTATTTTCTGTATTGGTATTTTTTTCATAAAGTAGTTGTTGCTACTATTGGTGTTGCATTATACATGGTTAACATGTTGATGAAGACCTATTTTTAATCCTCCTCCTAAGAGTGCAAGCTTTGATCATTTGTATTTCTCAAGTTATGAACTGTTCTTTGCGGTCTTTATTTTTAGCATGTTTCATTCTTCTAAGACATGTTGTTTCTTTTTGTATGATTTCTTATGTTAACATGATGTGGTGCAAAGTTAGGAGCTGAATCCTATGACACATGTGGATCATCCTTCAAGTGTGTAATTCTTTATGTTTCATTTAGTGTCAGTTTTAGATTACTCTTTCTAGGTTGGACCTGTAATGTAATTACATGCTTAACTTGCCAACTTGTAGCTTAGCTAGCTATATAAGAAACTTAGTTGGATATAAAGAGGCAACATAAGATGATATGATATAGTGAGAAATAGTATAGGATGTGAATTTGGGTTCTAACTTCATAAATTCATTGTATATGGCCAAAAACTAGAATGCCTCATAGATGGGCATGTTTTTAGACTTATTTTAATTATTATATCAATGTGGCTACCAATTTCTGAGCCTTGTATGTTCTTGTTTCCATCACTTCATATGATATTTATATTTCTTTCGTATGTATGACTCTGAGAAGGGCTTGTTGTATATTTAAGTTTGAGTTTTCAGCTTGAATATACCCTACCCCTACGTTAGGTGGTATTAGAGTTCTTTCTTTATTTTGGATTAGATTATGGGGAAGCATATTGAATTTATTTTAGGGTGGAAGATTTGAGATCTAACATATAACTTGCAAAAGATTATGATCTTGTGGGAACTATTGCCAAGATGGTTTATGGTAGAGGAAATATTGATAATGCTATAATGGATATGCTGAGGTAGATTGCAACCAGAGTTGGAGCTATGGAGACAACTGAAATATGAGTACATCTTGAAGATGTTAGTGATGAGGAAGAGGTAGTACCTAAACCTAATCCTAAACTTGAAGTTTAACAAGATGAAGGAAGGCTTCTAAGACTTTTGTCTAGGGAAAATGCTAGACCTGCTGTAGAAGTTTCTTGCTATGATGGAAGCATTGAGACTAATGTGGTATTGGATTGGATTTGTAAAATGGAAAAGTATTTTCATTATGAAGGAAATCCTAATAATAAAAAGGTTAAGATAATAGTTACAAAGTTAAACGGTCATGCATCTCTTTGGTGGGATCATTTTCAAGCTGATAGATAGAAGGGAGGGAAGGAAAAGATCAAGACATGGATGTAAATTCTTGGAAAGATGAAAAAGAAGTTTCTTTCTATAGATTACCAAGTTAGTTTGTTGAGGAAGATGCAAAATTTGAGACAAAAGTACATGAGTGTGAAGGAATATACTGAGGAATTCTACAAACTAGATATTAGATCTAGACATGTAGATGATGAAGTTGAAAATGTGGCTAGATACCTAAATGGCCCAAGAATATAATTTAAAGATGAGATTAACTATGTTAAGATGGATAGTGTGGAGGAAGAATATCAATTTTCTTTAAAGGCTGAAGAAAGGTTGATGAAGAAACATGATCAAAGAAAGAGAGGAAGAGGTGGTAGATTTTAGAAAGGCAGAGGCATAACTTATGGAGAAAGTAGTAGATATGATAATACAGTGCAAGATAAATGATGGAAGGATGAACCTATTGGTAACATAGATAATTATTCTAGAGGGAACTATACTAGTTACTCTAGGAATAAAAATAATGGAAAAATGAAAGAAAGATCTTGGTTTAAGGGTACTTGTTAAAAATGTGGAGAAGGTCATAAAGCTTTTGAATGTACTAATTCTAGAAAGAAATCTAGAAGTAATAGTAGAAATACTCTATCTTGTGAAGAAGTTGATGAAACATCTAATGAACCTAAGAAGGGTGAAACATTGATGGTGAGAAGATTCTCGTGGAATGAAGAAACTAATGAAGAAGTTTATTCAAAACTAGATGTAGGATCGCTAGAAAATGTTACAAGATAATCATTGATAGTGAAAGTTTTGATAATTTGGCATCTGAAGAGCTGGTTAACAAATTGTAGTTGTAGAGGTTGAGACATCCTAAGCCTTGCCATATTTCTTGGATCAAGAAGGAGCATAAATTACTTGTAAGTGAGCAATGCCTTGTAAAATTTAAAATTGGGAATTATCATGATGAAGTCTTGTGTGATATTATGCCTATGGATTGTTGTCATATTATTTTGGGTAGACCTTGGTAGTACGATAGAAAAACTTTTGATGATGGTAGATTCAATTAGTCTACTATTTGGGTGAATGGGGCCAAAAACATATTGTTAGCTTTGGTAGATAAGTTGAGTGAAAATCACTGTACTACAGTCAAAGTATATTTAGTTGAAGGTAATAAGTTTGCAAAAGAGATGAAAGAACATAATATTTTCTATTCTTTGATTCCAAGGAAAACTAAGAAACAAGATGAACTAGAACATGAAATTGAGATTGAACCTTTGCTGATAGAATTACATGACATCATTTTTGAAAAATGTACTTGATGGTTTGCCTCCTATGAGAAGTATAAGTCATTGTATGGATTTGATACCCATAGCTAGTCTACCTGATAAAGCATCACATAGGTTAACACCTGATAATAAGATTGAGCTAAATAGACAAGTACAAAAATTGTTGGAAAGAGGGTTGATCAAAGAAAGTTTGAGTCCATGTGTTGTACCTATAGTATTGGCACCTAAGAAGAATGGGGAATGTAGAATGTGCACTAATTAGAGAGCTATAAATAAGATAATAGTGAAATATAGATTTCCTTTTCCTCAGATGGATGACATCATGGATAGTTTAAGTGGAGAAAAATATTTCATAAAGATTGATTTGAAAAGTGGATATCACCAATTAGAATAAGAGAAGAAGATGAATGGAAGACTGGTTTTAAGAATAAAAAAGGTTTGTATGAATCGTTGGTTATTCCCTTTGGTCTACGTAATGTACCTAGTACTTTTAATGAGGCCGATGAATGAAGTTTTGAAAAGTTTCTTGAGTAAATTTATGATTGTATACCTTGATGTCATTTTGATATTTAGTAAAATTAAGAAAGAGCACCTTGAACATATCAGACAAATATTGTAGAGATTTAAAGAGGAATTTTTTTTTATTAACTTGAAGAAATGTTCATTTATAAAAGAGGAGATAGTATACCTTGGTTTTGTAATTTTAGATGGTGGTTTGAAGATGGACCTTGAGAAGGTGAGAGTAATTCTTGATTGGCCTACACCTGAGAATATTGAAGAGGTAAGATCATTTCATGGATTGACAAGTTTTTATAGGAAGTTTATTAGGAATTGTAGTTCTATTTGTAATGCTATGAATGAGACTATGAGAGGAGATAAAAGGGATTTCAACTAGACACATGGAGCACAAAAGAGTTTTGAAACATATTTTGTACAAGATTGTAGAATTGCCTACACTTGTGTTACCTAATTTCAGTAAAGTTTTTCAAGTTAAATGCGATGCTAGTGGAAGTGTAGTTGGAGCTATTTTGAGTCAAGAAGGAAGACTTGTAGCTTTCTTTAGTGAGAAATTAAATGATGCTAAGAGAAAATATCTACTTTATTATAATGAATTCTATGCTATTGTTGAAGCTTTGAAGAAATGGAGACATTATTTGATGCCTAAGAATTTTGTATTGTACACTGACCACACAAATTTGCAGTATTTGGGAAGTCAGAATAAGTTGAATTAGAGACATATGAAGTGGGTTGAGTTCTTGTATAATTTTACCTTTTCATTGATGCATAAAAGTGGATAGTCAAACAAAGTTGCCAATGCATTGAGCCAAAGAAGAAATTTGGTGACAGAGCTGAGAGTTGAGGTACTTGGTTTTAATGACTTGAAGTGTTTGTATGAACTATCTGGATTTTGTAGAACCTTGGAAATTTTTTAAGGAATAGATAGTGAATGTTAAGTGGACTGATTATTTCATTCAAGAGGTTATGTTGTTAAGGGAAATACAATTTTGCATACTTACCAGATCTATGAGAGAGAAAATAATAAAAGAAAAACATAGTGGTGGACTTGTTGGGCATTTTGGGATTGATAAGATTGTTAAAATAATTTTTGAGATTACTTTTGGCCATATATTTATAAGGATGTGCAAAAAATGGTCAGAAGTTGCAAAAATTTTCAAGTAGCAAAAGGAACTAGTTAGAATGTGGGATTGTATTCACCTTTACCTATACCTATTAGACCTTTGGAAGATGTGAGCATGGATCTTGCTCTTGGGTTTCCTAGAACTTAGAGAGGTAATGATTCTATTTTTGTAGTGGTTGACTAATTTATTAAAGATGACACATTTTGTATCTTGTAAGAAGATCTTTGATACATTGCATGTAGCCGAGTCATTTTTCAAGGAAATAGTGAGATTACATGGTTTGACTAAGACTATTGCTTCAGATAGAGACACTAAGACTATTGTTTTAGATAGAGACACTAAGACTATTGTCTCAAATAGGTGGACAAACTGAAGTAGTGAACAAAAGCTTGGGTAACTTAGATGTTTAGTTGGAGATAAGCCTTCTAATTGAGATTTAGTTTTGACACAAGTAGGGTTTGCATACAATAATTCTATGAATAGAAGAACTAAGAGGACACCTTTTGATACTATTACTAGATTTCATCCTAAAGGAAACAAAGAGTTGAGAGAATTTCCTACTAAGATAAGGAGTGCTAAATCTAAGGACTTTACAAATTTCATGAAGACTTTGCACATGGAAGTTAAAATAAATTTGGAAGATATTAATCAGAAGTATAAACAGAGAGATAATAAAAGGAAGAGACACAAATATTTTGAAGTTGGTGATGATTGATTGATTTGAATAAAAATAGATTTCTAGTTGGTATCTTTAGTAACTTAAAAATGAAGAAGTTTGGACCTTGTAAGATTTTGAGATGGTTTTATAGTGGAAACTCCTATGAAGTGAAATTACTAGAGGATATGGATATATCACCTATATTCAACATTGCAAATATCTTTGAGTACTATGAATTAGAAGATGAGAATGATAGTAACCTATATTATCCTAAAAAGCAAAAGGAATACATTGAAAATATTTTGAATAGTAGAGTAAGCAAGAGTACTAGAGGAAAGGATTACATGGAATACCTAGTTTAGTGGAAAGACAAACCAGTTGAAGATAGTTCATAAATTACACAAATTGAGTGGGATATTTATGATTTAGTTTAGAATATGAGTAGTGCTTGATATGGACATCAGTTCTTTATTAACCCCAGGTGTATGATGCAAGAGCATCTTGGGTCTTTGAGCAATCTTGCATCAACAAAAAATATATCATATTTTTTGTACCAACATGTTGTTCATAAAGTAGCCATTTTTTCTGTTGGTGTCATGTTATGCATAGTTAACATGTTGATGAGGACCTATCCTTGATCCTCATCCCAAGAGAACAAGCTTTGATCATTTGTATTTCTTGAGCTGTGAACCATTCTTTGCGGTCTCTATTTTTGGTGTGTTTCATTCTTGCTAGGCGTGTTATTTCTTTTGGCATGATTTATTATGTTAACATGATGTGTTTCAAAGTTAGGAGCTGAATCCTACAACACATGAGGATCCTCATTCAAGTGAACAATTATTTATGTTCCATTTAGCATTAGTTTTGGTTCACTCTTCTTAGGTTGGACCTATAATGTAATTAAATGCTTGACTAGCCAACTTATGGCTTAGTTGGCTATATAAGAAGCTTAGTTATAGATAGAGAGGAAATAGAGGATGATATGATATATTGAGAAGTAGGATATGATGTAAATTTTCATTCTAACTTCATAAAGTCATTATATATGGCCAAAACTTGGAAGACCTCAAAGTTGGACATGTTGATAGACTTATTTTAATTATTACATTAGTGTGGCTGCCAATTGGCTAGCCTTAAATGATCTTGTTTCCATTTTTTCATGTGATATCTATAGTTCTTCCATGTGTATGACTTTGAGAAGGACTTTTTTTATGTTTAACTTCAAGTTTTTAGTTTGAATATACCCTACCCCTATGTCAACTTGTCACTATTGGTTAATTCAAAGATATGCATAAATGGAAATATTTTCAATAGATGAAAGAACATGTGGATGATTAAGGATTAAACTCTAAACATGTTGTTACTCACTTTCTTAATCCTCATAGGGTTCTCAACTAGTTGCACTCTTAGTATCTTAGAGAGATTTACCTTAGATTTCTCACACAAAATCTATAAGCTGCAAAACCTGCTGCCATGTCATCTTTTTGGGAGCTTGAACATATTTTTATTGCCATAATTTTTCTCACATAACTTACATCATCTTTCTTAATCTTTCTTATTACCATGTCTCTTCCATTGTATACTAATTAGGTGTTTTCAAGTATAACTTTCTTTACATTCTTTACATTTAAGGGAATATAACCCTCATTACTCAAACCTATAACTTCATGTATCAAATTAGCTGATATTTCAACATCTTTTCCCATCCAATTTTTTTCATCATGAATCCTACTCAGAATAATCTTGGTCCATTCTTCATTTTTAAATTCATAGTAAAACATAAAATTCACTAGCTCATTTTGTTCTAGGTGTTCAAAACTTTACTTACATGTCATATCTTGATTGTAGATTAGGTCAAACTCCTTTGTAATTTTTCCTTCTCCTATTGTTTCAAGTTTTTATCTAGTGTAGCTATTGGTGTCCTCTAAGTGAATAACACCGATAGGGTATTATGAAAAAATGGTTAAAGGATCATCTCCCAAGGGTTGAACAAGGTTTAGCTTCAACTTAGGTCTAAGAACATCCTCAACACTATGAATCATAGACTTTTCCATCTTCACTTGCAAGTTTTGAATACAATTCACAAATTTAACCTCTGCAAAATTGTAAAATATCTTAATCATCATAGAAATAGGATTTGTTGATAAATTATCTCTAATTTTTCCTTTCAAGCCTTCAAATTTCTCTTAAATTTCTCTTGAACTCTTCACACATTCAAATGGTACACTCAAATTTGACTGAGATCCTTAAATCCTCTTTTGTTACCTCTTCATTAATTATGAAAGTATGCAATCAATAGAAAATATGTTGCAATCTACTAGTGAACATATTTTTCTTCATGCACTCACATGTGAACTCCAAATATTATGCACACTTAACCATATAATTAATACATCTTTCTATGCCTCATAATAAATTTGTAAGTCTTCAAACTTCTCCTAAGGTTCTAACTAAGTTTCTAATCTAAATTCCTAATGTTTTTCTTGTAAAACAAGTTTGTTAATCAGATAATGATTGGTTACCAATTATCACTAACTTCAATATGTTATTAGATGCTTCACTTGATTTAATTTCTAACATAACATATGAACTTGATGGTTCCTTAGCCTTAACAAATGATTCATCAAGTTTTCCTATAAGATCTTTTATGTTTTATCTTTGATTGTTACTATTATTCTTATTCCTCCTATTGTTGTTTGTATTCCTTCTAGGACTAGGGTTTCTTATATTTTTCCTCATTTTCATCTTACAGAATCTTACTATGTGTCCCATGTTGTTATAAATCTGACAGATAATAACATTGTTTCCATACCTAGGTCCTGACTAGCCAATTCGTGCTCTGTAATCTCTAGAAATATATTCAAAGTTGTTACACTTATAACACATAATACCATTCCTTATAACATTGTTTCCTCTAATAGGTCTATTTTTTGTAGGGTTAGTACCTCTAAACATTCTATTATTATTACTATTATCAAATTTAGGCTTTCTATAATTAACTATCTATGACCAAAACCATGATAATTATAAAGATAACTAGAAATAGGGTTAAATGACTTTGTTGAACTTGTGGTAAAATAATTTGTCTATTAGTGAGTTAACACTTAGTCAATTGGTTACATTGCTATAGAGCTCTATAGTTGCTATCGAGCTTATCATACTACTAGTAGTGCAAACCAAGTATTTCAGTTTCTACCAAGGCAATCAATCTAATTGCAGTTCATGCCAAACTTCATAATATCTACTGAGCATCTGAGATAGAATATAGTGTTTTCTAAGGTTTACAATGTCTACCAAGCATTTGAGGAAGAGTATATTGCTAACCAAGCATTTTAATATCTACCAAGTTCTTCTTTGTTCCTTGAGTCATTCAATGCTGATCGAGTTCCTATTTCTCTAAGTGACCAGTATGACCTGAGCATCTACGTCAACCAAGTGCCAGAGTTTTTTGAGTGTTGATAAGTGTTGCTGAGTGTTAGAACATCACTTGAGTGGTCTTTAGAACTTGAGTTACAACAGTAAGCCAAATTTGTGAATATTGTCTAAATTTGGTATTATAGTTGACTCCAAAAGGTAATTAATTGGATTGATATATATGTAATATATCTTTTCATATCCAAAGAGATATGATATTGAAGAATAACAAGAAAGAAGAAAATGAGTGTGAATTAAGAAGGGTACAAGCAGTATAAGGAAAAGTAAAGTCTTATCTATCACCGCCAGGTGATCATTATATTTCAAAGGATTCTCATTTAATAAACTAAGTTGTAGACTAGAGATCAGCCACTAATTCATCCTAATAGGTGCATAAAACAAATCCTCTAACTAGGTGGACTTAACAATCTTTTCCAAATCTCCTAACATAGTGCATACTTCATTGTATGTTTTAAATCCTTTTACAAGGTGGACCTAATAGTCCTTATTGCTCCTAACAAGGTAGATCATCAAAAGTGATCAATTGTAAGCTTTAATAGGATAACTTTATATCATAGTATTAAAGCTTGTGGGTATCATCCCCACCCTAGTTTTACTTTCTATTTTAAAGGTTTTTTGGGTTATGAAAAATTGTGTCAAGTATTATGAATGTTTTATTGCTTTTAGTATTTCAAACATGTAATTAGATCAGATTGCAAAATGAATGTTTAAATGGTGAATTAAAGTTAAAGTTTTATTGGTTCCTGATTCACCCTCCTCCCAATCACCTAGTCTATACTAAATTTAACAAAAAATGGTATCAAAGCATTGGTTCTCACATCAAAAGTTTAACAACTTGAGAAAAGATCAGAGGCAATGGAAGTCTATAGACTGGATAAAGCTATTGAAAATGAAAAGTTGGATATGCAATTGGCTATGGATCAATTCAAGAAAAGGAAGGAGAAACTCTATGAATCCCTGAAAGGGATAAAAGATCTTGCAGCACAAATGAATGACAATCTCTACATTGAAAAAATTTGTCAAGAAAGAAGTTTAGATGAAGCTAATGTAGTACTCACATATCTACATGAAAAGAATCTTCATGAAGAAGACAAAAAGTTGAAAAGAGAACAAGAAATTCAATTAGTCAGAATGTGTGAAGTCATGGAACAAAATGAAAAAGCCAAAGAAGAAATAGAAGAAAAGGAAAATGAAATTAATCAACTATCTCTTCAACAAACAGATCTGATTGATCAAATCAATGATGCAAATCAAGAGCTTATCAACTTAAGGACAAATAATGAAAGATTGTAGAATGATCTCAGCATAGAGAAGAAAAACAATGAGAGCATGATGAAATCTCATAAAAGCATGAATCAATTGAATGAGAAACCTCAATTCAAACACAAAGGAAAAGCTAGATTAGGATACACATAAGAAGGTGAATCATCTCAGCAAGGAGCTCAAAGATCAAAATTCCTACTTGTAATCATTGTGGAAAGGTAGGACATAAATCAAACAAGTTTTGGAGTAATGAAAAATCAAAGTTCAATGGAAAGTGTTACAGTTGTAACAGATTAGGACATAGAGCAAGTGAATGCGTAGAGAACTCTAAGTTTGAAGGAAAGTGTTTCAATTGCAACAAACAAGGGCAAAAATCTTCAGAGTGCAAGACCAAGAAATGGAACCCAACATAAAAAATTATCAAAGCTATATTTGGTTGGGATTAAAACACATGCTACAGTTGTCACTATTATGGTGGGTATGGGCATATTAGATCAAATTGCATAAAACATAACACAAGGAAGAGAGACACTACAAAGAGATATTTTGAATGTACATAATGTGGACATCTTTCCAAGAACTAGATATGAATCAAGGAAGAGTTGAAGATGAAAATAATTTAGAAAGCTAAGTCTAAAAATATTAGAAGTCAAATGAGGTAGCAATGGGTAAGGGAATCTCCAAAGGATTCAAATCAGAGTAATGAAAGTGTTGACACTCAAGTCAATGAGTTGGGTGACTCAACCATTTCAACCTAGTTATTTATGGATATTACTAGAACTATGATTCAAAAGGAGTTAGCTCACATCAATTCTAGTAAATAACCAAAATATCCATATCAATATTCTAGATGTATAAGGATCACTAAGTTGGAATGATAGCTAAAGTAATGTCTTAGACCTTGTAGAGCATGGTCAGGTTGCAAGACCTAACCAAGCTTGGATACAAATGGCAAGATCAGAGTTCATGTCAAGTCAAATGTAAGGAAACTTGGCAACAAAGAATATAACCATTTCCACATAACCCATAATAGATCTGAAATAAACATGGAATTAAAATCCACATGCAAGAGAATAGACAACATATCACAAAATGTGACACAAGATATACCCTGGGAAACCCTCATTGAGGGAAAAACCCAGCCTCCAAAAGCATCCATCACCATGTATTATTCAGCAAAAAATACCATTGCCATACAACCATGGAAGCCTTCATGGCCATAGCCACAACCGAGCAAACTATGTGAACAAGCATGAATCCACACATCCCATGCCATGCTTCCAACCTTCACAAATGCTCCCTTGGCTAACCTGTCAAGCCTTGTCCCACTTGTCTCTTGCCTTTTGTCTTCTCCTTGTCACTCTCTTATTCTCTCTACAACAACTACCCTTGTGGCTGCTTATATAGTAGCAAGTCTCACAAAACCACTAAGTGGTATTACATAAACCATGTGCTAAAACCATGTGCTACCTAACCCACTGACCCCACATTTAATATTGGGCATTTAATTCTTTTCCCCAATATTAAATAATTACATCAAATATTATCACAATGTTACAATACAACTCATCAAGAATATTCCATGGGAATCTTTACATGTTGCACGTCCATCTAGGCACAACATTACATAATAAAATAAAATATAACAATATTATGCAATGTGTGCAACACCCATTATCTCAACAATCTCCCACTTGTTGCATACATTGCATAGTGTCAATCCGTAGCCACATAAATGAACAAGGGAACAATCCCTCCCAACACATCCACCATCATGGATCAAAATACACCAAGTGATCCATCTTGGTACCCGCAACAAAATCAAAGTATCTAGCAACTCAAACATGAATGATCTCACCTCCTATTATGCCACTCCCACTGGACATACATAGAAGCCATCCAAAGAGAAAGCCACCCAACCTGTCACATTAGAAGATCATAAAATCTTGTACCAACTGAAATTCCAAGCAAAAATAACCCGATCCAAAGGTAATCACATGTATCTGTAGTTGTCAAAAATATCCATAGTTGAAATAGCACCCACAGCAAGTGCCAAACCCATCCAACTATCCATACCTCAAAGGTATAACAAGTGAATCTCATATCACCGACATATCCAATCTATAACTTGCAATCACAAGCCTCAAGAGCAATACCTGCCACATATATACCAAGAAGCTCCCACTGCAAAAGATAATGTCAAATCTATAACCAATCCACTCAACACATCTCAAAGAAGTGAATCCATGTAGTATCAAAGACATCCACAATACATAAACTAATATCCTGCAAGAACAACTCTCATAACAAGTCTCCAATAGTCTTCCAAATTCTCCACAACCAACAAAGGAAAGAGAAATAAATAACCATGTCATCTCTCACATGACATACATGAGCACAAACCAGTGATCACAATCTCCAACCAATCTCAAACCCAATATAAGAAAAACTGAACATCTAGGAAGATAACCAAGACCGGAGAAACTATGCAAATCATAACCTGTATCATGTCCTTCTACACACACCTCTAGATGTAAACTGTGCAAGTATGATCTCCTCCATAAAACCCCAACAACCCCAACAAGAAGCCTCAACAACACCCAAACCATACCATATTTAGCTCATCATGGATTTAAGCCTCTCACAAGAAGATCAAACTCATAAACCATTCCTAAACCAAGGAATAACCATTCCTAATCCAAGGAAAATGCCCAATATAAAACCATCTCCCAAACTCAACCAGCATAACAACATATGCACATGGAGATAACCAATGCTAAAACCATCTCTCAAATGAACCCTCCAGAACTAACTCATGTACCATAGCTCAAGATCCATATCCATGAAAGATAAGCATAAATATAATGCAACTGAGAGAAAATCATGGGCTATACCTCTCAAGTAGCAAACCGCCGAGTAGACCAAGAGTGGGGAATGAGAATGCTCATCAAGATACCCAAGTCTCTAGCCAAGACTCATCTAAGAACAATCTCCTCTCAAGTCCATATCAGGTGACTGCCCCTCGGACTTCCTGCTGAAACCATCAATCACCCCAACAAATACTTCTCTAATCTAAGAGAAATCAGCGTCACCACCATCTCTAAGTATCCATGAGCACCTGTAACCAATCAATCCATGCCAACTCCAAATGCAACATAGCAATAACATGAAGTATCCAGCTTATGATCAGTGTACTCAATACCAAGAAACTAAACCAAGATCAATGTCAAAGTTCCAACCATCCTCTCATGCATTCCCATGGATTCAATCTAGGGTTACAAACAATAAAACCATAGCTCTGATACCACTTGTAAGGAAACTTGGCAACAAAGAATATAACCGTTTCCACATAACCCATAATAGATCTGAAATAAACATGGAATTAAAATCCACATGCAAGAGAATAGACAACATACCAAAAAATGTGACACAATATATACCCTGGGAAACCCTCATTGAGGGAAAAACCCAGCCTCCAAAAGCATCCATCACCATGTATTATTCAGTAAAAAATACCATTGCCATACAACCATGGAAGCCTTCATGGCCATAGCCACAATCGAGCAAACTATGTGAACAAGCATGAATCCACACATCCCATGCCATGCTTCCAACTTTCACAAATGCTCCCTTGGCTAACCTGTCAAGCCTTGTCCCGCTCGACTCTTGCCTTTTGTCTTCTCCTTGTCACTCTCTTATTCTCTCTACAACAACTACCCTTGTGGCTGCTTATATAGTAGCAAGTCTCACAAAACCACTAAGTGGTATTACATAAACCATGTGCTAAAACCATGTGCTACCTAACCCACTGACCCCACATTTAATATTGGGCATTTAATTCTTTTCCCCAATATTAAATAATTACATAAAATATTATCACAATGTTACAATAAAACTCATCAAGAATATTCCATGGGAATCTTTACATGTTGCACGTCCATCTAGGCACAACATTACATAATAATATAAAATATAACAATATTATGCAATGTGTGCAACACCATTTATCTCAACATCAAACACTTTGCCAAGTTGATGACTTAACCAAGGTGAAGATCTTGCCAAGTTTAGAGACTTTACCAAGTTTAAGGTATCTTCCAAGCAATGAAGAATTAGCTAAGTTGAACAACCTATCACTGAGCTAACTATTATATGACACATTAATGAATATTTTAAAACTAAATTTCACTAAAAGGAGAAATTAAAGATTATTGTTTCATCAAATTTTTTAGAGAAAATATAGTGAAGAGTATTCCATAACCCTTGAGTGATTCAAAGAAATTTTATTGAAGTTCTTTCCTACATTTGAATTTTTACTGAGTAGCATGGCATCTTCTAGCAAAAAAATTAAGAAAGGTTCATAGATGTTAGTTCAAGGAGTTGATTGTAGTTGTAGATCCCCTACATTCAAACTGAGTCTAGAAATTGCTAAAGAACTAGAGACCCAATTGGAGTGCAATCTCAACTTCCTCCTAAGGTACTTTTAATTCATGGTATTTAGTCATATTACCACTATTCTATTCAAGAGCTAGGAACCCTAGAGATGTACTAGGCATGTAATGAGTTGTGTGTGGATGGGAGCTTGAAACCTGAGCACAAGCATTTGGAGACAAAAAGTTTAAACATATTGTGCATATGACAAAATATTTCCAAGGGAAATGGATTAGGTTAATCCCCATCTGAGTTCATGACATGCTTTTTGGTTGGATCAAACTATTTAATCACCAAGAAGATGATTCATAGATTCACAAGGTTACCATTGTTGAACAAGGAAAAAATTACCAAAAACCTAGGTTAGGTCCAACTAGCTAAAATGAATCTTGCCAAGTGGGATGATAGAGGCATGAAGTTGAATTTTGTAACTAATATGGAGATCAAGTTTTACATTCATGTCATTTCCCATAAGATCTATAGCTCAAGAACATTAAAGAACATTTTGTGTGAAGTTGTTGACCTAGCATACAAAGTTGTGAAGAAAAACTTATCTTTCAACCTTGCTGAGCTACAACTCAATCAATTGAGCAAGAACATGGAAAAAATTTGGTCATCAAAGAAAAATCCATGTAAGTTTGGATCTATTTTGACCTGTTTATTCTTTTATGCACAAAATTTTTTCCCTTCCAAAGGCACTATGGCATAGAAGAAGGATACAACTATTTTGTATCAAATCAATGATTTCATAGTATAAATGGGTGATAATTTTGAAAGCATTATGGAAGCCTACTTTTAGATATTCAAGAGAAAATGAATGGTAGATATAGGATTCCAAATAAGTTAGAGGAATATTATTAGAAAGATATCTTTTTTCTAGTGGATTTTGACACAGTGCACATCCAGGTAGTAAGGGAAAGAGTGTCATGGGTTAAGGCTCTTGGATATGAGGTTAATATAGATCACATAAGGGATAAAATTGAGGCTCTTGTGAATGAGCCAGTGGACCCTAAGGCACCATACTTTGGTACCTATGAGGAAGCCAAGGCTAGGATTTCATTGGAAATCAAAATTCCTTAGGCCATGAAGAGAGGAAGAAAACAAGTTGAAAATATTTTGAAGGAGACCAAGAAGTCCAACTCTCCTCTTCTATTGATAGGGGAAAAAATGAGATGATATCAAGGAAGAGGAAGATGCAAAGGAACCTACAGAGGAAGAAGAATCTAAGGAAGAGTAGCCACCCAAGAAGGAAGGGAAAGTTATCATAATCAGACCCATAAAATCCTACCCTACAGTATTCACTAGAAGGTCTACAAAATCTAATAAGAAACTCAAATTAGGTGATGATGAAGAAGAAGAAGATTAGTTAATAAAATTCAAGAGATCATCCCTCATGTTGGCTTGGTTTTTCTCCATTCCTATTTTGTGCATTCAATAGTGAAAAACCTTGACTATTTGCCTTGAAAATTTTGAAATTAGGTTCATACCCTGGGTAAATTTCATCAAAAACCCTAATGTTTTATCTTGTTTTACCCTAGTTTTTGAAAAAAATTGAAAATAATATTTCAAACTATTTTTAGGTAGGACATTTTATCCTAAGGTTTAACTTACGCAAGGATGACTTCATTAATTTTTGTCAAAGCCTTTTATATCCTTATTTTTAGTCGTAGTTATTTTGAATATTTAGTTGAAAATATTAACTGTAGTACCTTTTTATCAACCATTGATGTTGGTCAAATCGACAGATGGCATATCCTTGCAAATTTGAAATGCAAGGTTTTTAACTAAAGTGGGCAAGCACCTTTGTGCCACGTAGCCCTTGGTCATGATGGAACTTCAGTGCACCACAAAGTTTATGGTTTGTCAGAGTTGGCTAGAACATTTTGCAGAGTTGTCAGTACCTTTAATGCATGTTCTAAAATTCTTGCAATGTCATTGGTTGGTTTGTTAATGAAGGTATTACTTTATGTTTAGTTTTTATGCACCATTGATCTTTCTTAGATCAAAGGCTAGTGCTTGCCCAAAATTTGAAAATGCACAAGAATTAAACAATGCAGGGAAGTGCCAACAAGACACGTAGAACTATGTGACATCATGGTCCCACCTTTTTAGAGCATAATAATGAAATACTTTTTGTGGTAGTTTATTAGATGAGTTAGATTAAAAGGAAGTGTCTTATTGGTCATTCTAGCTAACTCAATGTTATAAGGGTGCAAGATTTTGTGACCATTAATTTATGAAAGATCCATGGTTAGTGCATACCCACTTTATGAAGTTGCATGAATGTTAAACAATGTGGGGAAGCAGAAATTTGAGTGTGGCAAGGTGGGACCAACTGCACAGGGTATATGCTGAGTTGTGCCATGCTGTAAAGGAAATGCTAATGTGTAATGCTAGCTAGAATAGTCAAGAGGTTTGTCTATCAAAGAGGTTTAAATCCTCACAACCGTAAATCTTTTAAAGATGAGTGGCCAGTGCTTACCTACAATAAGAAACTTCTTGATTTTTAAATAATGTGAGCAAGCACCCTTGCACTGCGTGGTAGAATGGGACTAGGTTTTAGAAAGACTACTGAGTCATGCCATGTTATAAAATTGTAATAATTTAAGCACTTTCATTGGTCAAATGTGACGTGAATGCCAAGCTAGGAGTGATGATGTCATGGGCATGGAAAATCTAATAATTAAATGAGGCAGCTAGACTTGTTAGAGCATGATGGTTAAAAGGTGTTATTTTATTGGTCAAATTGGATGATTAGACCATAAGAGACAAATATTTTGACCCACCATCGATCTTGATCAGATCGATGAAGGGCGCTTGCCTACATCAAGAAATTGCAGAAGTTTATGCAAAGTAGGTAAGTGCCATGTGGACACTTGTCCATGGTGATGTTAGCACCTCCATCTTAGACTATAAAAAGGGTAAATCTATGCCACTATTGATCTTATAGAGATTGATAGTTGGCACTTGCCTACATCAAGAAAATTCCCATTGGTTAAACAAAGTGGGGAAGTGCTAGCCTGACGCATGGAAAAGGTGACATCAAGGACCCACTTTCTCAGAAGATAAATGGGACTCGCTTGTGTGGAAGTTTGTCAAAAAGAACTGATTCACATGGAGAGTTCCTATTGGTCAATACAACTGACTGGGTATCATCAAAGTAAAACAATTCATGATTGTCAATTCAACTATGATCAAGGGTTAGCACTTACCCACAATTTCAAGGTGCAAGAAATTTAAACAATGTGAGAAGTGCTAACATGACATGTGGAAAAGTGGGACTAGTTGTGACCAAAGTGGGATGATGTGTGCTAGATTGGAATATTTATTAAGCCAACTGTATTACACTTTTCACTTGCTATTGTAAAACTATTTTATTTCTTTTGGCCGTTGATCTGGAGGAAGATCAACGGCTAGCGCTTGCCTATAATTTCAAAATATAAGAAGTTTAAGCAATGCAAGGAAGTGTCTATTTGACACATGGCCAAATTTTTTAAAGCAATAAAGTAATTCTACTTTTTGAATTAGGGTTGTTCGATCTATTGACATCAATGAATGAGATTCAAATTTTATGGCAACATGGAAATAATGGCTAATGGAAGTTAATACTACTCAAAACTCATTCATGTGATTTCAATGCCCTGATATAGTTCACGATCTCACCATTATTGAACCACCAAAGAGTAAAAAGTTATCAAAGCACAAAGAACTTCCAAAGCTAGGGCACAAAAATTCTACCAAGTAATTTAGTGGATTGTGACAAAAATTGTATAGAAAAGAAGCGCAAATTTAGCGGGTAAGAGGTCTGTAACTCGTAAAATTAAGTATTTGGTATTGTAAAAATTTAAAATCTTTAAAAATACCTCCATGAAAGGAATTCTCTGGATAGACTGATTACCTTAAGAGGGTAGTACATGAAGATTTTCTTGAACAATTTCCACTGTCTGTAAATGAAATAAATAAAGGGAGAGAGCTTATTCCAAAGAACCCTAGGGTAGTTATAGTAGAAGTTTTCTATGATAGAGAAAATTGGGTAAGAGATGCGAAGGTTTCTATGGGAGGTTTGGAATTGTTTAAAAAATGGTTTGCTAAGAGAAACCTTGACATCCCTTTGAGCATATGTTTGGGAATTTGACATTGGGAAACTAGTAGTACCTGGGGCTTTCTTTGATAGTGATCTACTTATTGATTTAGCTAAGAAGTATGATCATATTACTAGATTTGTGAAGAATTATGCTAGAGATAATCTTTTTAAGGTTTCTCCTGAACTGATTAGGGAAGTTTTCAGTCTTAACCCTAACCATGTTGTGCATGAGACCATTGACATGGATGACCTTTAGGCAAGGTATGATGCACAAAGAACATAGCTAAGGACAATGCCTCTGCAACAACATTTTGCAAGGATTGGTACATTTCCTTTGGGTACAACCCATAAACTAGAACCATTAATGGGAAAAAATTTCAATCCTAGGGCTCAAGCATTATACTTCACCCTATGCAAAATTTTTGGGATGGACGAGGAGGAACATATTAAAGGTTCCATTGTTCTTATCATGGCTTAGACATTACAATTTGGAATGAGCAGTATTCTTGATTTTTCCACTTTTCTTGCACAAGAAATTCATAATGGTTTGGTGGGAATATCAAAAGGAAAGGTAAACATACCCTTTTATTGGTATTCATTGCTCATGTATATATGTCTACTTAAGGGAGTTACCTTTTTCTCTAAGGGTATGGAGTTGGAAGTAACAAGGGATGGAGAAAATAATCTAGTCTAGTTATGGAGTGTTGACATGACTTCAAAGGCCAGAGATGCCATTTTTGTGAGATTTGATAGATATTTTGCATCTAGGCTGAGATTGCTTTTAAGAGGAGATAGCCCTAGGATTCCACAATCACTGTTAGAATTGGTTAGACCCAAAGACTATGCAAATGGGCTTTTGGTTAGTCATAATTGGGGGGATATAATCCCATACAATGTTTCTACAATGATTAGAGTATATGGCTTTCTAGGGAAGCCTCATGTGCTACCTGCTGTGGTATTCCAAACACATGTCCCATTCCTTGCTAGGAATGGGGATCCCCTACTTTTTAAGACTCCCGGACTCACAGTTCGAGAGTCAAGGGAAGAAAATTTGGTTAGAAGTTAGAATTTTAGAGTCAAAAAAATAAAAATAAAAATAAAAATAAAAATCTTCACCTCCCCACATCTTCGCGTGTGCACGTCAAAGTGCAATGTGCATTATGCAAAGAGAGGGAGGGCTATAAAAACCCTTGCCCTCCCCCTATCTTCTCATTTTTGTTTTTGATTGTTCAAGGTTTGAGAAAAAGAAGTGGGGGTAAGCAGATCTCCCCCCCCTCCCCACTTTGTTTTATTTTCCATGTGCCCATGTGTGTGCACACACTACTTGCAAGCAACACACCCTTTTTGGGTGTGTGCATGCTGTGCTTGCGCAATATGTCATCATGGAGCCCATGTAGCATCCATGTCCATGCCCTCATGACACTGGACGTGATGCTCGCGTAGTACCCACACTGCGCCTGTGCATAGTGCTATGTCTAGCGCTCATGTGGCCCCTTTGGGGCCTCAACGTAGCACCGGTGTAGTGCTACATGCCTATGCCATAAGAATACCGTCTACACCCATGCAATGGCATTTTTCATTATTTTATTTAACAAAAAAAAAATACAAAGAATTTTAAAAATAAAATAAAAAAATAATGAATAAGTCTCGAAAGGGGTTTTTTTTTCCTCAGTTATGCTTTTCACTATTTGGTGATTGATTGTGTTTTCTTTCTCATGATGTGCAGGTAATACAATCAGATGACATCTACATCTAGATCAGTAGTAAAACCAGTTGTTTAAAAATTTCAAGGCGTGACCCCAAAATCATGGTTATACGATGAGTACATTGAGATTAAATAAACAGACCTCAGGCACACAGACTTGGGAGAATTCCTGAGAGTTTGCAACAGTCTGACAAAAAGGTGAACCTTGAGGTCCACATTAATTTGTTCTCAATTAGTGAATGCAACATCACATCCAGGGACTGTACAGTCAACCAAGTTGATCATGACCTTATCTCAACATTTTGTTTGTGATGAAAGGGTAGTAAAGAGTGTTACTGGAGAGATGGTCTTAGATCTACGATTTGATAACATTGAGAGAGTTTTCCATCTACCTAGAGCCAATTAGTTCATCAAACTTTCATATGAAACAACTGAGAGATGGTATAAAGATCACCACCAGGAGGCCATTGACATCATACACTCCTTATACTTCATTAAGAAGCCAAATTGAGGAAATTTAATTAGCAAAGTGGATATGACTCAAGGATACATGAAGGATGACATCAGATATTCAATCATTCTCCTGAGCAGAGTCATGGTCTTTCCTGCAATGGGTCATCTCACTCCATTCATGGTCAACTTCATTGAGCCCATTAGACACACAAAGATGCCACTGGATTGGGCCACCACACTTAGTGAGAACTTGTGTGATTAGTTGCAGATGGTAAATGACAAGAAGAAGTTCTACATGACTTCTTATGTGGTGTATCTACTTGTAGTAAGGGCAACCAACTATCCTAGGTTATACAAAAAGGGAAATATGCAGGACCCTAGTGCATGGCCGTATATAGTTTATCCTTAGCTGGTGAAGAAGAACCTCTCACCATAGAGCAAGGAGTATAAAATTGTAAATGATGCCTTCATCTTTGCCATCATTCAATTCATCGAAGGGGATTATGGGAAGAGATTGTTCAATGAAGCCAAGGCACATATCACAGCTCTTGGTGCATATTTCATCCAATTCTAGACATTCACATATATTTGGGTAGGTGGTGCATCCATCAATCCAAAGAAACTCTCAAGGTACCCAAGTGACAAGTTGGTCCTGATGGAAATATCTCGGTAGATTGAGTCAGCTTATGAGAGGATCAAAAGGAGTTCTATCATGAGGATTCCATTGAAGATCATTGGATGAATGCCACAAACAACTATGATGTCCACATCAAAGACTATTGCAGGATGACTTTTTATCTAGCACAGAAGGCTCTCCATTTGACCATACCTTCTAAGATAAGGCTATAAAACTCAAAAGAACTACTGGATCCTCTATTCAATACCGATAAAGTTGGTGAGAGACCCATTTTGAATTTAGAAGTTGATAGAGAGGAAGGAGATGATATTAATCATTGAGCGAGACATGTCATTTGAATGACAAAGATTTGGATTAAGAAACCCTTTTTGCCTAATCTAATTTTGGATACAGTGGTCTTCCATGCACATGCTCACCTAGAAAGGGGTAAGGGAAGGAAAGTCATAGTTCCTATCTTTGTGCTCCAGTCTCCTATCAAGCCTAAAATAGTCTACCAGCTTGATCATCTAGTGGGATACTACCACCCTTTAGAGAGGAAGGGAAAGAGGAAAAGAGCCTCTCCTTAGAGGTTTCAGATGGAGCATGTAGAAGAATAGGTCCCTTCCCACCAAGAGGAAATAAGTCCCCGAGAGCCCCAGGATGGTGGAGCTTCTCATATCCAGGTTGAATTTTCATTGCCTCCTATTTTGTCAAGTCAACAAGAAGAGGGAGAAATTTCAGAGACCTCCATTCCTCCAGTGCATGAAGAGCCTGCTTGTCCTATGGTTCCATAGAAACAAAAGAGGATCAAGGTTAGAATGAACAAGAGGAAAAGAGTTCATAAAAGATTAGTGCCTAATCCATCTATTCCTGAGACCATTCCAGAGGAAAAATTAGATGAGGGGGAAATAGAATAAGATGAGGAGGAGGAGCAAGTGCCTCTACAAAGGAGAACTTGGCTGGCAAAAGCCACAGAATTGGAAAGAAGGAAGAGTGCCATGAATACCCCACCACCCACCCAAGCAGAAAAGGTAGAACTCTCTTCTTTAGAAGATGAAGTACAATGATGGGTGAATGAGAAAAGGAAGCAAGGTGATGATGTTCTCTCCATCATGGATTTTGATTTCATGCCTATGGGTATGGAGTTAGTTGGAGATAAGATCAGAGATACCCCTACAGGTGAAATTCAACATCAAGATTGGACACAAATGCCACTCGAGACACAAAGTCCTCATCTCACTTCTCCATCTCCACCTTAGGTCATGATGCTAGATAAGGGTTCAATAACTCCTCCACCTCTGAGTTCAGAAGAAGAACATGTTCAAAAGGAAATTTCATTACAAGATCAACCAAAATCAAGGGTTAGTAATGAGCCATCAAAAGAGGCACAAATAATAGAATGTGTACAACAACCTTCTCAATAAGTTGAGGATCAAACTATAGGATCTATAGAAAATGAGACTATAGAAGAAGAGTCCTCACAATAGAAGACTCAAAGCAAGAGTGATAAAGGGAAGGAGGTAGTTGAACACATCCCTTCATCATCTAGAGCCAAGGTTATAGAAAGACATATCCCAAGATGGTTTCAGAAGGAAATAATGAGAAGTACCAAGCATTAATTCTGTACTTTAGAGGATGATATTTGTGACATTGTAGAGATTTTGAACAAGCTTGAGTCTCCATTACATGATGTAACACCATTTGCGTTTGTCACTACTACATGGAACCAAGACTTATTTGCACAAGTGGCTCACCCTCCTAAAGGTACAGATGCAAAATCTATTAGTATTGAGGACTATGAAGTGAAAGATATTATGTTGGGAAAGCCTACATGAGATGCATCCTGATAGATGATGACTATGGGAGTCAAGGAGGTTCTTAGCCACATGGAATAGGATGAGATTGAAATCAGAACACTTAAAAGGAAAGTTGAGATCCTAAAGGGATACCTAGCTGAAGTTATTGGTCCTCTTGATTCTGAGTGCCCTGAGGAGACTTTGAATACCATTCTTAGAGAAGGGGAAGGTGTACAACTCAGCCCATTTTTGAGAGCTTGTCAGGATTGGCAGGATAGCCTCTAGGATAAGGGTGTCACTATAATCACAAGAAGTTTGAAGTTGTTGCATGCTATGCAAGAGAATGTTGATAAGATCATGGCAATTTTGAGGCAAGACTTCAATATCATGGATGAGGTATGGGCATGGAGCAATGATTTACAAACTCTACAAGCCATAAAAGGCAAAAGATATCACATTTTGATTGGTGTATATACTGGAGAAGAGTTAGAAATGATAGATGATTGGATAGAAAATATTGTAGATGGAAATAAAGTGATGGAAACATTGCATGATGAGATACATAGGCTCAAGGACAAAGCCCAAGAGCAAATTTTGGAAGCATAAAAGTTGTACAATGATGCATGCTTGGACATTTTTAAAGATGAAGAATGAGAGAAGCTATTTCCAATTGAGGTAGTTGTGGAAAATTTTAGGAAGAATTTGGAGGAAGCATCTAGTGATGAAGACATCAGACAAGCCTTCAGGATGGAGGAACCACTATTAGAGTTGGACACCAAACTCAAAGATTTTGCAAAGACTCGAATTGAGGTGTACAACTATAGATAGAAGGTCAAGGAAAAGTATGAGGCTTTGGATCTTCTAGATGCTACTAAGATTACTGAGATGATAGAGAAATTCAAGGGCAAACATCCAAATATAGTTTTAGGATGAAGATGAACAAAACCCAGATGCCAGAATTGCAATTTTGACACTTAGTAAAATTTTAAGATTTTGACCCAGTCAAGGTCCGCAACTCTGTAGGTCCATAGATCCACAACTCTGTAGGTCCGTAGCTCCACAACTCTACAAGTTTGTAGCTCCACAATTTAGAGGTACAGTGACAATTGACTACCAGCTCCAAAAATAGCACTTTCCATGCATAGGGGACACATTTTGATGGCAAGTTAGCTTCTATTTTCGGCACCTCCATGCAGTTCCACTTTGACTCATGGATTCCTCCTACTTTCTCTCTCATGTTTTTATTGTTTTTGACATGTAAAGGGCTCATGCATCCAATTAATGAATAAAATATGGGTGGAGCCCCTCTAGGCACTAGTTAGATTGTTAGTTTGTATATATTTAGTTTATTTTAATGTTTTAAAAACATTTTATTGCATCAAGATATCTCTCACTCTCAACACAAATTGAGGAGATGATTTCTTATAAATACCCCATTGTAAAATGTAACAAAGGTTGCCATTATTATGCAATAAAATTATGCTTTTGGTGATAGCATTTGAAGTATAATTATTCTTGCCTAAATGTGTCATTGTTTTGTGGATTTTATTCATGAGATTGTGATTGAGCCAAAGGTTTATTGTGTTGTTTCTGGTTGTGTGATCTTTTAGTTCTAGTGTTTTCTACAGATATATGAATTTTGCTGACGTAATGAGCTTGAGAAGAGATTACCCGATTGTGTCTACATAGATTTTTATGTCGCATGAGTGCACTTTCTATGGCCTTGTGATTTGATGAAGAGTGAAACATCATTCGACTTGTTAAAAATTCTCACCGACGATTGCATCAGTGGATTCTAGGAAGTGTTGCTCCTGTTTTCATTGGTTTCCTACCAATTTCTTTGAAGGTTTAACTCACAGCATGTTGTGTTCTATAGCTTATGTCCATTTAGGAATTTCAATTTTAAGTCATTTGATTTCATGTTATTTGCTTTTAGTTTCATTATTTTCTTTGCTAACCCCTTTTTAGAATAGGAACACATTTTAGTTGCATTGATAGTTGCATGCATTGAAAAATAGAAAATACAAAAATATTGTTCTTTTGGTGTGATATTTTGAGACAACGAATAGATTTACTTCGATTCTGAGATAAAAGAGTTTTTAGAACCAACAAAGGCCTCCTTGTGAACACTCACATTTATCTTCTACTGAATAGATTTTGGTACGTTGCAAGACAAATACTGAACCTTGGAGCAAATCCTTAAAAAGGTTTGCTTTTCAAGAAAGGAATTATGCAATGGATTCCTGCCATTGACCTCATGCAAAATGAATACCCAACACTACCTTTCCATGTGCCTTTGAAGATAGGGATAGCAGAATTGTTATGGAAAATTGGGACTATTGATGAAAGAGATTTTCTTAAGAAAGGTACTTTCTTCCCGGTTGTTACTATGGCACATGATTTTGTTTTTATGAGAAAGGGATGGAAACATCTCAGTTTATTTCTAGATAGGTACAACATGGTAGAGTACCATGCAAGATTTATTGGTCCAGAAGGATTTTATGATCTTTAAAGAGAAAGGACAAAAGTTGCCCGCATGACACAATAGGTGTATTTTCCTGAGGATGTTATAAGGAATATTTTCTCTTTACAAGAATAGAAAGTTAGGAAAGAAAAATGGATAGTGTTTAGAAAAATGTTGGAATTCATCAATGCTTTTGACTCTACCTATGATCCTTTGAAGGATAAAAAATACTGGGGAGCAAATATGCATGTGTTGATGAACAATTTTTCTGCAATAATGCAAACAATGAATGAGAAAAAGGCTACATATGCCAAAACCTATCCAGATAGGGCTATAGAGGTATAGAGAAGAATAAACAATAGAAACATAGTAGCTCTTGGTCAATATACTTTGCAAAAGAGGGCAAGATATGTGATGGTGCAACATATACAATAGGTTCCACCTCATGAAAGACCAAGGCCAGAGAGCCCATCTATAGCTAGTGCCCCAAAGAGGAAAAAGTTGGAACAAGGATCCTCTTCTCATGTAGAAGAGTACTCCCCAAACCAAACCCCAATCCAAATAGATGATGAAGCATCCTTAAGGGAGTAGCTAAGATAGATTGGTGTTGAAGGGGATTTCATTGTTACCACTATAGACCTAGAAAGTGGAGTACCTCAAGAGCCTCTAGTACCCTCCTTGTACCTTACAATTACTAATTACCAAGGTAAGAAAATAGATCCAATAATTGCCCAAGCTTCTAAGAAATTTATTAATGATGAAAATTTTGTTAAATCCAAGGCTTTTGCACAAATTTTTGTGGAGGAAGAATATAGGAAATTTTGAGAAAACATGTGAGAAAATAAAAATAGAGCAACCTGGCAAACTAGACTTTGTTATTTAGGAAGAAGTAAAAGCCAAGTTTTTGAGTGACTTTGCCCAGTTCACACCTAAGCTCAGGAGGCAATTAGTCAAAGAGTTAGGGGTCCTAATTTTGCTAAAATGGGACATAGCTAATGCTATGATTTTTGATTCAATTAGAAAAGAGAAGATGTACAATATAAAATAGAGTAAGGAATTTTGTACACCCACAAGGGAGTTAAATTTAGTGATGACCACCAATCCCTAGTGATCTAGTCAATTAAAAAGAGAGACAAAATTAGAATGCAGGAAATCTCTAGTGTAGAGCATATTGGTGCACTTATAGTATTTAGGGCTGGTGAGGTTGGTAGTAAAAAAATCTTTGGAATGGCATTAAAAATGATGAAATTTGGCAATGTGGGGTTTGGACATGAAGAGGATAAGTTTTTGGAACTTATGCTAGATTTGAAGAGGTTTTGAAGGCATATGAGGAAAGGGGTAATCAGATGCAATAATTGGAAAGCCAAGTATCTCAAATGGAAAAGAAACTTGGGAAAAGGAAGGTGGGAGAATATAGTAGGCCTAGAATTGTATACCTCCAGCCACCTATTGAACCATTTAAATCAACTCTCATTATGGAGATACTAGACATCCTAGAGAGGCCTCAATTCTACACTGCAGAGGAATTTGAAGAAGAAAATAATAAATTGTATGCACTACATGTAGAGTTGAACAATCAATATGAAGAAAAAATAAGGAAAGGAATAATGTATTTAATAGATAGAATTGAATGGCAAACATTTTTTGACCAATTGGCAAGGATTGCAACAATCAGAGATGAATTAAAGGAAAATGAGGATAGAATAAAACCCATTATACAGAAGTGGACTGAAAGAAATAATGATATTACTATCATGTACACATCTGTCATCCAACTATCATAACATTAGATAGAGAGGACTTTTGATTTGTTAAATAAGTTGGAGAATTTTGATGACAAACAAGATTCATTTTAGAAAAGAGTGACAATTTTTTCTCCAAATATATAACTGAAAAGTTTGATTTATTTCCTAGTGCTCTAAAAATTGTTGATAAAATAAAGGAAAAGGAATAGTGGAAAAAGGAATCGAATAAAATATTTTGTCAAAGAATGAATAATGTCATAAATGAAACTAGACATTTATTATGGGCAAT
Source organism: Cupressus sempervirens (assembly GCA_028749045.1). Classification (NCBI taxonomy): domain Eukaryota; kingdom Viridiplantae; phylum Streptophyta; class Pinopsida; order Cupressales; family Cupressaceae; genus Cupressus; species Cupressus sempervirens. The sequence continues at coordinate 324,476,413 of CM053790.1, forward strand.
GACCAATGAGGAGTTGGTTAAAGTGTAGTTATTCTATAGTGCCATCAGAAAAGACTTTGTTGAGATAGAAGCAATTGGAAATTCATTAGTAACTATAGAAAGGGAGATTTTAAATTTTGACTAGCCTGATGACACTATTTTCAATGAGTGGAAGGAACATTTTTTTGTCGTAAATGTAACTGTTACCTTAACAGTTAATGATGAAGACAAGGAGAATCCCCAAGTTGAAGTAAGCTTGCAGGCAACTGAAGAGGGCACATCACTTTCAAGCCTAATAGCCACTTATTTCAAAGATTTAGAACAATAAGAGAATCAAATCATAGAGTTTTATTGTTCAAAGAGATGTAACAGGAAAAAAGCATACAAAAAGAATGTAATAATGTATAAGTTTTTCTATTACACACAATTTTTTCTTTTTGTGGGAGCAAAATATAAATGTCTTTTGTAAAGGGACACCTATCAGTTCTCTATGCCTAAAAATTATTGCATCTCACACTATATAAGTGAGATTCCAAGGCTAGAGAAGGGTCCAATTTTTAGTGCAATTTTAGTGTTACATTAAATATGTTTTGGTCCAGTTATTGAGCAAACTTTATGATGTATCTTCTCTACAAATTTTTTGAGAATACATTGATATCATGTGATACTTGTGTCTTTTTAGAGTCATTCTAAGTTTTATTGCACCTGTTTACAATTTTCAAGGAAAATAAATACAAAATCAAGCTATCCCCATATTTTTTGTTGAAATTTGTCTCCTTAGTTATTACCTAGTTATTCTAATATTGTGTGAAGTAAAGCTTATCCAATTGAATGCAATTCACTTAGGTTGTATGTTAATTCATTATAGCTATTGATTCAATGAATTAAGTAAAAGCTTTAATGAATTTGATGGGATTTCTATGGTAATAGAAAGGATGTATGTAAGAATGAATTCCAGTAAGAATTACTAATCATATTTGTTGCAATGCAACAAATTAGATCTATAAATTGTAGTAGACTCTCAATCCCAATGGAATAGACACTAATCAAATTAATCCAGTTTGTAGAAAGGTAGATCATGAATAAGCATCAATTCTACAATGAAAATCAATTTTATTTCACTATTTTAAAGAGTTCCAAAGGTGGTCAACACTTGTTTGCATGAAACATTTTAGCTTTAGTTAGCTGCTATTGCTAGAAGTACTTGCAAATCAGAGAAGAATTGTGACAAAATCTATTTATAAGGGGTGTATTTCATCTGAGAGAGTGAAGAAATAAATAAACTATGTATGTATTAGGGAAGGAAGATGAGAATCAGAATGAAACTAATATAATTCTCATGCAACAACATTCATTCTAATTAATCCCTTAGGTATACCCACCTTGATTCTGTAGAGCCTAAAGAGTAGAAAGCCAATCTTGGTTTTGTTGAAGTTGGTTCCAAATGGTTTACACACATAATTTTTGATAGGAAATAGCTAACCCTTAGATTATGTGAGTGTTATTATTTTGGTATTGAACCTTTGTTGTGTAGTAGTTTGAAAAACACTAACACCTCACATTTGAACAAAGATTGAAAAGAATTCAAGATGGTGGAGGTATGTCTGATTTCAAAATTTTAAAGTATGAAACAAAGACCAAGGTAAATTAGAAACAAGTTGAAGAAGCCTTAGTGGCTAAAATATAAAATGGATGTACTCCCCAAAGGAACTGACAAAGAAAGTTCCTGATATCCTACTGAAGACAGTAACACATCATTGGGAGAATGCATTAAATGTTGTTAGGGACATTAGAGAACAAACTCTCAGATAACTTATGCCAAATATATTTGACAAGGAAGTGAAGGAATCATTGAAGGAGAATGAAACAAAGCTGACCCCTAGATTCAATGCATTCTTGATCCTATCGAAAGAAATTGAATTAGTTGGGAAATCTAACACAATTCCACGAAAAAACATCTATGGGTTGCATAAACCTACTGAGGAGGTTGTACAAATAGGTGATGAAGAAGGTGTTGAGAAAGATGATGATAAATTGATAATGTAGAAGAAGATGATGTAGAGGATCAAGAAGCAACAAGAGGAGATCTTCCTAAAGTTCAAAGTATTCAAGACTTAGATCCTGAAAAGATAGCAATAGAAGTAATGGTCTCCCTTCCTCTCTCTAAAGCCTTAGTGCCACCTAGCTTAGAGAAGACTACTACCAAGTTAGTTGAGGTAAACATTGCTTCACCAAGAACCCAAATAACCATTGGATCAATACTATAGAGTGCAATGATGAGTGAAGTTTCCATCACTTCATTTATTGAGCAATAGGCTCAAATCATCTTAGCATCAGAGTCATAGCCAACATTAGTAAGTTTTCCTATTATAACTACTATTGATACTATTTATACTATTATTACTTCTACTATTGTTTCTATTGTATCAAGTGGAATGAAAATTGAGGTCAAGCCTCAACTAAGGACTAAAGTTTTGAAGAAAGAAAAGGAAATTATTCCTTCAGTTATTCATAAGGAAAAGGGTGAAGAGGTAGATTTATCTATTGAAGAAATTGATCTAGAGGAGGACATTGTAATACAAGATTGGGATCTTTTCAATCTCACTTTTGATCAAATTGATACCCTTGGTGATTTATGAAAGAAAAGGGACAAGCAAAAAAATCTCTAAGAGGAGAAGAAAAAGAAAAATCAAGTGCTTCTAGATATCAAGGGCATATTCATTGATGCACTGGATATTGAGGTTGATGATAAAAAACCAATTTTGGATCAACTTGTTGACATTGTTTATAAGTATAATGAGGAAGTGGATGGATAAGAAAAACTTCAATAGAGGGTAGAAAGGAAGTTTGAAAATAAAGTTTTGGAGAAGATAACTGAAAAAATTGCTATTGACCAAGTGAAGTTGTCCACCATTCTTGCTACATTTGAAGATTCTTTAAATAATGTTGTTTACTTATTTGTGAATCTAATTTCACTAAGGAAGTAAAGGAAAAACTATCTAAGATAGTTTCTAACATGAAGGCAACTGTGCATTAGTTGTCACTTGATCCTAGCTACAGTTATGCACATTTGTGAAAATTAGATATCTGACAGAGCTTCAGGAAGAATTGATGAGGGAAAAAGCCAAGATAAGGTCTACACTAATATAGACAAAGGGAATGATACTTCCAAACATGGATGCAATGAAAAAACATATTGCACATGCAAAAAAATTAATCTATGACAACAATTTCTGTACAGTTGATCACATGATGGAACTATCAGTAGAGGTACAAATAGATTTGCATAGCTTGAAAGTTTTCCAAGAGAATTGGGACAAGACAATATCCATAATTTTGAAGGTACATAGTGTTTTCCTTTCACATTTTGGTGTTACCTTGTAGTTATGCCTTTTTGGCATTTGTGTTCAAAAAGGGGAAATATAGAATGTATATAATATGGAAATCAAGAGGGAATGCATATATATATACAAGAAGGAAATATATGTACAATATGAAAGATTTATATACAAAGAAAAAAATATGTTTAAAAAAACAATTTTGAAAATTCAAAAAATAGAGTTAGAGGTTACTGAGTAGTAACAACAATAGAAAATAGTCAAAACCCAATTACAAACCCATAAATGTTGATAGGGGGAGTTTTGACTTGAATTTTGAGTATTCAGTATTTGGGTATGATAAGTGTTTTTGTCACTAATGCCAAAGGGGGAGATTGTTGACCTTATGGTCAAATCATTTGTCTATTAGTGACTTAACACTTAGTCAATTGTTTACATTTCTACCAAGCTCTATAGTTGCTACCAAGCTTATCATACAGCTAGAAGTGAAAACCAAGTGTTTTAGTTGCTACCAATCTAATTAGTTTGATTGTAGTTAATGCCAAGCTTCATAATATCCACCAAGCATATGTGACATAATATAGTGATTTTCAAGGTTTACAATGTCTACTGAGATTCTAAGGCTAAGTATAGTTCTAATTGAGCATTTTAGTATCTACTGAGTTCTTTAGTGTTTGCTGAGTCATCCAGTGCTGACTGAGTTCTTATTACTCCAAGTGTTCAACATGGGCCAATAATCTATGTCATTCAAGTGCACGAGTTTTCCAAGTGTTAATAAGTGTTCCCAAGTTTCATAACATCACTTGATTGGTCTTCAAAATCCAAGTTACAATAGTAAGCTAACTGTGTGAAGATTATTTAAATTTGGTACTGTAGGCAACTCTAGAAGTTAATTAATTGGATTGATATATATGTAATATATCTTTCCATATCCAAAGAGTTATAATATTTAAGAATAAAAAGAAAGAAGTAGATGAGTGGGAATTAAGAAGGATACAAGCCGTAAAAGGAAAATCAAAATCTTATCTATCACAGTCAAGTGATCATTGTATTTCGAATGAATCTTATTCAGCAAACCAAGTTGTAGATCAGAGATCAACCATTGATTCATCCTAATGTGAGAATCAACCAAATCCTCTAACTAGGTGGACTTAATAGTCTTTTCTAAATCTTCTAACATAGTGCATACTTCATTGTATATTTTAATCCTTGCACAAGGTGGACCTAATAGTCCTTATTGCTCCTAATAGGGCAAATCATCAGAAGTGATCAATTGTAAGCTTTAATAGGATAACTTTATACTACAGTAATAAAGCTTGTGGGTATCATCACCACCCCAGTTTTACTTTCTATTTGGAAGGTTTTTGGGTTACCAAATATTGTGTCAAGTGTTATGAATGTTTTATTGCTTTTAGTATTTCATGCATGCAATTAGATCAGATTAGACAGTGAATGTTTAAATGGTGAATTAAAGTTAAAGTTTTATTGGTTCCTGATTCAAACCCCCTCTCAATCACCCAGTCTATACTACATTTCCAATAGACTTACCTATGCAATATATTATCTTATGAACAAATTCATTTCATATATAACATCTACCTTTGAATTCATTTCTCACTTCTTTAAGTGATTCAACTTTCTCAAGTTTCTTAGGTACATCAAATTGCTCAGGCTGATTAACTTTCTCAACTTACTTAGGTATATCTTCAGTTTGACTTGACTCATTCCTATTTTGACCATCTTGTTTATGTTTAGGATGATGGATCAAAATATCTAATTATTTTCTAGCTTTGGACTTCTTAGCTAACTTTCTCCAAGATATCCAAGACTTTTCTTATTATAAGAAGGTTTTTGTATAAAGATATGTTCATCAAGCTTTTCTTTGCTAGAGTAAAACTTCTCAAGATGTTTCTTAGACTAAGTTAACTCTCCTTTTACAATAGTATTGTACTTATCAAGTTATGCATACTATAACTTTGTAGAATCAAGCTCAAATGTCACTTTGGTAAGGTTGGATCTTAGGTCTATATTTTCAGCTTTCAAATATGACTCAACTTTATTATCATCATCCTTGAAGTTCAACTTCAAATTAGTAATTTTCATTTCATGCTTTAAGATTTTATTTTATTTCTTCAGTCTTGAAACTTCATCATTGTCCTTGATATGATATTTAGGCTCTTTCTTGGACTTAAGATAATCTATCTCATCTTTTAGCTTCCCACTATAATATTTAGCATCTTCATCCTTGTCTCTTAAAGTATCCCTTTCTTTAGTAAGAATATCAATATGCTCAAGAGCTTCTTCTAGGTTTTTGTGTAACTCTTCCATATCCATATGAATTTTAATCAAGCTATTAGGCCTTATATAAGTAATTGTGCTATGATACTAATTGTTAGAAATAGGAAATACTAAGAGGCGGTGGGGGGTGAATTAATATTTCACAAACTTTTGCCAAAAATTGGATATCTTTAACCAAATTATAACTTGCATAAAAAAGAAAACTAATTATGTTGATCAATAAACATAATCATAAAATAAAATAACTCAAAATAAATATTTTATTAATTAGGGAAACCCTTTCCAAGGGAAAACCCTAGTGGGGATGGTACCCACAAAATTATCCACTAATCAAAAGTATCTTGTGAAAGATATTGACCCTATTAGGAGTTTGTTACATTCGTATAGTGTCTCGGTCCTTGTTTGAGGATTTAGGCCTTGTTAGAAGCCTCAATCATGTTAGGAGTTGTTATTACAATTTAAAAATCTATGAAAGATGAGTTTATTTCCAAAATATGCAATATACAATGAAAATTTGGTATACAAAGAGTAGATGCAAAAACCTTTTCACAAACTATTGATATCTTCAATATCTAATATTTTTCTTTGCTGCTCTTCACAAAAATTGATCACAATATGCACTAATCTAATAATAGATCAGTATTCACATCACAAAACATGTCATTACTTTCTTACAAGTTCGCATACAATTTCACACAACTTTATATCCAAAATCTTTTCTTTTATACCATATATCTTTAGCTATCGACCTTCACCTCTTTGCATACTATCCAAAATACAAAATTAGATCTTGGCCACTTAGGATTAATATCTAGGATAAAATTCATAATTAATTAACTAATTATTTTGATAAAAAAATTATTCCTTAATACAACATACTCGATTACATATCATTTTCCCTGTTCTATCTGCTCAATACTGTCACTGTAAAACTGAAATACCTATGTATGTACTATCTATACAAAGTTGCACTCTTGAATAAATAATCCTTACATGTTATAATACCTCCATGTAATTGAACACATGATTATATGCACTTGGTAAAGCTTTCTAGCCAAAACTATTCTTCTGCTGATAGGAAAACTGAATGATACTTAGATAATTTTCTAAGTTGACATCCCAACACTTTATCCTTAAGATCTTCCAAATTAATACTGAATATATGTTTCCATAAATAAAAAAATCACATTGATTAACCTAGAAAAAATTCCAATAGAACCTTGGTAACTCTCTATTTCCAATTTTACCAGCAACTTTTCTATCATTTTTAATAGTTGTTACTACCTTGGATGCCTCCTACAATGTGCTAAGTATATGGGACCTTATTTCATAGTGTATTTTTCTACCAAAAGTATTTGGATAGAAGTTTATTAAGAATGAATCCATTTGTCTGATGTCTCTTGGTATTGTATTTAAAACCTTATTGAATCTTTTATTGAATTCAACAATTGATTCATTTGAATTCTTCTTAATACTCATTAACTTATGTGAGACAAAGGATGTGTCATTGTGGTCCCCAACATATTCAATAAATAAGACTAAAAATTCCTCCCAACTACACATGGATATATTAGGAACCCCCCTACACCATTAAACTTCATAACCAGTTAAGAATTGAAGAAATAAGTACGTGAATACATCCTCATGATTTTCCTCCAACTCCTTAATTGCATTCTTTAAACTAATCACATGTGATTTTGTAGATTGTGCCTCATCTCCAGAGCAGTTAGGAATGAAAATTATTTATTCATTTTTAATAGGGTTAGGATACCCTATAATTCTAATAAAGTCAAGTTGTCTATACCTCTCAATCACCATTGGGAATCTCACTCCTTGATCCACATTCAGTTGATAAAGGTTTTTCTCTCCTTGATTATTTCCCATATTCTACTAATTATTATGAGAAATATTCTTAGTGTTGGTAAACAATTTTTCCCTTCCTACAATCTTGATCAATTCACAACTCTATTCCCAACATCAAGAAAAATCAATACACTAACAAACGAGATTTTTTTTTGAAAAAACATTATATTTATATTAATAATAACTAGTTCAAAATAGCTCCTGGAGAAAGGAACCAAAAAATAAAAACTTCATTCATTACTTGATACAAAAAAGACGTAGAAGAAAAAATATTGCATCAAGAGAGAGTATCTATCAACACTAATGAATCTTGTCCTAGATATTCCCAAATCAAGAATATAGTGATTACAAAGAGCCCAAAAATTATATGGATACAATTCATTGTTTGGTGCTAGAAATAAAACCAAGAGCCTAGCCAAAAATTGTCATAAGATTACCATCACTGATCTACATCAAAAACTCCAATTGAGATCATGATATTAGAAATCCATCTAATGAAGGTACAATCCAATACCTACATACAATATCTCAAAAGAACAAGTGAGATCCATAAAACAAAAAATGTGAAATCATAGAGAAGTTGTGATTTACTATCAAATAAAACATGAGGACTCAACCTTATTCTAAACATATTCTTTTGTCACAATATTAACCAAGTTGGGGATATCAGGGAGGTTAAGTGGGCAAAGTAAAGAGTTAATATAAACCTTTCTAGTACCCAAATTAGCCAAACAATCAGCTAAAATATTGCCTTTTCTATAAGTATGCATGATGTAACATTCAGAGATTGAATCAAGAAGAGACCATACTTAATGTAATATATACTATATGGACAAATTATATACATGAAATTTAATAGACACATTAATAATAATGGATGAATCCCCTTCAACATGTAACTTAGATATAGAAAGTGATTTTGCAAGTTCCAAACCAAAAAGCAAAGCTAAGGCCTCAACTTTGTTATTAGTACACTACGAGAGAGAAGATGATTTTACTACAATCATATGAACTTTAAAATCTCTAATGAATATGCCATAGCCAGAGTTTCCTAGATTTCCTCTAGAGGTCCCATCAAAATTGAGTTTGAAATAACCCTCACTTGGAGGAATCCACTTGGTTTGTGCTCGGATAAGAGGAATCTTGGATGGACACAATGGAGCAGGAAGATGAGGAAAAAGTAAACCATTCCATTGATGAATAACATAGCCATCCCAAGGAGAAAAAACATGTTTACCCTTATATTTACTTACTAAAGCATTAACAAGCTCAATAATTGATCTCTCTAATCCTTTCAAAAATTGAGGGATTGGAGATGATGTCTATCTAAAAATTCTCTTGTTTCTTTCCAACCAAATTGCCCATAGTACAAATGTAGGGATGCACTTCAAAAGACATGAAAAAATTGACTCAGAGTATAATATTGGCCATGCTTGGAATAAATCCCATAGAGAATTAGGTAATGGCATATGGAAATTAAGCTTATTAAGGACAAAATGCCAACAATACTAGGCAAAAGGGTAGCTTAAGAGGAGGTGATCTGTTGTTTCTATAACTTGTAGATAGAGCACACAACTAAAGGGATTAGAAATGTTCAATCTATGAAGTTGATCACTAGTTAAAATTTAGTTCTTTAATGCAAGCCATGCAAAACATCCTACTTTTGGAAAAACTTAGCTATTCTAGCATAATTCAAAACCACAATATGTGGTTTGATTAAACTGGTTGAATTGGAGAGCTAAGTATCCTAGTTTAATATAGTATTTACCATCTTTAGCTGGAACCCAAAAGATGCAATCTAGTTGATTAGACATAAAAACATTCCTTTCAACTAGTACTTGTTTGAAAGAAGCAACTTGATTATGGGATATAGGAAGAATATAGGGGTCTTTCCAAATGACTAGCCCTATGAATCTATGAATAGCTAAGACATAAGTAGAAAAAGATGTCCCCCAAGATTGAATTACTATGTTTGAGAAATCTTTTAAAGAATCAATAATGGCAGGGGGGGGGGGGAACCCATTCCATGAATCAAACCAAAAATTGACACTATCCCCGTTGTTCACTTGACATGATATGAATGAAGTAATAAATTCTTGAGAAGCCATCATCAAATCCAAAATGACAGACCTCTTTTCTGGGTCTAGCACACTAACAAATGAGATTTATGGTAATAACCTCTTTGCATTTACAAGGTAAAACTTCTTTACTTGAAATGTTTTCAGTTAGCTTTTATTACAAAAGAATGTTTTAAAATGATACTTTTAACTAGAAAGCTTAAGGTGGTAACATTCAACTCATAAACATGAAAAGAATGTGAAAATTAAAGAACCACTCAAACTTCACTATAATAATAAGCCACATGATGAAATATCACAATGATATCATAAAATTGGCTAACTTAAATTACTTATCTTTTCTACTTTGGATAAAGAAAATGTCATATGATGAAATGAAAATCAATGTCACACATTATTTATTTCCACAAAAAAATGAACATCATGCATATATAAACCATAAGATTCAATATTCAAATGATTTAAATATAAAACCATAAGATTTCATGTATCTATTGCATCATATAAAGTTTCTATCAAATCCTAGAAAAACATCAAACATAATTTTGTAGTAAAAATAGAGAGCCACCCCTCTTGAAGTCTTTGAAATTAACTTAAATAGTCACATAGGGCCAAGAGTTAGTTTTTGAAACCAACTCATGTATGAGTCACTAAACTACCTAGTAGCTTAAGCATGATTTAAAACAAAGCTAAACTAAACTAAAACACTATTGTAAGCTACTATTTTCCCTATCTATTCTTTAATTTCTAGTTGGAGCAGAGGTATTGGCTTGCTATTCCTAATCCATGGTAAGGTCACCACTTGATTCTTTCCATTCCTTGTATGCCACCATGAATACAATAAACTCCTTCTATTGTGGAACCCTTATGTGCTCAAGCTGTAACTTCCATATCTCTTTTACCTTGATGATATTCAACATTTTCTTTTCAAGGACCTCAAGATGTTCTCTACATATGGTTACCATTGAGTCCACCCTGGAGATAGTACTGAAGTCTTTGATAGATATCTCTTTGATCTCTTTCATGATCTTGATTTTGTCTTTTAAAGAAGCAATTATTTCTTTGGCTCCTTGATCAAGTTTCTTCTCATTCTCCATCAATCTAATTTTGATGCATTTGATATCATTCTTTAGGATTCCTTTAAGACATTCAATTTATTTGAGCCACTTTGATGACTCATCCAAGCCTTTCTCAATGAAAAAATTTGTCCATTCAATATTGGCACTTACTACAAAGATGAGGTGATCATTGATCCCAACATTAGAATTTTTAGCCAAGAACTTTCTCACACAATAGGCCTATAATTTCCTTATCTATATAATGTACTCATTCCACTTGACCTTCTCTTCTTACCAAGCATTAAGTTTTGATTCTAATTCATTGATCACCTTGTCTTCTTGTTGCTTGGTTCTGATAAAACTTGTACTATAACTCACTCGATTAGCCATCACTAAATTAATCCAATCATTGAAAATTTTGGCTATTGCTCTATCCATTTTCTTTTAATCCAAGAACTTTTGATTGGTAGGGGAGGTAACATCCACTATTGAGGTTGTAGGTTGTATTAGGTAAAGCCAAAGCATCTAGATTTTGTAGGGCATTATACACACACACACACACACACACACACACACACACACACACACACACACACACACACACACACACACACACACACACACACACACACACACACACACACACACACACACACACACAGAGTCATTAATCTCATGGATTTCTTCATTTTTCAATTATCCTCATAATCTTTCTATATCCTATTGGAAATATTGTAGTTGCTTGTATTGGAGATCTTTAGATCAGCTACACTTGTGGCCAAGCCAAGACCAATCCTTTCCACAACATAGTCTAGCTAGCTTATACACATTAGATACCCAATGTCTAGTCTTTTCATCAATTTTAAGCATAGTTTCCACCTTTACTTATTTATTTCTAGGCATTTTTCCTAGACATTTGCTAACCATGTCTTCCATTGGAATAGTTACAGGCACAATACTGTGTGTTTTTCTAATAGAAAGATCAAACTAATTAGTGCAGTCACCTAAAAATGGTCACTAATACTATCAGCCCCCTTCTCAACACATTGGCTAAATAATTTAATCATTTTCCTAGGCCAAATTGCTAAAAATCAATTCAATTGATTTTAACCTATAGTTTGACTATAGTATCCCAAGTCCATGTTTGATTGAAATAACATGTCCCTTTTTAATTAAATAAAAGACACCATTCTTATAACCCTCTCTAATGTGCACACATATAGTCTTTTTCATATTTAAAAAATAAAAGAAAAGACTTTGTCTCACATGAAAAGTCAACTCTTTCTCATTGGTGGAAATGATCCTGCACATGGATCATGATAAAAGTCAACTCCCACCCTCGATCATTCACTTCTTGATCTTGATATCAAACCTCTGTAAACCTTTAATAGAGAGAGCTCTCTCCCTCTCTAAGGACCTCTATTTTGAGCTATTGTTATGTTGCAGGTTTTCCCATATGCTTACTTGGAGCATTTTGTGGAAAACTTCTATCTTCTACCTTCTCATTCTTGCATACTCATACTAGTCTAGTTCATTTGCATTAGCTTAGTTTTCTTTCTTGCAATAACATATCTCACTTAGCTTAATTAGCATGTTTGTAACACTCTCATACTCTTAGCTTAGTTGCATATTTTCATCTCATTCTAGTATAGTAGCATTTGTATTACATAGTTGAGAGTTATTTGGCACTAGAACTCTTGCTCTTGTCTAAAGAATCCCCCATTTCATGGTTTACTAGCAAGGGCTATATCTCTAAGGTTTAGTTGAGATCTATTTTTATGCTTATGCACATACCTTTGCACTCCATGACAAGGAAGCTCTAAGCCCCAATTCAAGCTTTCCAATCTATGGAATACCTTGGATAGAATGGTTTAGAGGAGTTCACTTTCTTAGTATACATTTTAGGCACCCACTGTGGGGAAGAACACTTTTGTTTTTCCTCTCTAGCTATATTTAGTTATGCATTGTTGCTTGCTATTTTTGAACTTTTTTCTCTGCAAACAAAATTATCGTGCAATACTTTATCAGTATCATACAATATTTCTCAGCATTACAGTGTAATACTAGTTAAAGTATCACATGGATATTCAAGAAAGTGTCATACTAGTATTGTAAGTTCTATCACATAGGTATATTAAAAAGTATTTCACAAAGGAAAAATATTGCCTTTGTATACTGAAAAGTATCATATGATGCTTTGTAAGAAAAAATATTGCACTATCTAGAATTGACTGCTATCTGGGTTATTTGATCAATTATTGAGTCTTTGGCATTCTATTTTTGGAATTCTTAGATTTATTCATTGTCTAACAGAGGTCTAATGCAAGTTTTTATCGCATTTTGGACTAACCCTTTGTTGGACTAATACATTTGTTTTGTAAGGTTTCTCCAAACTTTCTTGCAAATTGCTATCAAATAATACATGTGAAAAGTCATATGCTAAAAGGATACTAACTCTTGTTTGTAGGGCTAGCTAAAAAGCAAAAAAAAAAAGCAACCAAGTGTGCTTGTGTTTCTTTCATTTCATGTGCAACAATGTACCAGTTCATTTTTTTCATAGGTACATAAAGACTTGCTTCACTAAAAGATTGTCACTTGGTAGGAAAGTATGCTCTTCCCCCTTGAGGTGAATCATAAATATTGACCCATTTGATATGCCAAGGTGGAGTAAGGGGTACAAGAACTTACTTGGTGTGTTTGGGGGAAGCATGTGGAATAGGAGAGTATGCTCTTTACCCTTGAGGCAAATAAAAAATCATGACCTCCAAAAGTGAATCCATTTTGTTGCTAGGGAATATTAACTTTAGTGGGCCTTCTCTTAAGAGATCAAGAGGAGTGACCTAAGTGGGGACAAGTTAACCATGCTATTCCGACCCACTATAATATCAAGGCTATCAAGGGCACAAAGCCTTGGTAGACATAGTACTTGTCTTCACCTAGTGGAGGTACTTGTGTGATTTTGACCATAAGGAAATCAATAAGTAGGAAAGATTAAGGTACTCTTGTGGCCAAAAGGTTAGTTATTTTTTGCAAGGTAAGGTGTCCCGTATTGGGAACAAGGGGAGTGCTATGAATGGAAGCCCTTTGTAAACATCATAAGATAGAAGCTACCTTATTCATCCTCTCAACATTTTGGTGCAAGGACCGATCCTAGTGGACAACCCAAATCACCCCAAGATTTGACACTTACCATTTGTGTCCTCATGGATGTGCCAATGGAACCTCCATGTAAAAGACAATATCTACCATGGGAAACCACTTTGTGTGAGGAAAAGGGGCATCAAGAGTGGGCCAAGGTGTTGAGTAATGAACTGTGACTTTAGGTAGTTATTCTTGGAATGTGTCTTCTAATGTGAAAATACTTTTTAAAATGTTCTCAAACATCAAACATGTTGTTAAAATTCATAGGATTTTTCTTTCGATATTCCAATTGCTTGTGTTAGCAAGGTTTATTTGTCCCTTGTCTAACTATTTGAGACATGTTAAATTCCCTTATTATTTTCAAACCATGATGTTTTCTACTACAAAGTGAAGTCCTATACTATCAACACTACATTCTAGTCTAAGACATTCAAGAAATCAAACTGAAACATAGGTTTTTCAAGCTTTAAGTTGTATTTTACATAGTTCACTAGCCCTTTATCACATGACCTTTTGAGAAACTAGTTCACATAGTTCACTAGTTCACTAGCCTATCACACTACTTAATAAGAACTATCACATGAGTCAAAAGTATCACTCAACTATAGAAAGGTTTATTGTATGATAAATATTGCTGATTTTGTATCATCTGGCTTTCTAAGAAAGTATTACCCAACCTCTATTGCTTGAAAAACTAAGTAAGAATTGTGTCATAGCTGATTTATGGGTGTCATTGCTTCATCCTACTTGAGTCTAGTTTAAAATCTTCACGTTAGGTATTTTTCCAAGTTGAAGAGATGGATCTAGTTTTTCAAGTATAACCTAAAACATCACTAATGATCACTTTTCAAAATTCAATTACCTTGCTATTCTAGCTATTTTCTATCGAGATTCTTTCTCAAAGTTATTGGCTCAATTCATTAGTGCTATAAGTTCTTGAACACTCTTGAAAAGCCACTGACTTATTTTATCTTTGATAAGTTATTATTCTTGACCCTACAAACTCTAAATCTAAAAAGATTTATTTCATCCCATTAGATGAAAACATGTACTTACATGCTTATTGCAACTAGGCTCCAAGTTAGTGAAGGAAGTAATCCTTCATTCACATTTGAACAATTAAAAACTCCAACTAGGCATCCTCATAGACAACTTTACAAGGAAGAAAGCATCTTTGATAAGTCAGAAGAGGCTAATATTTGGCATAATAGACTAAAAATCTTTGAGAACCCTTTCATACTCTTAGTGCTGAAAACATTGTTTTACTCACCATGCATCCCCAAGAGAGGAATTGCCGCTTAGAGAAACACTTTGCACAAAAATAAGAACAAGCACACTTAGAAAGAGAAAAAAATGCAAGAGGTTATATGAATGGCCACTAGGGAGAGATCTTATCATCAAGACAAGACTAATGCTCATGCACATAATGCTTAGAATAGAAATGCATAGGGTTACTATAGCAATCCTTTTGAGAATCACCTTTAGTGGAAATTGTGGAAAAAATGCCACCTAGGTCTCCAAGAATACACATAGAAGCATACCCATCACCACGTAGACACTCACAATCACATCATGAAAGTGAGGTAAATGATGAAGTCACTAGAAAAGATCTTATGTGATTTCAACAAGAAAAGGTTGCCCAAAGGCTAATGCCAAAAGCCTTAGAACAACATGGTGACAAATATTTTAAATATACGACATTTAGGTATGGAAACTCCCTCATGACTTTGATCATTCAAAAGAGAGAACCTACTAAGGCTGAAAATTTGAGAGAATAAATGCAAGAACTCAAAAACCAACTTTCTCAATTACAAGTATCCAAAGCATAACTTAAGACTTCTTTTATGGAATCTATATGTTCTCTTCCATTCAATAGAAGTCTTTACATGGTCCCATTTCCTAGGGATATAGAGGTTCCCAAATATGATAAATATAATGGAAATGGTGAAACTCATGATCATGTATGACACTTCTATGCTCTTAGCATAAATTTTATGCACGAAGACACTTATCTTTGATGATCTTTCACATCAATACATTCAAAAATATTGTACAATATTCAACATCCTATCACTCTATTAGAATTGTGCAATATCAAACAAAAATAGGGTGAGACATTTTCTACATACCTCCAATATTGGAGACCCTTACACTCAATGTACCCTTGGTAGATTCCTAAAACTAAGAAAATTTACATTTTTTGTCAACACGCTTGTACCTGAACTATACTATGACCTTAGCAAACAATTTTTCACATCCTTCAATGACATGATTGAAAGGGATTACCATATTAAGGATGTTTCTATTAAGAAGGGTGACATTGTGCTAAACAAAGACAAAATGGCAAGGAAAAACATAAACCTTGGAGTAAAAATAAATATGTAGTCAATGAGGAGTAGTGGAAACTCCTAAGACTAAGGAATCAACCTTTAACGTCTCCAATGCCATATATGCTACAATACAACAAGAGACTTTAGACTCAATCTTTTGACAAAACTAAAAAGTGTTCTAAACCAAAGTGTGTCTACACACCAATGGTAGAATCATATGAAGTGGTCCGAAAGACCTTTCTTGCTAAAAATCTTATCACACTACCTGATAACTCCCAACCCTATGACCTACCCATAAAGCCTACTTTTTGGAGGGATGACCACTTTTGCAACTATCATAAGAGTAAGGGAGATACCAGTGACAATTGTTTCAAGCTCAAGAATGTCATCCAAGATCTCATTGATAGAGGAAAGGTTGTTAGAGATGGCTTGGTTAAAAATTCTAAACACAAAGCCTTTAAACAACCATTACTAAAATATGAAAAAGGGGAATAATCTCATGATGAGAAGAAAAATCACGATGCCAAGATCAATTATACTTACACTAATACGAAAAATGTCATCAACATGTTGAAACCCGTTGAACATATCTACATGATGGATCCTAAATTTGAAAAGGAACCCATCTATGATATTATTGATGATGAAAAGCCTAAGGTATTCTTGAAAGTACACAATTCTCAACAAAACTCTAGAGACACTAGGCCTAAGGTAACTCTTAAGTTGGTAGAATCTTCCTCTTCACATGGTGAGACACTCAATGCTATCATTAGGGGACAATCCAAGATTGTCCTCAAAGTTACAAATGATCCTAAGAATGTGTCCTTTTCCAAACAAGAGGCTACTCTATCCATATCTAGTTATGATCTTGTTAGTTAGTTACAATGAACCCCTACTCAGATTTCCATCTTTGAGTTGCTAGAATTGTCTCTTTTGCACAAGGGGATTCTTGAAAAATCTTTACGCACAACCAATGTTCCTATGGATATTGACACTGAGTGGTTCCAAGTTATGATTAACTATCTTTCCTTGCCTCACTATCTCACTTTCTCTAAAGAAAATGACAAGTTCCTTAGTCATCCCCACAACCTATCCCTTCACAACAAATTCCAAATATCTCACACTCGAGTTCACCGATTCTTGATAGAAAATGGTGCTGGGTTAAATATTATCTCCTTCAATGTCATTGAATAACTTGGAATGTCTAAATTTTCTATCAATCCTAGATGAAAAATTATCATCAAAGAATACAATGAGGTTGAACCATTTCTAAAGGCCTTGTTGTGCTACCTATTGTTGAGCTGTCATTATGCACAATGCTAAATGGTAGGAATTTTTGTGAACTCCTCTCTTGAAAAGCTAATTTGAGGATCAACTCCAAGGTTCTAGGAAATCTTGTGACCTACTAGAATCTGCTTAGTTGAAGATAAATGTGAATATTCACAAGGAGGCCTTTGCTGGTTTGTTTTTGATCTCAGATGAGATGAAGAATTTGCACTTTGCTTCAAAATAAAACATGCAAAAAGTGTTAGAGTAAATAATTAATATTTAATTATTTATTCTATTGCTTAAGTTTACTTAGGTCATGCATTTATTTAATATTTCATATTTAAATGCATGTAGTGGTTAGTTGTTGACAACTCGGGAGTTTTCTCCTTTTTTAGCATATTCCACTTTTTGTGGATGTGTGCTGAGTTGTCAATCTTATCTTCTACCTCCTTCCAGCTTGTTCTACAAGCTTCCATGAGCTCTTTATATTCGGGCTCTCTCTCATTGTAACAACATCAAATCATCATATCATTTCTTATTGTAAATACATT
Source organism: Cupressus sempervirens (assembly GCA_028749045.1). Taxonomy (NCBI): domain Eukaryota; kingdom Viridiplantae; phylum Streptophyta; class Pinopsida; order Cupressales; family Cupressaceae; genus Cupressus; species Cupressus sempervirens. The sequence goes on from CM053790.1 coordinate 324,494,318, forward strand.
TCTTCTTGTGTTTGCATTATGATGGCTCTCATGTCCGTTTAGGGTTTTTGCCCGTGCTCCATGCTCCTCCCCTTCTATGGCTTCTCTTTGACAGGTCTCGCATGCAGGTGATCTTGGCATCTTCGGAGTTGGCTTTCCTCAACTCCAACATGGTATCAGAGCCTTCCTGCTGCTGCTTCGTTGAAGAAATTTTGAAGCCATGATTTGAAGTCACAAACCCTAGTTTGTTTGTGCAATTTTTTTTCAAATCAGGGGATCAGCAATTTTTGGAGCACTTTCAGCCCAAACGGACATCACCATTGGATCCGAAAGGCCATTTTCAGTCAGGATTCATATAAAGCTTTTCATTTTTAGAGACAGGGCATTTTTGGCGATTTTCTGATGCTTCCAGGAGTCTGCCGTACGGATCGTACGGACGCAGAGCATAAATTTTTTTTTTAAAAGGGAGTTTTCCGGGCGCGCCACCGCTGCGCCACCGTGGGGCTGCCACTGCGCCACCCACACGCCGCCCGCAACGGCCGCAGCAGGTAGCGCCGCCCGCGCTCCGCCGCGGCCCGGCCTCCTCCCGGCCGCCGCCCTCCGCCGGTGGCTCCTCCCTCTTCGCCGCTCTACGGCCACCTCCACCAGCGGTGCAACCTGCCTTCGCCGCCCTGTGGCTGCCTCCGCCCGCCAGCTGTGCAGCTGAGTCAGCGACCATTCAGCCGCCTCTGCACAGTCAGCGACACGTGGCGTCTTCTGCCGCGTCCTGTGACTGACACGTGGCAGGCGTGCCACGTGGCACATTGCCACGTGGCCCCTGCCATGTCATCATCCGTACTACTACATGGAAATGCCATGTGGCACTCTTTTTTTCTGCGACGGCCACCAAACCGTCAAATTTAATCTCATGACTTGCTGACGTCAGCGCTGCATCAGCCCTTACATGCACCTCTCCCGATTGCTTTTGGACCTACCTTTGGTTTTTTGGCCATAACTCTTGCATACGGAGTTATTTTTCCGATCCGAAAGAAGCACCGGAAAGCTGGTTCCGAGATGGAGATTTTGGTGCAGGTATTTTTAGCTTTTGATGTTTTTTTATTGCTTGTTTTTACTGTTGAAGTCCGAAGTCCTGTTTTTGACTCCGACATGCATATCTTTTGCGTCCCATGCTTGTTTTTTGAAAAATTTATATTTCTGGAAAGCTGGTTCTGTGTACTCTTCAGAAAAGTAGTCTTTTTTCTTTTTTTTTGGCCTCTTCTCTTTCTATCATAGTTTTGGCATTTTTGCTCTATGGTGGATATTTTGAGTGTTTTAGGCCCGAGGATTGTTTTCCTGGCATGGTTTGCTTTCTTTTCGGCTGTACTTTCTTTTGTTGCAGCTCTTTTTCAATTCTGATCATTGTAGCTATCCTTTTGAAGCACTTTTCTATTTCGCACTGAGATAAATTGTCACTTTTGTATTTTGGGAGTCATGAACGTTGTTTTGAGTCAGGTGTACTTGCACTATTTCATAAAGCACCATGGGGGGGATTATTTGTTTGCTGTTTTAGGCATTCTCCCTTTGTCAAGTGAGTGTCCCTTCCATGACATTAGCCCATGCAGAGTTAGTTAGACCGTGTCTTTATCGGTGTCTGTACCTCTTTTCCTCTTTCCTTGTTCTTGGTTCGTTTGCAGGAGATTTTGGCTCACCTTCTCAGTTGCCTGTCATCACACCCCATCTGCATTAAGGGGGGGTTATGCTGTGTTCTAATGCATCCATGGTTCGATGGTTCGATAGTGTGAACTATGTATTCAGTGGTTGATCCTACATACAAGGCGATTGCAGTGGCTGGCTACCTATGCATTTCGGTGAGATGGATCATCTACCATATAGACATGCTCCGTTCGTGCCTTCTTCTTCCATGGAGGTTTCTTCAGATCAGCAGTTTGGCAGATTTGCGACTTCTTCATGCTTCAGTGATGCTGCTTCTTCATGATCACTTCTTGTTCCTGTTTTATGGGATAATTTCCCTAGTTGGAGACTTCTTCCGTTCTTCACTGGGTTCTTACCTCTTTTTGGGGGAGGGTTTTTCCCATGTGGTTTTCTCTCTTTCCTCGCTTACAGAGGTTGCATTCTTCTTGCATTGTACATGGGTACCTAAAATGGCCTCGTTGCCGGGACCCATTATGCATTTCATCTTAGTTTTGTGAGCTTAAGGCATTTCCCTAAGTTGCACTTAAGGGGGGGTGTTAGAGTAAATAATTAATATTTAATTATTTATTCTATTGCTTAAGTTTACTTAGGTCATGCATTTATTTAATATTTCATATTTAAATGCATGTAGTGGTTAGTTGTTGACAACTCGGGAGTTTTCTCCTTTTTTAGCATATTCCACTTTTTCTGGATGTGTGCTGAGTTGTCAATCTTATCTTCTACCTCCTTCCAACTTGTTCTACAAGCTTCCATGAGCTCTTTATATTCGGGCTCTCTCTCATTGTAACAACATCAAATCATCATATCATTTCTTATTGTAAATACATTTCTTCTTGTGTTTGCATTATGATGGCTCTCATGTCCGTTTAGGGTTTTTGCCCGTGCTCCATGGTCCTCCCCTTCTATGGCTTCTCTTTGACAGGTCTCGCATGTAGGTGATCTTGGCGTCTTCGGAGTTGGCTTTCCTCAACTCCAAAAAAAAGAACTATGTTTTTGTATTTTTTTATGTTTTCTATGAATGCAATCTAAAAATGCAACTAAAATGAAATCCTATTCTAACAATGGGGTTAACAAAGAAAATAACATGAAATTGAAATCCTAACATACATAAGATACAAAAAATGACACTTTTGTGAGTTAAGCTTTCAAAGAAATTGGTGGGTAACCAATGAAAGTAGGAGAAGCACTTCCTTAATTCCACTTATGCAATCATCAGTGAGAAACTTAGTAATTGTATGATATTTCGCTCTTCATAAAATCGCAAGGCCATAGAAAGTGCACTCATGTGAGATAGAGAGTTATGCAGGCACAATTTGATGATTTCTTCTCAAGCTAGATACATTAGTGGAATTCATCAAAATCGTAGAAAACACCAGCACTAATGAATTACACAACTAGAAATAAAGCAATAAACCTTTGGCTTAATCACAATTCAATGAACAAACTTCACAAAAATATGACATATCTAGGCAAGAATCACTACACTCCAAATACAAGCACCAAAAGCATTATTTTATTACAAAATAATGGCAGCCCCAATTACATATTACAATGGAGTATTAATAAGAAATGATCTCCTCAATTTGTGTTGAGAGTGAGAGATATCTTCATGCAATAAAATTCTTTTAATTTAATAAAACAAACTAATTATATTAAAACTAACAATCTAATTGGTGCTATGTAGGACTCCATCCATTTTTATTCATTAATTGGATGCATGAGCCTTTACATGTTAAAAATAAAGAATTATGAAAGGTGAAAGAATGAGAAAGCCTTCAGTTGAAGTGGAAGTGTCTTGAAGTGCCAAAAATGGGAGCTGATCCTTTACTAGGCATTTGTCAAAGTTAAACTGTCGTCAGAATGCATTTTTTATGCATGGAAAGCTCTATTTTTAGAACTGGCAGTTAACTATCAGTGGAAATTTTGGAAATTCCCACCTACAGACCTATGGAGTTGTAGATTTGTGCACCTACAAAGCTATGGACCTATGGAGTTGCACACCTCAAAATGGTCCAAAATCTCAAAATTTTATTAAGTGTCGAAATTGAAATTCTAGCATCTAGGTTTTGTTCCCCTTCATCCCAAAGCTATGTCTAGATGTTTGTCCTTAAATTTCTCTATAATCTAAGTAATTTTGGCCACTTTTGGTAAATCTAGAGCCTCATATTTGTCTTTGAACTTCAATCTATAATTGTCTACCTCAATTTGAGTGTCACCAAAATCCCTAAGTTTGGTATCCAATTCTAACAAGGCTTCTTCTATTCTAAAAGCCTGCCAAATATCTTCATCATTAGCAACTTCCTCAAAAATCTTATTAAAACTCTCTACTACTACCTCTATAGGCAACAACTTCTCCTATTCCTCATTCTCAAAAATATCTAAGCATGTATCACTATAATGCTCTCTGCTTCTAAAATTTTCTCTCGGGCTTGGTCCTTCAGCCTATGGATCTCCACATATAATGTTTCCATTACTTTATTACTATCAGTAATCTTTTCTATCCAATCATCTATCAAATCTAATTCCTCTACTATATATACATCTACCAAAATTTGGTATCTTTCTCCCTTTATTGCTTGCAAAATTTGCAAGTCCTTACTCCAAGTCCTTACCTCATCCATAATGCTGAAGTCTTGCTTCAAAATCACCAAAATTTTATTCACATTCTCTTGCATAGCATGCAGTAACTTCAGGTTCCCCTAGATAATCAAAATACCCTTATCTTCAAAACTTTCCCACCACTGTTGACAGGCTTTCAAAAATGGATCTGAATGTACACTTCTCCCTTCTCTAAGTATGGTATTCATTGTATCCTTGGGGTGCTCAGGATCTAGAGGACCAACCACTTTGGCCAAATATCCCCATAGGATCTTATTTTTCTATCAAAGTGTTCAAAGTTTGACCTCCTCCTATTCCATACTCCTAAATACTTCCTTAATCCCCATGGTTACCATCAATTGGGCTATATCCTATGTGGGCCTCCCAAGCATGACCTCTTTGATTTAATAGTCTTGAGGAATGAAGCTTTTTGCATCTATATCTTCAAGAGGGATAGCCACTTGGGAAAACAAATCTTGGTCCCATGTATTGTTGAAAAATGCCAACAGTCTTGCCTCATGTAACGAAGACTCAAGTTTTTTCAAAATCTCTGCCAACTCAAAAATGTCTTCCTCATGAGCACAAAATTGAGGTTTTGTGCTCTTCATTATTTCTTTTTAGAGCCATCTTGGTATGTGCTCAACTAAAGACTTGCCTCTTGAGGATGAAGGAGTATGTTCTACTACCTCCTTTCCCTTATCACTCCTCCTTGGAGTACTTTCCCTTCGTGAGGGCTCTTCTTTGGTGGCCTCTATCTCAATAGACCCTATAGCTTACACCTCAGTGTCTTAGGAAGGTGGTCAATAATATTCTACCATTTTTCTTTCCTTCGACACTTCATCAATCACCATTTGTTGTGGTTCCTCCTCTTATGAAGGTTCCTTCTAAACCTATTCTTCTTCTAAACTTTGAGGAAGAGGAGTAACTGAGCCTGTATCTACAACTATGATTCATGGTGGAGATGGCATTATAAGATTGGGACCCTATGAATCTAGTGGCATCTATGTCCAGTCTTCTTATTGGGGTTCACCTATAGGGGTATCTTTGATCTGATCCCCATCTAGTTCTTCTCGATGGGCATAAATCAAAATTTGACATTTTGAAAATGTCATCGCCCTCTTCACTCTACTCATCCACCCATTATTTTACTTCATCTTTCAAAGAACATACTTCCAAGGGTCCTACTTGGGTGGATGGTGATGTGACCATGGTACTCCTCCTTTCTTGCTCTGCAACTTTAGCTAGTCGAGTTCTTCTCTGTAAAGGCACTTGTTCCTCTTCATCTTCCTCTTCTTCTTCCTCCTCTTCTCCCTCTAGAATGGTTTCAAGGATAGATGGGAAAGGAACCATCCTTTTAGTCACCCTTTGCCTCTTCTTCATCTAGATCTTAACCCTTTTCTATTTCATAGAGGTAGAAGGGGATGCTGGCTCTTCTCATGGAGGAGGAATTGAAACCTACTAAATCTCTCCCTCTTCTGATTGACTGGGTACAAAAGGAGGCAATAGAGGGTCATCCTAGACTTGAGCAACTCTAGTATCCTCTGACTTTTTGGGCATTCATTTTGCATGAGGTCAACAGCAGGAATCCATAGTGTAATTCCTCTCTTGGAAAGCAAATCTTTTTAAGGATCCTCTCCAAGGTTCAGTGTTTGTCTTGCGACATACCAAAATCCGCTCAATAGAAGATAAATGTGAGTGTTCACAAGGAGGCCTTTTCTAGTTCTAAAAACACTTTTATCTTGGAATTGAAGTAAAATTTGTTTGCTGTCTCAAAATATCACACCAAAAGAATAATATTGTTGTATTTTGTATTTTTTTAAATGAATGCAACTCTAATAATGCAGCTACTATGAGGTCCTATTCTAACAAGGGGTTGGCAAAGAAAATAACAAAACTAAAAGAAAAATAATGTGAAATCAAATGACTTGAAATTGAAATTCCTAAATGGACATAAGCTACAGGACACAACACATTGCAAGTTAAACCTTTAAAGAAATCGGTAGGAAACCAATGGAAATAGGAGTAGCACTTCCTAGAATCCACTGATGTAATCGTCGGTGAGAATATTTAACAAATCGAATGATGTTTCACTCTTTATCAAGTTGAAAGGCCACAAAAAGTGCGCTCATGTGAGACAAAAAGCTATGTAGACACAATCGGGTGATCTCTTCTCAAGCTTGTTACATCAACAGAATTCATATATCTGTAGCAAACACCAAAACTAAAAGATCACACATCCAGAAATAGTGCAATAAATCTTTGGCTCAATCACAATCTCATGAATAAAAATCCACAAAAAAATGACACATTCAGGCAAGAATGACTACACTCTGAATGCTAGCACCAAAAACATAATTTTATTGCATAATAATGGTGGCCCTTGTTACATTTTACAATGGGGTATTTATAAGAAATTGTCTCCTCAATTTGTATTGAGAGTGAGACATATCTTGATGCAATAAAATGGTTTTAAAACATTTAAACAAACTAAATATATAAAAATTGATAATCTAACTAGTGCTTAGAGGGACTCCATCCATATTTTATTTATTAATTGGATGCATGAGCCCTTTACATGTCTAAAACAATGAAAGCCATGAGAGAGAAAGTAGGAAGAAGCCATCAGTCAAAGTAGAAGTGAATCGAGACACCAAAAATAGAAGCTACCCCTTCACTAGGAGTGTGTAGGAGTTAAACTACCATTAGAATGTGCTCCTGATGCATGGAAAGTACTATTTTTGGAACTGGTAGTCAACTGTCAATGCACCTCTAAATTGCAAACCTACGGAGTTGTAGAGCTATGGACCTTGACTAGGTCAAAAATCTCAAAATTTTACTAAGTGTCAAAATTGAATTTCTGGCATCTGGGTTTTGCTCATCTTTATCCTAAAGATATGTTTGGATGTTTGCCCTTGAATTTGTCTATAATCTCAATAATCTTAGTAGCATCTAGAAGATCCAAAGCCTCATACTTTTCTTTGACCTTCTTTCTATAGTTGTCCACCTCAATTCAAGTTTCTGCAAAATCTTTGAGTTTGGTGTCCAACTCTAATAGTGCTTCCTTTGTCTTGAAGGCTTGTTTGATGTCTTCATCAGTGGATGCTTGCTCTAAAGTCTTTTTGAAATTTTCCACAAGTACCTCAACTAGTAAAAGCTTCTCTCATTCTTCATCTTCAAAAATGTCCAAGCATGCATCACTGTACAACCTTTCTACTTCCAAAATTTGCTCTCGGGCTTGGTCCTTGAGCCTATGTATCTCATCATGCAATGTTTCCATCACTTTATTTCCATCTGCAATATTTTCTCTCTAATCATCTATCATGTCTAACTCTTCTTTGGTATATACATCAATCAGAATGTGGTACCTTTGCCCTTTTATGGCTTGTAGAGTTTGTAAATCCTTACTCCATGCTCGTACCTCATCCATGATACTGAAGTCATACCTCAAATTGCCATGATTTTATCAACATTCTCTTGTGTAGCATGCAATAACTTTAGACTTCTTGTGATTATAGTAACACCCCTATCCTTAAGGCTATCTTGCCAATCTTGACAAGCTCTCAAAAATGGACTGAGTTGTATACCTTCCCCTTCTCTTAGAATGGTATCCAAAGTCTCCTTAGGGCATTTAGAATCAAGAGGACCAATAACTTCAGCTAAATATCCCTTTAAAATCTCAACTTTCCTTTGAAGTGTTCTGATTTCAATCTCATCCTGTTCCATATGGTTGAGAACCTCCTTGACTCCCATAGTCATCATCTATCCAGAAGTATCCCATGTAGGTTTTCCTAACATGGTATCCTTCACTTCATAGTCCTAAAGGCTAACAACTTCTTCATCTGTACCTTTCAGAGGGTGAGCCACTTGTGCAAATAAGTACTAGTTCCAAGTAGTAGTAATGAATGCAAATGGCATTGCATCATGTAATGGAGATTCTAACTTGTTCAAAATTTCTACAATGTCACAAATATCATCCTTTGAAGCATGAAATTGATGCTTGGCACTTCTCATTATCTCTTTTCGGAACCATCTTGGGATATGTCTTTCTATAACCTTGGCTCTGGATGATGAAGGGATGTGTTCAACTACCTCCTTCCCTCTATCACTCTTTCTTGGAATCTCCTATTGTGAGGGTTCTTCTTCTGTAATCTCAATTTCTGTAGATCCCGTAGTTTGATCTTCAACTTCTTGAGAAGGTTGTTGTATACATTCTACCCTTGGTTTTGGTTCTCCTTGTAATGATGATTCCTTTTGAACATTTTCTTCTAAACTCGAAGGTGGAGGTGTTACTGAAACCTTATCTACTATGATAACCTGAGGTGAAGATGGGGGAGTGAGATGAGGACCTTGTGTCTTAGGTGGCATCTGCATCCAACCTTTCTATTGAAGTTCACCTGTAGGAGTATCTCTAATATTATCTCCAACCAATTCTGTACGCACTAGCATGAAATAAAAATCTAGGATGGAGAGAACATCATCACCTAATTCCCTCTGTTCATTCACCCATCATTGTACTTCATCTTTTGAAGAAGAGAGTTCTACCATTTCAGCTTGTGTAGGTGGTGGGATATTTGTGACACTCTTCCTTCTTTCCAATTCTGTAGCTTTTTCCAGTCGAGTTCTCCTTTGTAGAGGCACTTTCTCCTCCTCTTTTTAACTCTATTTCCCCTCATCTAATTCTTCCTTGGGAATGGTTTTAGGAATAGATGGATTAAGCACTAATATTTTACAAACTCTTTGCCTCTTGTTCATTTTAACCTTGATCTTCTTTTTTTTCTATGGAACCATAGGAGAAGCAGGCTCTTCATGCACCGGTTGAATGGATGTATCTAGAATTTCTCCCTCTTCTTGTTGACTTGACAAAATTGGAGGCAATAGAAATTCAACCTAGATATGAGAAGCTCCACCATCTTGGGGTTCTTGGGGAGTGGATTTCTGTCTCTCTGAAGGGGCCTATTCTTCAGCATGCTCTGCCTATATCCTCTGACGAGAGGCTCTCTTCCTCTTTTCCTTCTTTTTCTCTGAAGGATGGTAGTATCCCACTAGATGATCAAGCTAGTAGACTATTTCTGGTCTAATAGGAGACTGGAGCACAAAGATAGGAACTGTGACTTTCTTCCCCTTTACCCTTTCTGGGCGAGCATGTGCATGGAATATCAATGTATCTAGAATTGGATCAAGTGGAAAGGGTTTCTTGATCCAACTCTTTGTCATTCTGATGACATGTCTCACTCGATGATTAATATTATCTCCTTCCTCTCTATCAATTTTTTCCTTTAGGATGGGCCTCTCACCAACTTTATTTGTATTGAATAAGGGATCCAATAGCTCTTCTGAGTCTTGTAGCCTTATCTCATCCGAGATGGTCAAATGGAGAGCCTATTCCACTAAATACAAAGTCATTCTACAATAGTCCCTGATATGAACGTCGTAGTCATTTGTGGAATTCATCCAATGATCTTCAATGACGTCCTCGTGATAAAACTCTTTTCCTGCCAGGTTTTCCACTTTACAACCATTATCGAAGAATGGTCGGGGAGAGTTATATTCTTTAAGAGGATAATTCTCCCATTCTCACTCAAAAGTTTGGATATCCTATTTTCTCTTTACCTGGTATTCTCCTACTAAAAAAGGCCATTCGCAACAAGGCCTTCCTTGTCTTTTGATCCTCTCATAAGCTGACTCAATCTGCAAAGATATTTCCATCAGAACTAACTTATCACTTGGGTATCTTGGGAGCTTCTTTGGATGGATGGATGCACCACCAACCCAAATGTATGTGAATTTTTGAAACTGGATGAAATATGCACTGAGAGCTGTGATCTACGTCTTGGCCTCATCGAACAATCTCTTCCCATAATCCCCTTCAATGAATCGAATGATGGGAAAGATGAAGGCATCATTCACAATTCTATATTCCTTGCTCTGTGGTGAGAGCTTCTTCTTCACCAGTTGAGGATTGACTATATTAGGCCATGCATTAGAGTCGTACATACTGCCCTTCTTATACAACTCGGGATAGTCGGTTGCCCTTGCTACAAGTAGATACAACACATAAGAAGTCATATAGAACTTCTTCTTGTCCTTTACTATCCACAACTAGTCACATAGGTTCTCACTAAGTGTGATAGCCCAATCCAATGGCATGTTTGAATGTCTAATGGTCTCAATGAAGTTGACCATGAATGGAGTGAGATGACTTGCTGCAGGCAATCCCATAACTCTGCTCAGGAGAATGATTGAATATCCAATGTCATCTTTCATGTATCCTCAAGTCATATCCACTTTGATGACTTTCTTCCCCCAAGATGGTTTCTCAATGAAGTATGAGGAATATATGATGTTGATGGTCTCCTGGTAATGATCCTTATGCCACCTCTCAACTGCTTCATATAAAAGCCTGATGAACTAATTGGCTCTAGGTATATGAAAAACCCTCTCGATATTATTAGGTCATAGATCCCAGACCACTTCCCTAGTGATGCTCTTTACCACCCTTTCATCAGGAACAAAATGCTGAGATAGGGTCATAATCAATTTAGTTGACTGCACGGTCCCGAGATGTGATGCTGCATTTACTAATCCAAAACAAATTAGGGTAGATCTCAAGGATGATCTTTCAGTTGGATTGTTACAAACTCTCAAGAACTCTCCTAAGTCTGTGTGTCCAAGTTTTGTGTCTTTGATCTTAGAATACTCATTGTGCAACCATGATTTTGGGGTTATGCCTTAGAACTTGTACACAACTGGTTTTGCTGCTGATCCAGATGTGGATGCCATCTAATTATATTACCTGCGTGTCATGGGGAAAAAGACCATGATTAATTATTAGATATATAAAAAAAAAGAAAAACGTAAAAAAAAGTCCCCCTTAGGGACTTAATTATTTTATTTTTTATTTTTTATTTTTTGCTTTTAAAACTAATTAAACTAAAATTAATTATATATTTTTTAAAAAGAGGTGTTGGGTGGAGGCACGGTGGCGCATGGGTCTAGGGATTGGATGAGGGTGACATGCAGGCCCAAAAGGGTGCTGCACAAGGACACATGCACCACTCGCACGGTGGCATGGGCGCATTGTGCACATTAAAAGGAGTGGTGTGCAGCATCGCAAGTGCACCCTCAAAAGGGGCATGATAGGGCACAAGCGTCGCCCGTGTGCTCAAATGGGCGCACAGGTGCATTGTCGCTAAGGCACTGCTTACATGCGGGTTCCATGTGTGCACCGAAAAGGGGCACGGTGCATGCGCTTGTAGTGTCACAGCAACACGTCATGTGCGCACAGTTCGTGGGCATCCAAAAAGGGTGGTGCGCGTTGCATGCTATGTGTAGGCAGCGCACGAGTGCCTCATGGGCGTGTGACTTGAAAAAAAATAGGGGGGGGGGGGAAGGAAGGCATTTACCTCTCCCTCCTTGCTCTTGTGAAAAATGAGCAAGGAGGGAGGGGGAGGGAGGGTTTTATAACCCTCTCTCTCTTTTGCAAAGCACGCTATGCCTCAATGCATGCGCGATATATATATATATATATATATATATATATATATATATATAGACTCTAAGGCTCCTAACTAAATTTTCTTCCCCCAACTCTCGAACTATGAGTTTGGGAGTCAAAAAAAGTAAGGGGTCCCCATTCCTATTGAGGAATGGGCTGTGTGTTGTGGACACCACAACAAGACCCTTGTACACTTTCTTCCTACTGCTAGGGAGGTGCTTGCACTTCAGTCTCTAGTGTATTGACCCTTAGAGGAGAGCTCATTTTTCTCCTATTCTTTCCTTTCCTCTCTAGAGGGTGATAGTATCCAATCGGGTGGTCAAGTTGGTATACTATTTTTGGCCTGATGGGAGACTAGGCCACAAAGGTAGGAATTGTAACTTTCTTCTCTCTACCTTTCTTCAAGCAGGCTTGCATGTGAAATATCATGGTATTAGGTATTGGATCAAGCTAAAAGGGTTTCTTGATCCAATCCTTTGTCATTCTGACTACATGCCTCACCTGATGATTAATATCATCGCTCTCCTCCTTGTCAACCTTGACATTCATGATGGGTCTCTCTCCAATTTTATCTGAGTTGAACATGAGTTCCAGTAGCTCCCTAGAATCTTTCTGCCTTATTTCCTCTAGAATGTTTATTTTGAGAGCCTTCTTTGCCAAATACAAAGTCATCCTATATAATCCCTTATATAGACATCATAGTCATATATTGTGTTCATCCGATGATCTTCAATGGCCTCCTCATGATGGAATTCTCTGCTAGTGAGACTCTCCACTTTGACAATGTTATCAAAATAGGGCCAGGGAGAGTTTTATTCCTCGTGGGGATAATGCTCCCATTCTCGCTCAAAAGATAGAATATCTTGCTTCCACTTTACCTGATAGGGGCCTATGACTAGGGGCCATGTCCAACATGGTCTTCACTATCTTCTTACCCTATCATATGTAGACTCAATCTACCATGCAATCTCTAATAACACTAGTTTATCACTTGGATATCTAGGTAGCTTCTTTAGGTTAATAGTGGCAGTAGCTACTCTTAGATATGTGAATGTTTTAAATTGGATGTAGTAGGCCCCGAGAGATGTTATTTGTCCAATTGCATCATGAGATAATCTTTTTGCATAATCTCCCTCATTAAAATGCATGATAGCAAAGATTACTATATCATTCATGATCCTATATTCTTTGCTCTGTGTTGGGAGCTTCTTCCTCACCAGTTGAGGATAAACAATGTAAAGCCAGACATTGGGATCTTGCATGTTGCCTTTTTTATACAGTCTAGGATAATTTGTGGCCCTTTCCACTAGCAAATATACCATGTATGAGGTCATATAAAACTTCTTCTTCTCTTTGACTGCCCCCAATTGTTCACACAAGTTCTCACTCAATGTTGTGGCCCAGTCAAGTGGCATCTTTGCCATCTTTATAGTCTTAATAAAATACACTATGAAAACATTTAGGTGTCCATCTACTGATAGACCCATGACCCTACTCAGAAGAATAATAGAGTAGCCAATATCCTCTTTCATGTATCCCCTTGTCATATCCACCTTTCCTATTATCCTCCCTAGAGGAGTCTTCTCAATGAGGTAAGATAATTGAATGCTATTTGTTGCCTCTTTTAGGTATTCCCTATACCACCTTTCTACTACTTCATAAGAGAGTTTTATTAATTGACCCACCCTTGGGAGATGAAAGACACTTTCACCATTGTCGGTTTGTAGGTCTAGTAAAACTTCCCCTATCACACTCTTCACCACTCTTTCCTCTAGAAAAAAGTGCTATGCCAGTGTCATGATTAACTCTGGTGATTGTACTAATATTGTGTGCGAAGCTGCGCTCATCAATCCTAATTGGATCAATGTAGATACTAGAGCTAATCTCTCCATGGGTTTGTTATAGATTCTCAGAAATTTTCCTAAGCTAGTGTGTCCTAAATTAGTGTCCTTAATCTCTGCATAGCCATCTTGGAACCTTGACTTGGATGGGACCCCTTGGAATTTGAAAACCATGAGCTTAGGTGCCATCTTCTTGCTAGATGTGGATGCCATGATATCTGCACAAGAAGTCATTCATCAGTTTAGAATTAAAATTAAAAGATTACGAGAAGACAATGTTTAGTAGAATTGAAAAATTTAAATGCTTGAAAACACCTATCTTGTTCCCTTTTAAAATGAATTTTTTTTTTTAAAAAAAGGTGTACAATTATGCACTAGATTGGGTGCACAGGCGTGCACCTCATTTTGGTGTGTGTGTAATGTATTTTAAGGGTTTTCGCATTAAGGGGTGAGTGTATGAGTTTTAGAGGGTTTGATTTTTAGTTAGGATTTATGGGGTGTGCCAATAGGTGGTGCACGATGTAGAGTGGTGCACAACAAGGTGTGCATGGAAAAGAGGGGTGCACAACAATGGTGCACAAAAGTGAGTGCACAATGTTGCGGCACACAATTTTATGTGTTTTACATTATGGAGCTGTGCAACGCAGAGTGCATGCGGCTTGGGCTGCACAACATGAGATGCATAGTGTAGGAGCAAAGCATGAGATGCATAGTATGATGCACACAGTGTGAAGGGGCATGCCACAAGGAGTCTTCATGATGGGGTGCACATGTGGTGCAAGGTGCGCATGGCATAGAGGTGTGGTGGTGTGCGGAAATAGGCACAACTGAACGTGTACAACAATAGGGTGAGTGGAGGTGAAAGTGTGCACCTATTGAGGTGTGAAGGCATAGAGTAATCACCATTTATAGAGGGAGCAAGTGTGGATCCTAGGATAGAGCACAAGGAATAAAGGGGGTGGGGGGTTTATATAGCCCTGACCACCCTTAGTGGTGCCTAGTATGCATTGCACAAGTGTGTAGTTGCACATTACACATCACCAAGGGTGGTGTACACTCTTGCGGCCCCACCAAAGGTGGAATGCTCTCCTGCAGCCCTTGTGAGGTGCACAGGTGTCCACTTAGTTATATATATATATTTTGAATTTTCCAATTTTCAAATTTTTAGATTTTTTTAATTTTTTAATTTTTTTTTTTTTTTTGGTTTTTTTGATTTTTGATTTTTTCAAAATTTTGACCTTTTATGACCTGACTCTTCAAAATTAGGATGGGGACTCAGAGCCTCAAAATTGGCCCAAATTTGAAAAAAGTAGGGGGTCCCCATTTCCTAATCAAAATGGGGTGTGCATTGTGGAACCACAACAAATAGCCCTTAAAAAAGGAAGAAATGACAAAAGCATTTCTTCATCAGCAAACATTCTTTCAATGTGTATCAAACACCAACCGAACTATGATTTCTTTAAGCATAATTCAAATGACTTCATAGCCAAAACTTTAGAATCCAAAACTTTTGAGTTCAGTATGTGATTCATCTATTCATTGCCTTTGACATTTTAGGATGCAATCATTTTAAGTTCTCTGACAACTCGAAAACAATCTTCCACCCCTCCTAGCTCATTCATTAAAAATCTTCATGAAGGCTATTCATCAATCACTTGCTTGACCAAATGAGAGAATTAGTTTGAGGGCTCTTAGTGGCATGTCACTTTCTTTAAATTTTTAACAAATTTTGAAGAATTGCTCCATGTAACCATTACTAATGAAGCAACATTTTGGGTACAGGATACTTCGCTTTGAAATTGTATCTCTTTGCCACTTCTAATCTTTTAGAATCCTTCATTCTTAACACCGTCCTTTTTTTTTTAAAATTTTAAATTTTAAATTTTTTGTATCTTGAATACACTTAGACTTTATAGCTAGGACATTGGTGTCATTTCTTGGATTTGATCTTTAGTGAACATCCCTTGCCTCCCTCTTTTGGAACTTTTAGAAACTCTCATGCCAAATAATGATCTTAGCAACCCTTCGAGAAGACCCCTCTTGTTTGAACCAATTGGAGTTTGAATCACCCCTTGCTATCTTCTACCTTAATTCGATAACACCTGAGGTGATCAATTCTTAAATTTGCAAAGTGTTGAGGGCTCGTTGGTTTAGAACTCTAAATTTAAGAATGAAAGCCTCTCTATTTCTGCAAGCAACGTCTGTTGCTTAGTTGCTATAAGACACACAATTGTCCAAATATTTTAACAAAGAAATACCTCTTCCTAAAATCAGAATCAAAGAGTGGTTAATGAAATATCTCAAGATAAAATCTCAAGTGCACCTTACCCCCTAGGACTGACAAAATTTAGAAAGTAAACATGCGACTGAAAGAAAACATGCGACTGAAAGAAAACACACTTGCAAAAAATAAAACCTAACTAATTGTAGAAGTAGAATATAACTAAGTGAAAAAATAAAAACTAACTAATTTTAATTTTTTTTAAATTTTTTTTTTTTGTTTTTGTTTTTGTTTTGTTTTTTTTTTTAAGGCCTCAAAATAATGTTTCAGGAATTGTCCATTTACTGGTAAGGGAAGAAATTCCCCTTGTAAGGAACTGAGCTTAAAAGTGTTTTCTCTAAGGATTTTCATGATCTAATAGGGATCAGTCCACAAGCACTAAAACTTGGTATAGCTACCTAGCTTTCCTTTTGCCTTATCCCAAAGTAGAACAAGGTCAGAAATCCTGAATGATTTTATCGTGGCTCTCTTGTTGAACCATCTCTTCATGACATCTTGATGTTTAGCCATATGTTCCAATGTAGCTATCCATTTTTTGTCCATCTCTAAAAGATTTGTTAATATGATTTGTACTTTGTCAATATCTTTGTCATATCCACTAATGAACTTCAGAACAGGAATCTCGAGGTTAAGTGGGAACACTAGTCCTTGTCTGTAAACAAGCAAGTATGGAGAAGTCCCCAAAGAATTTTGACCCTCACTCAATCTATCCATAGGGCATATTTGATTTTCATATGCCAATCTCCATGGTTCTCCTTCAACAATCATCTTATTACTGTGATCAAGTTCTTGTTTGTAGATTCTGCTACCCCATTTCCTTGTAGGTAATAATTTGAAGAGAACTTGATGATGACCTAATTTTCAAGTGCCCATTGGGTCAAGAATACTGATGCAAAAGTAGACCTGTTATCACACATAAGGGTGAATGACATTCTGAATTTGGTAAAAATTTGTTCTTCCAAGAAGTCTATTACCACCTTAGTAGTGTAATTTTTGAATGTTTAATTGCTTCCATCCATTGGGTACAGTAATCTGTAGCTGTGAAGATAAATGCGTGCCCAGTTGATGATGGTGGATTGACCAGACCAATGAAATCCAACCCCCACTTTGTGAAAGGGCATACCTTATATACAGGTTCTAGTGGCATCACTGGGTGCTTTTCTTTGTTAGCACTCGTTTGGCAGATGTGGCAAGAACATACATGCTCAAAAGTGTCTTTGAATATCATGGGCCAAAAATAACCCAATCTTAAAATCATATGAGTAGTTTCTTTGGTTGAACCATGTCCTGTACCATATTTTTCATGAAAATATTCTAAGAATTCTTTTGCTTCCTCATGGCCTAAGTATTTTAGATAGATCCCTACATAATTTCTCTTTTACAACTTTCTATCATGTAGCATATAGGACTCACATTTCATTTTGAGTCATCTACATTGTGAACTATTCATCCAACTGGGACATTGGTCCTTATAAAGATAATAAACAATATCCTGACACCAAACATCTATCACCACACCTTGAACAATATCAACTTGAGATATAATCATTTTATTCTGATCATCTTTGTTTGTTTCACTATCAAACTTAAATTCCTTTTCATTTCTATCCTACTTATTAGCTATCATCTTTGATAACCCTTGACCTCTAACTAATCTCATAGGTTGAATTTCTAGATCAAATTCTTGAAGTATGGCCATCCATTTTCCTCATCCTTCATCGAGTTCATTTTGCATCAAAGGCATCTTAACTACTGGATTAGGTACAATTGCATACACCTTACTTCTTAGTATGTAATGACAGAACTTCTTCACTATCTTGATCAATGCAAAAGACTATTCGTCAAGGTTTGAATAATTCAACTCGACATTCTTTAGAGGGCAAATCATAAAAGTGATTGGTCTTTCATCTTCCTTTTCTTTATTTTGTGTTAGTATCCTAGTACACAAATGTTCTAAAGATAAAGAGTATATCTTAAAAGGTAATTCATAATTAGGATTCACCAGTATGGGAGATGTGGAAATAGCCACTTTGATATTCTCAAATGATTTTTTAATTTTTGGGGAAGTGACAACTTTAAAATAGCTTCAATTCTATCAAGACCAATGGAGATCCTAGCTTCAAAAATGATATGACCCAATGGCTTTCCTTTAGTGACCCCAAATGAACATTTCTTGGGATTGAGGGATATGCCATACTTATGACATCTATTGAATACCCACCTCAATTCAGAAATATGAGTGCTTCAATCTTTTGAAAAGATGGTTAAATTATCCATGTAGATGAATATATACTTATTTCCAAATCCCTCAAAAGCTTCATCCATGTCTCACTAAAATGTAGCCCCTGCATTAATCAGTTCGAAAGGCATTCTACTGTAGGCAAAGGTTCCCCATCTAGTTGTAAAAGCCATCTTTAGTTGATATCCTTCATCAACCATCACTTGATTATATCCTAAATATCCATCTAGGAAAGACATCATTTTTTAATCATTTATGATTTGTATAACTTTGAATAGTGAGGGTAAAGGATAATTATCCTTTTGGGATGCCATATTCAAGTTATGAAATCAACACAAAGGCAAATCTCTCCATTCTTCTTCCATACGGGAACCAAATTAGCCACCCATGTAGAATGGTGGATGGGGCATAGTATCTTGGAATCTAGTAACTTCTTAACTTATCTCATTATTAGTGGTTCAATGTTAGGATTAATAGGTCTTTGTCTTTGCTGGAAAGGCTTGGCATCTGGTTTCAATGAGATGTCATGGGCTATAATTTTAGGGTCATATGTCTTCAGTTCTTCATAGTTCCAAGAAAATAAAATATTTATACTCAATAAGTAATTTGAGCATATATTCCCTTGCTTTTGCATTACATGCTTTCCCTATCCAAACCATTCTCATATCTTCTTAATTTCCTAAGTTGTATGCATCACATTCCTCGATCCCCTTTTCTTGGGTCATTCTTTTATTAAGTTCTGATTCATCACGATAAAAAATGCATTATAACTCAACCATCCCCTTGGGGATAGTGTTAATTTTTAAATTTAGGATCCCATTTTCATCTTCAATTTCATCATCCTCAAGTTTGTCATCCGGATTGTCATCAATTTCTTTCCCTTTAAAGTGGCCATTGCACATGATAAATTCAAGTATATGTTGATAGTCTTGAAAGACTTGAAAGTTTGTAATATTGTCCATAATACATGGAGCAACAACCAAATCTACTAAAAATCTTTTCAATTTCATTCTTTTGACTGGTTGTAGTGCACTTACTAAAATAGTGAGAGCATCTACCACCATGTTCTTCCTCCTTGGAATGGAACTTATGTTTAAAGTTTTAAAATCATCCAGTAAATCCCATACTCTCTTCCTATAAGAAAGTAACCTTTTTTTTTTGCAAGAGTATAATGATTTTACTTTCCAAATAACCAACTGAGAATCTCCTTTGACTACAAGAGCCATGACTCCTTTCTTGAGTACAAAGAGAAGTCCTCAAATCAATGCTTCATATTCTACAACACTATTAGTACTTCTAAACTATAATTGTTATGCTGCATAAAAAGACTTACCTTTTGGGTTAACCAATTCTATACCTGTGCTAGTCCCTAATTTGCATCTGGAATCATCAAAGTGAAGTGTCCAAATTGGATCTTCCTTGGGCTTTCTAACCTTGTGTTTATTCATTCTTAACTTCTCTTTCACCTGAGAGTTAAAAGATTGCTTCTTGGGAACCCATTCCAACTTCTCGCGAGGTGGACTTGATGATTCCACTTTGTAACATGTTGATAGGGGAAATATATGTTTTAATTGTTTGTCTTGAATTTCCTCTATCAATTCTTTAATTTCATCTATTTTTGGTTCAGGATGAACAATGACCAAAGTCCACCCTTGGCCTTTCATGTACCATCTTCTTCTCTGAATCTTGATCATCCTCAGAGGAGGAGAAGACAAACCTCCCCCATTTGAAGAGGTATCACTATATGATAAATTTAGATCTTCAATTTCTTCTTTGATCTTCTCTATCGACTTAGTTGAGTTTATATGACTTTGATTTCCCACGGGTCCATTCTTTGGAATTTGGTTACCCTTTCCTTGCATCATATGTGTCAACACATTTGCAATTTCTTCTTGGCATGATGAGCATTCAAATGTGGAGTGACTAACTTTGTGTAATTGACAAAATCCTGGAAGGAGTAAGATACTAGGATCAACTTCTTCTCCCAAGCATTGCAAATTAGTCACCATGCTATCTATGAATTGTGTCATGATCTCATCCTTTAGGATTGATATATTGAGTTGTTTATCTTGATAACTTGATGTTTTGGTGAGAATCATATCAAATGCCATTAATTTGTATGAGCCCAAATCCAATTGAAGGAATACCACCTCATTCAGAGCATTGTATTTTGTGACTAGCATTTTCAATTTGGGTTCTGCATCTATCTTGATTTGATTGTTTAATCCCTTCCATGGTAACCATAACTAAGTGAAATCCATCAAAAACCATCCTCTTAGGCATTTCATCCATTCTCTAATTAGGAGTGACCCATACATCTCTAGAATGTCAACGACATGTATATCAATGACACCTTGAATTTGGGGATCGATTGTTAACTCTATTCGAACATCTTTCAATACGTCGATGACTTTCACCTCTGTTTTGTCCAACTGTATCACTATCCAATTGGAAGGTTGAGGACTTACCCCTAACCTTTGCACTATTGATAGTGGCATGACATTACATGAGGCTTCTGAATTAATCAAGAAATTGTGGAGATTCTTTCCATATATCCTAATACTGAGAAAAAATGGTGTACTTCAACCTTGTCTTTAAACATAGTGGGCATCGCTTCTGTAGCATTGACTTGTTGAGATATTGTCTTTTGAGGGATAATATTCATATTATGGGGTGCCTTTGTATTATCCAGATCTTCATGAGTGCTTCTCACTGTTGTGGACAATTTTGAAAAATGTTAAACATGGACATATTTGCTTTGGTTCATTTCAAGTCTTCCACGACACTATACTTTTCGATAGACCAAGCGGGATTTTTCAATATTGTTGGTACATTCACTTTATTTTGATTTTTTTGTCCTCCATATGATGGCCTAATTGGTGCCAAACTATTACTTGCTCTTGGATCAGGAGGAATTGGTTGTAAAGCTAGAGGAATTCCATCCATCAAAGGTTCCTTTCTATTTCATAGATTATATGTATTTTGATTGTCATTGCAAAAAGAATAAACCTCTTCATGCTGAAAGTCGTGTTCCTGATTGAATGGAAAAGAGAACTCTTTGCTAGCTGGTTGTTCTACCTACACATTCTATGTAGAATCATAAGATTCTAGTAGCATAGCATTAAATTGTATAGAAGGAGCATTGTCATTCGCTTGTGAGCTTTGAGTCAGCTCTTGATTCCCATTATAATACAAACCATCATTATTGGATGAATTCTGACTATTGTCATACTGATTAACATCTGTATACTAAACATTGTTATTATTGTTGTCGACAAGAATGCTTCCATTTTTTGGCCAAGTGTTCCACTGTCAATTTTATCTTTAGAAGCTATTATTATGATCAAGAGGATTGAAATTGTTCCCCCCATTGTTGTTTCCTACATTATTGTTGTTGTTTCTACTGAAGTTCCTGTTATAATTTTAGCCATAATTGTTATTGTAAGGAGCAGCGTTGTTCCTTTGGAAGTTACTATTCTGTCCTTGTGACAACGTCAGACAAGTTAGTTCATTATTCATTTGGGACATAGTCTTTTTCATTTGACCAAGTTCATAAATAAAACTATTTTTTGCTTTAGCAGGTGCTGCTACCTTTTGCCTAAAGAAGGCAACTTTTAGATGTTCATACCCTAGATATGTTAGAGCATGATTTTATGGAGTGGGTGCATTTTTTTGTGGAACTGGATTCATAGGTATGAATTCACTAGGCATTCTGGGTACTCTGATAGGGTATGCTAGCATCATTGTGATAGCTGGAGTTGGGAGCATTATTCCTCCTCAGTTAGGATTAGGTTTCTTAGTGAAGGTAATTGCCTCTATGAAGAATTTATCCATTGTGTCAATATTTTTTGCAGGAAGTCTTCTCAAGAAAATAGCAGTAAGATGGTCCATAGCATTTAGATAAATCTAAATAGTAGCTTCAATTGGTACAGTGTACGATGTCTCTAGCTTGCAATATGCCATATGGAAGCGATGGTTGAATCGAGAAACTGTCTCAGCTAGATGCCTTTTGATTGATATGAATTGTTGATGTATCACAACTGGTTTGATGAATGTTTTGAATTATTCCAAGAGTTTTTTTTTGAAAGTATCCTAGTCTCTAATACATCTAGGTGGTAAGTTAACGTACCAATTAAAGGAAATTTCACCCAAAAAATAGGGGAATAAATGAAGAACCACATCCGTGTTAGCAACCTACTTTCAGTTGCAAATTTCCTTGAATACCTTGATGTGATCTTTGATAGTTCATGTCTCACCATAGATGAAACTTTGGAAAAACTTCTTGGGATTCTTTGGGAGGTCATGGAGTGCACCTCTCAAGTTTATTGGTGAGTCTACAACATTTGCAAAAAAGGCCATCTGAGGGTTTGGTGGACCTAAAGGTGGTTGTTGAGGTGCAACTATTGGAATATGTGGTGGTCCACCAGGTGGTTCGAGTGGAGGTGGAGTTGAAAAAGATGATGAAAATGGTTGAATTTGGAGTATTCCTTTATCACTCTATGGTTTGTAGAAGTGGGTAAGCTCAAGAAACTTGTGTGCACTTGGTGAAGACCTTAACACTCATTGAAATAAGGATTCTGGATCAGAACCCTCCAGTTTGCATTAATTTTGGAAAAAAATGCACCTTTGATGAAGTACACTTTCTTACACCACTGAATTTTGTGCACCACAAAGTTTTTGTGCACTTGTGCACCTGTGTATCTATAGATTTGCTTACCTATGTACCTCTAGAGCTACATAGCTGTGCACCTAAATTTCTCAAAAAACTCAAAAAAATTTCTGAACGTGTGGGAAGCGCAGATTTTTGCAAAAAGTGAAGAATTTTGGAACTTTGGCAAATTTTCCACTTTTTTCCAAGGATAAAAAATGCGGCCCTTCTTCTAGTGCCACTTCTATTGAGCTATCATTATGCATGATGCTAAATAGTAGGAATTCTTGCAAACTCCTCTCTTGAAAAGCTAATCCAAGGATCAACTCCAAGGTTTTGGGTGATCTTGCAACCTACTAGAATCTACTCAGTTGAAGATAAATGTTAATGTTCAAGAGGAGGCCTTTGCTAGTTTTTTTTTAATCTCAGATGAGATGAAGAATCTACACTCTACTTCAAAATAACTCATGAAAAAAGAACTATGTTTTTGTATTTTTTATGTTTTCTATGAATGTAATCTAACAATGCAATTAAAATGAAATCCTATTCTAATAATGTGGTTAATAAAGAAAATAACAAGAACTTTAAAGCAAATAACATGAAATTGAAATGCTAACAGACATAAGCTATAGAAAATAACATGTCTGCGAGTGAAACTTTCAAAGAAATTGGTAGGTAACCAATGAAAGTGGAAGCAACACTTCCTTAATTCTACTGATGCAATCATCGGTGAGAAACTTAGTAATCATATGATATTTTACTCTTCATCAAATGGAAAGGCCATAGAAAGTGTGCTCATGTGAGACAAAGTGCTATGCAGGCACAATTCAATGATTTCTTCTTGAGCTAGATATGTCAGCAATTTTCCTCAAAACTATAGCAAACACTAGAACTAATGAATCACACAACTAGAAACAAAGCAATAAACCTTTGTCTCAATCACAATTCCATGAACAAAATTCACAAAAATATGACACATCTAGGTAATAATCACTACACTCCAATTGCGAGCACCAAAAGCATAATTTTATTACAAAATAATGGCGGCCCCAATTACATATTATAATGAAGTATTTATAAGAAATCATCTCCTCAATTTGTGTTGAGAATGAGATATATCTTCATGCAATAAAATGCTTTTAATTTAATATAACAAACTAATTATATACAAACTAACAATCTAACTGGTGCTAAGTAGGACTCCATCGATTTTTATTCATTAGATGGATGCATGAGCCTTTACATGTTAAAAAACAAAGAATTATGAAAGGAGAAAGAATGAGAAAGCCTTTAGTTGAAGTGGAAGTGTTTGGAAGTGCCAAAAATGGAATTTGTTCCTTCACTGGGTGTTTGTCAGAGTTAAACTGCCATCATAATGCATTTTTGATGCATGGAAAGCTCTATTTTTAGAATTGGTAGTTAACTGTTAGTGAAACTTCTAGAAATGCACACCTGTAGATGTGTGAACTTATGCACCTACAGAGCTGCATAACTCAAAATTGTCCAAAATCTAAAAATTTTACTAAGTGTCAAAATTGAAATTCTAGCATTTGGGTTTTGTTCCCCTTCATCCCAAAGCTATGTCTGGATGTTTTCCCTTGAATTTCTCTATAATCTTAGTAATTTTGGTCACTTCTAGTAAATCTAGAGCCTCATATTTATCTTTTACCTTTTGTCTATAATTGTCTACCTTAATTCGAGTGTTAGCAAAATCCTCGAGTTTAGTATCTACTTCCAACAAGGCTTCTTCTATTCTGAAAGCCTGTCAAATATCTTCATCATTAGTAGCTTCCTCAAAAATCTTCTTAAAAATCTCTACTACTACCTCTATAGGAAAAAACTTCTCCCATTCCTCATCTTCAAAAATATCTAAGCACACATCGCTGTAATGCCTCTGTGCTTTCAAAATTCACTCTCTGGCTTGGTCCTCGAGCCTATGAATCTCTGCATGTAATGTTTCCATTACTTTATTACTATCAATAGTATTTTCTATCCAATAATATATCAAATCTAATTCCTTCACTGTATATACATCTACCAAAATCTGGTATCTTTGTCCCTTTATTGCTTGCAAAATTTGCAAGTCCTTACTCCAAGCCTTTACCTCATCCACAATGCTGAAGTAATACTTCAAAATTGGCACCATTTTATTCACGTTCTCTTGCATAGGGTGTAGTAACTTTAGGTTCCCTTGGATAATCAAAATACCCTTATCTTCAAAACTTTCCTGCTAGTGTTGATAGGCTTACAAAAATGGATCTGAATGTACACTTCCCCCTTCTCTAAGTATGGTATTCAATGTATCCTTGAGATGCTCAGGATCTAGATGACCAACCACTTTAGCCAAATATCCCCTTAGGATCTCGCTTTGCCATCAAATTTTTTGAATTTTTACCTCCTCCCATTCCATACTCCTAAAGATTTCCTTAATCCCCATGGTCACCATCAATTGGGTTGTATCCTGTATGGGCCTCCCAAGCATGACCTCTTTGATTTGATAGTCTTGAGGATCGAGGCTTTCTACTTCTATATCTTTAGGAGGGACAACCACTTGGGAAAAAAAATCTTGATCCCCTATATTTTTGACAAATGCCAATGGTCTTGCCACATGTAACAGAGACTCATGTTTTTTCAAAATCTCTACCAACTCAAAAATGTCTTCCTCATCAACACAAAATTGAGGTTTGGTGCTCCTCATTATTTCTTTTCGAAGCCATCTTGGGATGCACTCAGCTGAAGACTTACCTCTCAAGGACAAAGGAGTATGTTCTACTACCTCCTTTCCCTTATCACTCCTCCTCAAAGTACTTTCCCTTTGTGAGGGCTCTTCTTCGGTGGCTTCTATCTTAGTAGACCTTGTAGCTTGCACCTCAGTGCCTTGGGAAGGTGTTCAAGAATATTCTACCATTTCTCCCTCCTTTGACACTTCATTGGTCACCATTTGTTGTGGTTCCTCTTCTTGTGAAGGTTCCTTCTAAACCTATTCTTGTTCTAAACTTTGAGGTGGAGGAGTAACCAAGACTTTATCTACCACAATGATTTGTGGTGGAGATGGGGGAGTAAGATCGAGACCCTATGAATTTGGCAGCATCTACATCTAGTCTTCTTGTTGGGGTTCACCTGTAGGGGTATCCTTGATCTTATCCCCAACCAGTTCTATGTTGACAGGCATAAAATCAAAATCTAACATTTTGAAAATATCATCACCCTTTTCACTCTACTCATCCACCTATTGTTGTACTTCATCTTTTGAAGAAGAGACTTCCAAGGGTCCTGCTTGGGCAAATGGCAATATCACTATGGTACTCTTTCTCCTTTCTTTCTCTATGGCTCTAGCTAGCTAGTTTCTTCTCTATAAAGGCACTTGTTCCTCTTGATCTTCCTCTTCTTCTTCATCCTCTTCTCCCTCTGGAATGGTTTTAGGGATAGATGGGAAAGGAAGCATCCTTTTAGTCACCCTTTTCCTCTTATTCATCTGGATCTTAATCCTTTTCTATTTCATAGAGGTAGAAGGGGATGCTGGCTCTCCTCATGGAGGAGGAATGGGAACCTATTGAATCTCTCCCTCTTCTGACTAACTAGATACAAAAGGAGGCAACTAAGGGTCATCCTAGACTTGAGCAGCTCCAGCATCCTTGGAACCTTGTACACTTTCTTCCTACTATTGGTGATGTGCTTGCACTTCAGCCTCTTGTGTATCGACCCTTCAAGGAGAGCTTCTTTTTCTCTTGTTCTTTCCTTTCCTCTCTAGAGGGTGATAATATCCAACTAGGTGGTCAAGTTGGTATACTATTTCTGGCTTGATGGGAGACTAGGCTACAAAGTTAGGAATTGTAACTTTCTTCCCTCTACCCTTCTCTAGGTGGGCTTGTGCATGAAATATCACGGTATTAGGTATTGGATCAAGCTGAGAGGGTTTCTTGATCCAATCCTTTTTCATTCTAACTACATGCCTCACCCAATGATTAATATCATTTCCCTCCTCCCTATCAACCTCAACATTCATGATGGGTCTCTCTCTAATTTTGTTCAAGTTGAATAGGGGATCTAGTAGCTCCCCAGAATCTTGCTACCTTATTTCCTCTAGACTATTTATTTTGAGAGCCTTCTCTACCAAATACAAAGTCATCCTACAATAGTCCTTTATAAGGACATCATAGTCATTTGTTGTGTTCATCCAATGATCTTCAATGACCTCCTCATGATGGAATTCTCTGCTAGTGAGACTCTCCACTTTGCCAATGTTATCAAAATAGGGCCGAGGAGAGTTGTATTCCTAAAGGGAATAATCCTCCCATTCCCACTCAAAAGAAAAAATATCTTGCTTCTACTTTACCTGATAGGGTCCTATGACCAGGGGCCACATCCAACATGGTCTTTGTGTCTTCTTACCTTGTCATATACAGACTCAATCTATTGTGCAATCTCCTACAACACTAGTTTATCACTTGGATATGTAGGGAGATTCTTCAAGTGAATAGTGGCACCAGCTACCTATAGATATGTGAATGTTTTAAACTAGATGTAGTAGGCCCTAAGAGATGCTATCTGTGCAATTACATCATCAGATATTATTTTTGCATAATCTCCCTCAATAAAATAGATGATAGTAAAGATAAATGCATCATTCAAGACCCTATATTCTTTGCTCTATGCAAAGAATTCAATCTATTGTGCAATCTCCAACAACACTAGTTTATCACTTGGATATCTAGGGAGCTTCTTCGGGTGAGTAGTGGCACCAACTACTTGTAGATATGTGAATGTTTTAAACTGGATGTAGTAGGCCCTGAGAGATGTTATTTGTGCAATTGCATCATCAAATAATCTTTTTGCATAATCTCCCTCAATAAAATAGATGATAGAAAAGATAAATGCATCATTCAAGACCCTATATTCTTTGCTTTATGCCGAGAGCTTCTTCCTCACTAGTTGAGGGTAGACAATGGAAGGATATGCATTGTGATCCTACATGTTGCCTTTTTTGTATATTCTAGGATAATTTGTGGCCCTTGCTGCTAGAAGATATACCATGTATGAGGTCATATAAATATTCTTCTTGTCCTTGACCACCCCCAATTGTTCACACAAGTTCTCGCTCAATGTTATGGACTACTCAACTGACATCTTTGCTATCTTGATAGTCTCAATAAAATTCACCATGAAAACATTTAGGTGTCCAGCTACTGGAAGATCCATGACCCTACTTAGAAGAATAATAGAGTAGCCAATATCCTCCTTCATGTATCCTATTGTCATGTCCACCTTTCCTGTTATCCTCCCTAGAGGAGTCTTCTCAATGAGGTAAGATGATTGAATGATATTTTTTGCCTCTTTCAAGTGTTCCCTATACCACCTCTCTGTTGCTTCATAGGAGAGTTTTATGAATTGATCTACCCTTGGAAGATGAAAGACCCTTTTAAATTTGTCAGGTCACAGGTCTAGTACAACTTCCCTTGTTACACTCTTCACCACTCTTTCCTCTGGAACAAAGTGTTGTGCCAGTGTTATGATTAACTCTGGTGATTGTACTAATGTTGGGTGTGAAGCTGCACTCACCAACCTTAATTAGATCAATGTGGATACCAGAGCTGATCTCTTCATGGGTTTTTCATAGATTCTCAAAAATTCCCTGAAGTTGGTGTGTCCTAAATTAGTATCCTTAATCTTTGCATAGTCATATTGTAACCTTGACTTGGATAGGACCCCTTGGAATTTGAAAACCATGGGATTAGGTTCCATCTTCTCACCAAATGTGGATGCCATGATATCTACACGAGAAGTTTTTCATCAGTTTATAATTAAAACTAAAAGATTATGATAAGACAATGTTTAGTAGCACTGAAAAATTTAAAAGCATGAAAACACCTATCTCGTTTCCCTTTTAAAATGAAAAAAAAAAGGTGTGCAACTACACACCAGATCATGTGCATAGGTACGCACCTCATTTTGGTGTGTGTGTGTGTAATGTGTTTTAAGGGTTTTTACATTAAGGGGTGAGTGTATGAGTTTTGGAGGATTTGATTTTTAGTTAGGGTTTATGGGGTGTGAGAATGGGTGATGTGCATGGTGCAAGGTGTGCATGACATAGAGGGGTGCACTACTATGGTGCATGAGAGTGAACACATAGTGGTGCAGTGCATGATTTTAAGTGTTTCACATTATGGAAGTGTGCAACATGGAGTGCTGGTGATGGACATCATGATATGTGTAGTGTGAGATGTACAACATAGGAGTGAAGCGTGAGGTGCATGGTAGTAGACACGACTGAATGCATGTGGAAATGGGGTGAGTGGAGGTGAAAGTGCACACCTATTGAGGTGTGAAAGTGTGGAGGAATCACCGTTTATGGAAGGAGCAAGTGTGGAGCCTGGGCTGGAGTGTGAGTTATACACCAAAGAGATGTGAGCAAATGAAGTGAGGCATAAAAGGAGTAGGGGGTTTATATAGCCCCAACCACCCTTTGTGGTGTGCAGTGTGCATTGTGCAAGTCCACAACTATGCATTGTGCACCACCAAGGGTGGTGTGCACTCTTGTGGCCCCACCAAAGGTGGGATGTGCTCCCATGGCCCTTGTGAGGTGCACAGGTACACACTTAGTTAAATAAATAAATAAATAAATTTTAAATTTTCCAATTTTTAATTTTTTAGATTTTTTTAATTTTACAATTTTTTGGTTTTTTCAAAATTTTGACCTTTTATGAACTAACTCTTTGACATCGGGACAGGGACTCAGGTCCTTATAATTGCCCGAATCTAAAAAGTAAGGGGTCTCCATTTACTAATAAAAATGGGGTGTGCATTGTGGAACCACAACACCCATCCATTTAGGTCCTATGGAGAATAATGTGGTGTTTCAAGTCCTAGACATCCCGCTATTAGGATAAACCACAGACAGAAATAAAAACTACATGCAAATATAACCAATAATAGAAAATAATAGATCACACAGAAATGAGCACAAAGCACCAAGATTTAGTGTGGTTCACCCAATCCCTGGGCTGCATCCACCGAACAACAAGTTTGATCTTATTACAATCCAGTGATTACAACCTGATTACAATCTGTAATCCCTTACAGCTCAATACCGCCGCAAGAACCAATTTTGCATCACAAGATAATGAAAATACCTAACCCTAAACCCTTTTATACAAGTATTTTATTCATTTTAGGGTTACAACATGTCGGCCATAATATGTCGGCTACCATGTATAGTACTTTCTTGATCAGTCACCATAATTTAACAATCTTCCACTTGGGGACTAATCAGGCTCCACACTAAACAACAATCTCCCACTTGGAGACTAATACTATACCAATGCCACTACCACATGGGGCTCCCATTGGATCAAACCACCTTGGACTCTACTATTCTTTTATTCATGTTTAGTCAAAAAGACCAATCGAACATGAAGAGGAGTTCAACTTCTCCCTTGTTACAACCTTTGTCAAAATATCTACTAGATTGTCATTGGTATGTATCTTCTCTAGCATTAACTGTCCATCCTCCAAAACTAACCGAATAAAATGGTACCACAACTATATGTGTTTGGTCTTAGAATGCAGAGCTAAATTCTTTGCAAGATGAATGGCACTCTGACTATTGGTGAATAAATAATTATCCTTCTAAGGATGTCCCAATTCTTCCAAGAAGAACTAAAGCCATATCATCTCCTTGGCTACCTCAGTAGCAGCAACATACTCTGCCTCTGTAGTGGATAGAGCATTAATCTTCTATAACCTAGAAACCCAGCTCACGGCTGCCCCACCAATAGTAAAGACATAACCTGTAGTACTCCACCTGGTATCAATATCCCTAGCCAAATCTGAGCCAACATAGCCCTGTAAATCAGTAGTAGAGCCCCCAAAGTGTAAACACTTATTGGATGTTCCTCTCAAATATCCGAGAATCCACTTGACAGCATTCCAATGCTCAAATCCTAGATGACTCATATACCTACTAATGACTCCCACTGCATGTGCAATATTTGGCCTAGTGCATACCATAGCATACATCAAGCTTCCTATAGCTGAAGCATAGGGTACCTTGGACATCTTATTCTCCTCTTCTTGTGTCTTGGGACAAATCTCCTTAGTCAATTTCAAATGACCAAGTAAAGGTGTGCTGATAGCTTTAGCATTCTCCATAGAGAAATGTTGCAACACCTTCTCAACATAATCAACTTGAGATAGCATCAATGTTCTATTCTTCCTATCTCTGCAAATATTCATACCAAGGATTTTTTTTTCTGCCCCCAAATCCTTTATAGCAAATGCATGTCCTAACTGGTGTTTTAGCCCCTTAATATGATCCATGTTAGACCCAGCTACAAGCATATCATCAACATATAAACATAAAATAATGTAGCTATCATCATCCAACCTCTTAAAATAAACACAGTAATCCAAATGACACTTGTTATATCCATGAGCATGCATAAAACTGTCAAATTTTAGATACCATTGCCGAGGTGCTTGCTTCAAGCCATATAAACTTTTCTTCAATTTGCACACTAAGTTCTCCTTACCTTTGACCTCAAAATCCTGTGGCTGAGCCATATATATTTCTTCATCCAAATCACCATGAAGAAAGGCTATTTTAACATCCAATTGCTCTAAATGCAAATCTTCAGTAGCCACAAGACTCAAAATAGTACGAATAGAAGTCATTTTAACAACAGGAGAAAATATCTCATCAAAATCAATTCCCTTTTTCTGTGCAAATCCTTTTACAACTAACCTAGCCTTAAATATTTTCTTACCTCCTTCCTCTTCTTTCAACCTGTAAACCCACTTATTTTGTAAAGCCTTTTGACCTACAGGCAACTTCCACAAATCCCATGTCTTATTTTTTAGCAAAGAGTCCATTTCATATTTTATTGTAGACTCCCACTAAATCTTAGTATCCACCTACACAACTTCATCATAACTTTTAGGTTCATGAGCATCAGTAAGTAAAATATAATACAAAGAGGGAGAAAACCTTTGTGGAGGTCTAATTTGCCTCGTTGACCATCTAACATTTACTGGTGTGTGTGGTATTTGTTGTTGCAGTTGTTGCACATCATGAGGAATGGCTGGAACAGATCTTTGTACAACACTTTCTCATTGAATATGACATCCCGACTTCTAAAATTTTTAAGATTTTCAAAATCCCAAAGCCTATAACAAAATTCATTAATTCCGTATGCAACAAAGACACATTTCTTTGATTTAGCTTCTAGCTTGGTTCTATTTTTAGAGTCTATATCAGAAAAAGCTTCACAACCGAAGGTCTTGAGAAAAGAATAACTCACCTTCTTACCAATCCATGCTTCCTCTGGAATACCACATCCCAAAGGAGTAGAGGGACCTCCATTAATCAAATATACTACAGTATTGATAGCCTCCACCCACATGTGTAAGGGTAACCCAGCATGCAACCTCATGCTCCTTGTGTGCTCCATTATAGTCCTGTTCATGTGTTCAACCACTCCATTTTCCTGTGGAGTCCTTGGAATAGTTTTCTATCTACAAATACCATTAGTAGAGAAATAATCTTCAAATTCATGACTACAATACTCACCACCATTATCAAATTTGAGACATTTTAATTTCTTACCAGTCCCATTTTCAACCATGCATTCCATTTCTTAAAAATTTGAAATACATCAGATTTCTATCTAAAGAAATAAACCCATACTTTTCTAGTTGCATCATCAATAAATGTAACATAATAATGAGAGCCACCAAGGGAAGATACCTAAGCTGGTCCCCATACATCTGTATGCACAAGCTCTAATTTCTCCTTTTTGTTTTCCTTCCTAGTCTTTACAAAACTCACTCTCTTTTGTTTTCCATACACACAACTTTAACATAAATGCATGTATTTGCACATTTTAGACCTGGTAAAAATTTCTTTGAATGAAGTACTTTCATACCTTTCTCACTCATGTGCCCAAGTCTGTTGTGCCACATTGCTATATCAGAATCTACAATAGCTATTTGTTCTCCATGCTCAATTGCAACAATTGTTCCTGAACATTAATTTTTTTCTGAAACAATCAAAGTAGTAGGAACAATATGACCTATACAAAGATATAAGGTGCCTAATTTCACACCTTTTGCTACTACAAGGGAACCTTTTGAAACCTTCATATTTTTATCATTAAAAGTAACTACACAACCCTCATCATCGAGTTGCCCGGCTGAAATTAAATTCCTACTTAGCCTTGGAACATGTCTTACCTCATGTAGTAGCCAATGATTCCCATTTTGCAACTTAATCTTAATTTTTCCCTTTCCAACAATCTGACAGGGTTCATTATCCCCCAAATAAACAAGCTCAAAATCCCCTTGGAAATAATCAATGAAATAACCTCTATGAGGTGTAGCATGAAATGAAGCACCAAAATATAAAACCCATGAATCATCAACACTTTCTAAAGATAGAAGCAAAGCATCCTCTTCAGATTTGTAACTTACCACATTTGCCTCCTTGTCTCCATCTAATTTATCTCCTTCATTTTTCTTTCGATTCCTGCAATCTTTCTTTTTGTGCCCTGGTTTCCCACAGTACTAGTAATCATTTGGTCCTCTCAATTGAGACCTCCTCCCCTTTGACTTTCCTCTTGATTTCCCATGATTCCTAGAGTTACTTCCTCTTTCAGTCGTTCTGCCCTTGCTTTGTGCATTCAAAGCACTTACTGATGTAGATCCACTTGAGGATTTCCTACAAGTTTCCTCACTCAAAACAACACCGATCACATCATCATATTTTAGTGTACTAGATCCAAGAACAAAATTACTCACTGCTATTACCAAGCCATTCCAGCTTTCAGGCAAAGAACACAAAATCAAGAGAGCCCTAATTTCTTCATCAAAATTGATACCCACAGAAGATAACTGACTAGTAATAGTATTAAACTCATTTAAATGATTTGCAATAGATCCACCTTCTACCATTTTCATATTAAATAAATGCTTCATGAGAAATGCCTTGTTTGAAGTAGAGGGCTTTTCATACAGTGTCGCTAGGGTTTTCATCAAATCTTTTGTCATCTTTGCTTTTGTAATATTAAATGCCACCAATGGTGCCAAGCATAACCGAATGCTTCCAAGTGCCTTTTTGTCCAAAAGATCCCATTCAGCCTCTGACATAGTTCCCTGAGTCTTGGCTTTGCCTTCCAACGGCTTCCATAAATCCTTCTAATATAGATAGTCTTCCATTTGCATCTTCCACAACTAGAAGTTCTGCCCATTAAACCTATCAACCCTCAGCTTACCCTCATTTTCCATCGATCCCACTCAACCGTGAGACTCCCACTTAACTGTGAGACTTTCCTACAGAGGATAACTAAAAGACAACCTCGCTCTACTACCACTTGTTAAGATAAACCATAGACATAAATAAAAACTACATGCAAATATAACCAATAACATAAAATAATAGATCACACAGAAATGAACACAAGGCACCAAGATTTAACATGGTTCACCCAATCCCTGGGCTACGTCCACCAAACAACAAGTTTGATCTTATTACAATCCAGTTTTTACAACCTAATTACAATATGTAATCCCTTACAGCTCAATACTACCGCAAGAACCAATTTCACATCACAACATAATGAAAATACCTAACCCTAAACCCTTTTATACAAGTATTTTATTCATTTTAGGGTTACAACATGTCAGCCATATGTCGGCTATAATATGTCGACTACCATGTCAGCCATGGCCCAAAAGTTTATGAAGTATGTACAGTACTTTCCTGATCAGTCACCATAATCTAACACCCGCTTGGATATAATGTGTTGCTAGGAAGACCATGGATCAATGAAATACAAGCTATGCTATCAATGTACCATTAGTGTATAAAGTTCCCATTCAATCATGCTAAGATCATTTTTCTAGTGGACAATTCAATGTCCATTAACATGCTCACTACTACTAAAACACTAGTCCCACATAGTCACTCTTCCTATGAGCTCAAACCATCCCTTAAGGCATGTGAACATAAAATGAAAATGATGAGTTTGAGTATGGGAGAATACACTCTTGATTCTATTATTGCATTGTTAGTCTCTCTAAGATCTTACGGGAAAACTTTTAAGAAAATGAAGCCCTTGGCTTTTACCATGACTATCTTTTGTACCTTTTTCCAGTCATTCATTGCTTTAGAAGTAAAAAAGGAAGATTAGGCTATAAGAGAATAGATCTACAAGGAAGAAGAAGATGTTGAGCAGGTTATTGTCACTACTCCTATTTCTCCAAAATGCCATAGAAAAGGCTATAAACTCTTGAAAAATTATGGGTTATCATGGCCATGGTGACAAAAAGGCTCTTGTAGAACCCCTAAGTCATACTAAGGGACAAAACAAAAGAGATGTTGTTGGTCTAGGATTTGGGCTAGAGGATGAATTGCCAAGGTTCGATAGAAGGGCCGCCATGACTAGTGAATTAGAGGATGACGGCTTATTACTTGCTACTTCTATTACACAAGAACATGAATTCATACCTCCTACTTTCCTCCTTTAGGGAAAAGAACCATTGATGACCAATAATAATGTTGAAACTTCTAAGTCTAGACAAAATGACTATGATGAATCTAACAATGAAGATCCTAACAGAGGAAGAATAAGAGAAAACATTGCTTGACTGCTAGCCTAGAATTAGAGTACTAATTTTGGTGAATATGAATGGAAATCTCTTTTAGAAGCTTCTTGTGAATTAGGAGTAGATATCATATATGCCTATGTTACCCAACCCAACATAGTTAATGAGTCTAGTCGAGGGTCTGATGAGTTTGGATTGCAATTTACTTTAGTGGATAATGCTAATCCCTCTAGGCCTCCTCTTGCTTTAGGCTCCTTTGGAGATTTCTCTATAGGCTCAACTTCTCTTGTCACTAGATATGATTCCTTCCACATCAACAATCTTGAAGCTTCCACTTTTGTCTCACTCATACACCCTGATCTCATAGATTGGTCTATTCAACATCAAAGGCTAGAGCTATCTTCTTTCCAAAATGACTATGAGATCTCTTGATACCTAATGCTATTGAACCTATGGTGTCTTCCATTAGTGAACCAATGATGAATATGATAGAGATAGATATCAAGTAACTCAATCACAAAAAAAAAAAGAAAAAAGAAAAAATAGTGTCCAGATGGTGAAAAATACTTTATGGTGCTATTTGAACCTCAAAATAGTAAAATAAAAATGTATCCAATGGTGAAAACCTCTTTAAGGCACCAGAGGATGAGGTGCTTGGTAGTCTCCTAAGCTATTTTTAGGACTGATCATTAGTTTTGATTGAACCAATGCAACCAATTAATAATGTACTGAGAAGTCTCCTAAATTCATACATGTGGCTCAATCCCTATCAAGAAAAGAGAAAGAGCAATTTATAGAGTTCTTTAAGGAGAAGAAAATTAATTTCGTGTAGATTAGATACATAAATATTCATGCACCATCTCTTTATAGCTCCTAGTGTCAAACTAGTGAAGCAAAAGATGAGAAAAATGTACCCTCATGTGGTATTGTTAGTAAAATCTAAATTAAAAAAATTGTTAAGTGCAAACTTTGTCATAGAAATTGACTATGAGGACTAGATCTCCAATATTGTCCTTGTGTCAAAACATGACAAATCCATCTGTGTATGTATTGAATTTAAGAATCTTAATAAAGCATGCTGAAAGGATGACTTTCCACTACAAAACATTGATATCATAGTGGATATGACTACATTTTATGAAATGTACTCCCTAATGGATGGTTTGTCTAGGTGCAATCAATTTAAGATAGCTCCAAAAGATCAGGAGAAAATAACTTTTAAATGTGCATGGGGAACTTTTTGTTGGAATGTAATGCAATTTGGGCTAAAAAATGATGGAAACACCTATCAAAGTGCCATCAACACTATCTTTCAAGACATGATGCAAAAAAATATGGAAGATTATATTGATGACACTTTGGCCAAATCTCAACAGAGAAGCACTCACTTTTCATACTTGAGTTTGATATTGGACCATATGGAACAATTCCAACATAGGTTAAATCCAAATAAATTTTCTTTTGGTGTCACATTAGGAAAGTTTCTATGATATATCATATTAGCTAAACGCATTGAGGTAGACCTTGAAAAGGTTCAAGCTATCATGAACATGCCACTTCCTAGAAATATTTGTCAACTGAGGAGTTTGCAAGGATGCCTTTAGTCAATATAGAGGTTCATCTCTCAACTTGTTGATAGGTCACAACCTTTCAACAAGAATATACATAAGGGTGCTTCTTGTACATGTAATGAAGAATGTGAGAAAATTTTGACTCAAATCAAGGAATATCTTGTGAAACCTCCTATTCTCATGCCTCTGATTCAGGGAAAACCTTTGATCCTATATATTTTAGCTATAGTAAATTCATTAGGAGCATTTTTGGCAAAATGAGATGAAAATTAGAAAGAAAGATCCATTTATTATATTGACCACACCTTGGTAGTTTATGAGCTCAATTATATCAACATTGAAAAAGCTTGCCTAGCAGTAGTGTTTGCATCCCAGAAACTCTGACATTATATGCTTGCACATACTATGTAGCTGATTGTAAAAATAGATCCTTTAAAGTACCTCTTAACTAAATCTATGCTTATGGATTGACTTTCCAAATGGATGATGATTCTTTTTGAATTTGATATTCAGTATGTTGAATGCAAAGCTATTAAAGGACAAGCAATTTCCGATCAAATGGATGAATTCCCAATTACAAATAATGCTCCAATGTAGATTGATTTTCTAGATGCTTCAATTATGTATGTCACTAAGAGAACATGGAATATTTTATTTTATGTATCACACACTCAAAATAGGGCTGGTGCTAGGATTTTGTTTGTTACACCTCATGGCTGCACAATCCCAAAGTCTTAAAAACTCTTGTTTCTATGCAATAAAATTATAGCAGAGTATGAGGATTTAAATAATGGGATTAAAATGGATCTTGAATGGAGAATTACATAATTTAACATCTATGGGGACTCCCAACTTGTCATTAATTAAGTCAATAATGGCTATCAAACTAAAGATGACAAGCTAGTACTATACAAGAAATTGATTGATGCCCTATGGAACTGTTGCACTTTATAAAATTCCAACAAATTCTTAGGGAATAAAATAAGGCTACAGATGCTATGGTCACTTTAGCATTTATTCTACAACTACAAGAACATGAGTCTTGCTTTGAGTTCCTTGTGGAAGAATTATGACACCCTACATATGACTCCCTTGACAACCATGTAATTTGCACTATTTTTGGCCATGAACCCTCTTGCTATTCCACCATATTTTCCTACTTGCATGATCAAATCATCCCTAAAAAATCTTATGTACAATAAAAAATGCTAACTCCTTCGCAATGCCTCATACTATACCCTTGTCTCTGGTGACTTGTATATGAAGGGTCTAATGTAATGAAATAACTTGCACAATAGAAGAAATAATATAAAATATTATATAAATACTTTAAAATAATCGAGAGTAATAGGCCACTTCAAGGGGGAAACCTCCAAATATCTCCAATGAGAAT
The DNA here is from genome assembly GCA_028749045.1 of Cupressus sempervirens. NCBI lineage: Eukaryota > Viridiplantae > Streptophyta > Pinopsida > Cupressales > Cupressaceae > Cupressus > Cupressus sempervirens. The sequence goes on from CM053790.1 coordinate 324,532,652, forward strand.
AAACTTCACAATATGATGTTGAAATAAGACTCACAACTTCTTAGATATACCTAATTATGATTAGGCTAAATAGACACAACCCTACATAACATCTAGGCTGACCTACCTATCTAAATAATAATATAATAATGATAAGATAAATTAAATAAGGATTAAGATAGCCTTAGGTGACTATTCATAACCCTATATACACCAATATTAAGGGAATAGCATGCCCCCTCTCTTGAAAGAAGCATTTTCCTCAATGCTAATCAAGTGTGTATTCTTTTGAACAAACTCCTCATCTTTCCATGTGGCCTCTTCAACTAGTAAGTTCTTCCATTGGATGAGATACTAGGTGAGGGTTCTATTCCTAAAATTCTCTAGGCATGTTTGTAAAATGCATTCTGGCTCCAAAATTATTTTTCCTTCTTCATCAAGCTTTAGTAGTACTGTTTGAGTAGGAATATTATGCCCAATTACCTTCTTCAAACAAGAAACATGAAAAAGTGATGTATCTTTATTGTTGGTGGCAACTCTAGCTCATAAGCAACACTATCAATCTTTTGCATGATTGGTATGGTCCATAATATCTTGGAGACAACTTATTATTCTTTTTTTGTTGCTTCATTGAGGTTTATTTATCAGGTTTCAATCTCAAGAAGACCCAATCCCCAACTTCAAAATTTCTTTCACTACGATGTTGGTCCACTTGTTGTTTCATTTGATTTTGTGCCATAGCTAAATTCTCCTTGAGTCTTGAAAGTACCTCTTATTGACGAAGCAAGTGATCCTCTATTGCCTAAACTCTTGGTGACACCTTTAATGATAATGTGATGGAAGGAGAATGATATCCATAAAGCTCCAAAAATGGAGACATTTTTGATGAGCTATGAAAAAAGTATTGTACCACCATTCTACAAGAGGTAGCCAATCTACCCATTGAGATTGTTTCTCTGAACTAAAACAACATAGATATCCTTCCAAACATTTATTAACAACCTCAGTTTGCCCATTTGATTGAGGATGATATGAAGAACTATGAGCCAATTAAGTACCCAAACATGAGAATAAATCTTTCCAAAAGTGACTAATAAAGATAGGATCATGATCATTAACAATAAGCTTAGGTGTACCATGTAGCTTTTGATTATTCTCCAAGAAAACTTTTTCCACTATACTTGTTGTAAAAGGATGTGATAATGCAATGAAATGTGCATATTTAGTGAGAAAATCAACTATTACCATGATGACATTATGCCCTTTATATTTGGGAAGTCATATGATGAAGTCCATGGATACCTCTTCCCAATGTTGGCTAGGAATAGATAATGGCTGCAAGAGACCTGGTGTCTTAACTATCTCCCTCTTATTTCTTTGACAAACCATTTCTTTGACAAACCAAACATTCAGCCACAAATTTTTGAACATCAACTTTTTGACTCAATGATATATCTTCAAAAATATCGAATGACCACCAATTGGGGATTCATGTAGTTCTATGAGAATCTTGTGTTTAAGAGTGGAATTCTTGTAGAGATACAACTCTTTATACCAAAAAAATCCCCCTTTAAACAAAACTTATCTAAACTAATAGGATCAATTTTTACTTGTTGGATGAGATTACTTGTTGCAACATCATTTTTCCACTCCACTTTGGCTTCTTCCACCCAATTTTCTTGTAATATTGAAAGGGCACACAATAAGGCTTCATCTTTTTCATCCTTCCTAGAAAGTGCATTAGCTACAATATTTTCCTTCCATTTCTTATATACAATTTCAAAGTCATATCCCAACATCTTAGTGACCCATTTTTGTTGCTCTTCCAAAGATAGTCTTTGTTCCAAAAAATATTTTAGGCTATCATGTTCTGTCTTAACCTTGAAGTGTCAACCCATTAAATAAGGCCTCCATTTTTTAATTGTGTGAAGGATTGCTAGCAATTCCTTCTCATAAATAGGTTTGAGCTGATTTTTAAATTTTAATTGATGACTCTCAAAAGCAATTGGTCGACCTTCTTGCATGAGAACTACTATCCCATTTCTAGAAGCATCACATTCCACAATGACTTCCTTGGTGAAGTCTAGAGTGGAAAGCACTGGAGTTGTACACATATCCTTCTTTAATTGCTCAAATGCTACATTAGCAGATTCATTCCAATGAAAATAATCCTTCTTCAATAGAGTGGTGAGGGGTGCTGCTATACAACTATAATTGTTCACAAATCTTCTATAGTACCCTATCAATCCCAAGAAACCCCTTAGCTTCTTAATGGTTTTTGGAATAAGCCATTCCGACCATTCCATGATAGCCTTAATTTTGTTAGGGTCTACCTTTACTCCATGTGAAACTATGTGTCCCAAATACTCCACCTCCTTAAGCCCAAAAGTACACTTGGATGGCTTAACATAGAGTTGATGATCTTTGAGTAATTGTAATTCTTGATCTACATGCTGCAAATGTTCTTTCCAAGTCTTTCTATAAATTAATATATCATCAAAAAACACTAACACAAACTTTCTCAAGAACTTCTTAAAAATAAAATTCATCAAACTTTGGAATGTAGATGGTGCATTGGTAAGATAGAATGGCATCACCAAAAATTCATAATGACCCTCATAAGTTTGAAATGTTGTCTTACAAATATCTTCCTCCTTAATCTAAATTTGGTGATAACCCGATCTAAGATCTAACTTGGAAAAATATGTAGCTCCATTTAATTCATCTAGAAAATCATAAATGAATGGAATAGAAAACTTGTCTTTAATAGTGTACTTGTTGAGCACTCTATAATCTGGACACATGTGCCAAGATTCATCCATCTTATGCACCATCACCATAGGCGAGGAGTAAGCACTTTGGCTATGCCTAATAGTTCCTACGTATAGCATTTCATCAACAATTATTTCTATCTCACTTTTTTGTATGTGTGGGTACCTACAAGGCTTGATGTTTGGTGACTAGATTGCTAGAACTAGTTGTATGGCATGGTCATGATCCCTTTTAGGAGGAAGTCCTTTAGCCTTATCTCTAAGAATCACTAAGTGACAATCAATTATTGCTTGTAAATCTAAATGAGTAAGAGAATTAGATTGAGAGGCTCCTAATGAACATAGATGGACCACAAATACACATGCTCCTTTTAAAGAAAATTTTGTATGATAGGAGAGATGAAATATTTCCTAGGATTATAGATTGTATAGAATAAAGAAGGAATCTTTATTTCTTAGAGTAATTAGTTGAAGGATTCACTCAAAAGGTTTGCTTTGGAAACATGTAAACCTATTGGAACACCTATGGTAACTAGACACAAGTTATCTACGAAGGATGAGACACCTACTATTGAACATAAGAAGTATAGATCTATGATCAGAGGATTGCAATATTTGACTCACACAAGGCCAAATATAGCAAATGTAGTCGGAATTGTTGCAAGATTCTAGGTTGATCCTAGAGAAGAACACTATGTATAGTGAAAAGGATATTTAGATATCTAAAGGGAACATATAATTTTGGATTATGGTATGGTAGATCTAATGATTTTACTCTAAGTGCTTATACTAATGTAGATTGGGTAGGTAGTATGGATGATAGAAAGAGAACTAGTCAAGCAACTTTCTTTCTTGGAGGAAGATTGGTTTCTTGGTTAAGAAAGAAGCAAGATTGTACATCTCAAAGTATAGTAGAAGCATAGTATCTTATAGTGGCAAATATTTGAAATCAAGTAATTTGGATGAAGCAATTGCTAAAGGATATAAGGATATAAATTAATGAACCTGTTGTTATAAATTGTGACAACACAAGCATGGAAAATATGTCTAATAATCGAGTGTTTCATTTGAGGACTAAGAACATTTCTATTAAGTGTCATATGTTGAGAGAAAAAGTTGTAGAAAAATAAAATAGATTGGAGTTTGTGAGCACAAAAGAGCAGATTGCATATATATTCACTAAGCCTCTTCCCAAAGAGATTTTTGAGTATGTACAAGGTATGCTTGGGGTTATACCCCTTCCTACATTAGATTAGAAGATGCAAGAGTGCATTAGTCTAGGGTAATAGAGCACCATTGTTTGTCTGGACAGGATGCTAATGCTTCCTATATGGGGAAGTATCTATGATGGATAAATTCATCTAAGACTTTTGTTGATGTTGTTTTGAAAAGTGTCTTTTGACACTTGAGCTAAGTAAATATCAGTTGTTGCAAACTTTGATGTAGAAATGTTGGTTATAGAAACCTTTGACATTGATGTCAATGGGGGAGAACTATTGCATGAAAAAACATTATACTAAGGGGAGAAGTACACTAAAAGAAAAGTTTGGCATGAATCTATAATAAGAGTTTGGTATAGAGCACATTGAGGTATATTAATGGGGGAGTATGATTGATGAAGAGGATTTGAATATTGATAGTCTTTTGTTGGTATTCTTGGAACTAGAGCTTTTTCATCTATGTTGCCATCAATGCAAAATGGGGAAATTATTGGAAGATTGGAGAGATTTATGGAAGATTGGTTGGAAGCATGAATGCTAATAAGATGATGATAAGTTACATTCATGATTGAGTTTTTCATTGATGTCAACATAGCATGTTTGATGTTTTTTGTGGTATCTAACAAAAAAATAGCAGAAACATTAAGTTGGTACGAATGACTAGTTAAGCATGATAACCACCCAATGTTATGGAAGATACTTCAAAGTATTTGGTATATGTAGTTAACATTGAAAGCAAAAAGGATAAGTCTAGAAGAAGTTATGTAAGTTTTTGGTGATGTCTGTTCTGAAATAGAGTTTATAGAGGCATGTTCTAGTAAACTTGTTATATCTCTTAGTAGAGTTGATATCTTGAGGATCAAGGTTTAGGACATGAAGAAGACATATTGAGGATGATTTGGCTAAGATCTCTCATCATAATATTGCATGTCTAGAAAGTTATTCAAGTTGCAAGGCAAAAGATTAAGGTTATTGCTAAGTGTAACATGTTCTTAATGTGGTCCTATAATAATTAATTGAAAAGGACTAATAGAAAAATCAAGGAATTGTTTTATGGACTCAGTATATAGAAAGGAAATTTTCCTTTATCATGGTGTGTGATTATTGAATTATGAATGTTCAGAAAGTAGCAGAGAGTGCGAAATGCCAAGTTGAGTAGAGTAGTGTGGAAGTGAAGGAAACTTTATTGCCAAGATTTTGCTAAGTGATCCAAGGTTTGGTATTTGGATCCAAGGTTTGTGACCTAGTCTACAAGGTCTAACAATGATTGGTCTAGTTATAGGACATAGGAAAGGATAGAGGAAAGAAAAAGATACTACTAAATTACTTGTTTGAGCAGTGAGCTCTTCTTGTAGTTGAAATTGCATGTTTGGGCAGTGGGCTCTTCTTGCATACATTGCACTACAACTCCTAACAGGGTTGGAATCTCCTAAAAAGGATTCTAAGTCTCCTAAGAGGGACTCTATGTACTAAATGTTGTAATAGACTCCTAATAGGGTCCATCCTCTAACAAGGAATATTTATATTAGTACATGATCTTGTGGGATTCATTCCGATAGGGGTCTTCCCTCTGATCAAGGGTTTCCCTAGTCAACATATTTGGTGTAATTATCTATGTACATCTTTATATGGTAGCTGTTTACTTTGGTTGAATGTTTAAGTTTGTTTATTGAAGATAAATGTTTTAATTGTTGGATAATTGATTCACCCCCCTTCCCCCCCTCTCAATTCTCTTTGTGAATGTTTCTAACAAAAAGTGCATGACAAGAAATGATGGTTGAAAATCATGTGATTCCTTATCTGACTCCCTATCCTCCTATAATATGGGCTCATCCTCTTCTTCCTCACTTGGATCTTCAATATAGAGCAGTTTCTTTTCACTACATTTATGTCCTCGATTATATTTTATATCACAATTGAAACACAACCCTTTTGCTTGTTTCTCCTCAATTTTTTGTGGATCAACCTAGTAAGTTGAGGAAGAGAAGGTGTTGAATATTTTTTTTTCTCTTGTCACATTAGTCCCTTGCTTTCTAAGAATCAAGAAATTCTCATCTACCTTACATGCTAATATAAAAGACTCATTTACAAAGCTGGGGCTAAACATGTGTACCTCATGTTGAATGTGATCCTTGAGACCACCCAAGAATAAATCATTTAAGTTCTCCACTATAACTATATCCACTCTTAACGATAGATTTTGGAATTTTTGAATATAATCCTTACATGATCCAATTTTTTGAAGCTTAGCAAGTTGGTTAAAGAATTTTTTTGTCACACTATTGCTATATTGTGCTTGGAGTTCTCCTGTAAAAATTGACCATGATACAGTGAGACCCTTTTTCCTCCCATGAGTACAAAGCTAATGATACTAGATGAATTGATCTAGTACTAGATATAAGGAAGCCATTGTGACCTTTTGTCTATATGGGGTTTGATGTACTTCAAAAAAATTCTCCATTTGATTTATCCATGTTAGAGGATCCTTGCCATCAAATTTGTGCATATCCACTTTTGGAAAAACATTTCTAGATCTTGTAGGAGTATTAAAATTTGTGTCAATATTAGTTGACTTGAAGGTTTCACCCTGATTTATTGAGAGCTCCTTCCTTGTTTCATTCATATAGGTGCTTTACATGCTTTGTATATATGATATATCTCCTCGTAGGTCACACATATCCCTCTTAACCTTTTCTTTGAACTTACTTAGTTCCTTATTGGGATTACTATCCTCTGTTGTTTCCAAATCTTGATCAAAGGATTTCCCCTGTGTGTTAGCATTATTTTTGCCTCTTTTTGGAGGCCCCATCATGACATAAATCAATGTTTTTGAAATAAATCACACAAATGAAATGTAAATTCTCAAATTTATTTATTTATTTATTATTGTAACTTACTAGGGCCAAGATACCCTTAGAAAAAATCCAAAAAATTAGCAAATTTGCTGTCTTGAGATAAAATTTTCTTAATTTTGCAATATCTTGCTTAATTTTTCTTCAATTTCTTCAAGATTTGAAATTCAAGCTCCTCTACTATGTATTCAAAAGCTCAATACAAGTTATGCTCCAATTTGGCAGGATGTGAGACATATGATCTCAATAAATTGTGTAGAAATAGTAATTCTGCAACAATTTGCTCAAATTTTCTCCACTTCCTTTGAATTTTGGACTATAGTTTCTTTAATATGGTCTTTAAAAACCATTTAAAAATCTTTAAAAAATTCACTAAAATTTGAAAGTTATGATCTTTCCAAAATCATCCCAATGTTGAGAAAAAAATCTTGCCTCTATGGTGCCAAGATCATGCTCTAATACCACTTGTAATGAAATAACTTGCACAATAGAAGAACTAATATGAAACATTATATAAATACTTTATAGTAACTAAGAGTAATAGGCCACTTCAAGGGGGAAACCTTCAAATATCTCTAATGAGAACACACTTCGCAATATGATGCTAAAATAAGACTCACAACCTCCTATATATACCTAATTATGCTTAGGCTGAATAGAAACAACCCTACATAACATCTAGGCCAACCTACCTACCTAAATAATAATATAATAATGATAACATAAATTAATTAAGAATTAAGATAGCCACAAGTTGACTATTCATAACCCTATATACACCGATATTAAGGGTGTAGCATCTAGATAGAACACTTCTTAGGTGTCTAGAGATAGAAGAGTCCAAAAAGGAATTAATTGAAGTCCACGATGACATTTATGAGGCACACTCAAATAGCCTTGAACTTGCTCAAAAAATTCTTGGGCGGATTAGTATTGGCCAACTATGCAAGCTGATGCTATCCGGTATGCCAAATGATGTAAGAAGTATCAGTTACATGGAAACTTGATTCATGCTCTTGGGCATGAACTTATTCCTTCTATCACATGCTGGCATTTTCAGTAGTGAGCCTTTGATATGGTGGGTAAAATTCACACCATCTTGTCTAGTGGACACAAGTTTATCATCACAATAGCTGAGTACTTTACGAAATGGGTTGAAGTTGTTCCATTATCTACTACTACAAGAAAACATGTTTCCTTATTCATACTCAACAATATCATCTGTTGCTATGGTATTCCATCCTCCAATGTCACTAATAATAGAGGAAAATTCAAGAATAAGGATTTTAAGAAACTCTGTAAGAAACTCAAGGTTAAACAACATGGGTCCTCTATATACTACCCGCAAGGGAATGGCCAAGATGAGGCCTCAAACAAGGCACTGCTAAAGATCCTGCATAGAATTGTGCACAAATTAGGTAGGGATTGGCATTTTCAAATCAATCCAACACTATGGGCTTACATGACTACTATATGCACTCCTATAAAAGCTACACCTTTTTCACTAGTTTATGGTTCTAAATCTATCCTTCTTCTAGAAGTTCAGATTCCCTCCTTGTGAATCTCTATACATGGATTATGTTAGATTAAATAATTAATTATTAATTATTTATTCTATTTACTTAAGCTTACTTAGGTTAATACATTTATATAATATTTAGTATTTAATAGTTGTAGTAGTTAGTTGTTGACAACACAGGAGTTTTTTCCCTTCTAGCATGTTCCACCTTTTTGTGGAAGAGTGCTTAGTTGTCAACCTTATCTTCTACCTCCTTCCAGCTTATTCTACAAGCTTCCTTGAGGCCTTTATAAGTGATCTCTCTCTCATTGTAAATTCATCATTCACATAGAAATTTCATTTTCCTATTGTGAAATATTTTCTCTTGCATTGTTTGCTTCAAGCTCTTGCTCCTTCGGTTTCTCTTCAACAAGCTATTTGCATGTAGGTGATCTTGGTGATTGTGGAGTTGGATTTCATCAACTCCTACATGGTATCAGAGCCTTCCTGCTGCTTCTTGTTCGAAGGATTTTTTTGAAGCCGCAATTCAGAGACACAAACCCTAGTTTGTTTGTGATTTTTTCTTCAATCGAGAGGAAGAGCATTTTTTTCAGTATTTGGAGGAAAAGGAGAAAGAGGATTTGACATAACAGATCTAATATTTTTTGGGCTTTTTTCTTTATTTTTTGGAGGTGCAACGGCAGTGATTCAGAAAAAATAACTACAGCGGTGATTTTCAAACAGCGATATCTCCCTCATACGGACTTATTTTTTCGAGAATTCTTTTTGTTTTGGGGTAGGATTTCATGACCTACACATCGGTGTGGTGGTTTGAGATCTCTATTCCTGAATTTTTCTGCAACTCATAATTCTCAATTTTTGCCACTTCAAATGCTTAGTACAGGCTCATCTAGACACATAATCAGGTTCTATTTTTTTTGAAAGTGTATATTTTTTTGTCTACTTTTTAGATCTGAAATTAGATTATAGGTTATGTGGACAAAAATATTACTTTCAGAAATAGGCCCTAAATTGGCTACTATAATTGCACTAAGTAAAGAGTGCCCAATTTATATATTGTGGGGGGGAGCATTTTCTTTTCTGTAATTTAATTCAGAATAAGACCCTTCTACTTCTCTCTTATTCTTTCTCTCAATGGCGGATCCATCCATGACCTATCTCACACCACATAACTATGACACCTAGAAGGCCCAAATGACACGACTTCTCATGTCAATGGGTTTATGGTCATGTTTGGATGAGAATTAACCTATTCTTACATGAGCTTTTGAGGTTCTTCAGCATAGGAACAAAATGGATGAGGCCATGGGATTGATGCACTAAACATTTTAGACAATCTACTATTTCACTTGGATGGTTTGACTACTCCACAGGCTTATTGGCTCAAATTTCAGACTTTGTTTGGCCAAGTGAATTGTAGAGTTGACTTCTTTGACACCTAACAACTTTCCCACCATTGAGGACTTCTTGATGAAGTTCAAATCTCTACATACACTTTTATAGGGATGTGGGAAAACCAAGACAGATGATGAGTGTATCTTTTTGATACTCTCAAAGTTGAGAGGAAAGTATCAGATCTTCTCTTCCACTTTCTACTCCACTATGGATGCCTTGGGTGATACACATAGGATGCATTCTTTTGAGACATTTTGTGATTGGTTAACCCATGAAATGTCCAAGATTACTCAAATGGATTCACTTTCAGGTTCACAATCACAGACATTGCTTACACATGAGCAAAAGTCAAAAAAGATATCAGATCCCTCTTCTATTGGTTCATCATCTTCTAAGAAGAAGGAGAAAAAGAAGACTAAGACTCCTACCTGTTCTTATTATGGAAAATGATCTCATGATGGGGCACATTATTTTCAAAAGAGATTTGATGGCTATGAGAAACAAATTGCAGATTTGCAAGCTCTTCTTCAGAAGAACACCATTTCTTCTCCATCCTCTTCTACCTCACAAGGATCTACCTTTTAGTCTTCTTCAAAATCTTTGCCATCTACATTGGATCTTGGAAAGGGTCATGCATTATAGGCTACCATTGCATCTCCTTCACAAGTTCCTTGGATATTAGATTCAGGTGCTTCTCACCATATGACATCTTCTCAAGGTGTCTTCTCTACTCTTGAGGCTTCTCCTATTCCTCATATTCTCATGGGGAATAACACTACACTACTAGTCTGTGGGAAAGGTTTAGTTCACATCCAAGATGGTATGTTCAATGATGTATTGTATATTCCATCTTTGTCTACCAACCTTCTCTCAATTTCTCAGATTACACGCAATGGATTAGGGAAGACAGTTGAGTTCACTGCTGATTCAGTCTTCATTCAAGATCATGTAATAGGAGGTCTTATTGCTATAGGGGTAGTTGATACTTCCACTCATCTCTACACCTTCTCACACTTTGGTCCACCATCTCTATTGTTTGAGCACACTTCTTCTCTTTTGTGGAAACATCATGTGGTGTAGTCAAGATACTTGAACCTTTGTATTGTTCCTGAGATCCGTATTTTGACTTCCACACCACATCCAGTTGAGGGCTTTTCTCTTCCACAAGATTCTTCTTCTACTTTGCTTGATCCTCTAGCTTCATTCATTGAGACTCTAGGTGCACTTGTTGTAGATACTACAGTGGACATTCATGACAATGTCATCACACCTGCCTTGGGGATTCCCTTTCCAGTTCCTCATACATTCTCCAGTGGGCATCAACTAGGCTTTCTAGTTTTGCATCTCATTCAGGGATTCCCTTGTTATGTACTCTTGTTTCTTCCACATTGGAGTTGCATTGGTTTTATACCTCCTTTAGGGGCTCCTTTATTTTGGGGAGGCTTTAGTATCTCTCATGGGGGGGCTGGTTGTACTTATGGTTTTGAGCGGGTCTCTTGACTCTTTTTCGATGGAAGTTGTCCTTGGGGGGATTGGTTGAGGCCTTCCTTCCTTCATGTTTTTTTCTATTTTCATTGTACATGGGTACCTAACATGGCCTCATTTCCGGGACTCATTATGCATTTCATCTTAGTTTTGGGAGCTTAAGACATTCCCCTAAGTTTCACTTAAGGGGGGGTGTTAGAGTAAATAATTAATAATTATTTATTTATTCTATTTACTTAAGCTTACTTAGGTTAATACATTTATTTAATATTTATTATTTAATAGTTGTAGTAGTTAGTTGTTGAAGACATGGGAGTTTGTTCCCTTCTATCATGTTCCACCTTTTTGTGGAAGAGTGCTTAGTTGTCAACCTTATCTTCTACCTCCTTCCAGCTTATTCTACAAGCTTCCTTGAGGCCTTTATAAGTGGTCTCTCTCTCATTGTAAATTCATCATTCACATAGCAATTTAATTTTCCTATTGTGAAATATTTTCTCTTGCATTTTTTGCTTCAAGCTCTTGCTCCTTCGGTTTCTCTTCAGCAAGCTATTTGCATGTAGGTGATCTTGGCAACTGTGGAGTTGGATTTCATCACCTCTTATAGATTAATTAATGATGAGGAACATAGAGCTATGAGGATACATAGGCTAGAAACCCTAGATGAGCACTATAAGGATACTTTTGATCACACAAGTACTTATTAGAAAAGAATCTCTACTAGCTATGAAAAAAGTTCAATCCTCATGAGTTCCAAGTGTGTGAACTCATTCTTTGAGAGAACCCTAGGAATCAACAGAATGGGGAACCAAAGGGAAAATTTGAGCCTAACTAGTTGGGTCCTTACATTGTGGTGTAGAGACACTTTAAGGACAATAACAAAAGGAGAATAAGACATCTTATATGAGATATTTAAAATCATTTGTCATTTGAGTCCATTTTGGTCAAGATGCAAAGGCTAGAAAAGTTGTTTGTAATAATTTGTCAAAATTGTGCAAGGAGGTCTTAAAGTGGTCAAAAAGGTAAGAATATGAATGAATGCCTTATAAAGGATAAAATTTATCTAAAATATATATTTAAGTCCATTTTAGGGTGATTCGAGTGTCCATGCAAAGATTTGTCAATTTTGGAGTTAAAGTTGCAAAAGTTGTAATGCAAAAATGCATAAATTGTTATGAAAATGTATCATGATTAAAATAATGTAAGGAGTTGGTTCAAAAGGTATTTAGGAAGTTGTAAACTACCAAATAGTCTATAAAAACTTATGTATGGTTGACCAAATAATAGTGGAATGAAAGTGTTACATTTTGAACAAAATTGGAGTGATTCTAAGTTGTTATTTTGATTGGTTTTTCAATTTTTGTGTTGGTTCTAAGTCTTTGCACAACCATGTACTACCTGGAAACCATGTAAAATATGTATATTTCGAAATTGGGATGAATCAAATTTATTTTTTATTTTCTTTGGATTGATTTAATCAAGATTTGAATAAGTTATGGCAATTTCGGTAAACATTGTTATTTGTAGATTTGAGGATGCCCGACTATAGTCTGATTGAAATGTTTGGTACAAACACATGTAAATGAATTAGGAAATTTAATTGTATTAAATACAATTTTATGTGAACTATATTTCATCTCCAATTGGTTTGAGATGTTTTCATTCAAATTTGTGTAAGTTATGCATATTGGAGTGAAGACTAGTGTTTAAGGATCTCCATTGAAGTGATAGGAAAAGATTGGTATTTTTCTAATTATCTATACATTGGAAAAATTTATGGCTCATAGATTCAGAAACTAGACTCATATATTATTAATTTAAAATTGGTTTTGTGTCAATTTAATTTTTTTTGGAAAGATATTGGATACCCTAGGCAGGGTTACAAGTTTTGTTACTAGTCTATAATAGTAAAAATGGGTCTCAGTACAGAGACCATAACTTGTAATGTATTTATTGGATTCAATTGATATTTGGATATGTTATAATATTAATAGTTTTTAATAATTTCTACAAATAATTTTCAAAGAAAATATCAGAAACAAATGTTATGAATGTTATTCTATGGAATAGAAATCAGACTATGTAAATGGTGAAGTATTGGTAAACTTGTGTTGGAAGGTGTTATATTTTGCCTCATAAGATGCCTCTTAACTAGTCAATATAATACCTTAGTAATGAAGGATTGGAAAACCTTTTGCAATGATTCTATGGTTAAACAACATCAAATGTATTACTTAAAATAACATACTAAACTCATTTGATTTATCAATCTGAGAGCATAAACTTGAAATGGTGACTGCAAAGTATATGCTCTAATTCACATTTAAAGTAATTACAAATAAAGAAAAGACAATGATGAAGGAAATATATACTAGAAATGGAAATAACAACTTGACTTAGAACTTAAGATAATGCTACAAATGGTAAACCTAGCTATTTATCTATGTTGTAGGAAACAACCAATGATTTTGTTACTAGGTGGCTACAGGAGAAACAAAGTATAACTACTTCAAGAAAACTTATGTCTAATTCCTACTTAATCATGAGATGATAAGTTCACCTTTTGTGTGGGCCTCCATGGAAGAGTGATTGAATTAGAAAGTCAAAGATTAAGGCCTAAAAATATCATTCATTCATTCATGAAAATATAAGTACAAGATGAAGAATAAAGGGTAGTATTTACTACTTGCTAGATTACAAAAGGATTTCCTAAACATCTCCCTCTAGGAATCACAAACTCTAGCTTATTTATAAATAAATAGAAAAATGAACTACTAAGAACTAGTATCCTCCCATTCAGGAATACAACAAATTTTAGTTATAAGATAAAAAAACAACATTTAACACAAGAGTAAATCACATTTAGATACACAGAAATATAGGAATGCATGACAACTGGATTTCCTCCAAAACAACCACTGAATGAATTGACTTGGTTTGCAATAACAACTACCAATAACTTGAAATAATAGATCTATTATGAATCTTAAAAGAAATTTTTTATCTTGATGATGGCACTTCAATGCCAAGTCTTCTTTTCCTGTTGACTTATCCTTTTTTGCAAGAGATTAGTGCATACAAAAACCACAACACATACCCAAGATAAAGATTCATAATAAGTTTTTTCCCTACTTTAGCATTATCCTCATCACATGGCTACATGAATATTACCCCATTAATGCAAAATGGAAAGAATACCATATTTCATATTACATAAACAAATAATCTATATATATTCAACATATTCATTTAGTCTTAAAAGTATCAAATACACACATAAGCATAGCATAAAAACATAGAGAGTATGAATATTGTTTATGAGAAACTCATGAAATACCAAGTCTTAAACTAGAAAACCATTAAATAAATAACCATAAACTAGGCTCATCACCTCTAAGAATGGAATTTATTTTATGGATTTTGAAGGGATCAATATGTATCCCATTGATTGGTTTGTTTCTACAATGCTCTACATTATTCTTTGTGGCGTGTGAGAGAATATTCTCTCCATGTGAGCATATGCAATTTCATGCAATAAAGTACAAAGGATGGTGTGAGCATTCAGAATTATCATGCCAAAAAAGGTCTTTGCATTCAATATTTTTCTGTATTCTATAAAACATAATCTAGAATGTCAAAAATGAAGATAAATGAGGTTAGAAAATTGAATTTTCTACCCCATGGTGGGCACCAAAAATGTGAGTGTTAAATATGATCCTCTAATTCAACCACACACTAAAACATAATCATTTTTTGTTAGTACATCCCATAATGAACATGAAATTATTCATCCCTCATGACTGCACAAGGTGACCTATTACCTTCTAACTAGATGGGGTTTTACTATGCACTCTCAGAGTCAATAGTTTACTAACTAGAACAAACTAATACAAAGGATTTGACTGAATGTAAAAGTAAGTTTAATCTATGCTTTTATATTTTATATGCAAAGATATGAATTAATTTAGATGATATTCAAATTAATCTAAGAAAAAGATAAGAAAATTAATCCAAGTGAATACAAAATGCTTGAGTTCTCAATCTAGTAGTGGTTCAATACTCTTCACTTGCATCCTCCTCAAATGAGAGGCCGAGGGTCTCTTTTATAGAATCTTGGACCAATTTATAGTCAATCTTATTAAATTGGATGTATGGTTTAGATTGGAGAAGAGATTGAGTCTTCCATTTTTGATGGAGTTGAATGAGATGAATTAGAGGAGAATATTTATGCATTCAAATATGACCTCATAATATAATATTCTAATTAATTAAATAATTAGTTTCAATAATTATGATGACTATATTTAACTAAATCAATATTTTTAATTTCATTTTCATGTGAGATGAATTAGGAATGAATATTGATTCATTCGAATATGACCTCATAATCTAATATTCTAATTAATTAAATAACCAGTTTCGACAATTATGATGAGAATATTTTATTAGATCAATAAATTTAATTCAATTTTCATGTGTATTAGCTAATTTGATTAGAAGATTAATTTAGCCAATTTAGATCGATATTTAGGAATTAATTGAAGTATGTGATTAATACTAATTAGAGTTTTTTTTGCATTTGACACTTAGGTCAAGTAAAGACAATTAGGATCAGAAATGACTAGTACAAAAGGACTTAATTGAAGTAGAAATTGATGTTGGAGGACTGATGCATCAAAATTGGTTTAGAATGCCAATGTGCACATTTTGTGGTATTACAATATGGTCATGTTTTATAGTGTTGATAAGAAAAATAAAATGGCACTTTCCATGAAATTTGTATAGTCAAACATTACACCCTAAGGATATAATAAAAAAATACCCATCAAGTGTTGTGAGTTTAGCTGTTAAGTAAGGAATATAGCAACAATGGAGAGACTAACATAAATGTAGTTAGTTTTTGAATAATATTGCATTGAAAAATATTGCCTAGGAATGAATAGTACTGGAAATCCTAAATCCTTCCAAAAAAGACTTTCCAAAAAAGACTAAACATATTTCTATTGTTAGATGATATCCTTTGATCACATAAGGTTCCACCAGTAAAGATCCATTTACTTTATTTGACTTTGATTCTTAGATGCCTTTTATATTCAAGACTTCAAAATGCTAGTATAATGTCTATGATAAGAGCTAGATAACCAATAGGGGAACAAATTTTTGCATCATATGGTTGTATAAAAAAATTTATCTATAGAAAATATCTTAAGACTAAATTTCAATGGTTGATGTGATCTTATTATGGAAAAGGATATCAATTCATTTTTTATTAAATAATTTTTTTTAATTAGATAATACTTGTAGTTCCATGATTTACAATGGTATTTTCTTTCTCATTTGACAGAAAAAGTTAGGGATACATATGAAGGATTGGCTATGTTATACTGGTCGAGATATCATCATAGATGATGATTACTATAGTAAATTGGAGGAATTGAATCAACTACTTCTACATCATCATTAGGCTTATTCATTTCCTAAACTTTGGTCCTTATTTTTACTAGGTTTGTTCAATATTCTCTTAACGAACCATCTAAGAAGAAGATAACCAAATTGATTGGGTAAAGGTTATTGTAAGATATTCTATGAAGAGTTTCTTATAATGACCCTTTTATGTTAAAAAAATCTTGGGAATCCAAAATTCATGACAGGAAAATATTTGTGAAATGTTAAGCACTAAACTATTTGGAGACAAATATTTGTAACTCATGTACGTGAATATCCTCATAGACACAATTTTTTTCTATTGTTAAGTTTATTGAAAGGTTGGACCATTCATTTAATGTTAGGACTATTAGTTTGTGGTGACTGATTAGGAAAGTACTATACACACTTCATATATTATTTGGGTTAATTATAAATTAATTATAACCTTAAAGTTGTAAAAATACTTGTATAAAAGGGCTTAGGGTTAGGGATTGTTTGATTGTGGTGATTCAAAAATTGGTTCTTGTAGTAGTATTGAGTTCTAAGGGATTACAAATTATAATTAGGTTGTAATCACTGGATTGTAATAATATGAGACTTTCTATTTGGTGGATGTAGCCTAGGGATTGGGTGAACCATGTTAAATCTTGGTGTCTTGTGTTCTTTTCTACGTGATCTATTATTTTTTGATATCGTTTAAATTTGCATGTAATTATTATTTATGTATGTGGTTTAATCCTTAAAAGTGGTATCAGAGTGAGGTTATTTTTTAGTTATTCTAATCAGTAGGAAATTCTCATGGTTGAGTGGGAGAAATGGCATACAAGGGTAATCTGAGGGTTGACAGGTTTAATGGGCAGAACTTTTAGTTATGGAAAATGAAAATGGAAGACTATCTTTATCAGAAGAATTTATGGAAGTTGTTGGAAGGAAAAACCAAGAATTAGGGATCTATGTCAAATGACGACTAGTATCTTTTAGATAGAAGGACACTTGGAAGCATTTGATTATGCTTGGCACCATCAGTGGCATTTAATATTACAAAAGTGAAGAAAATAGAAGAGTTGATGCAAACCCTAGTGAAATTGTATGAAAAGCCCTTTGCTTCAAACAAGGTATTTCTCATGAAGTGTTTATTTAATATGAAAATGGTAGAAGGTGGATCAGTTGTAGATCATTTAAATGAGTTTAATACTATTACTAGTTAGTTATCTTTTGTGGGTATCAATTTTGATGAAGAAATTAGGGCTCTCTTGATTTTATGTTCTTTGCTTGAAAGTTGGAATGGCTTGGTAATGGCTGTGAGTAATTTTATTCTTGGATCTAGTACTCTAAAATATGATGATGTGATCAATGTTATTTTGAGTGAGGAAACTCATACAAAATCGTTAGGTGGATCTACATCAAGAAGTGTTTTGAATGCACAAAGCATAGGTAGAATGACTGAGAGAGGAAGTAATTTCAAAAATTGTGGGAAATCAAGAGGAAAGTCAAAGGGGAGGAGGTATCAATTGAGAGGACCAAATGATTACTGGTACTATGGAAAACCAGGGCATAAAAAGAAAGATTGTTGGAATCGAAAGAAAAAAGAAGGAGATAAACCAAATGGAGAAAAGGAGGAAAATGTGGTAACAAATCCAAAGAGGATTCTTTGCTTTTGTCTTTAGAAAGTGATGATGATTCATGGGTTTTAGATTTTGGTGCTTCATTTCATGCTACACCTCATAGAGGTTAGGGGATTCTGGGCTTGTTTATTTGGGGGATAATGAACCCTGTTAGATTGTTGGAAAGGGAAAAGTTAAGATTAAGTTGTAGAATGGGAATCATTGGCTACTACATGAGGTAAGACATGTTCCAATGCTAAGTAGGAATTTAATTTTAGCAGGGCAACCCAGTGATGACGGTTGTGTAGTTACTTTTAATGATAAAAATTGGAAAGTTTCAAAAGGTTCCCTTGTAGTAGCAAAAGGTGTAAAAGTAGGCACCTTATATCTTTGTACAGGTCATATTGTTCCTTCTACTTTAATTGTTTTAGAGAAAAATGAATGTTCAAGAATAGTTGCTATAGTTAAGCAGGGAGAACAAATAGATGCTATAGATTTTGATACAACACTATGGCACAATAGACTTGGGCACATGAGTGAGAAAGGTATGAAAGTACTTCATTCAAAGAATGTTTTACTAGGTCTAAAATGTGTTAATATGGATTTCTATGAAAGTTGTGTGTATGGAAAACAAAAGAGAGTGAGTTTTGTGAAGACTAGGAAGGAAAATAAAAGGGAGAAATTAGAGCTTGTGCATATAAATGTATTGGGACCAGCTTAGGTATCTTCCTTTGATGGCCCTTATTATTATGTTAGATTCATTAATGATGCAACTAGAAAAGTATGGGTTTATTTCCTTAGACATAAATCTGATGTATTTCAAACTTTTAAGAAATGTAAATGCGGTTGAAAATAAGATTGGTAAAAAATTAAAATGTCTTAGATCGGATAATGGTGGTGATTATTATAGTCATGAATTTGAAGATTATTGCTTCAATAATGGTATTCAGAGACATAAAACTATTCCATGGACTCCACAAGAAAATAGAGTGGCTGAACACATTAATAGGACTATAATGGAGCATACAAAGAGCATGAGGTTGCATGCTAGGTTGCCCTTACACATGTGGGAAGAGACTATCAATACTATTTTATATTTGATTAGTAGATGTCCATCTAATCCTTTGGGTTGTGTTATTCTAGAGGAAACATGGACTGGTAAGAAGGTGAGTTATTCTTTTCTCAAAACCTTCAGTTGTGAAGCATTTTCTCACATAGATTCTAAAAATAGAACCAAGCTAGAAGCTAAGCCAAAGAAATCTGTATTTGTTGGATATGGAATTAATGAATTTTGTTATAGGCTTTGGGATTTTGAAAATCATAAAATTGTAAGAAGTAGGGATTTCATATTCAATGAGAAAGTGTTGTACAAAGATTTGTTGTAGCAACATAAGAAGAAAGAAGATGATTATGTAGTGCTGGATGATACTCCAAAAGATGATGTTCCAACCATTCCTCATGATGTGCAACAATCGCAACAACAAATACCACACACACCTATGAATGTTAGATGGTCAACAAGGCTATTTAGACCTCCAAAAAGATTTTCTCCCTCTTTTTCTTCTATTTTACTTACTGATGTTGGTGAACCTGAATGTTATAGTGAAGCTATGTAGGTGGATACTAAGATTCAGTGGGAGTTTGCAATGAAAGATGAAATGGACTCTTTGCTAAAAAATAAGACATGAGATTTATGCACGTTGCTTGTAGGTAAAAGGGCTTTATAGAATAAGTGGGTTTACAGGTTAAAATAAGAGGATGGAGGTAAGAAAAGATTTAAAGCCAAGTTAGCTATAAAAGGATTTGTACAAAAAAAGGGCATTGATTTTGATGAGATATTTTCTCCTATTGTTAAAATGACTTCTATCCATACTGTTTTAAGTATTATGGCTATTGAAGATTGGCATTTAGAGTAGCTTGATGTTAAAACAACCTTCCTTCATGGTGATTTGGATGAAGAGATATATATGGCTCAGCCATAGGGATTTGTGGTCAAAGGTAAGGAGAAATTAGTGTGCAAATTGAAGAAAAGTTTATATGGCTTGAAGCAAGCACCTTGGTAATGGTATCTAAAATTTGAAAATTTTATGCATGAGCATGGATATAGTAGGTGTCATTCAAATCATTGTTTTTATTTTAAGATGTTGGATGATGACAACTATATTATTTTATGTTTATATGTTGATGATATACTTGTAGCTAGGTCTAACATGGATCACATTAAGGGGCTGAAATGCTAGTTAACACATGCATTTGATATGAAGGATTTGATGGCAGTAAAAAAATCCTTGGTATGAAGATTTGCAAAGATAGAAAGAACAAGAAATTAACACTATCTGAGACTGATTATGTTAAGAAGGTGTTGCAATGTTTCTCTATAGAGAATGCTAAATTTGTCAGTACACCTTTACCTAGTCATTTGAAGTTGACTAAGGAGATGTCTCCCAAGACACAAGAAGAAGAGGATAAGTCCAAGGTACCTAATGCTTTAGTTGTAGGAAGTTTGATGTATGTTATGGCATGTACAAGGCCAAATATTGCACATGCAGTGGTAGTCGTTAGTAGGTATATGAGTCATCTAGAAATTGAGCATTGAAATGTTATTAAATGTATTCTCAAATATCTGAGAGGAACATCCAGTTAGTGTTTACACTTTGGGGGCTCTACTACTAATTCATAGGGCTATGTTGACTTAGATTTGGAAAGGGATATTGATACCAGGTAGAGTACTATAGGTTATGTATTTACTATTAGTGGGACAACCATGAGCTAGGTTTCTAGGTTACATAAGGTTAATGCTTTATCCACTACAAAGGCAAAGTATGTTGCTACTATAGAGGTAGCCAAGGAGATGATATGGCTTTAGTTCTTCTTGGAAGAATTGGAAAACCCTTAGAAGGATAATTATTTGTTTATAAATAGTTAGAGTGCCATTCATCTTGCAAAAAATTCAGTTCTACACTCAAAGACCAAACACATACAATTGTAGTACCATTTCATTCAATCAATTTTGGATGATGGACAGTTAAAGCTAGACAAGATACATATAGATGAAAATCCAACAGATATGTTTACAAAGGTAGTAACAAGGGAGAAGCTGAACTCCTCTTTAGCTTCAGCTAGTCGTCTAGACTAAACATGAATAAAAGAACAATAGAGTCCAGGGTGGTTTGATCTAGTGGGAGCCCCATGTGGTAGCAGTATTGCTACAAGATCAATCTCCAAGTGGGAGGTTCTTGTCTAGTGTGGAGTTTGATTAGTCCCCAAGTGGGAGATTTTTAGTTTGTGGTGACGAATTAGGAAAGTACTATACATACTTCATAAATTCTTTGGGTTTATTATAAATTATTTATAACCTTAAAGTGGTAAAAATACTTGTATAAAAGGGCTTAGGGTTAGGGATTTTTTGATTGTGGTGATGCAAAAATTGGTTCTTGTAGTGGTATTGAGCTGTAAGGGATTACATATTGTAATAAGGTTGTAATCATTGGATCATAATAATATTAGACTTTCTGTTTGGTGGATGTAGCCCAGGGATTGGGTAAACCACATTAAACCTTGGTATCTTGTGTTCTTTTTTGTGTGATCTATTATTTTATGATATTGTTTAGATTTGCATGTAATTATTATTTCTATCTGTGGTTTAATCCTAACAAGGACCAATCTAGAACTTAAAGAAGACTAATCTTTAGAAAGAAGAAAGAAGTAGGTTACATCAAGGCATATATTAATGAGTATAGAACTGAGAGATGATTCTTTACAAAGAAGAAAAATAAGAACATAAAGAATATTTACATCTTTGACATGATACAAAATTAATAATCAATGTCTAATGATATAAGGTTGTATCTATTTCCCCTTGAATCATCTTTAAAAAGGGGTGATGTTATGGAAGGGGCATCATCAGAGTTTCAAATCTGAATCATCCTTGATTTGATGCATATGGTCCTTAATTAAAGAAAATTGTATTAGTGATGCCTAGATAAGTATTTATTATCTTTAAGTATTACATTTATCTACCCAATGTATTCTATCTCTTAATTTTATTTCCATATGTACTATAATATTTATTTACCTTGATCTTTTATTTTATTTCTAGGGATGTTCTTGTAGAAAAAGAAGGTTGGTACTTCAAACATACTACAAAACATTTTGAAAACTCAATCTTATGACAATAGATAAAAAAAAGCTATGATCTAGAATTCATTAGTCATCTAATGATTAGGTTGGATAAAGTGAGGCTCTTGAAGATAATATCTTTGATGGTTAAGATTATGAGTATCCTTCTATATAGAGAGATAGTTTTTCATTTCATCAAAGGCAACCTTGTCTGAGGAGGTTAGAAGGTTGATATCATATTTAGAGGGAGTTTGGAATTACATCACAAGCAACCTTGGATTGAAAAATTCAATAGATTAAGAGGGATATATTCAAGGTGAAATTTCTTATAATGCATTCTTCTCTATGAGAGAATTTTGAGGTAAAAACCCTTAGTCCACCCTCTAGGAGACACTATGGTGGATCTACCCTTTGACTTGGTTCATGGTGGATATCATGTGAGTTACTCCATGATTTTTTTGGAAAACATCATGAAAGGTGATGATCTTTCATCAATATTTGTGTATTGTTTCTATTGTAAGGTGACAATCTTAACAATGACTTGACCTCTTATCATGATGAATTGTATTGAGTTTTTGTCCCCAAGATCATGATAATAAATGTGTCATGATGTAACATAAAATTTGTATCTTGGAATGAGTTAAAGATAAAATAACACATATCCTTATAGGATATAACATATTATTTTGATAGGAATCATAAACTTGATGCTACTGCACATACCATAAGAATTTTGAGATTGGTAATTTACCATATGAGTATGATGAATATCACATGTGGAATCATAGTTTGATGATATCAAAATATAACATATAATTTTGGTGGGTATGATTTGATATCCTTAAATATGACATTTCAAAGAATACCATATTGAGATGATATATGTCTATATGGTTGAGAGCATAATGTGTTCTATAACAATCCTCCCTATGTAAGAGGGGGTGTTGATGTTGTAGCTTCAATCATATTAAATTGATCTAAATACAACCCTTCTATGGTTATTAGTTAAATTTTTTTCCTTTGGTTAACCATCAATTAGACAAACTCACACACAGACACATATTATATATAAAATTATTTATTACATATACTATATATACTATATATAGATATAGTTATATATATATATTGTTGTTAATATAATGTCTAATGTGATTAACTTATAATACACCATAGAGACGTGTATCTTCATGAGACATGTCTCCTTTACTCATATTTATATATCATTCAAATCTATATTTGGAACAAACAATAATGGTAATGTTATTAAATTTGCATAAATGATCCAACAAATTTAACAATGAGTATATATTAAGTTGAATCTATAAAAAAAAATGTAAATCCAAGAGGACAATTATTGAATGCAAATATTTGAACAAAAAAATTCCCAATTTGAAGTGAAAACAAGGTTTTTATATTGATTCAAAGTACAATTAATTGGTGTCCAATTACAATACCTATTCAAAAACTATAGAAGTTATCTATGTTTACTCTATCATATATATATTTCTATATATTATTGTATTTCTATTCTATATGCATGAAAACGGTCCTGGTCCCCTTCTTATAGCAAATGAAATGATGTGTACAATCTTCAGACCATTGCATTATTTCATAATTAACTAAAAATTAATTACAAATGGACACAAATATGTACAAAAAAAAAAAAAATCCCTATAGTTTCCATGATTAAGTTGGACAGAGTCCTTGAAGCATCTCAAGTATCTCATCCATGATTTAGTTGTTGCCCTATTGGTCTTGAAACTCTACCAATATCTACTTCAATTTAGCCTTGTCTTCTTCCAACTCTAGTTCATGACACTCACTAACATACCTTGCATAGTTAATTTGCAAATCCTGTTCCTTATTTTTGCACCCCGCCAAAATTTGAATTTTAAATGCTTACCTGGCCTGCCCAATGGCTGGTCCCCAGGTTTAATGTTATTTTAATGCTTGAGAAATACCAAAAATTTAAAAGATTAAAACCTTAGTGTATTTCATTTTTTTCTTTTTGCGGGCCCGCAAGTTCACGATCGTCAGATCTCAGAGGATCAACGGTCAACGCATTCTCGCATTATCAAGATACAAGATATTTAAAAATGCGAGAATCCCCCTTTCGGATGTGTGGATAGGTGATGTCATGTAGGGTCTTCGTCAAGCTTCAATGAAAAAATACAGCACCGAAGGGCGCTATGGCACTATTAGGAAATTGGTTCTTCTCGTTGTTAGCACCCAGTCAGAAAATGATGCTCGACGATGTGTGGCAGGTGGGTTCGTGTTTCTTCTGTGGGCTGCAGGATGAACAGGTAGTGGCTGAGCTGGCAGATCAATTGGTGCCCACTTCCTCACATTCTGAGCTTTGTCAGACCTTCTAACAATAAGGGAAAGTGGGCTATTGACGCATGTCCTAGGTGATGTCATGGTGGATGGTCATGTAGGTCCAAAAAGTACAAGTGATAGGCACCATCAGATCTAAGAAGATTAAGGGTTGGCGCTTCCCTGGATTATGAAGGTGCAAGGAAGTTAAATAGTGCAAGGAAGTTAAATAGTGCAGGGAAGCGGTTTGGCGACACTTTTCTCATTGATGTCATGGGCCCACTTTCTTAGAAGATATCAACAGGTGGCTTGTCTTTTTTGGTATCTATTAGGTAGGTCAGAGTACAAAGGAGGATCTTATTGGCCCACCCAATTGACTAGACATGTAGTTCTACAGATCTCTGTGCATCATCAGATCTTCACAGATAAAGGGTTGAGGCTTTCTCGCATTATGAAGATGTAAGGAAGTTAAATATTGTGGGGAAGTGGGTGGAGGGCACATGTCCTAGATGATGTCACGATAGATGTTTTTAGAGGTACAAAAAGTATGAATTATGTTCACCATCTGATGCAGGTAGATCAAAGGCTGAGCTTTCCCGCATTATCAAGTTACTAGAAAGTTAAAAATGCGAGAAAGCGAGTAGCTACCACATGTCTCTGCAGGACCAATTTCTCTATGAATTGCTAGTTAGGTGCCATGTGTTACCAAGCATGGTACAAATTGTTGAGGTGATGCCGAGTATGATGGGCCCGAAGCAAGAACAAGCGTGGTAATATGACGAGTCTTCACGATCGTCAAATTTCAAGAAGATCAATGCTGGGTGCTATCTCGCTATGAGGAAGTGCTCAGAGGATATCAATAGTGACATAGTGCCTAAGTGACACATGTCCTAGTGGATCTAGTGTAGGTAGTAACAGTTAGTGGCTGGCAGTTAATGTGGCCATCACAGTCAGGGGTTAAGAGGTTGGCACAGTTAGTTAGAGAAGGAGATGGTCAACTTGGGAAGACTCTGCTAGGTGGAAAAATGAAATAAACTGGTTGGTCCACGTGGCTCATCCTGGTGCTAGGGTTATGTTGACCTGCTGATCATGCTGATTCATGAAGTAGAAATAGGGGAGATTAGGTTTTGCTGTGTGATTTGATCTTTGCTATCGATTCCAACCACTAGAAGTGAATGCTGAATGAGGAAAGAACACTCCACCGCCCCCCAGTTGATCCATCTACTTGGTCAAAGCATAGTTATGGCACTGTTTCTATCTTCTCAAGGCATTATTTGACATAAAAAGATCAGATCTCCTCAGATCCCCATGATTGTTCCCTGCAGAGCCTTGATGGTAGTGGTTGCAAGATAGTTTTAGAGGGAAAATCTCAGTTATGCCTGCACTATAAAGGCAAATTTTGTAGATTTTGTTCAGGTCGATCCTTCTCTGACTTTTCTCTACTGTTGCTCTGCAATTTCAGTGTAAAAATCCCCTTTGCCTCTGAACTAAATGATATTCTACCTTATCTCCTTCAGCCATTGGTATGAAAGTGCAAGAACTCTTTGCCTCTTATTGGTGTTTTGTGGAAAATAGTAATCTGCATGACTGTATCTCCTTGGATCCATGAATGATAATATAAGCGAATACCCCTTTCCTTGTGTCATTCATCTTGGTCTTCTGATTTGCATGTGATTATTTGATTAAAAGAAGTCTGAATGTGTAATGTCCTTAGTTTCATTCTGGTTCAATAGTGCATATATGGGCAGAGATTGGTCTGAACACTCTATTTTGGTGCATCACCTCTTTAGATTAGATTAGGTAGATTTTCTTTCATGCTCTCCTTCTCCATTTTCCTCTCCATGAGTAGTTAGGTGCATCCTAATAGTAAGAGGAAGCCGGCCTTCTCTGGAGACTCAACCTCATAGTTCAAGTCCCACAACTTGGAGGTTGTTTCCATGTTTCACTAGGTTGTCCTCATGCATAGGCTTTGGACAAGGGTGCAAACCTAAGTGACAAAAAATCCCATGTAGCTTCACACATGTTGTGAATTATATCCAACTAATCCTCCTACTCTAGGATTAAATATGGTTGCATGAGTCATTTTAGTGATTCCCCAACTAGATGTTCTTGGATGGCTAATCCCATTTTTCAATGGAAAATACAACCTAATGAGGGTAGATTGTTGACCTCTATGCTTCAATATTTCACAATGATATCAAATTAGAGTTGTACACATAATATAATGGATGGATATCTATTGACCATTTCATTCAAAAGACCCTTAAACATTACTCTACACATGTTTAATATTTATTCATGCTCTAATATTGTCATATTTCATCAAAAAATTAATACCTAGTTTCTAATTTCCAAGACATTATGACATATCATCATTTTTCTATTTCACATCCCTCTAAGTTCACATGCCTTGAAATTGAGATCAACAAATTTTTTGCCCAAGATTTCACCAATTTGGAGCTCTCAAGTCTCCTATTAGTGACTTCAAATAAAAACACTACTTCACAAGCTTGTATAATCTTCCTTGCAAAATTATGGTGTCATATTGGCATCTTTGAACAATTGCAAATTAGAGAAATATCACTATTTCATAGGCATTTGATTCTCCACCACCAAAATTGTAAAATTCTTTCTAGGCTCCTCAATTAATATTAGGAAATTTTAAAGGCTCCATCATATTATTCATATGATTCCTCATAGACTAATCACAACCTGCCTAGGGTGGTGCTTTTATTGACTTGACCTCCTTAGAACTTCTAGACCTATCTCCTACTAGAGTGGTAGTTACCATTGTACTAAAAGATCAACCCATTAACACCTAATACAACCACAAAACTTCTATAAGAAACATGAGTACATTAAAAAATGTCATAAATCCCAAAGGGAGATGTTGGAGATTAGTCCAATAATGCCCCCTTAGTGTCACATGAGGGGACTTGAACCTATGACCAAGATCTGAGACCACTTTTTAGAGTGGTGGTTATCGCTACACCAAAAGATCAATCCATCAATGCCTGATGCAACCACTAGAATTATAAGACACATGAGGCTATTAAACCATATCATAAATCCCAAAGGGATATGTTTACAATTAGTCCAATAACTACACCTCTAACTACTAGTGCAATGCCATTTCATCATGTGGATCCTCCTCAAAATTTTCCTTTTAATATATAAAAACCTTTGGCTACTAATGTACAATATTGTTGACACTCTATTCTTGGTGTTTTCTATCCCCATAAAGAGGGTTCCACCACATTCTTGTTATGGTGGGCCGGACCCTATTGAAAGTATTAACTAGATATTTATTTTTTGATAAAGGAAAAGTCACTATCCAATGCCTCATTCTCCAACCCTTAATGTGGGTGACTTATCTACCCACTCATCATGTGGGTTAATAGTTAAGTTACTAGTGTATATTGCTAATAATATATTCTTGAACTTGTTGTGAATGGTCATTTTGGTCTATCAATACATGCCTTCAAGCTATTGTAAGGGACAACAAACTTATTTTATTTTTTCTTAATATAATATAATATAATAAAATAAAAAATAAAAAATATATATGTAAAAATAGATAGTCATTCCAACTAGAAATCTATTTTTTTAGACAAAATCTACAACTTTGAGATTTCCTTTAGGAATTCTTTGGGGTTTGGCTTGGGGATATGAAAATTGGATAGTCAAGAACAAAAATGTGTTTAGAAAATTTCCATCATTTTCCAAACTTTTCATCTTTGGCTAAAGATGTGTTTTAATCCAAATTTGATGAAACAAAAGTGATTTATTAGAAAATTTTCATCTTTTTACAAATACAAGATATTAATTTAATAGATAATTATAATTTATTTTCTACTCTCATTTTGTATAATTTTTTGATTGATACATTGATTGAATAACATCTATAATTTTAGGCAAGAGCCCAAAACACAACGATAAATTGTGAGCCTCTTATCGAAGAGGTCTTGGGTTCAAATCTACCCTTGCTTAATAAAATAATAATTAATAATAATACATAATAATTAATCTTGGCTTCAGCCTCTCACCAATAAAAAAAAAGATATCTATAATTTTCAAATAGTTTCACATTTTCAAATTCAAATGATGTAACATATTCTATGTTTCTCATAGTGAAGGATAAAAAATGAGTTTCATTAAGTTTTGACCAAGTTATTGTGAACACACAACTTTTATTATTTTAAATATATTCTAACAAAAAATTAATAACTAATTATTTGTATGCAATAATTTTACAAAAAATATGTAGAACATGCAATTAGTATACTATACTTAATTAAATGTTTTTTTTTCATTTTTTCATTTTTTTTTCTTGTATTTAAGGTTTTTTGGGCACACATGTGCCTTTTTCCCTAAAATTTTAGTAGTACTACATTGAAATTTCAAATTTCATCAAATAAATCTACTTATTTCCAAACATAAACAAAACTAGTAGCTCTCAGAAACTATAGTTAATTTGGTACAAATTATATTCTTAATTTTTTTGTATATTATGCTAATAGCCTACTTAAGTTTTTAATTTAATTTTCCTAAATTGAAATTTTAAAATTTTAATTGTTACATAAATGCCTAGTTTGGACCCACATGGGCATGCATTGACTCAATTACTGAAGAGGAAGCATAAATTAAGAATTTGGGTGTATTTTGAGATTGTGATCAAGAGTTCAATGCTAAAAAAAATAGAAAAATAAATAAATTGTGCAACAAATTGAATGGTAATATCATCAAACTTTTTGTTTTCAGATAACTAAGGTGATTTAATATCATTAGAGGATTTTGTAAAATAGTAGTAGTGATTTAACTTAAAGTAAAAAACTCATCATTTACATGTCAAAATGAATTTGTAAGGGTAAAAAATGATGAACGAAATTCAAATGATTAAGTACCAAACTAACACTACTACATTTTGCATCAATTTTTGATGACAATTCATTACACTAGTCAATGACACTTCATCAGACACCTAGCTAAACCTATCTTCACTAAACGAGTATCAAACTTTATGATAGTTGATTCATCAACCATATGTTCGACATCAACTAACATCACAATGCCCATGCTAGAGACATTAGAATAAAATAATGATGAGAAACAGTTGATTGGGCTTGTGCCGATGTTGGGTCATCAAAAAACTAACAAAATATTTGATGTTCTTCCCATTACTTGTATAGCATCTATGTTGGACACAATTTTGATTGACAGTGTGATGACACGAGTCAATGTTTTTGTCAAAAAATATCTATGGGACTTGGTACTTTTGAGGAAGAAATTTGGGGGAAGTAAAGACATAATCCATATGTATAGATAGTGGACGAAGTTGAAAAACCACAATTTCCAACTTATATTTATATGACTATTAGAGGTTGATAGGTTTTTTAGGTTATAGACCATTGTGGATGTCAAAACTTTAACTTTTATCAAAACTTTAACTTTTATAGGTGAGGGAATGCATTTAACAAACCAACAAAACAAAAAAAACTAATATACTAGAAGACTACTAATTAAAACAACTATGAACACCCTTATTAAAAAACTAGCAAGAAGTTATGACTACCAATACATTTTTGAATATCATCAACATATACAACCTTTACATCTGTATATAAGAGATTTTCAGAGAAGGTACATGCACAGGTGACAAAATCACATATTTTTTGAAGCACTACTGCGAGGTTGATCCAACCTCAAATGCATTAGTGATGATTTTGTAAGATTTGGATATATCACTTGTACATTTGTGGTTGGGTCATCTCCCAAAAATGCTTTGGAAGATTTTGCATGTTCATTGCCTATGCATATACATTATCTAATCAACTCTTATATACAAATGAAGGTTGTATATGATGGATATATCTAGGAAATTATCAACAATCATAAATCCTTGGTGGGTTTTGAATAGAGGGGTTCTTAGCTATTTTGATTAGAAGATTGTTGGTCTTTTATCTATTCCAATTTTCTTACTTGTTGAGGGCATTACCATGCCTATAGGAGTAAAAAAATTGGCACTCACCACAATTTATAACTTAAACAACCTATAAACATCTCTAAAAAATATGCAAACATGTGTTGGAAATTATTTTTTAATCTCTACATGTCATCCATACTTATGGATTGAGGTTTAAAATGTCCCAAATTGCTTCTTTAAAAGTACCATGTGTGCGCATGTGTTTATGTGATAGTGGGAGCAAAATCACCTAAGAAAGACCACTATTGATCTTTGATATTAAACTAGGGCCACCTCCTATATTGTTGGAAACTAAGAGACTGATGCAGTAAACATATAAAATTAGTATTCATCTTTAATTTCCAATATAGAAAGTATATTAAAATTATCTAGAAAAAAAAGGTAGTATAAAATGATAAACAAGGAAATATATACATGCAATGCCTTTAAAAAATGAATAATTCACAAATAAATGACTGATTCCTAGAGTTTGTTTTACAAGACCCTATAGTTAGTAAACATCCTCCATTAACCATCTTCCTTAAGCACAATAAAAATAAGAAAAGAAAATAAAAGAATGAAGCATAACTTTTTAAAAAGAGGGATATTCATTAAAACATCATTTATCATGGAATTCTCCATGAATTTTATGGTATTTTTGTTTTCAAACGCCATAAATTTTTTTCCTTGTTCATCTTCGATGGCTAGTATACATGGTTTAAAAGGATAATATAGAAAAATAGGTAGTATAAAATGAACGTCTCACATTCTAATATATGCCAAAGTGAGATTTATCTTATCGATAGTTTCACATTCTCCAATGTTAAAGCTACCTTATTCATGATTCAATGCAAAGATATTAAAGTAGTGATTTAAAATATAATTATTAAACCACCTCAAATGATTATTTATTATTTATTTAATGATATAAAAATGCGCTTAACCTCAATTTTGAAGTGATTTAGATGGTAGAAAAGGAAAAAAATTACCTAAGATTTAAGTCACATGATAGGGTTATGTTGGAAATCTAATAGGGAAAGTGTTATACTGAGGAGGGGGGGGAGAGGGGGTGGGGTGAATCAAGATCTATAAAAATTCTTTCACTTCATACATGATTTTTTTTATATCACCACATAAAACCTTTATTTAAACATTCATCCCATATCAATGTTACCATTCACATCAATATAATATCAAATCTAACTTCTAACTTCATGAATGTAAACTCATAAACACATAACACATCAAAACATAGATTTGGTAACACATAATCCCTCTATGGTGAAGGTAAAACTATGGTGGGTATGACACACACAAAATCTTCACTACTACAACAATAAAATTGTCTAGGTAAGAGGTTTGCCCTGTTAAAGGCTAAAAGAACAGCTATATTATACCTTGGCTAAAGGATTTTACATCACTATGAAGTGAGTACTATGTTAGGATATTTGCATAAGCCTATTAAAGATACTTTATTAAGAGATTTAAACCCTAAAACACATGTTAGAATGTTTAGTACTTGATCCTCAGTTAGCATTTCAATGCTTGATAACTGATTTCCTCTATGCAATATGATATCATCTTACTATGATAGATATTTTATGTCTCTATTGAAAACTCTTTACTACACTTCTCGGTCTCTACACTTTGATTCTTCTCCAAAAATTCACATGCAGTAAGACTCTTCACCCACCCACTCACCCATGAAATCATGCATTCAAACTATGTTATAGACCCTACTTAGATAGATGTTAAGGTGGACCTTTTAGATCTAAATCAATGATTTATAATCAATGCTTCTTCTGCTTAGTACTTCCATTTTTATGATTCATGGATTTCCTTACCTAGGGATTAATGATCTTCCTTTGAATGCATAACCACCTCCTTGATTACCTCCTTGATCTTCAAAACATGCTTCCAGCTAAATCCAAATAATTAGCATAAGATTTTGTGCCATTCTAAAAAAATATGTTAAAATAATGTTTCTCAACACTTACATCACATTGATGCTCAACATAAATTATTCCATCATGCTATCCCTCGACCTGAACTATGTTTGACATGAACCGAATAGCTCAACCTCTATATCTATTAGCGTCAAGTACTATCCCTAACAAACTTGACATTCACTGGAGTATTCAGTGACCATTAGCTTTCTTGACAGTAACTAATGCTCAACCCATGACTTAGATTATTTACAAGGACTTAGATTATTTACAAGTGTTCACTCCTTAACTTGGCCTATATAGGGTGAATCGGTTATAGCAA
Organism: Cupressus sempervirens; assembly: GCA_028749045.1. Classification (NCBI taxonomy): domain Eukaryota; kingdom Viridiplantae; phylum Streptophyta; class Pinopsida; order Cupressales; family Cupressaceae; genus Cupressus; species Cupressus sempervirens. Next base: position 324,565,566 of record CM053790.1, read on the forward strand.
TGATTGAATAATCCTACCTTGTGAATGATTAAGTGTTTGATACTAATAGACAACATGACTTAGGGATTAATAGGGTGTTCATTTCATTTATTGATAGTAAAAGGTAATTTGTGTCTTTTTATGAATTGGTTTTCTTTAATGAATTGTATGAGCACATGAAGTGTTTACAATTATAGTTATAACTTTCAAGTGATAAAGTTAGATACCTCTAATTCTAGGTGCACAAATAATGGAGGAAAATAGTTGATTGATAATGATGTCTATTTTCTTAATGAGAATATCAGCCACATCTTCTTCTATTCCAAGATCATCCTGAGTCATGTCATCTTTTATAGGAACCAAGTGCTGCAAACATGAATTTTTCATACCCATCACCATATTTTTTTGCAACTTGAATATCTTTGTATTCAAAACCTAATGGGATAAGAATATGAGGCATTTTCATAAGACAAACATTTCTCTCCATGCAAATTTTGATGTCCAAAAACTTAAATGACAAATAAATAGTTGCAGTACTTATAAGCAAGATGCAAGAAAATATGAGCTACATTTGCTTCACTATTCAACCTATTGAGGGAAGAGGAAGAATATTCCTAAGGTTTGATTAGAAGAAACAACTTTTCAATATTTGGTTGTATCCTCAAAATGCATTCTATCAACACTGTAATAGGAAAATGAGTGATTTTAAAGATAGATAAATACATTTAATAGATTATATCATAAAATTCTAAAGATGGAGTTTCATATACCTTGGCAACAAACTTTTTTTCTTATGTGATAAGGAAGTTCTTACCCTATTAATTTACGATAACATTAGTCAAATACAAGAATTAGCTATTTAACACAACTCTACACATATGTGAATGTATGTTTATTAGTTCACTATGTGAACTGATACACATAAACTCACACACATGTCATTATTATGTCATTATGATCCTTTACGTTAAGTATATCTAAAGACATATTAAGTAGTTTCAAATTAACTAATTATACCTTATTAGAATCGGGTTTCTTAAAGAAAGATTATGAATTATATTCGTTTCTATTCATAGAGACATATGGTTAAAGGTCATGTCCACCCATTTTTTTTTTTTGGATTGAATATATATGTAAACTGATACCAAGAGAATAATCATCAAAATTGATAAATACATTGTTCTCTTCTAATCGACAATATTACAAGTTGAGTTTCATACTTCAGAACAATTATGCAGTCTAAAATAACATTTTGAATTCAGACCTACATTTATTAGATCATAATTTACAAAATATAAATCAAGTATTAATATACAAATCCCTTCATAGGTTGTATCAAATTTGAAAAATGGCATTGTTTCATTAGTTTGATCATATGTTGTAAATACTCTTATGTTAGATGGTGTTGGAACTTGGTTTGAGTTTGAGAACCTAGGTATGAAGAATTGACTATATGGTATTGTTGTTGAGCGAGTATATATTTTTCTTTAAACAATGCTAAATTTATGAATAGTGATTATCATATTACTTTAGATATTTATATTTGTGAGACAAGTGAGAATTTGAAATGAATGAAAAAGAATTTTTTTCCTGCTTGCTTTTAGCACTTACATTTCTATCACCATAATTAAATGGTTTTTCATATATAACTAATTATCATGGATGTTGGTTGGCTCTTATGGAAAAAATGTTAAATAAGGTACTAATCATGATCAAAGTAATTTGTAGTTTTATCAAAGCTATTTTGTCTTGTTTGTTTCATTGTTACCTTTGATGGTGAGCTTACTAGTTTTTTGTTGTCTTTTTAGTTGTCTAATTTCTAGGCTAGATCTTTGAGTGGGGCTGATTCAAAACCTTTGTTTTCAGTTCATAACTCTATAGCAAAAATCTAATAACAATAAAATTAAATAAATTATATTGAAAATATTTTGTCCTATAGCATATTATATACTGTAATGCTCCACTCAGAGATCCTTGGAACAAGGATAAATAAAAGCCATTTTTTTAAAAGCATGGAATTAAACAAAATCAACATGCAACCAATCATAAGATCACAATGGAAGACTTAACCAACCAATCTAGAATTCCAACAAATCTCCAAGCAACACTAAAACCAAAAATGACAAAAAGCTATCGAGGTCACAAAACATATTCAAATATGAGAGACCCCAAATTCAAAAGGTCAAACACTAGAGTTTGAGAACTCTATAAAGCATATCCACGTTAACTCTTAAAAAGTTATGGTCAAGTGAAAAAGTGCCCACTGGTTGCCCCAACAAGTTTTCTCATAGACCCATGCGATACTTCACACTAGAGCCATGCAATATTTCTCACAATAGCCAGGCAATACTTTCAAAAAACTACGTGATACTTGTCTAGTAATGTATGACATTTCTCACCACTACCGTGTGATACTTTTAGGGATCACATGATAGAGTTGGCTATAGTCATGCAATACTCTTCTAGTATTGTATGATAGAACTCAACACTATCGTGCAATACTTTCTAGTATTGTATGACATTTATCCCTAAAGTGTGTGATACTTTATCAATATCACCCAATGCTGAAGCACTATCACCTAGGAATGTAAGGAAACATTTCGACAAACATTTAGAGGGAAAGGATAAAGTGGAGTACTAGATCCATGAATTTGAGGCATGGGAACTCGAAAGAAAGAAGCACAAGATGGAAACACAACTATCCATCTAATCCATAGCAACATATGAAAACATATGTAAAGTAATATCACAATATACATAAACAACTAAATGTTGATAATAGATTGAAAAGAGATTGTTAAAGAGGGAGATTGTATGCTTCAATCATTGTTTTATCACTGATGTTAGACCTGCTATTGGTTGGTAAGACAATTACTTATATGATTTAAGTATTATCACTTATTTGATTGATGAAGAGGATTTGATCAAAAGATGTAACAATAGCACCTAGAGGAAAGGTTGAGTTATGCTTATGTAAAGAAGTACAAAAATTAGTAAAGAAAATGATAACATGATGTATTGATAATCTACTTAAGGTTACAAAGGCTAGTTACACTAAGAAAGTTTAAAAGAAAAAGTTACACAAAGTTTGTTTGCTAAGCTTGACCGAGTGGATAGTAGGTGTCAAGCAAAGTCAATGCAAGCTAAGCAAAAAAATAGTTGGAGCCAAGTAAATGATTACTATAATCTATGCTGAGTAGAACAATGGATGCCGTGTAAAATTTAGCTGATGGTGAGCACCAGTAAACTTTAGTTCATTCCAAGTGATTTTAAAGAGGATGCCAAGCAATGCAGTATGTACCGAGCATCAAAAGCCAAATAATGCCGAGTTGTTGTATTATTTGAAAGATTGTGAATTCAATAGATCTAAGCCAACGAGTTTGTTTTCTTAGATTATGTGAACTAGGTGGAGGATAAGATTGATTAGCCGGAGGCACAAAATTCAAGGTAAACTATTTTTAGGTGAATTCAAAGAGGATTCAAGGAGAAGTTTCTAGAAGAGATATGTAATATTGGGTAGATTCATTGTATTCTACCTAACCTATCCTAACCCTAAATTGGAAAATGGAGAATGAGTGGAAAAATATCTTAATTTCTTATTTATAGGAATGGCTAGTCATGAAGCAAGGTTGTCATGTGCAAGAAGCTAAGGAAGACAAGGAGTCAATGGTTTTGCTTCATCAAGTGACCTAAGGGAAGAGTTTGCAATGGCATTTTAAGCAAGAAGTCTTAAGGATATGAATGCTTGAATCAAGCTATCAAAACTGCAATGAGTAAAGGCCAATCAGAATGGAGGATTGAAATAGTAATCTGTAATCTAAAAATTGAGTTGTAAGTTTTTATCAGATCAAGCTTACTGTTACTCTCTACTAATTGTATTAGGCTAGGGTAAATCCTTTGGATTAATTTTGACCTAACAATCATTTATAAATCCTTTAACCAGGTGACATTCCAAGTGAATGGTCTAAAATCCTCTAACAAGGCTCACTCCTAACAAGGTGATTGAAATCCTTTAATAGGATCACATTTAACAGTGTGTATTATAACCTTTAACAGGGTTGGCCTTTCACAAGGCATCACTTCAAAAGAGTGAAAAAGAGTAGCATGTTACTAGTGGTTTTTTCCAAATTGGGTTTCCATGTAAATAATTCTATCAAAGTGTGTTGATGAATCTATTATCTTTCATGTTTACATTTTTGCAAGCTGATTTGATAGTAACCTACAATATTTAAGTGATTGCATAATCTTATGGATGCATGCATGAGGGTAAATGTTTTATGGGTTTACTAACCTATGAAAAGTTTCCTTTATACATCTAGACCTTGGATAATTGATTCACCCCCCTAGTTATTCTAAAGCATTCCAACAATTGGTATCAGAGCCATTTGCTTAAGAGGACTAGTTTGAAGATACTAGAAACAAAAAGATCAAGATGTCAAAAAGAGAAGTACCAAAGCTCAATAGAGATAACTTTCTTGAATGGAAAAATTTGATGAAGCTACACCTTGGAGGACGTAGAGATCATGCACAATCTACCATTTCCACTAAGCATGTTGATCTTGCTGGTGCCCCAACTGCTGAGGATATGAAAAAGAAGAAAGAACATAAGCAAACAATGCTAGAGATTTCCTCTTCCCTAAGCTATTCCAAATTTGATGATATCAAAGGTCTTGATAGTGCAAAGAAAATGTGGGATGCCCTAACAACTATCTATGGAGGAGATGCAAGTGTTCTAAGAGCCAAAGCTGAAATTCTCAAAGGTAAGTTTGATGATATGAAAATGGAAGAAGGTGAAAATATTGCTCAATATATTGCAAGGATAAAAGAAGTTGTTAATGCAATATGAGGAGCTACTGGTAATATAGATGATGATACTATACTAAAATTTTTTTTAAGGACATTGTTTCCTATATATTCTATTAGACTTTCTACAATTTAAGAATTGAGATGTATACTAGGGAATAAGCTATCATGTGAAGGTCTGGTAGGTAGACTCACTTCTTTTAAGCTATCTAACTTTGATAATTACAAACCTAAAAATATTGAATCTTCTTTTAAAGCTAAGGTATCATTGAAGGAACCTGATAAAAAGAAAAAGAAGAAGTATGTATCCAGTGATAGTGATACATATGAGGAGGATGTAGAACAACTTGAAGCACTACTGAAAAGAAGATTCCAAAAAGGTAAAGGCAACCTATCATTTATCTCAATTGCAATGAGGTTGGTCATATTGCTACTAGATGTCTAGAGAAGAAGAACTACAAAGGTGATGACAAATACAAGAGTAGAAGAGATGAAGACAACAAGGACTAAAAAGACAAAGGCAAAAAGTCATGTTGTATTGCTGAAGAAGAAACAAAAGATGAATTTGATGAACATGATGATGAAGTGTTGTATGTTGCAATGAAGGATGAATCTAATGAAGATGAGGCAACTGCACTTGTGACTTGTGTGAACAAGAATGATAGATGGATCATTGATAGTCGGTGTTCACATCACATGACTGGAGAAAAAAGTAATTTCATTACCATGAATTGTTATGATGAATATAGTGTAAAATTTGGGAATGATGCACCATGTTTGATAAAAGAAAAAGGTTCTATCAAGCTCATAGATAAGATTTTATGTGACAATGCTTACTATGTTGAAGGTCTTAACTATAATCTCTTGAGTGTGTCACAACTAAATAATTTGGGATGTAAGGTTGAATTTGAAAACAAGATTGCAAAGATATATGACATTGATGGGAAATTGCTTGGAAAGGGTAATAAAACTAGGAGTAATATATTCTATCTTGATATAGCAGATGCTACTTGTCTAGTTGTAAAATTTGATGATGTGTGGCTATGGCACAAAAGGCTATGTCATGTCAATTTTGATAACCTAATCAATATCAGTCACATGAGAAAAGTTAGAGGTTTTCTTAAGTTGAAGAAGCCTGATAATATAATGTGAAAACAATGTAAGTTAGGAAAAATGACAAAGTCAAGTTTTAAGAGTAAAGCTCATAACTGTAAAGGAATACTAGAGATTGTTCATATTGATTCATGTGGTCCAATTGATGTGTAAAGCTATAAAAGAGATAAGTACATTATGTTTCTTGTTGATGATTATTCTAGAATGATGATAGTTATGTTTCTAAAATAGAAATATGATGCTTTCCAAATGTTTAAGTGGTACTTAAAAAGAGTTGAGAAGGAAAAAAGTAAAAGTTTGAAGTGTTTGAGATTTGACAGAGGAGGAGAATTCACATCAAATGAATTTGAGATGTTCTGTAATGACAGAGGAATCAAAAGATATACATCTGCACCTAGAACCCCTCCACAAAATGGAATAGTTGAAAGGAGAAATAGATCTATAATGGACTATGCTAGAACACTCATGATGGGGAAAAATGTTGCTTTGAAATAATGGAGAGAAGTTGTAAGTACAACTGTCTATACCTTGAATTGTGTACAAGTCAAGAAAGGTACTCATTCAACACCTTTTGAACTATGGTATGGATACTCACTAATGTGAAATACTCTAAGGTATTTGGAAGAAAGTGTTATATTCTTAAAGACTTTAGGAATGTTAAACTAGATGCAAAAAGTGAGGAAGGTCTATTCCTAGGATAGTTCACAAGAAGTATAGTTTATAAGTGTTTAAATACTAACACTAAAAAAGTTGTGGAAAGTGCAAATGGTGAATTTTGATGAATATACAGAGGTACATGAGGTTGAACCTATGAAAAAGTCAAAAGAATAAAAATAATTTGTATACAAATAAAATTATGAACCAACAACAAGTTTCAGTGATTCTTGAGTCACATACTATGAATGTCGAGTTGCATTCAAGAATCGAGCTACATTCAAATGTCGAGTTACAAAATGAAGTTGAAGCACATTCTGCATTCAAATGTCGAGTTACAAAATGAAGTTGAAGCACATTCTAACTTTGAGATTAGTATACATGAAAGGGATGCTAAACTACTTGACAGAGATGTACATAATGACTCTGAAGTTGAAAGATAAAATGAGGAAAGTAGAGCTAAACCAAGATTGTCCAAATATGTCAAAAGACATCATCCTATTACAAAAATTAGTGGAGATAAAGATTCTAGACCAATGACAAGAAATAGATTGAGAAATGATACATGTTTTCTAAGCATGAAGGAACTCAAATTAGTAAGAGATGCTATAGAAGATATGGATTGGAGTAAATCCATGGAAGAAGAGATTGAACAAATGTAGAAAAACAAAACATGAACTTTAGTTTCTAGACTAGAAGACAAAAATGTGATTGGCACCAAATGGGTATTTAGAAACAAGCTAGATGAAAATGGTGAAGTCACAAGAAACAAGGCAAGATTAGTTTGTAAAAGATATGCACAATAAGAAGGAATTGACTATGGAGAGATATTTTCTCTTGTTGCTAGATTGGAAGGAGTACAAATTTTACTTTCTTATTCTTCATACAAGGGTTTCAAAGTTTATCAAATGAATGTTAAATCTTTATTTTTGAATGGCATATTAGAGGAAGAAGTTTACATAGAACAACTAGAAGGATTTGTTGATGTTAACAATAAGAACATGGTATGTAGATTACACAAAGCTCTATATGGTTTGAAACAAGCACCAAAAGCATGGTATGAGAGACTTCATAATTATCTTGTGAAGATCAAATTTGAAAGGACTGATAAAAACAATCTGTACATGAAGATAGAGAAAGGAAAAGGTATTTTGCTATCTAAAATTTTTGTTGATGATATCATATTTGGAGGTCAAGATGCTTTTTGTAAGGATTTTGCAAATCAAATGAAGCAAGAATTTGAGATGTCTATGCTTGGAGAGATCAAATTCTTTGTGGGTTTGTAAGTATATCATATGAAATATGGTATATACATCACTTAGTCAAAGTATGTCAATGAAATACTAAAAACTTTTGGATTGGAGGATTCCGAACTAGTAAATACACCTATGGTGATAGGAAACAAGTTGTCAAAGTATGATGATTCATCTGAGGTGAATCAAATATTGTATAGGTCTATGATTGGAAAATTGCAATATGTAGTACATAATAGACCTGACATTGCATTATCTATAGGGATAATTGCAAGATCTCTGCTAATCTCAGGGAGAATCACTTGATGGCTATAAAGAGAATAATGTGATATCTAAAAAGAATAGAGGAGTATGGTCTACACTATAAGAAAAATGGGAAATTTGAATTAAGAATCTATGCTGATGCTGATTGGGTTGGAAACATTGATGACAGAAAGAGCACCAGTGGAGGAGCATTTTTCATAGGCAAAAGGCTAGTTGCATGGACTAGCAAGAAATAAAATTGCACTTCACAATCTACTATTGAAGCTGAATATGTTGCTGCTACTGTAAATTGTACAAACATTGTATGGATCAAACAGTTACTCAAAGTTATGAAGGAAGGGATCCAAAAACTAGTGACATATTATTGTGATAATACAAGTGCTATCAATATATCAAAGAATCCTATGATGCACACAAAAACTAACCACATTGTAATCAAGTATCATTACTTGAGAGAGTTAGTTCAAGATAAAGAGGTGAAGATGGAATATGTTAATACTAAAGAGAAAATTCCTAATATCTTCACTAAAGCATTACGTAAGGATGCTCATGAGTATCTAAGAGGTAAACTGGGGGTGATACCCAAACCAAAGGCTATCTAAGTAAGAAGAGGAGTGCTGTGCATTAAACAAGCTGATGTTCATATGTTACACATTGATGCAGAGGATCTTACTTTAGGAGTTGCCTAAAGTAATCAAAGAATTGAAACTACAAATTAGTCACAAGTAAGGTGATAGAGGGAGAAATTAAAGAAGCTCATATCTACATGTTAAGATGATAAGTCTTTGGCATTATCACCAAAGAGGGAGAGATTCATTGATCAAAAGGAGAAATACAGGAGATATTGCTAATCAAAGGAAAGATAATTACTGAGGGAGACAATTTTTGATCAAGAGAACAAAGAGGAACAAATCCTAACATCTACCTAGTAAGAGGGAGATATAAGAAGAAACTCAGAGGGAGTTATAACAAAGAGTTTTGCAACTTATTTAGAAGATGGAAATTGCTGATAGAAGAAGAGATTTCAATACAAGGACAAGGAATTATTTTCTTTTTGTTATTGTCTTACTATTTTAACCTAGTCAGTTTGGTTAATCAATTTGGTTTGCCATCAATGCCAAAGAGGAAGATTGTTGATAATAGATTGAAAAGAGGTTGTTAAAGAGGGAGATTGTATTTTTTAATCATTATTTTTCTACTGATGTCAAACTTGCTATTTTCTGGTAAGAAAACTACCTATATGATTTAGGTACTATCACTTATTTGATTGATGAAGACGATTTGATCAAAAGATGTAACTATAGCACCTAGAGGAAAGGTTGAGCTATGCTTATGTAAAGAAGTACAAAAAATTGTTAAGATAGTGATAACATGATGTATTTATAATCTACTTAAGGTTACAAAGGCTAGTTACACTAAGAATGTTTAGAAGAACAAGTTACACAAAGTTTGTCTACCAAATTTGACCAAGTGGATAGTAGGTGCAAAGAAAAGTCAGTGTAAGTTGAGTAGAAAATTAGTAGGAGCCAAGTAAATGATTATTCTAGCATATGTCAAGTAGAATAGTGGATGTCGTGTAAAATTTAGTTGATGTTGAGCACTAGTAAAATTTAGTTCATGTTGAGTGATTTTACAGAGGATGCAAAGTAGTGCGGTATGTGCCGAGCATCCAAAGCTAGATAATGCCAAACTACTACATTATTTGAAAGATCATGAATTTGATGGATCTAAGCTGACAATTTTGTTTTCTTAGATTATATGAACTAGGTGGAGATAAGATTGATGAGCTAGAGGCATAGAATTCAAGGTAAATCAATTTTAGGTGAATTCAAAGAGGATTCAAGGAGAAGTTTCTAGAAGAGATATGGAATATGGGGTAGATTCATAGTATCCTACCTAACTTGTCCTAACCTTAAATTGGACGATGGAGAATGAATGAAAAAGATCTTAATTTCCTATTTATAGGAATGGCTAGTCATGAAGCAAGGTTATCATGTGCGAGAACCTAAAGAAGACAAGGAGTCAAGGGTTTCACTTCATCAAGTAACCTAAGAGAGGAGTTTGCAATGGCATGTTAAGCAAGAAGGCTTAAGGATATGAATGCTTGAAGGGTGAACAAGCTATTAGAGGTGCAATGAGTGAAGGGCAAGTAGAATGGAGGACTGAAACAATGATCTATAATTTACAAATGGGGTTGTAAGTTGTTATCAGATCAAGCCTTACTATTACTCTCTAATAATTGTATCAGTCTAGGGTAATTCCTTTGGGTTAATGTTGACCTAATAGTCATTTGTAAATCCTTTAATTGGGTGACATTCCAAGTGAATGGTATAATTTCCTCTAACAAGACTCACTCCTAACAAGGTTATTGATATCCTTTAATAGGGTCACATTTAACAATCTGTATTGTAACCTTTAACTAGGTTGGCCTTTTACAAGGCACCACTTTAGAAGAGTGAAAAAGAGTAGCATGTTATTGGTGGTTTTTCTCAAAATGAGTTTCCACGTAAATCATTGTGTCAAAGTGTGTTAATGAATTTGTTATGTTTCATGTTTGCATTTTTGCAAGTTGATTTGACAATAACGTACAATATTTAAGTGATTGCATAATCTTATGGATGCATGCATGAGGGTAAATGTTTTATGGGTTCACTTAGCTATGAAAAGTCTTATTTGTACATCTAGACCTTGGATAACTGATTCACCCCCCTTCAATTATTCTAAAGTATTCCAACACTAAACTCATGCACAGTTATAACATCATGAGACCTCAAAGGCCCTAGCCATCCCCTGTATGTAACATTCCAAACTACCAACTAGATAGTCAGAGTAGTCTTATGAGGGCATTAATACTACAACATAATAACATCATAAAATAAGAAGATCTAACATGCTAATCCAACAAAACATAGATACTCCAACTAATAGCGAATCATAATAACCAACCATATGCTAACATCATAATAAAGAAATGCATCAATGTGTAAGATACAAAAATATAGATGAATAGGGTTTAGAATAATGCACATGAAAGAGACCCTAAACCCATATTTTACACATACATATAAATTCTTATGATATGAAAAGTAAATCTAGATGACTAATATTGAAATGAAGAAATAAAAGGTACTTACATTCAAAAAAGAATCGACTAAAAATCCTATCAAATGATCTCAAAAACTATTGATTTTTGTTATTGTATACCGAAACTATGAGATCTATAAAACCCAAAAATCTTTTTCTTTTCTAAGGGTAGGTCAACATTGACCTAGTTAGTAGGGTACAATATTACCCTAGAGAAAAAACATACCCCTCATTAAAGGTCATCACTAACCCCAAAAAGTTGACCTTGACCCCAAAAGTTGAACTTGATCTACACTATTCTGACATAAATTCTTTTTATAGATCTCAAAAGTTTGTTGAAAAGGGTATCCAAATCTGAACTTCAATTTGTTGCTCCACATCTGTATCTACAAGAAAATACATTTTGTTGTTTGGATGAGGTGTTTACCTTGGTCAAACCCCAATTTGGAATCAACCTTAATAATGAAATTGAAATAGAGAAAGGTAGAAAGTAGTAGAAGTAAATCTAACAATGCAACTATGATATTCAATAGATATGCATTGTATTTGAAATGTAAATAAGTATGTTGATGTGAAAGCTTGAACATAAAATTGTATTTGAAATGTAAATAAGTATGTTGATATGAAAGCTTGAACATATCATTATAAAATGTAAACCAAAACCTCCATGATTGTATTCTTAGAATCCACCTTAAGAGATAAATGAATAAATATAGAAGATAACGAAAGGATCTTGAAGGAAGATCACACCACCATGATGGTTAGATCTAGGGTTTTGAATGATGAATCTTGAATGCTTGAACCAAATCCCTTCAAAGGCTTGAATTCTTGAATCCTTGATCTTCAATAGAGAAATTGAATGGAGACCTAGCTTGGATGCTTCCCTGAAAATGCTTGATAGAATTATTTCTTGATCTTGGCAATAATGGATCATTCGATATCATAATGTTTCATCCAAAAAAGTAGATAATAGATAGATGTCAAAATGAGAAAAGAAGGCTTCCTTATATAGAGATCTAGAGCACAAACTTCTAGAGAAGGCCGACATTGTATAATTAAATCTCAATTAACCTTAACCCCTAGAAATTGGCCTAGATTAAATTAAATTTCAGTATACCTTTTCAAAACCCAAAAAAGCTGACCTGAAAGTAGGAAAATGGAACTTTTTGAAGCTCAATATCTCGAAACCTCTAGAAATTGAAAATTGGATCTGGGGTCAGGGATGGGGTCAACCCTACCCTAGGCTAGGGTTGAGGTTAACCTTGACCCTTTAGGTCATCCTTGACCTAGAAAATCAAAGTCTTCAATTTCATAGAGAAATTTTTTAGAAAGAGGCTGGAAACAAAGAGAGAGAGAAGCTAAATAGGGGGAAACAACCATATCTATGCAAAGAACCATTCAAGGATCTTGACATGATCCCAAACTAGTTACTCAGAGAGCTAAATTCTCTTAACATGGAAGTGCTTCCATTTTAAGATGATACATTAAGCCCTACTTTAGCAAGAGTATGGATTCAATGCAAACTCTTAGTAAAGGAGAAGAAAGAAGAGATCCAAGTGGATTAAAAAAAGATAAAATAACAATTAGCTAAGGATACAATCCCCCAAGCTAAGGATTCTAAATCAACATACATGCATAAGGGTGCAAAAAAGAAAAAAGAAAACCAAAACAACACAAAAAAAGGGTTAGTACTAAACAAACCCAAATCAACTAGCACAAGAAACCTTGCTAAGAAATATTTCTCATACTAATATCATATTTGGAAAGCTATCATAAAAGAATAAATGATTACATAAGAAAGACAAGAGAAATACAATAAATAACATAGCTTCATGATCCAGTCCTACTAGCATGAAAGCAAAAAGAGAGAAAAAGAGAAAGTGATTGCCTCGCTTAGTAAGATGCCCACCTTAAAATGAATCACCAAGGGAGAGGGAGAGCCAAACAGGTGTCCATACCTCATAGTTCACCCATAAACTATGCTTGTAATTGTAATGCTCTTCTGGAAAATTTTGGAATACTCATAGATCCACCTTCTTGTATCATTATGAATATGAAATGCATGTCTCCTCAGGATTTAGCAACTTATGTGTGTTACCTTCAGAAGATTTAGCATATTGAAAATGCGTGTCTCTTTAGAATTTAGCAACTTATGTGCATTACCTTAAGAGGATTTAGCATATTGAAAAATTGAAAAATGCATGTCTCTTCAGGATTTAGCAACTTATGTGTATTACCTTTAGAGGATTTAGCATGTTGAAAATTGAAAAATAGGCATCTCTTTAGGATTTAGCAACTTATGCGTGTTACCTCCGAGATTTAGCATGTAATTTGAAAAACCATAGTACAAGGGAGACCCTATGTATGCCCCCTCCTTATAATGGCTATCTACATTACATGATAAGGAAGAGGAAGATGATACCTACTTCATAATGCAAGGAAATATCCTGTTTAACAACAATGTATATCATATTCTTAGCGAGGGATATTGACCCCTATATCCAAGAGTCTAGATAATTGTGAAAAGGATATGTCACTTATGGAAAAAGGATCCTCAAAGAGAAAGAGATGTTAGATCAACTAGACTGCCATAGTAGAGGAGTGCTTTTAGATAAAATATCTTCTTTCAAAAATAAATCAAGTGGGAACAAAGATTCAATCATCAAGCCCCCTATAAAGAAGAGGAGAAGGAATATTTGGAATGAGGAAAACAACTCTAACACCAAAGCAAGGGTAAGAGTTTATAAATAAAATAATTTACAACATAGAGAAGAGATGATGAGCTAGGACACCAACCTCTCATAAAAAGGTTATCCATAGTCAAAACATCTATCAGTATGATGAAATAATATTGCAATATAAATAAGTACCACTAAGATAAGGAAAGTTGTTCCCTAGACAAAGAGAAAGAAGGAAGAACCTTGCCCCCCAGGGATGAAGACAAGGGATACCTTTGCAAAAAAAATATTTTAAAAAAAGGTATCTGGAATAATAAAAGAAAACTATGGATAATTATTAATATAATACAAAACTGTAGGTATAAAATACAGAAAAATTAACCAATTAAGCTAAAAAATAATAATAATGGATCTTTAGAGAATTGAAAGAAATACCTCTTGCCCCCTTGTGAAGAGACAAGAGGAGAAAAGATCTATTATATAGAAGAATGAGGAGTAAAATTATGAAGAAATCTCAAAGGGGAAGTTTCTTTTCTCTTCCCTTTAATATCATTATGGATCAGATAAGAAGGGGAAGGTAATTTAAAGAATTCTTGCACATCTTCATCATAAACCATAATTTGAGCCTCATCATAAGTATGTGAAGAACTAGGAATATCAGATGGAGAATTGGAAATATGAATATTAGGAATAAAATTAGGAAAGATAAGAGGGTGATTATTAGGAAGAGTGTAGGAAGTGGCGAGAATGGAAAATACAACTAGAGGAACACTTGGAACCATAGTTGGAAGAGGGTTGGAATAGGTATAAGGAATACTATGGTAAGAAGGCTATGAGGTAGGTAAAGACACTAGTGGAACACTCACAAGAAGAGATGTAACTACTATAGGAGGAGTGTAGATAGGAATTCTAGGTAAAGGAATGGAAGAAGGTTCCACACTAGTGATAGGAGGAGTGAATCCCAAATATTGAACTTCTTGAATTAAAGGTTTAATACTACACAAGAGATTAACACCTTGATCACTATCACAAAGGACTTTCTTAGAGGCCTCTATAGATTGAATAGAATTTTGAGGATATAAAATTCTAGGTGCACCAATGTTGTGAATAGTGGAACACGAAGGTAACCATGCATACACCCTATGGTAAAGATCAATTGAAGAGGTTGTACAGGAGGTGAAATAAGAATAGGATCAATGGAGATCTCATTTGAACAATTTGCATCCTCACATCCACATACCTCATTACGGGATCTATCCTTTTTTTGTAACAAAAGCCTCATCAAAGTATTCAAAACATAAATTATACATGTTGAACACAAAGTAACTCTAAAAGCATGAAAAGTGTAACTATATTTGTATTTTGAAAGAGATTTTGCAATTTTTTTTGTATTTTTGAAATATATATGCAAGAAATCTAATTAGCATGCAAGATTTAACATAAAAGACAAATACAACACCAAGAAGATAATATAAAAGGAAATCTAATACCACGCAACACAATACGCCATCTAATTCCACAAAAGAGAGGGGGTAAGCTTGTTAGGTTCACCAAAATGAATATGAGGTGAACACACAAAATAATATGAAGGGAAATCTAACACCAAAAAAATAATAGGGCATCTAATTTTACAAAAGAAATGGAGTAAGTGTGTTGGGTTCACCAAAAAGTAAGATATAAAAATATGGATGAATAAGGTTTAGAATAATGCACATGAAAGAGACCCTAAACCCATATTTTACACATGCATATAAATTCTTATGATATGAAAAGTAAATCTAGATGACTAATATTAAAATGAAGAAATAAAAGGTACTTACCTCCGAAAAAGAATCAGCTGAAAAACCTATCAAATGATCTCACAAACTATTGATTTTTGCAATCTTGAATCGTAATTGCAAGATCTAAAAAACCCATAAATATTTTTCTTTTTTGAGGGTAGATTGACCTTGACCTAGATAGCAGGATACAATCTTATCTCAAAGCACAATTTTACTCCTCACTAAAGGTCATCCTTGACCCCAAAATTCAACCTTGACCCCAAAAAGTTGACCTTGACCCTAAAAAGTCAACCTTGACCCAAAAAGTTGACCTTGATCTGTACTACAACAAAAATTCTATTTGCAGATCTCAAAAGTTTGTTGAAAAGGGTATCCAAATCTAAACTTCAATTCACTATTTTTTTTCTTTTGGGTGAGGGGTTTGCCTTGGTCAAACCTTGGTTTGGAATCAACCGTAATAATGAAACTGAAATAGAGAATGCTAGCAAGTAGTAGAAGTAAATCTAACAATGAAGCTATGATATTCAATAGATATAAAATTATATTTGAAATGTAAACAAGTATGTTTATATGAAAACTTGAACATAATATTAGAAAATGTAAATGAAAACCTCCACAATTGTATGCTTGGAATCCACCTTTAGAGATAAATGGATAAATCTAGAAGATGAACAAAGGATCTTCAAGGAAGATCACACCACCATGATGGTTAGATCTAGGGTTTTGAATGATGAATCTTGAATGTCCCTTCAAAGGCTTGAATGCTTGAATCCTTGATCTTCAATAAAGAACTTGAATGGAGACAATAACTTGGATGCTTCCTTGAAAAATGCTTGATAGAATGCTTTCTTGATCTTGGTAATAATGGATTTTTCAATATCATAATGTGTCTTCCAGAAAAGTAGATAATAGATAAATGTCAAAATGAGAGAAGAAGGTTTCATTATATAGAGATCTCAGGTACAAACTACTAGAGAAGGACAACATTGGATAATTAAATCCCAATTAACCTTAACCACTAGAAATGGACCTAGATTAAATGTAATTAAAGAGTCTACCATTTTGAAACTTGAAATACCTGACCCAAAAGTAGGAAAATGAAACTTTTTGAAGGTTGATACCCTGAAACCTCTGGAAATTAAAAATTGGATCTAGGGCCAGGGATGAGGTTGACCCTACCCTAGGTCAAGGTTGAGGTCAACCTTGACCCTTCAGGTCATCCTTGACCCAAAAAGTCAAAGTCTTTAGTTTCACCAAGAAAATTGTCAGAAAGAGGCTGGAAATAGAGAGAGAGAAGTAAAATAGGGGGAAACAACTAGATCCATGTGAAGACCCATTCAAGGTGCTTGACATGACCCCAAACCACTTACTTGGAGGGCTAACCACTCTTAACATGGAAGTGCTTCCATTTTAAGTTGATACACAATGAAACTAACATCATATAAGCATAATAGCCAAGCATTCTAATTAAAGAATAACTCATAAGGTAAACATACTTTGAAAAACTGAATATACCAAGTCAACATCAAGCATTGATAAAAAATAGAAATAGACTATCTTTGTATACTAGTTCCTAGTAGTGGTATAGGTAGCTACACCTCCCAACCACATTGAATCTATAGGTCTACTCCCACTGTGCTAATGGAGATAATGATCCAACTACAAACACACATAAAGAAATGTCCATGGCTAACATTCATGCTAGACAGTAAAGAGGATTGCAACCAAGATCATGAGATAATGCAAGTACAATAGGTCCTAGTCAAACACTCTGTGGGTCAACTATGTAGGGACTTGATGGAGGGTGAGTCACTTGGCATCAAGGAGTCCAAGCTAAGTATCATGCAGAATCAACTCCATGTGGAGGCTCTCACATTGTAATTTTTTTTCTTATATTTATTATTATTATCTTATATTTATTACCTAGTAATTTATTATTATATTTATCTTATATTTATTACCTACTAACTTTATTATCTTATATTTATTACCCAGTAATTTATTTAGTTATCAATTATTTAGAAACTTCTTCATGCCAACCTTGGGAATAGTCACCAAGGTTGCAAGAGAAGCCCCTCCAAGTTGCTATCCTACATACCCATGCTCATCACATGATGAGTGCCTGTAGGCAATGCATATTCCCAACCTAACCCCAATGAACATAACTCTACCAATAAAAATTGGGAGATTGGGCCTTGTAAGCACCCAAAAAATGCATGCACACATGCTCATATGTGGGTGCACCAACAACATGAAGATCATAAAACAAGGGCCGGATGAGAACACAAGCAAAATAAAACTCAACTGAATATAAGCTTAGAAGTATGGATGTGACACACATCCCAATGCAACATAAAAGTTTAATAGTGGTTAGATTGACATCTTACAGATAATCTAGATCCATGATTTACATCATGCCAAGGAAACCTAAGAAAATTGGGTGGCATGCAAATTGAGGCAAAAACCTCAAAAAACCAACTTTCATGAAAATCAACAAAAATAAAACCCATTCAACCCAAGGGTGAATGAGCCACATAAATCCAATAAAAATTAAGTTCAAACCCCTTATGTAAAAATGACTAGCATCAGGTAGAGCTAGCAATCAGAAACAAAGGGGAACACTAGTTCTCAACCTCCTAATAAATGAATACCAAAAATAGAAGTAGAAACAGAGCTGAAACAAGAAAATAAGAGAGCCCTACTTGACTACCAAAAGGGTCAAAATGGGAATTTGAATAATAAAATAAAAATCCCACGAAACTTGCTGAAAACTGTGGCAATCCAAGGTTTGCCCGATCTGGATCCAACAATACTGATATTGTGATGATCTAATGACTGTAGCTCCTACAATGAATATAAATACAATCCTATAGAAGACTATTTGGAAATTGCACTCAAATTTCTTATTTCAAAAAGTGAAAAGTGAGGAATAAATTTCCTTTTTCGATACTTATTCACTTTTCGAGTGAATAATGGATTAGGGCAAAGGGAAAATAGCTAGGTCACCTAGTCAAACCCTAATTCAACCCAAATGAAAATAGGCTACTCCAAGTAATTGGAATTCAACTATGATAAAGCTGCCACAAATTAAATTAAATAAAATAGAGCCCAAAATTTCCCTTAAACCAAATTCAAAGAATTCCTTAATAACTTTTGTGACAAATGCGAACCTCTAAATGTACATATATGCTTGTGGGTCTAATCACATAATTCAAATGAGTCTAGATTTATTAAATTACTAGAGGGTTTAATTTAAACAATTTAAATCAGATACGTTGACCATATAGGGATGACATTGGTTAAATATGAATAGCTGAATCACTAACTCCATGTGCCATTGCTAGGGACATAAATACTACACACTGAAACACATGATCAAGTACAATTACATATAATAACATAGCCAAAACAATAAATGCATTAAATGACCTAATTTAACCATTTATTTAATTGTACCAAAATAATCCATTTACATCACTCACTTTCACATAAAGCATCACAAAGAAAGAATGAATTAAATAACCATGGGATAAAATCCAACATATAAACATATTCAGAGGATATGTCCAAATATCAGATAACCAGATATCATCATAAAACATACTATGATCTCAAAAAGGCATCATCATGTAGATATTATCAACTGAACAACATAGTAATCTAACATCTACGATACTGGAAATCAAAGTATAACACTTGACCATCAGGTCATCTCAAATGTAAAAATAACATGAGTAACAAGTATATCTCAGATCAAAATATAAAAAGGTACAAACTAAAAACATGAGAGGCACTACATATACCTAAAATTAAATGCAATAATACTTTTTTATAAGTCCATGATTTAGGTATAGAAAGAATAAAATGACCTCTAAATTAGTTTAATGGAGATGGATACCCAAAAGGTTCATTTTGACACTTTTTTACTTATCCTACAAAGTTGTGTGAAAAAAGATTTAACTTTCACTTTTCAATATTAATATAACGATAATCTTGTTGGAGAAAGTGGGGTTTCAGAGAGAACCCATTTAAAAGAAGCCATAAATCAACATTTGAAAACACTTTAACATTTGAAATATTCTCTTGAAAGAGAAAAATAACAAAAACCAAATTAGTTTTAAGCCAAGTTTGGGGCTTTAGTAGAAAATGAACCCTTAAGATACCGTTTGAAGGCTCTAGGGATTTGGTGTAAGTATTTCATACAATTGCTTTGGAAAAATGGGTTGTTTAAGACCTAAAAAATGTCAATTTTTCCATTTTACGGGTTTTGGTCTAGAATACAATGGGGTAATATTTTTATATGTTAGAATAGAGGCAAATGGGTACCTGAAAGTGCATTTAGGTTTAGAAGTTCTTTGGAAATTTTTTGAGAAAGGAATACAATTCATTTGTTGGATACCTAATTGGGGTACTAGGCCTAATAGGTGGGGTCAATGATATTTTAGTAATAATTATGTGTGTGGGACTTTGAAACTTAGTTGTTTGGATTAAATTGACATAGTTAAGACCTTAGGAGCCATTAGGGGTCACAGAGAAAGGTAAATCCAAGTTTGGGCCATTTGAGCCTATTGAATGTATTAATGAGAATTGGGGAAAAACCCTACTTGTTTTGAACATGTCTTGAAATCAATGAGTAGTGATAAAAGAGTTTGATCAAGATGTGATCAGAGTTTGAGAAGGTGATTGACCTATACAAAATAGTGGATCCTAGGAGTACTTGACCATTAATAGGTCTAAGAATGAGAATGGCTGGATCTAGTATATTATCGAGCTTTACTTTGTTTTTTAGAATAGTTTACTATTGTATACTTAATAGGGCCAACCATGTGAAGGTGGAAACTCATCTACCCCCCACTCAAGATAACTCTAAATTAACCGTTAACATCTAACATTCATTCATTCTTTCATCCTTTAATAAAATATAACATTCATTTATTATCATACAAAATAGATATGTAATGTCCAAAGCTAACATCTACTATTCATTCATTCTTTCATCATTAATAAAATATAACATTAATTCATTAACACATACCATACAGTAATATTCAATAATATTAGCACATAAAATATTCTATTATCTAATGTCATCTTCCACATCATTTCTTTGTTCTCCACCTCATCTTGTTGAACACTCCTAGAGTTGAAATACAAAAGGTTATGTTTACCAAATAACCAATCTCAATTAAATTGGTTTAAATAGATCAAGGATCAATCACATACCTCTATATTTTATTCATGTCATTGATCTTCTTTTTCATCAAACTCATCATCATGATCATCATCACCATCATTGTTGTCGTCCTCACCACCACCACCACCACCACCACCACCATCACTGATTGTTTTTACATCATCATCATCATCTTTTTCTTCTTCTTCTTCATGAACATCTCCATCAAGATCATCAACAAAAAAATGTCAATCATGATCAATATCTACATCTTCTCATACTTCTTCATTATCTTCCTCTTCTATCACATTATACTTTACCATCCTTCCTCTCAGATCAAGTCTAATTAAAAAAATCAACCCAATTTATGTGGAGCCTATGAGTAGACTACCTCTTGGCTTGGAATAACATAGGGATAATCCCCAACTAGCTCAAATGACCTTGTATTAACCATTGTAAATACACTTTCATGTTCAATAATTGTTATATTAGGATAATTTTTATTCAATCGTAGCTTATACCATTTGACAATGAAGATAACCATTTTCATATAATTGAAGTCAAACTCAAGTATATCATCCAAAATTCCATAATATTAATTTTGAGACTCTTGAGGATGTACGTCATTTCTGGATGAAATATTAGTCATCTCAAAGACTATAGTTATCCTAGAATCACAATTTTTCTTCATATAATCTAACTTTTTGATGGAAAATTTATAACCATTACACTACATAGCATTGTGGTGTTTGAGCTACAATAATATGTCAAACATGTAAAAAAAATTGCATCGTGACTTGATAAACATAGAAGTCATTAATGAATTTATACATACCTGATGACCTCTTAACTCATATGCTAAATCAAATTAATTTTGTGTAACATTAGAATTTCTATTACAATAAGCTTCTTTAATCAATATAGACACACCTTCCCATGTTACTATGCAACTAGATTATCTACATCATTCAATCCATACCATCATCCAATCAAAGATTGTTTGTAAGATCCAAATGCAATGTATCTCTCTTGACCAACTGTACAAAAAATAAAATAAAAAATTATAAACAATTTATTTTGAAGCTAAAGAATTAATTAACCACAATAACATCCTATATTTACCTTTCACTTTCCTCAATCTACTTTTTCCCATCAATTACTCCCCTTCAAATTGGTTAATGGGACAAGGATCCCAATTGCAATCTATATGGAACTTTATTACAATCTTAGAAATATATTCAATAACATACACCATAGTATAGTATACCATACATCCCTCCACCATAGAACCCTCAGGATGTGCTTTTTTTTTTGAACCAAAGGATTCACAAATTTCAAGTACCTCTCAACCATCCACATTGACCTAGTGCATATAAGTCCACACATTTCAATTCCTCAACTTTGTGTATGAGGTAGTGTTAATGTGCATTTAAAAAGTTGAAGATAGAAACTTTTGAATCTCACACATTAGATGAGAAATTTTTATCTTTCAATATTTTATATCATCTTTATGGATTTCTTCAAATGACAACTACCTATAATAGATTCAAGACATAAAAACTTATAAGTACCATATTTTACAAAATAATATACAATATATTACATAACAAGAAAATCAAATTGCAAACACAATATACTTATATGAAAAATTGAACAGATATCACTACTTACCTCATGTATTTTCCAAGATCTTATATGAATTGATTGACATTATTATCAAAGTGGTCTGAGAGACATAGAGGTAGCACATTCAAAAATAATCATTAATTGATTATTTCATTATTTTCTAACATAATAGAATAAAATTACATGTAGTTTACAAATATATAGTAAATACATAACAACATGAATTACCTTGATGAGGGTATACCGATCATGCATTTTTAAACCTGGGCCAATTTAGTTTTCTTTGATAAGGGATTGGTTATGTTCACAACAAATCCTATGGGAAATCATATTTTTTGTATGACCTCTTTTATAATGTTTCTTTGCTACTCCATTAATAACCAAGGAAGGACACTTATATTGATATGGTCTCCATGGGTATTTGATTGAATGTGATCTTTCATTGCATGAGTGGATTCATGAATGGCAATACAATTTTTGACAATTTTTTCTTTTCATGCCTTCCATACAACATTTTCCATAATGTCTCTATTACATTCTTTCCAATATGCATCATATCAAAAAAATACACAACTTTTATATGCTCATAATAGGGAAACCTATAAAATTATCTAAGAGAATTATTTAGTCCCTTTCAAAGGTGGTCATTGATGTCTTGATGACCTTCACAATCATTAGTTACATCATCAGTAAATAGAACACAATAGAAAAATATAAATTCCAAGCATAAACTATTTGGTGGAATGAAATTACCTTGACAATTAATTCTATTATATTCCAACTTCTATAGACATGGTGTCATCCTTTGTGTCTTTGATGTAGTATCTTTTTTACTCTTGAAAATATGTTTTTTGGCACTTTGATACTTATGATTCTTGTGGAGGAAGTGCCTACACCCATCAAACAGGTACTTTTCTAAATTTTTTGAATGAAAAGACTTCATCTTTAGAACACAAATTGGACAAGAAAATTTCCCTTTGTTTGAAGTCCTATAAGATAATGATATAATTGGATAAAATGTCTCAATTTTCATAATTATAAATATCATGCACAACTGGAACACTATACATACCACTAAAATATGTTAGTCATGGGGTATCATGTATCATCTATACAAGCATTGCATAGAATTGAAATTGCCTTTGTCTTACTGGTTTAGAGACGTCATACATAGTAACATTCTTCCACAACTCCAATAACTTGTCAACAAGAGGTTCAATTTTTGCACTCATATCTTTAACTTGATACTTATCTAGTTGGACAAATAATAACATTACATAATTATTGTGACCATTTTATTACAAAATTTATAATTACATGTACATAACTATTAAATGAAATAAATCCCCAAAAAAATCATTTCCAACATGATGTGTTCCCTCTTTATTGACATACATAGAGGAATGTTATCATTGATAACAAAAAATAGGCCACATCGATTAAATAGATCTCATCTCTCCAAATAAATTCACACTGTCCACTACTAATGAAAGCCTAAGATTATAAGGTTCTTCTTTAAAGTGCGGGGACTTTTCCTCTATGTCCACGAATAACAAACCATCCACAGACATTAAAATAAAGTCATCTCAAATTTTATTATGTGCACAATAATCCATAAATTGAGCCAAGCTACTATACTTGAATGATCATTGCATAAGTGGAATAATGAGAATATAACAAAGAACCTTGCAAGACACATTTATTATTATTAGACCTATTCGATTTCTACTCATATGAAATTTAGGGAATTATTGTGCAAATTCATGTTCTTTATGATATGTAATATTATCATTGGGACAAACATCTATTTCTTGATACTCCATTCCAATATCTTTCACAATGGAAGATAATTCTTGGTATGAGTAGGGTAGAATAATTGATGATGGCAACAAAAAATCATCTATATCAATCTACATAAAAAATATAATTTGTTCAAATAAACAACATTAATTACACATGACTCACTCTATATTAACTATAATGATAAATATATATATCTTAACATGCGTGACATTGTTATATTGGATACCATTCATAACATTCAAGTTCACCAACATCAATATAACATAAAGAAGAGTTATTTGAGACCCTTTTTAAAGTGTTGTATCTTGTCATGCCCAAAATATATAGGCAAAACACACACAATTTTAAATTTTATATTTTAAATTTTATATTTTTATAATATTTAAGAACTAAGATTCAATAAGATAATGTGGTCAAAAAAGATTTAGATGTTTACTATAACGGAATTAATTGTTCAAGTAGTTTAAAATTCAGAGAACCATAGGTACTTTGAAGCTAGATGCAAGTTCACCATCGATAAAAAAAGTTACAACTCGGTTTGAACATTTCATAAATAGAAAATTTGGGTGAACTAAAAGTTTCTTAGTAAATCAATTAATTAAATTAAATGATTAATCCATTTAACTAAAGTCCTAATCCATCAATTTGTTTTAATAATTCCTTAAAATATTCCCTCCTAAGGATGGCAATTGATTAACACAACAACTTATTCAATACGTCAAAATGACCTACTAACTAAAATGACATCTATCTCTTAATTACGTAATCTTGTTTCAGCTACAATTTAATTATGATCAATATACCACTAACCTTATGATGAACAAATTAACTAGTCCCTTCTATTAGCTTAATAATTTGATCGACATTAAAAATTAAATCATTTAACATTAAGAAGAGTTGAAACTCTAGAAGATCAATTAAATTTAACTATTCAAGGCATGCTATCTACATATTAAAACTTTAATCCAAAATCTAAACTAACCTTAATATACACGTACAATGGAGTAAACTTTATTATCAATTTTACTATCTATATTTTAATTTAATATTTTCTCCAACATATTTATAACAATCCAATTTATTAATCTATCATTTAAAATTAGAATTGATGCCTAGAATTAATTCAAATAAATATATAAGTAAGTCTTAATCTTTATTTAAAACTATTATAAATTGAAGTCCACATTAATAATGGCAATATTGAAGTCAACCTGGCTAACTCACAATTTAATAAAACTAATTTAGAAAAAAAACCATTAAAATTATTTTAATTAAAACATACTAATTTCAAATTAAATTTTTTTAAATGAGAACTAATAAATAATCTAACAACTAAGTCACTATCCTGTACTAACATCTACACTAACATATAAATATTATATCACTTCCTAATATCATAAATTAACTACTAATCTAATAATAAATTAGTGCTGATCCTATTTAAAATTAAACATAAATCTAAATCCTAACTAAACATTACTAACAATATACTACATAACATATCATACTAACCCCCTCACACACTAAAACTAACCCAAACCCCCTCACACACTAAAACTAACCCAAACTATACTGACCTAACCTATCTACTAGCTAGCCAAGTGGCCTAGCTTCCTTATAGCCCATCCCACGCTGCCCCCACAGTATTGACACACTGACATAGGTTTGTCAGTGTAGTACCTGCCCTCTCCTTGCATGGGTGATGGGCTTTGCAAGAAACAAGCACATGGGGAATGGAATAATGGGTGGGGGGGGGGGGGGGGGGGGGTGGGGTGGGTAAAGATATTAAAGCCATGCTTTTAAAAAAAAGACTTTCCTTTCTCACCTTTTCAATGACATGACATGGTCATCAAGTGGTCCAAGTATAGTGGCAGGTGACTGGTTAGTCCACGCCTAGCATTAAAATGGGAAGTGGAAAAAAAAGGGTAAGAGGTGGGGATAATAAAAATAAGAATTTAAGTGGGTGTGAATTTCAATTTTTTTTAAAAATATGAATTGACATGAAGACCTAGGCAAGTACCTTGCCTCTTTTACCACAAGGAGTTTAATACTAATGCATTTAACCTGCACCCAAATTTGGCAGGAGGTGATTTAAAGCTAGATTTAGTGATGACTAGATAGCTCTAGGTGTAAATGCTAAAAGTTTTGTTGTTGAGAGAAGGTAAAAGGATATACATTTATATGTTTTAATTTTGAATTTATTTAATTTATATGGCATAAAGAATTACCAAATGATTTTGTTGAATTTTCAAAGAGGAATAATTTAGAGAATATTCTCTGTGAACTTGGGGGAATTAAAATTTCCTCTCATACATTTTACAGAGAGCTTTTTACTCCTGGAGATGCACATTTTTTTTTGAAGCCAATTTTTTTCTAAGTGTTGATATGTGTTTTTTTTTGTAATACTAGGAGTGATTTCTATCCTAGTGACAACATAGATTCCTTTGAACAAGCATACTAATACAAGGATGCGAATAAGGTTATGTTTTATTAATCATCATATAACAAGCTATATGTTCCTTTTATTTAGAATACAAGGAGATGCATAATTCTTAATCAAATTTGATTTTGTCAATTATAAAATTTAACGAGGAGAGAGATAACTTTGTTGTCCACAATGTAGGATTTTCATTGCCTCTTAATACATAAAACATCGAATTGGAAACTTCAACATATCAAATTACTTTTCCTTAACATAATTGAAAACTTGAGAATTCATAATTCGAAGACATTATCTATTGCTCTATTTTCTCACATACATATGCATAATTTGAAATCACATAAGAGCAATGCAAGAAGCTTTTCACAATATTTTTCTTTCTCTATTATTCAACCTGGTTCAAGGCTCCATCGGGAAAGAATCAATAAGAAAACTTGACGTCTTTTCCAAATACATCAAAATTTAAAATATAATTTTACATAATGTTACAATTCAATTGAATTCTCTTTTAGGGCTTTCACAAGAGATCTTTACCAATGTCTTCAATCCATCAAGGGAACCATGGGAAAGGCAAGAACCAACATGGAGGTAAAACAAAATACTAAGATGAAAAATTCAAGCATGTATTCCCAACCCGATTTTGCACAATAGGTTCAACATTGAACCAAAATAGGGGGGAGGTGGATTTTCTTAATAGGAGATGTCAATCACCATACCATAACATAGCCTTTTCGGGGCTAAAATTCAAGAACTTCCATTTTTCTAAAATACCCTTTCTAGGCCAATATAACAAGAATATTCATTCCTTCCCTTCTTCAAGAATTAAAATTTTCATACAAGGTATGGGATGAAAAGTAGGGGCCCATACACCCTACCCTCTTTCTCTCCTCTCACTATGAGAGGAGACTCTACACTATTGAGGTCCAACTAAGGCCCTTCCCCCATACATGGCCACTTCTTCCCTATCCAAGGGTGAGTGATGCCAAAACAATCCCCATGAAATCCCCTCAAAATTTTAAAGCAAAGCATAAGAATGACATCCAAGAACAATTCAAGATCCCTCCCAAAACAACCTCAACATACATGCAAACAATACAAAAACAACACCATGCCTTATGCATGATTCAAGCATGAACAACATGAAGAAACAATTCAAAAGAGTGAAGAACTCCTACCTTCACAAAAAAAAGTTATTGAAAGATGGTAAGTTGAGAAGAGCTTTTTCTTTTCTTCCTTCAATCTTCAAACTTTCTCCAAAACTAGAGATTGGGTAACAACCCCAAAACTACTCCAATTGCCTCTAAGTATGATCCTTAACTCAACTAGACTTCAAGTAACCTCAAGGTGGAGTTTTGAGTCACCAACTCAAATAGGAGACAATCAATTTTTGCAATCAACCAAAAATAGGTTTTTTGAGTGACCCTAAAAGTCAACCAAGGAGACTAAGGGGTTGGAAAGTGCCCCCCACCCATATCCTTACCCCTAGGGTACTTAAATTTAATGTTTTTAAACTTTAAAGACTTAATAGGAAAAAAAAAGGCTAGGAGAATAGTAAGACCAATTAACAACCTTCAAAGAAAGACAATGCAAGGATAGCACTGTTAGGAACCTGTGTGTTCCTTCTGTTTATTTTGTCAGAGTAGTGTTGTTGGACGCATATGCTTTGTAAGTCGTCCCGTGAGTATATTTTATTATCCCACATGCATAGGTAGTATTACTTTTCTAGATCGTACTTAGTATATAAGAATAGGTTGAGGCCCTTGATGGGCACGGACGAATTTATTGTATTGAGCTTGCTCAAAGGAGGTTACCCCCTCGAAGTGGCCTGCGATCAGTAGATTCATTCTGAGTTCTGCTATCACTTTGTATTCTGTTATTTCGAGCATTCTCACGATATTTGTATAAGGAGGTTCTTCACATCTGGTATCAGAGCACTCTCTTGGGCTCGCTGGGTGGAAATTACATCAAATTTTTTTTTCTGTCGTGGCCTTCAGGTTCCTCTTACTTCCAATATCTCTTGTTATTGCAATAACTCTTTTCAGTTGTTCTGTTTGTGAGTGAATTTTTCTAAGTCGACTGTTCAAAAAAAAAAAAAAAAAAAAAAAAGAGTAAAATTTTTTCTGTTTTTTAGTCGTAGCTTCCTTGTTTGCTTTCTGTTTCTGCTCATACTTCCGCAGAACGTCTGCAATATCATTTCGCATACTTCCTTCCTTGGTGACCCAACCCCAAATTTTACATATCAAAGCCCTAAATCCCTCATTTATCTAATTTTAGGGTTTGCCCTATCTTTTTCACCTCTCATCCAATCGCCACCAAACTGAGCCACAAGATTCAATTCCTCATTTTGCTCCCTTATCCCTCTTGGACTGTTCGCCTCATTTCGCCTCCCTACCCTTGAAACCCTCATTTTTCTGTTTCCCTTGTCCCCAGATAGTCTCCCACCACCCGTCGAACACCCATTTCATATCTGAGTTTTACCCAAATCCAAGTTTGCCGTAACTAAAAAAGTTTTTGTTTCTCATCTTCTACCCATTCGAAAAAAAAAAAAAAAAAAAAAAAAAAAAAAAAAAAAAAAAAAACCTTGCTTTATGGTTGTTACGCGTACAGGAGCAAAAATCATGGAAGAAGAAATGGCATCCCTCAAAACCAAACTTCAAGATCTGGATGACAAAATTCTGGGTCTTAACTTTCAGCAGTCAGCCATGAGCCGAAACCATTCAGGAGATACTGGGTCCTCTTCTGGCAATTTCCGTGGACCAAAGCTTGATTTTCCACGCTTCGATGGTTCTGATCCGACTGGATGGATCTATAGGGCAGAGCAGTATTTCAGCTTGCATAATACTTTGGATAACCACAAAGTCCCCCTTGCATCTTTTCATTTGGAACATGAAGCTCTTCAATGGTTCCGTTGGTACATCAAGGCTAATGTAGGCCCTACATGGACAGAATTGTGCACCCTCATTTTGGAGCGCTTTGGCCCTAGTTCCTTTGATGATTTCACAGGAGCACTTACTAAACTGCGTCAAACAGGCACTGTAAGAGAATACCAGACAGAGTTTGAAAAATTAGCTAATCACACAGAGGGGTTGTCTGATGAATTCTTCCGTAGTTGTTTTGTCAGTGGTCTGAAGGATGCACTTCGCTCAGAAGTCAAAATGTTTCGACCTACTACAATGATGGAAGCCCTTGGGTTGGCTAAGTTAGCGGAAGACAAGATTAGTGCTCTACAACGCTCCAGATCTAATTTTGTTCCATTCAGAAATACAGGTTCTCACAACCCTCCAGTCATACCAGCTCCCAGAACTACTCCGATCAAGCACTTGTCTGAAACAGAGATGCGAGTCAGGCGAGACAAAGGGCTTTGTTATAATTGTGATGAGAAATGGTCTCGGGGCCATAGATGTGTTCAGCAAAAGCTCTATCTCTTGGATGTGGATTCTCCACTGGAACTGGAAGAATATGTAGATGCTCAGGAAACAGTGGATGATGCGGTTGAGCCTCACCAGCCTGAACCTCCTTCACCAGAAGCTCCACCAGAGATATCTGTCCATGCTTTGGCAGGAGTCACTACTCCACAAACCATGCGGGTCCAGGGTTTCTTCAAGAAGATCCCTCTTACTATACTCATTGATTCTGGTAGCACTCATAACTTCATTGATCCACGAATAGCCAAACAGGCTGATTGCTTTATCCATCCCTGCTCTAGCTTTGAAGTCATGATTGCCAATGGGGGCACTTTACCTTGTAAAGGGAAATGTCGCAATGTGCGTCTCTCTATTGGAGATTATAACATGCGCTCTGACATGTTTGGCTTACCCTTAGGTGGCTGTGATGTGGTTTTGGGTGCCCAATGGTTACGCACTCTTGGCCCCATTCTCTGAGATTTTGCTGAACTTTGGATGCAGTTTTCAGCCGAGGGGCACCAACACACTTTGAAAGGCTTACAACCAGGGTCTCTTAGCATCATCAGTTCACACCGTATGGAAAAACTTCTTAAGAAGAATTCACATGGTGTCATCGCTCAGCTCCATTCCATTCAGATGCAGCCATCAGCAGTCTCTAGCACTCCTGCCGATCTCCAACACATTTTGGACAAGTATTCTGGTGTATTTGCTGAACCTGTGGGATTACCTCCTTCTCGTCCAGAGGACCACCGTATTCAGCTCCTTCCTGGCAGTGTTCCGCCCAACATCAGGCCCTACCGCTACCCATTTCATCAGAAGACCGAAATCGAGATACTTGTCCGTGACTTACTGAAGCAAGGTATTATTCGCCCTAGTACCAGTTCCTTTTCTTCTCCAGTTCTGCTTGTTCGCAAAAAAGATGGGTCATGGCGACTCTGCATTGATTTCCGAGCACTTAATCATCTCACTATAAAGGACAAGTTCCCCATTCCAGTTGTTGATGAACTTCTTGATGAACTTCATGGGGCTCATTTTTTCTCCAAGTTAGATCTTCGTTCTGGGTATCATCAAATTCGGGTTAATGAGGAGGATATACCTAAAACTGCCTTCCGCACACATGATGGTCACTATGAATTTTTAGTCATGCCCTTTGGCCTCACGAATGCTCCTTCAACATTTCAGGCAGTGATGAATAACATATTTCGACCATACCTCCGGAAATTCATTCTGGTCTTCTTTGATGATATCCTCATATATAGCAAAACTTGGGCTGAGCATCTCCATCATCTGGAGCTTGTCTTGCAACTTCTCTCTGATCATCAACTCTGTGCAAAACTATCTAAATGTGTGTTTGGCCAGGAGGAAGTGGAGTATCTCGGGCATATTGTTGCACACCATGGAGTGCGGGTGGATCCTACAAAAATAGATGCCATGAAAACTTGGCCGCATCCTAAAACTCTCAAGAGCCTTCGGGGTTTTTTGGGGTTGACTGGCTACTACCGCAAGTTTGTCAAAGATTACGGAAAAATTGCAGCACCATTGACAGCTCTGTTAAAAAAGGATGCCTTCTCCTGGACCCCTGTTGCTAAGACTGCATTTGAACAACTGAAACAGGCTATGTGCAGTACACCTGTTCTCGCGATGCCAGATTTTTCCAAACCCTTCACTATTGAGAGTGATGCTTGCGGCAATGGATTGGGTGCTGTTCTCCTGCAAGATGACCATCCTATTGCGTTCACTAGCAAAGCCCTCTCTGGTAAGAATCTAGCCCTCTCTACTTATGAAAAAGAAATGATGGCTATTTTGCATGCTGTACAGAAGTGGCGGCCATACCTCTTAGGGAGTCATTTTTGCATCAGAACCGATCACCAAAGTCTGAAATACTTCTTGGAACAACGGGTATCCTCTCCTACACAACAGAAATGGGTCAGCAAACTCATGGGGTATGATTATGAGATCACCTACAAGAAGGGTAAGGAGAATATTGTGGCAGATGCTCTTTCTCGCACATTTGATAATCAAGCTTCCCTTTCCGCTATTTCTATGCCCATTCCCAATTGGTTAGCGTCTGTTCAACAGGGCTATGACAGTGACTCTTCTTTATCTCAAATCATTCACCAGCTAGCCAATAATCCTTCTGCTCTACCACATTACTCTTGGGATGGTGCTTCTCTTCGATACAAGGGTCGGCTAGTGCTTCCTCAGAACCCAGCTCTACATCAGGCTATTTTTTATGAACTCCATGCTTCTCCTTCAGCAGGGCACTCAGGCTTCCTCAAAACTTATGAGCGAGCCAGGAGAAACTTCTTTTGGAAAGGGATGAAACAGACGATTCAACAGATGGTGGCTGAATGTGATACTTGCCAACGCCACAAGGGTGAAACGACCCTCTTTCCTGGCTTGCTCGAACCATTGCCCATCCCTACACGGATTTGGACTGATATTTCTATGGATTTCATTGAAGGGCTTCCTAAATCCGGTGGCAAGACAGTGATCTTGGTTGTGGTTGATCGTCTCTCGAAATATAGTCATTTTTGTGCCCTCAGCCACCCCTATACTGCCTCCTCTGTTGCACAAATCTTCATGGACCAGATATTTCGTCTTCATGGACTCCCTTCTTCCATTGTCTCTGATCGTGATGCAACTTTTACCAGTCATTTTTGGACTGAACTGTTTCAGAAAACTGGCACCAAACTGAAGATGAGTTCGGGCTATCACCCACAAACTGATGGTCAAACTGAAATTGTCAATAAATGCTTGGAAACTTATCTTCGTTGCTTCACTTCCGAACAGCAACATCAGTGGGCCAAGTGGCTCCCTTTAGCTGAATGGTGGTACAATACCTCTTACCACACTGCCTCTAAAATGACTCCATATGAAGCAGTCTATGGTTAGGCACCTCCAGTGCTCCTTCCCTACACTCCCAACAGCTCACCAGTCCAGGCAGTTGACATAGTTCTCCGCAGCAGGGATCAGATTCTTCGTACCTTACAGGATAATCTTCACATGGCCCGTAATCGGATGAAACAGCAAGCAGATCAACACCGTTCTGAGCGCTCATTTCAAGTTGGGGATATGGTTTTTCTTCGTCTACAGCCATACAAACAATCCTCCCTAAAGCTGAAAGGGCGTCATAAGCTGGCCCCAAAATTTTATGGGCCTTATAAGGTTCTGCAGAAGATTGGTTCAGTTGCTTATAAACTGGAACTTCCTCCTTCCCGCATTCATCCAGTCTTTCATGTTTCTTGTCTAAAGAAAGTTCTGGGTACCACTGTCAGAGCACAAACTACTCTCCCTGAAATGGATACGGAAGGATCTATTATCCTGGAGCCGGTGGCAATCATTGACCAGCGCACTCGCCAGCTTCGCTCTCGCTCCATCTCTGAGGTCTTGATTCAGTGGCATGGCATGCAACCAGAGGATGCTACTTGGGAACCCCTTCTTCAGATTCAACAACAATTTCCACACCTTAAGCTTTGAGGACAAAGCTTTTTTCTAAGGGAGAGGGGATGTTAGGAACCTGTGTGTTCCTTCTGTTTATTTTGTTAGAGTAGTGTTGTTGGACGCATATGCTTTGTAAGTCATCCCGTGAGTATATTTTATTATCCCACATGCATAGGTAGTATTACTTTTCTAGATCGTACTTAGTATATAAGAATAGGTTGAGGCCCTTGATGGGCACGGACGAATTTATTGTATTGAGCTTGCTCAAAGGAGGTTACCCCCTCGAAGTGGCCTGCGATCAGTAGATTCATTCTGAGTTCTGCTATCACTTTGTATTCTGTTATTTCGAGCATTCTCACGATATTTGTATAAGGAGGTTCTTCACAAGCACAAATTAACAAGGGGTTTCAGTTTTGTCTTTCCATTGGATTTCCCGGTTAAATTTCCTACACAATCATTGTACACATTAGTAGTTCAAGAAA
This sequence comes from Cupressus sempervirens, assembly GCA_028749045.1. Taxonomy (NCBI): domain Eukaryota; kingdom Viridiplantae; phylum Streptophyta; class Pinopsida; order Cupressales; family Cupressaceae; genus Cupressus; species Cupressus sempervirens. The sequence continues at coordinate 324,599,547 of CM053790.1, forward strand.
AAAATGTATATATGTAAAATACGTATCAAGAAATTAATGTAAATTAAAACATCCATTTTTCTACAAATCAATTTTTTATCTCATTCTACTCATTAAAATTGGAAAAATCAAGGTGTTAGTTTTGCATTCATTCACTTCATCATCATACATGTCCATAAAGCATTAAATGATGAAATCAAATATCTAAAAGTAAAGCATCACACATCATAAATAGCATAATAATGTTCAGTGCATCAAATAATGTTCTGACATATCGAGTCATGAGTATCAAAATAATAATGTATCATTGATGCTAGGATGGGTCGGGGCGAGGCCTCACATATTTTCCTTCTCAAGTAGAGTACTATCATGAACATCAATGTCATCATCATGATCACCATGATCATAATCACCTATGCTGGTACCAAATGTGTCATGAATTAATGCATTTGTACCATCATCTTCAAATGTGTTTTTTGGCACATGATCGTCATCTTCTATGGTAACATTATCTTCAACTTCGATATTCTCACCTCCATGTTCCTTCACTTCTACATCCATATTCTCCATGTTGTGGTGGTCCATATAATGTGCCCTAGGGAGGTTGACTTATATAAAAATGATCAACATAAATAAACCATGATCATGATCACATCATCAAGAGTTTTATTATCTCTATAAACTATTAAAACAATATAATGAACAACTCAATTGATGATAATCAAACCCCCTTCAATTTGACCATGATGGCTACAATGTCTCTTAGTTTTTTTTATGTTAACTCTTCTAATCTTTAGTTCCTTGTAATTTTTGCAGGGACAATATATAACATTTTCCATCACCATGGAAAATTACAACTATTTTTCATCAAATCCCACCTAGCTTTATAGATGAAAACCCCACAAACCAAAATTTAAAAAGCCATAATTAGGGTCAATGAATATACTAAATGAATATATGAATGCCATGGTAATGGGTATGTTATACAATTGGGACAAGGGATTGCATTGTGCTATGACAAATATTGATAGTAAGTCATCCGAAAAAGATTGGGGCCACAAATTGTGTTGTTCAAATGCAACAAGAGTTATGGTGTTCTTTGGGCATAATTGATGGTGTTTTGGCACCGATTATTAGTAGTTTCAAGCAATTTCATTTTCAAATAAAATCATTTTTCAAGCTAGGAAATTTCATTTTCAAATCACATAAATTAGGTTTCAAAATTTTTAATTTTTAAATCATAAACTTGAAGCAGTACACATCCTTACCTAGGTAGTGTCAACAATACGTGGGCTTGCAACATTGAATGAATCACATGCAAACTTGGCACTCAAACCCCAAAATGGCCAGAATGCTCCTGTCTCAAATAAACACATGTGAAAAAGAAAATTATCTTTGTCTTTTTTTTAATGTTAATGCACAATCTTCAGAAATTTCAATGACCATGTTAATGATAAGTTTGATATTTTGACAATTTCAAGGGGTGATTGAAATAAAAACCAAAATGTGTTCCACTGTTGGAAATGGATGTCAGAAATTAGCGTCAAATGTAGTAGTGTAAGACCTAAGGGATCATGTCTTATGGCTATCTAGGCACATCCATCAAAAATTCCTATGCATATCATGTGGATTTACCATCTGTATGGGTCCATGAAGAACTTATAATGTCATTTTCTATAGATTAATAAAGGTGACATTCGTTCCCATATCTAAAGTATAATGGTATTTTTAAAACAAATCTACTATGTTGGAGCCCTTTATTATTGAGCTATTTGCAAAGTCACACCCTTATTTGTATAGTTATATCTTTTTATTATTATTTTATAATAAGAATAATCTCTTAATATTCTCTCTTTATTTTTACTAATTTTGAGGATGTTTAGTTTTTAATGCATGCAGGAATTTGTGTTTATTCAAAATGTGAGAAAAGCTAATTATTTCATGTTTTTCTTTGTTTTCCATGTTTGAATGAAATGCTAAAGATAAGAATCCAATAATACTCTTCTATTCTATGCACATAATATCATTTATCATATGAAGATTATCTATGCTTTTACACATGTTGACTATTTATACACTTAAAGACAAGCACCCTAGAAGTTCACATACATATCAAGTCTTGGAAAAAAGTTTAAATGTAAAAACTCTATATTTATGTATTTTCTCTGATGTTGTCAATTCAATTTGATTTATGCCATAATATAACAATCAACTTCCAAGTGGAATACTTGTACACGAAATCGGTTTAGGATACCTTCAATCTAGATTCATTCATCAATGATCCCCAATTTATACACCCGTTTTCTAAACTTATTTTACACTACTCTAGATCATATATAAAGACGCAAGCTTGATCTACATGACATCCGTACTATAAATTTGAATTATATGAAAAAAATTAAAATCAACATCTACCCAATGCCCACTCTACTTCTACAAGATACCGTGAGCCAACTTAGCAAGCAATTTATTGACAAGTATATTCAATTATTAGATTCAAATGTATTTCTTTGAAATTAAACTAAAGCTTATTCATCACATGTAGATTTTCATTTTTCAAACTAGAGCTTATTGATCACATTTAGATTTTAATTTGTACAAGTAAATAAAATGAATTTAGCCTATAATCAAGAGTTACTTCATCCTAAGCCAACTGTATGATTTGTTACTATTCATGATTGCTTTGCTAAGAATCTTAAAGCTGATTTGCTTGAAGTTTGACATAATGCTTGCATTGTCAGATACCTCAACGATATTTGCAAATACCATGAACCTTATCTAAGTCCAAATCACCAAACCAAAGCAAACAATTCACTAGTTTGTAAATCATTTCCAGACTCCAAATAAATCATCTATCTTACAAAAGATAAAATATTTTATGTAGAACTATTTTTCCCTTTACAGCAAATCACCACCAAATTGCTTTTCAATCTTTTCTTGACAAGCACCCAATCTAACAAAAAAGAATCCCTGCAGAACATCAGGGACCTCAAGTTATGAGAGAAAGAGAGTGGCTGCATGGACCAACCAGAAGATGAGGTCAGCACATTCTTTTGTGTGAAGTTGCAGCATGTGAAACTTCCTTGGACTGACTCACTTCTTTATTCATTTCCACCGTATATCAGTCATGACAGAGCCATTGAATATTTCTGTAATAGCGAAAAGTTGCTGGATTAGCATTCTGTACGGCATTCAATCTCGTGAATAAAACAATGTGGTTTAGAAAGCCAAGATTCCACGGCCCAACACATATATACTAAATCAGCATTCACGAGATCGAATACTTTGATTAATTGAATATGTTTGTCACAGACGGCATTACAGTACAATGTGGGACGACGGCCGTGCATTGCCCACCTCCATACAAAGATTGAAGCTTGACTCAATCATATTATAAATTACAGGATTCCTCCCCTTGTCGAAGCTTTATTGTTTGTGAAAGATTGCAGTTAGCAAAACCTAAATAATTGTGTTTCCATCCTTCGTAGCGCCCACAGAAAAGTTGATAAACTATAAATTTATAATGCTGACAATGGCTTATAAGCATTACACTCAGATTAAGTATTCAATTTTGATTATAGATATTGACGTTGATAGAAGAGAAGTTGGGTTGTTTGAGGGGATTGATAGTGATTTAATCTATACATCACAAGGGGTGTACACGGGTGCATAGGGGAAAAATATCATAAATATAACAAGTGCTATATGGTGGTTTAGAATTTGTCTTTAGTTTCTATATAAATCTAATTTTAATTTGATAAATTTATTATAGTTAAAAAATATATATTTATAAATATAATTATTGATATATTATAAATAAATGATAATACGAAAATAGTAATACTTTCATAATAATAATATAAAATACTATTTCTTAAACAATTATATAATATAAATAATATAATTTTTTAGTATTTTTGAACGACAAAAATTATATTATAAGAAAATATAATATTAAAATCTAAAAATATAAATCAACGCATTTACATTCAAAGAAACACATACCCAGTAAAAATAAGTGTGGAAAGAGATAATTGATTCTAAAAGGAAAAGGGGCAATAAGAAAAATTCTAAAGTATAGATCATTTACCATATACACCTAGAATAGAAATATAATGTTGCAAATGAAAATGTGGCACAAAAAATCAATGTAAGATACAAAAATCATAAATAATATGAATTCACAAGGAGAATGAATGTACATGAGGAGAGAGAATAGGAATGATATATTAAGCCACCAGAGTGATTTCTCCTAGATACCAAATATACACTTCCTAATGAACACAATATACTAGAAAATATATCAATGTATAAGGAAATATACAAATATAGGGAGAAAAATATATCCCTATGGAGAATAAATGTGAGAGATGAACCTTGCCCCCTATTTAAGAGAAACAAGGAGAAGGACCTCTTGCATCACTCTGAAAAATTGATTATATAGAATAATGCAGAGTGACCTCAATAATGGTTAGTGATGCTAAGTGAACTTATAAAGAAGATATAAATATTATGTGTGTAATGAAGTTTACCTTATTCAAATTTATCATAAAAGTATACAAAAAATCCTCATAATCACCATGTAAGCGTGCATTGTTACAATGAAAGAGACAACAAATTTAATATTATAGTATGCTCAAAGATGAGATTATTATAAACCCTCCTATTTAAGCCTGATGAAAATCAATAAGTGATATATATGTGTTGGAAATATAAGAGGAGTAACTGAGAGGGGAGGGGTAAATTAGTTACCACTAAAATAAATCTCAGATCCCTTAGATGTCAGTACATAACATAAACTTTACTGAAATTACTGATGCTCAGTAAACACACAGGAACTCAATTTACACTAGCAAATGTTGTAACTCAACAAGTATTGAAATAGCAACTACAACTCAAAAAATTCAAATATTAAGATATTATATGTGGTTAACCTTACATAACTTAGTTGCATACATATAAAATAAATAACATGAAAATAAGTGAGACCAAGATTTAATGTGGAAACCCAATTTGGGAAAAACCACCAATTGTAACAAGTTATTGATTTTCACTCTTATGAAATGAGCCTTGTTAGGAGCCAACCTTATTAAAGGTTAAAAAATACACTGTTAGGTGTGACGCTGCTAGAGGATTTAATCACACTGTTAGGAGTGGCCTTGTTAGAGGTCTTTAGACACTTCAATCTAGAAATGCCACCTTGTTAGAAGATTTACAAATAGCTATTGAGCCAACTCTATTAAGAGATTTAGATCACTGCTACAATGGTTAGAGAGTAACAATGAGATGAATTGATTTATGATGCAACTAAATTTTTGATTACAAATCTCAATTCTGGCTGGTCTACTTGATCCTTTCTAATCAAATGTATCTTTATGGCTCCAGAAGGACATTATTCTTATCCTTCTAATTCACTTCCTCTAAGCATCTTCAAATCTTCTATTCACTTGCACACTTTCAATCTTCAACTTGGCCTTATATTTATATCAAACATATTGTCAAGTCATCTTGAATACAACTTAGAATACTTAATATTCATCTCCTTAGTTGACTAGAACCAACAAACAAAATTATTGAACTCAATATGCCAAAACAAGAAAATCCTTCGTTAGTCGACCCTACTTGGTAGACACTAACTCAAAAATAATTTTCCTATGTTAACCAAGTTAACTTGGTTAACATTGCATTTTCACAAAGTTCCTTTAGTAGTTGAGTGAGATCGGTTAACATTGGTTCCATCCAACTTTTCCTTCATTAACCAAATGAGCTTAGTCAACGCTCAACTTTTGTGAAGTTCTCTTTGTCGCCCAAGTAAACTCGGTATACATTGTCTTCTAAACTTGGAAAACTCTAGAATGCTCGATAGACATAGGAAATTGTCTTCAATGCCCGAGTGAGTTTGACATACACCGACTAGTAAAGATATGACATTTTTTGTAACATCAAAGAAAATACACAATTGACCAATTGTTTTCAATAATCTCCCTCTTTGGCATTGATGGCACCACAACATGTCATAATGCAATGATATTTTAGAGCAAGAATAAAGTAAGGAACATATCCTTAATTTCATTCTGATTCTCATCCATGAGAACTCCCTCTATTAGTGTGAACTCTTTCTACATTTAGTTTCTCCCTCTATCAGCAAACATTGTCTTCAACATCTTCTGATAACGAAATCTCTTTCTTTGATATTAGACCAACTTCATCTTCTTCTTTGATATCTTAAAATTTTTTTTTTGTGAAATGTATGCTTTCCTCTTTAGAAATTTTTTGTGATATGACAAAAAACTCTCCATCTTTCACATCTCATGCCAAAGAAAATATTCAGTAAATATCAGTTTACCTCATGTATTGATTCATATACAATTTTCTCTTTTCAATACTACATCAACTGATTGATCTTTGACATGCTCTGGTTGATGCATCACTAAACTACATTTAGTGAGATTTAGATAGGGGAATGACCCCTAACTTACCTCTTAGATACAAAAATGCATCTTTAGGTAATAACTTAATGAATATGTCTGCAATTTTTTCTTTAGTATTTACATATTCCAATCTTACCTCATTATCTTGCACCAATTCTCTCAGAAAATGATATTTGATAGAAATGTGCTTAATTTTGGTATGCATCACAAGGCTCTTTGATATATTAATTGCGCTGGTGTTATCACAGAAGATAACCACTGGATACTTGATTTCTATTTTCATACCTACCAATAGTTGCTTGAACTAAACAACATTGGAACAATTAACTATTGATACCACATACTTTGCCTCTATTGTGGACTGAGAAGTAAAATTCTACTTCTTGCTTGTCTAAGACACTAATCTTTTACTAAGAAAGAATGTTGCACCACTGGTGCCCTTCTTGCACAATCAATGTTTGTGAAGACTTTCAAATCTAGATTTCCTCCTTTCTTGTACCATAATCCATATTATTTAGTACCCTTTAGATATCTCATGATTTTCTTGATTTCCATCATATGGTTTTCTTTAGGATTTTCTAAGAGTCATTCCACCATACCAACTGCTAATGCAATATTAGGTCTTGTGTACACTACATATTGCTATTTTTCAATCATTGATTTGTATGTGGTTTGATCTACCTCCTTGGAATCATCATTTTTTGAAAGCTTATGTCTAGTAGACATAGGTGTTCCAACTAGTCATGAATCCTCCATTCCAAACTTCTTTAGTATCTCCTTGATATATTTGGATTGAGTAATGTAGATACCATCTTTCTTTTTTTGAATCTATAATCCAACAAAGAATTTTATTTTTCCAAACATGGACATCTAAAATTATTTACTCATATCTTCTGAAAAAGCTTTGCATAAGTCATCATTTCTAGTAATAATGTGTCATAAAATGAAAGCTTATGTCTAGTAGACATAGGTGTTCCAACTAGTCCTGAATCCTCCATTCCAAACTTCTTTAGTATCTCCTTGATATATTTGGATTGAGTAATGTAGATACCATCTTTCTTTTGTTGAATCTATAATCCAACAAAGAATTTTATTTTTCCAAACATGGACATCTAAAATTATTTACTCATATCTTCTGAAAAAGCTTTGCACAAGTCATCATTTCTAGTAATAATGTGTCATCTACAAATATTTCAGCCAACACAATCTTCTTGTCTGGTCCTTCTTTGATATACATGCTACTATTATCATTTGTTCTTTGTAAACCAATCTTTATCAAGTAGTTATGAAGTCTTTCATACCAAGCTCTAAGAGCTTTCTTGAGACCATACAATGCTTTGTGCAATTTATAGACCATGTCCCTTTTGCTAGGATCAACAAAATCTTCAGGTTATTCTATGTAGACTTCCTCTTCAAGAATGTAGATTTCACATCCATTTGATAAACTTTAAATCCTTTGTGTGCAACATAAGCAAGTAAAGTTCTAACACCTTCTAATATTGCAATAGAAGAAAATTTTTCATTATAATCAATACCTTCTTCTTGATAATAACCTTTGCATACTAACCTTGCTTTGTTTCTAGAAATTTCTCCATCTTCATTCAACTTATTTATGAAAAATCACTTAGTGCCAATTACATTTTTATCCTCGGGTCTAGGAAAAATAGACCAGGTCTTATTCCTCTCTATTTTTTCTATCTCTTCACTCATAGCTTCAATCCAACTTTCATTATCCAAGGCATCTTTCATTGATCTAGGTTCAAATTCAGTAAGCAAACATGTACTTTTTAGTTTGTTTCTTGTCATTCTTCCATCTAACTTGTCTCCAATGATTTGATCAGGTGCATGGTGCCTTCTGACATATTTTTCTAGCATGGGTACTTTGGATTTAGAATTTGTTCCACTAGCTTCTCCATGATTTTCTATATCAAGCTTGGGTCACACTGTCTATGACTGAGGTCTATCAAACTCAATTTGTAATGGCAACATCTCAATAGCTTTTGACTATGACTTAGGTCCTTCAGACTATGACTTGAGTTACATTGGTTATAGCTTGGTAGCTTTTGGAGATTCTGGGGACTCAGGAGCTGAAGTTTGTTGACTTACAAGTGGATTTGGAAAATTATCAGGTTCATAGTAGACAAACTTTTTGTAATCCTCAAGTTTTTTGTTGCTTTCTTCTTCCCTCTTTTTAGAAAACTCATCAATTCTTATAAGTGCACTTTCTATGATCTTATGAGTTGATAAGTTCAAGCATTTATATGCTTTGCTTCTACAGGAGTATCTTGGAAATATTCCTTCATCACCTTTGACATCAAATTTACTTTCCCTAGACTCTTTCAGAATATAACATTTTCTACCAAATACTTTCAGGTAACTTACATTTGGTTTGTAGCCATACCATAGTTCATAAGGGGTTTGATTTGAGTCTTTCTTCATCTATACTCTATTCAAGGTATGCACTGTATTATTGCTTACTTCTAGTATTTGATTGTAACACTCTTTTCTATCATCAAAGTTCTTGCACAATCCATGTTAAATCCGTTCCCTCTTTCAGCTATACCAATTTGCTATGGTGTACCAAGGGCTAATACTTGTCTCTTAATTCCCCTTTCAATGAAAAATTCATTGAACTCATTGGAAATTAATTCACCACCTCTGTCTGACCTTAAACACTTCATCTTCTTTCCAGTTTCTTTCTCCACTCTTGCTAGATACCACTTAAACTTTTGAAATGCTTTAGAATTATCTTTTAGATACATAGTCATCATTCTAGAATAATCATCAACAAAAAGAATAAAATAATTATTTTTACTGTATCTCTCAATTCCAATAGTTTCACATAAGTCTTTATGAACCAGCTCCATAACTTCTTAAAAATGATAGTCCTTTCTTTTGAAACTTGTCTTGCCCATCTTACCAATTTGACAATTTTTGCATAGGCCCATATAAGATTTCCTCAAACTAGGAATACCTCTCACTCTTTTATTTTTGCTTATCTTGATCAGATTGTCAAAGTTTACATGACATAACCTTTTATGTTATAACCATCTTTCTTCTACTAGAGCAATAAAACATAAACTTTCACTGAGATCTAGATAGAATAGTTACCTTTTGTTTGTTTACCAAACCTAACCAGATTTCCTTTTCCATCTAGTAGCTTGGCCTTCCCATTCATGAGTTCTACCTTGAATCCAATGTTATTCAACTATGCCACACTCAATAGATTATGATTTAGTCATTTAACCCAATAAGCATTATCACATCTAAGTTCATCGGTGAGTGAGATGCAAACTTTTCCCTTTATGCAGCATGGTTCATTATTTCCAAATATCACACTTCCACCATCATAATGTTCCATATGTTCAAACTTTGTTTTGTCACTAGTCATATGATGTGAGTAACCACTATCAATAATCCATGTATCATTTTTGCTAACATGAGAGATACATGCCATTTTATCTCCTTCATCATGAGATTCATCTTTTACAACAATATAAACGATTTCATCATCTTCACTACTATCTAAATCCTTATCCATAAAATAAGATTTTTTTACCTTTTTCCTTGTTGTCCTTGAAGTTCTTGAAATCCTTCTTGTGTTTGTACTTGTTGTGCTTCTTTTCATCTTTTTCTTCTCTGTTTGGACATCTTGCAACAATGTCTCCAACTTCTTCACAAGAGAAACAAATAAAAGGGATTTTACCATTGTACTTTTCTTTTCCTTTGGGATACCTTCTTGCAAGCAATGTTTCAATAGCTTCAAGATCACTGTTAGGACTATCTTCCTCTTCACTTTCAAATTGTTTCCTTTCAAACTTTTTTACTTTCTTCTTGAGTGATACCTTGGCTTCAAATATAGACTCAAGGTTGCTAGAACTAGGAGCATAATTATCATAGTTATCTAGTTCAAATGTAGTCAATCTTCCAACAAAAGCATCCAAAGTTGTTATTTGGGCCACATCTTATCTCTTGAATGGTAGACATTATGATTGCATAGATAGGAAGAAGGGTTATGAGTATCTTGCTTACCACTATTAAATCTTCAATTGTTCCTCTAGAGGCTTTGATAGGATTGACACTAGCTTTGATTCTCTCAACATATTTTGCAATTTTTTTATCCTCTTTCCTTTTCATCTGATCAAACTAACCTCTTAAGAATTTTTCCTTGGCTCTTTTTATGTTATCATCACCTGCATAGACTCTCATCAAACTTAGCATAGTTAAGAGCTGATGCAATGTCAATCATCATGATGTTATGATTTTTCTCTTTAGCAATCTCTTCCATAGTTAGTGTTCCAGTAGGATCCTTGTAAGAATTTTCCAAGTATTTCAAGCTTGAACCACTAATGGTAGCCAAGTGAAACCTTATAAATACTTTTAATGCTTAGAATTTATCTTTGTTCAGCTTGGGAATCTCTCTTTTGATGTAAGACATCCTGATCTTTAGCTTAGGTTCTTGATCTACAAGCACAAAGAAGCTCTGATACCAACTGTTGGAAATATAAGAGGAGTAACTAAGAGGGGAGGGGTGAATTAATTACCACTAAAATAAATCCGAGATCCCTTAGATTTTAGTACATTACATAAACTTTACTAAAATTACTAATGCTCGGTAAACACACATGCACTTGGTTTACACTAGAAAATGTTGTAACTCGACAAGCATTGAAATAACATCTGTAACTTGGCAAATGCAAATATTAAGATATTATCTATGGTTAATGTTTCTTAACTTATTTTCATACACATAAAAGAAATAACATGAACACAAGTGACACCAAGATTTTAACATAGAAACCCAATTTGGGAAAAACCACCAATTGCAACTAATTACTAATTTTCACTCTTCTGAAGTGAGCCCTATTAGGAGCCAACCCTATTAAAGATTACAAAATGCATTTTTCGGTGTGACATTGTTAGAGGATTTAATCACCCTGTTAGGAGTGGCCTTGTTAGAGATTTTTAGACACTTCAATCTAGAAATGCTTCCTTGTTAGAGGATTTGCAAATAGCTATTAAACCAAATTTGTTAAGAGATTTAGATCATTGCTACATTAGTTAGAGAGTAACAATGAGATTACCTAATTTTTGATGCAACTAAATTGCTACTTGTAGATCTCAATTCTGGCTTATACACTTGATCCTTTATGATCAAATTTATCTTTGCATCTCCACAAGGATATTTTACTTATCCTTCTAATTTGCTTCCTCAAAACATCATCAAATCTTCTATTTACTTGCACACTTTCAATCCTCAACTTGACCCTATATTTATATCACACACATTTTCAAGTTGGCTTGAATATAGCTTAGAATACTTAATATTCATCTTCTCAGTCAGTTAGAACAAAAAAAAAACTATTGAACACAATATTCCAAAACAAGCAAATCCTTTGTTAGTCGACCCTACTTGGTAGACACTAACTCAGAAATGATTTTCTTGTGTTAAACAAGTTAACTTAGTTAACACTGCATTTTTACAAAGTTCCTTTGGTAACCGAGTGAGCTTGGTTAACATTGGTTCCATCCAACTTTTCCTTCATTAACTGAGTGAGCTTGGTTAACACTCAACTTCTATGAACTTCTCTTTGTCACCCAAGTGAACTCAATAGACACTATTGTCTAAACTTGGCAAAATTTTGAATGCTTGGAAGACATAGGAAACTGTCTTTAATGCTGGAGTGAGCTCGACATACACTAACTAGTAAAGATATGACATTTTTTGTAACATCAATACATAATTAACCATTTTTTTCAATAATATGGAGTTGGTAAAAGGAGTTAAATAGGGGGTCTATATGATGTAAATGTAGGGGAATTATGAATGGGAACAAAACCCATACCATTTTTATGTATTTTTTGAGGAGGACAATAGGGACCTTTATGACATGTTCATTAATACAAAGTCTCGAACCATTATAACCTTGTATAGAAGTAATATTATAGCTCATAGCATATGTAGTTATAAGTTTAGATCGACAAAGTGATTGGTCTTGAGATGAATGAGAAAATGTAGTATATGGGGGAACAATAAGGAGATATTTTTATTGGGGGAGTAGGTTTATTTGTGAGAGATAATGAAGGAGATGGTTCATCTAGAAAGTGTTGAATAATTGGATCATGAACCATATTTTAGAGATTTTGGAAGGTGGGTGAAGTATAAGGGGATTGATTGTGAAGAGGTGACATAGAAGAAGTGAAATTAGGCACATGATATGGAGAAGTGTCAACAAAATATATTATGTAATCTAGGATATGAATAAGGAAAATACATGAAATCATAATGACAGTCTTGAAATATGCTTTATCGGGGAATGTTGTATTAGTCATTCTCCAAAAATATAGGATGTAGGAAAGCCATTTAAGGACATGGGCATACAATGAAAAAAAATTCATACAATTTACAAGCATGATTAAGATACACAAGAACAAAAGTGACCATAGAAAGATTACACACCAAGCTATTTTAGAGAGACCCATGTTGATAAACATAAAATTAACTCCCTATTATGTAAATGAAATGAACTTTTTTTTGTAATTTTTCTCTTTTTAAGATACAAAATAGTATAACTAGGTGATGTAAAATATTTGAGATGAATGCAAGATCTAACTATTGATTTAAGTAGGAAAATCTAAATTTTCAATCAAAAGGCATATAAAGTATGAAAGTGTTAGGTTTACCAAAAAGTAGAGGAGAAAATATTGAATGATTTTATAATAACTGAAAGGAAAGGGGGGTGGTTGTGAATCAATTATCCTTAGGTCTAGATGTACCAGATCAAAATTTAACCAATTTAAACAACTTAGATCACTCAATCTATATAGCAAATTTATGATAACATTAACACATAGTTCACTATCCCAATGGCAACCAACTTGTAGAATGTAAAGTAACAATTAGTATGACATATCAAACAACATTCACACAAGTATGAAACTAGGATTTAATGTGGAATCCCAATTTGGGAAAAACCACTAGTAATATGCTACAATTTTTTCACTCTTCTGAAGTGGGCTTGGTTAAGAGAAAACTCTATTAAAGGTTACAATAGAAACTATTACGTGTGACCCTTTTAAAGGATTTAATTAGCCTATTAGGAGTGACCTTGTTAGAGGCCTTGGGAACATCCCATTAGAATGTCACCTTCATTAGAGGATTTATAAATGATACTTAGGTCAACCTCGATTAAAGGATTTTAATTGATACAATGGTTAGAAAGTAATGGCATGTTGATATAATAAAATATAACTCACTTTGTAAATAGAGATAAAAATGTAGCTCATCTATTAATTTATTCATTGGCCTACATTCATAATTCCATCACTGATCTTCTTGGAAAACCCCTCCAACATTCATATTTCTACTCATCTATGCTCTTCTCAGCCTTCTGCTCAAGTTTTTCAATCAACAAAATCAACAACTACAAAATTCTATAGTTTAATCCCTATGCCTCCTTAAATAGGCAGCTTTGATCTTTTGTTACTTAAACATCACTGTTGACCTTAGTGTTAGGTCAGATTTATTAAATCCTTCTATATTTTTTTATCCTTCTCCTTTCTAGGAACTTCTCAAAATTTCTCCTTGAACCCATTCAAAGGAACACACAAAAATGGTTCTTCATGCATTAAATGCTCCAAGTCATCAATACTTATCCTTCACGTTCTTTGTCCAATCCTAGAATTCAACTATGTCGATTGGGAATATCAATTCCTTCACAAAAATTCAAATGCTGACACTCAGTCAATATTGTGTTGCTTTGCTTGGTCATAAATGCATAACTTAGTAATAACTAAATTGCCACTTGACTTATACTATCTTTTCTTTGTCTTTACTAATGCTCCATCGAAACTATATTTTACTTGATTTCAAGCAGTCACTTAGTTAACACTAGCATAACTCATCTTCTTCTATAAGTTCCTTTACCTTATTATGTATTACTTAGTTTAGCTTATACATTCTTTCTTCCATTGATGATTTCTTCTAGACTTCAACTCAATTGACTTTTTTGCTTAGTGTTATGAGTAAATAACATTATCTTGTTAATGTGGTAACTAATCAAGCACCCCATTGCACTTCCATATAACTCAACCTTTCCACTAGGTCTTCTTGTTACCTCTTCTTTTCAAATCCTCTTCATCAATAAAATGATACAAAACTCTACTAAGATATCAACTATCTGAACAATAAGGTTTGGCATCAATGAAAACACAATAGTTCTTCCATTTGTAGTTTCCAAGAATCTCCCTCTTTGGCATTAATGGCAACACCTCAAGTTACCATACAACCCAAAAGATTATTCAAGTATCCACTTGATTTTATTCTACCAACTCTCTCTATGTCCTATATTAGATCTTCATTAATATCCTTAGTTCATTCTGATTCTCATCTCAGTGTCCAACAATCTCCTTGATCTGATCTATTTTTAGTTTCATTCTTATTCTTACCTATTTAGCTCTGATATGAAACCCCACCTAGTTGCACCACCTCAAATGTCAAATCCCTCTTTTATTTCTTTATTGTACGCCATGTGAATTCTCCCTCTTTCACATGCTTAACTTCTCCCTTTATCATGGTTTAACTTCTTCCTTTCTCATGTCATGGTGACTATATAACTTCCCCCTCTTTCACAACAATACCAAAGACACTTTAATATGTCTCATACATCTTCTTCATGCATATATCTTATTTCTCAACTTTTTTTAGTAAATTCTCCCTCTATTATCTTGCTCATGACCGATCCAATCATTTTATGCTTATCTCTTCACATCTTTAGGAAGATTCTAAAGTGTGACATGCTACATCAATTTGTAAGATATTATAATAAAAAAATTTGATGCAATGCTCCATATTTATCTTAGGTAGCCTCACCTAGGGGAGTCACCCCTAATTTACCTCTTGGATACTCATGAGTATCCTTAGGTAAAGCCTTTATGAAAATAATAGCTATCTATTCCTTTGTATTCACATACTCCAACCTTACTTCTTTATCTTGTACTAACTCTCTAAAGTAATGGTACCTTATTATAATGTTCTTAGTGTCTTGGTGTGAATCACAAGGTTCTTGGATATATATATATATATATATATATATATATATATAGCACTTGTGTTATCACAAAATATAGTAATAGGTTTAATGATCTCTTCTTTATTCCTTTTGATAACTTCTTTATCTATATTATGTTTGGATAATTAATTGCTACAACAAGATATTCGATCTTTGTTGTGGATTGAAAAATATAGTTTTGCTTCTTGCTTATCCATGAAACCATTTTTTTCCTAGAAAGAAAGCTTCACCACCTATACTCTTTTTTTCATCAAAATTTCTAGGCCAATTTGCATTAGTATAGAATTTTAGTTCAAACTTGTTACTCTTCTTGTAATATAATCTATAGTCCTTTGTTCCTTTTAGATATCTCAATATTATTTTCAAATCCATCATGTGATTCTCCTTAGGATTTGCAAAAGTATAGCAACAATCCCAATAACTAATGCAATATCATGTCTACAGTGAACAACATATTTCTTTTTTTAATCATTGATTTATACAAGTTTGGATTCACATCAACAATATCATCATTCTTTGAAATTTTATGTCCAGTAGTCACAAGTGTGCTAACTAGTCTTGAGTCTTCCATTCTAAAGGTCTTCAATAGCTCCTTGATTAACTTTGACGGTGTGATATATATGCCTTTCTTCATTTGATACACTTTCAAAAAACCAATTTTTTTAATCTCTCCAAACATAGATATCTCAAACTCTTTCTTCATTGGATTAGAAAATGATTTGCATAGGGAGTCTTGTCCTCTGAATATGATATCATCCACAAATATTTCAGCTAACAATATACCTTTTTCAGATTTAGTCTTCAAATATAGATTATTTTTTTCATTAGTCCTTGTAAATCCAACCTTCACCAAATATGTGTAAAACCTTTCATACCATGCTCTAGGGGCTTGTTTCAATCCATACAGTGTAGAGCTTACATACCATATTTCTCTTACTGGGGTCATCAAAATCTTCAGGTTGTTCAATGTAGACTTCCTCTTCTAGAATTCCATTTATAAATGTAGATTTGATTTCCATTTGGTACACTTTGAATCTTTTGAAAGAAGAGTACACAAGTAGAGTTCTTACTCCTAATCTTGTGATTGGGGAAAATGTCTCCCCATAGCCAATACCTTCTTCTTGTGCATTTCCCTAGCAAGCTAGTCTTGCTTTGTTTCTTTTGACTTCACCTTTCTCATCCAAATTTTTTTTGAATACCCACTTAGTTCCAATAACATTCTTGTCCTTTGGTCTCAATACTAGTGTCCAATTTTTGTTCTTCTGTATCTATTCAATCTCCTCTTTCATTCCTTGGATCCAATCTTCACTACCCAAAGCATCATTTATGGATTTAGGCTCAAAGTAACATAGTAGGCATGTTTTGTTTCTTAATTTGTTCCTTTTTATGACTCATGGATCTTTTTCTCCAATGATTTGTTCTGGTGTGTGATTTCTTCTTGCATACTTTTCTAGTATAGGTACTAGTCTTTTTACTTATTGTTGTTTCTCTTTAGGTTCATCTTGTAGATTTACTTAAGATATAACTTCTTGTATCTTGACTTCTTCCTTTACCTATTCAAAAATCTCTTCTTGATGCTCTACTCCTATATCTTGATTCTTGAAATATTTGTACTATGACTCAACATTCATTGGTTGCAACTACTCAAAAACTTTTTTCTCTGGTTCTAGTAAGGTACAAGGTTCTCCTTCATAGAAATATATGAAACTTCTATAATCTTTAAGTTCCTTCTTGCATTCAACTTCATTCTTCTCTGCATATTCCTCAACTCTCTCATTTTCACTTTCCACAACTTTGTTGGTGTTAGAACTCAAACACTTATATGCTTTGTTTTAGTGGAATATCCTAAAAACATACCTTCATCACCTTTTGCATCAAGTTTTCCTTGTCTATTATCCTTTAGTATATAAAATTTTCTTCCAAAAACTTTGAAATATTTCACATTAGGTGCATATCCATACCATAACTCAAAAGGTGTAATATTTGTACCTTTCTTGACTTGTACTTGGTTCAAAGTATAAAATGCAATACTTACAACTTCTCTCCAGTACTTTGGTGCAACATTCTTTTCCATCATCAATGCCCTAGCACAATCCATGATTGATCTATTCCTCCTCTTAGCTATACCATTATGTGGATGGTTTCTTGGTGTAGAGATTTGTCTCTTGATTCCTCTATCATTGCAAAATATGTTGAATTCCTTAGATATGAATTCACCTCCTCTGTCAAATTCTAGCCAAAAACCACTTAAACATTTAAAATGCATCATATTTTTATTTAAGAAATATCATATTCATAATTCTATAGTAATCATCAACAAATAGAATAAAGTATTTTTCACCCCAGTAGCTTTATACTCCAATAGGTCCACATAGGTTAGTATAAACCAACTCCAAAATATTATTAGGAGTATAGGTCTTTCTCTTGAAACTGGACTTGGTCATTTTTCCCATTTGAAATTGTTTACACATCACATTATTAGGTTTCTTCAATCTTGGTAATTCTCTTACTCTTTTCATCTTACTAATTCTTACCAAATTATCAAAGTTAACATGACATAATCTATTATGCCATAACCATATATCATCATATTTTGCAAAAAAAAATGCATCATAGATAGGTCTAGATAAAATAAGTTACCTCCTACACGTTCTCCACTTCCAATCAATTCAATAGCAGCATCACAAATCTTAGCCTTCTTGGGTTGAAAATCAACTTGGTAACCTAAAATGTTCAACTATTAAATCCTTCAACCTAATAAGAATTATCACATTTAATCTTATCAGTCAATTGTATTGATCCTTTACCTTTCACAAGACATGGTGCATAATTACCAAACTTAACATAATTCCTTTATAATGTTCTTAGGTTTCAAACTTTTTTTTTACTTGTCATGTGACATGAGAAACAATGATCAATTATCCATATATTACCTTTAATCACATACAACATAAGTGTAGCTTTCTCATCTTCATCAAAATCATCTTTCATAGCAACATAAACAAATTCTTCATCATGATCATCATACTCAATATTAGTTTCTTCTTTGGAAATGTAACATGATTTCTTACCTTTACCCTTGTAGTCCTTGTATATACTATTGTCTCTACCATATCATTTTCCTCTATACTTGTCTTTCCTTTCATCCTTGTATTCCCTATTAGGACATCTTGCAATAATATGGCCAACTTTGTTACATGTAAAATATATTATAGGAATTTTGCCTTCGAATTTTCCTTTTCCTCTTGGTAGCCTTCTAGCCATTAATGCTTCAAGATCATCAAGATCATCATTAGATGTCTCATTATCACTGTTCACATATTTTCCTTTCTCTTTCTTAGACTTATGAATAACCAATTGTGATTTGGAAGAATATTTAATAATAGGAGGAGAGTAGTTATTAAAATTTGACAATTCAAAATTAGTAAGCCTACCAACCAGACTATCCAAGATCAAATCATTACCAGGAGTACACCTCAGTTCTTGTATTACAAAAACTCTAATAGCATAAATATGATGTAAAGTTCTCAATACCTTGCTAATCATAGTCTCATCATTGGTTTTCCCTTCAAGTCCTCTAATGAAATTCACCTCTTCTTTGATTTGACCAACATATTGGGCTACATTCTCACCTTCTTTCAGCTTCATATCATCAAGCTTTCCTCTCAATCTTTCTAATTTGGCTCTTAGTACATTCTTGTCTCCACCATGGATCCTTTTCAGCTTATCCCATGTTTTATTTGTAGTGTTATAGTCCTTTATATCATCAAATTCAGAGTATCTTAGGGTAGATGTGATCTCTAACACTACATGATTATTCTCTTGTTTCTCTCTTATCTAATAGGATGTCATAGGTGATGGTACAATTATATACTCATTTTCTAGATAGTGTAGAGTCAAGTCTCCAATTTCATAAATGTGTAACTTCATAAAACTCTATCATGTCGAGAAGTTTTCCTCATTCACCTATCTATACATATTGATCTTTAGCTTTAAGTCCCTCAATATTTTCCTTAAAATAACCACAATCTTTGATACCAATTGTTAGAATAATTTTAGAAAAAATGAGGAGGGGGGAGGGGTTGAATCAGTTATCCTTAGGTCTAGATGTACCAATTTAACTTTAAACCACTTTAAACTACTTAGATCACTTGGTATATATAGTAGCTTAACTATAACATTAAGATGTAGTTCACTACCTAAATAGTAACCAACTTGCAGAATGTAGAGTAACAATCAATATGACATATAAAAAACTATTCACATAAGTAGGACACCAAGATTAATGTGGAAACCCAATAGGGGAAAACCACCAGCAACATGCTAGAAAATTTTCACTCTTTTAAAGTGATCTTAGTTAAGAGCCAACCCTATTAAATGTTACAATACAAATTATTAGGTGTGACCCTATTAAATGATTTAATCACCTTTTTAGGAGTAACCTTGTTAGAGGTCTTAAGAACATCCCATTAGAATACCATCTTGATTAAATGATTTATAAATGACTATTAGGTCAACCTTGATTAAATGATTTTAACTAATACAATGGTTTGAAAGTAACCATAGGTTGATCTGATAAAACACAACTCATTTTAAAAATATAGGTTATGATGTAGCTCATCTACTAATTCATTGATTGGACTACATTCATAACTCCATTGGTGATCTTCTTGGAAAAATCCTCAAGCAACCATACTTCTACTCTACTCTTCTCTTCTTAGCCTTTTGCTCAATTTACCAATCAATAGAATCAACAACTACTAACCTCTTTAGGTTAATCCTTATGCCTCCTTAAATATATAGCTTTGATCTTTTGTCTCTTAAACATCATCATTGATCTTAGGGTTAGGTAAGATTCATCGAATCCTTTTACAATGTTGTTCCCCTTCTCCTTTCTAGAGATTTCTCAAAATTTCTCCTTGA